>CM070614.1:27552201-28152201 GCA_036346395.1 Hsuehochloa calcarea
CTACTAGAGCAAAGGTCTCTTCAAAGTCTAAGCCTTCTACAGGAATAACCTTGAGCTACGAGTCTAGCCTTATTGCGAACAACCAACCCATCCTCACTTTGCTTATTTTTAAAAATCTATTTTGTTCCAATAACATGAGAATCAGAAAGACGCTCAACTAAAGTCCATACTTTGTTTCTTTCGAAATTTTCAAGCTCTTCATGCATGGCATTGACCCAAGAGGCATCAGATAAAGCATGGGTGATATCTCGGGGTTCAAAAGAAGCGACAAAAGCAGAATGTGCATGAGAATCAGGAGAAATAAACCTGGAGCGAGTGACTCGCTCTTGAAGATCCCCAATCATCTGCTCAGGTGGATGTTGTCACTGAATGTGAAGAGGTGCTCCTAGTACAGAAGTGGCCTCTACCCTGTGAGTTGTGGAGGTAGGAACAGAGCCACTCAGATCGTCGGTAAGGATTGGAGGAGGCTGCTCAGCTGAAGCTGGAGTAGTAGTAGCAGGCTCTCCACCCCTCTCAGAAGTAGCTGAAAGATGGTTCGGGTCCTCATCCTCAGAGTCATCATCGACGAAGATGCTTTCTTGAATTTCGAGAACACATGTACACAGAGCATCGGGTCTAGTACCAGGACTAGCCTCATCAAAAGTGACTTCGCAAGTTTCAACAGTTTTGTTAGTGTTAACATTAAAAACACGATAGCCACGAGAATGAGCTAGATATCCAAGAAATATGCCATCGAAACATCTAGACTCAAATTTATCAAGGTTGTCATGCTTAAGAATGAAGCACTTGCAACCAAAAATCTTGAAATGAGAGACTTTGGGAGAATGATCAAATCTAAGTTCATAAGAGGTCTTCCCAACCACAGATCTCAAGAAAATACTATTGGAGATATAACAAGCAGTAGAGATCGCCTCAGCCAAAAATCTCCTAGGAGTAGAATGCTCATCTAACATGGTCCGAGCCATCTCTACAAAGGTCCCGTTCTTCCTTTCTACAACACCATTCTGCTGGGGGAACTCTAGGAGAAGAAAACTGATGCTCAATTCCCCTATCAGTGCAGAAGGTAGAAAAAGAAGAATTCTTGAATTCTGTCCCATTGTCACTCCTAATGGCTCTCAAAGCTCCAGGTATATCAACAGCAAGTCTAAGGACCAAATCTCTAAAGAATCCAAATGCTTCGTCCTTAGAGGCGAGAAAATAAACCCATGAATACCTGGAGAAATCATCCACAACCACCAAAGACATACCATTTCCCACCATCCGATAGAACTCTAGAAGGACCAAGCTGTGTCTAAGTGAAGAAGTCATCCGTGTCCATCACCATCACCAAGGTAAGAGGTGGGTGGGAAGCGAACACCATCTTACCATGTCTACAGTATGCAGCACACAATATCTCTAATGTACCTTGACCTAGGCAAACCTCTAATCAAGTCCTTACAACCGACTCTAGTCAAGTGGTCAAAACCTATATGCACAAGTCTACGACGCCACAAAACAAGATCATGAGAATCGGAGGCTACGAGACACCTAGGACTAGAAGTCAAGAAATATTGAAATTAGCACAAAAGATCTTCTCAACTGGAGATCTTAAACACAAGCTCACCCGAGGAATCTAGAACTCTACACTCACAACTTTTAAACCTCACTTCTAGACCCTCATCAAGCAAATGAGAAAGATAGAAGATTATACCTCGACCACTTACCAAAGCGACGTCTTTAAGCATGAACTTGTCGTTGACGCCATGACAGTGCCCTTTTGCAATCCGGTTCGGTAGAAGCATCCCCAAATGTAATCAATTCGCTGTTTGATGCATGTGTGAGGGAGGAGAACCATCTAGAATCTCCGGTCATATATCGAGAGCACCCGGAGTCAACAAGCCATATGTCCTCCTTCCTCGCACGACGGACCTAAAAGCACAATCGAAAAACATCCGTGCCTCAAGATCGGGTTAGTGATAAATGATCTAGGAATCCAAAGATCGAGAAGCACGATGCTCGGGAGTAGCTTGATAGAAACAATGTAAACATGATCAGGAATAAGATCATAAGGATGCACATGAGAACCACCTAGACCTCTCCGAAACGATATACCAAAAGACCGATACTCCCCTTGTCTAGGTGCTACCCGTGGTCTCTCCTCACGATATCCTAATCCAACATGCTGCCTAGACCCACCAAAAGAGTCTACAAAGTTCTCTACAAATCTAGGCTTATATGTGGTACGATAAACAGGTTGCCTAGCTCTAGAGACTACAGCTGGAGAAGGGACTCCTCTAATGGATCTCAAGGCGCTCATCCTCTCTTTTCTCTCAAGTTTTGCTCTCCGGAAGCAGAACTCAACAGTGTGGCCTTCTTTCTTGCAGAAAGTGCAATGGTACTTGACCTTTTGAGGGTCTCATGATCAAGGAGTAAAAGCACCTTTCTTGCGGAAGGAGTTTGAGCAAAACCAATGATTTGAAAACAACCTGGATGGCTTAGGAGGTTCTAGCTCAAATGCACTATTCTTCACAACTCTAGCAATCCTAGGTGGGTTTTTCTTGGAATGCTCTAGGGGATTGAAACCTAGGCCACTATTTTTCACGCTCACCTTGGATTGATCAAGAATCATGTTGAGTTTCTTTTTCCCACTCGAAAACTTCTCAAGAGTCACCTTGAGGTAATCATTCTCTTTAATTAGACCCTCACATCTAGTGCACTTGCTAGACTTGATTACCTCATCACGCTTACTCTTAAGAAGGGCCACTTCCACTTTGAAGGCCTCACAAGACACACAATAGGATTCCTTAATCCTATTCAACTGCTCCTAAATTTGACTCTAAATGCCTCTTGAATCGACTAATCATGGTTTCAACTTCAAAGATTCAAAACACAAGAGTTAGAATCAATGACTTTCTTAGAAGCAAGAGAGACATGGATTTTTAATTTTAGCTTTTTCTTCAAGAGTCTTGTTTAAAGCTTCAATCTCAATTGTAAGCTTGGGACAATTTTCACAAGAGGCAGCTCTAGAGTAAACAACCATTTCAGTCATCTCTTGCATCTTAATCCTATTATTCTTACAATGAGAGCATGTGTGACTAGCATCAAATTTTTGTAATTCTTTCAAGGAGCTATCCAATTTTAGTTCAAGTAAAGCACAGTTAGAGCAGGTTAAAGGAATAGCTTCCATGGCAGTCACATTAAGAGAAATGGCATCTAAGCAAACAGAACTAGACTTGAGAGATTCTAGTTCATCAAGAGCATCTTTTAATTGATTAGCAATAGAGGAATGAGCAGATTTCAAGCTTGTCAGTTCTTTAAGCAAGCTAGTACAGGAATCACAAATATCATCAGGATTAATAGATTTAAGCCTAACAACTTCTAGATTCAAATTATCAATCATAATGTCCTGCTTCTTAATCATTTTTACTTGCTTATGCAATTTCTGTTCAGCAAGCACCAAAGCCCTTTTCATGTCAGCAATTGAAGGACATACCTCATCAGAATCACTAAAAGGATCCTCATCATTGGAGGAGTCGCTATCGTGGCTGTTCTTGGCCATGAAACACATGCCTGTGAAGTCATGAGCCTTCTTCTTGCCACGGTAGTCACTCTCATCGTCCTCTGTTTCCGAGTCCACATCGCTCATGTTCACGTTCTCTAGAGCGGCAAGGACCCGGCTGACAAACTTGCGATAGTTTGTCTTCTTGGATTTTGCATCCCTCTCCTGAGGATGTCTTCGAGTCTCCTTCTCCTCCTTGCCCTTCAGCTTAGGGCACCTGGAACGAATGTGGTTTGACTCACCACATTCGAAGCATGTGATAGGTCCACTTCTCCTCCTATTTCTCACCTTTTTGTACGCTCTCGTGAATTTGGTGGATAGGAGGGCTAAGTCATCCTCAGGTAGTTTCTCAAGTTGCTCATCGCTCAAAGAATACAAAACAGATAATGAAAAACCAGATGAGCTACAATCGAAAGACTCAGAAGAACCACCCTTGGATTTGTCGACCACTAATGCCATCGACTCTGTCTTGGGGAGACGCGAGATAAAATCAATCTCATGCGTCTTCAACCTCGAGTATAGTTTATCCATGGTAAGCTCACTCATGACAGTGTTGTCATTGATGGAAGTGATCTTCATTCCCCAGACCTTCACATCAAGAGCACCCAAAGTCGCGTGCATTTTCGACTTCGAAAAGACCAGTCAACAAATACGAGATCATGAAGGATCTTAGAAAATCTTCCCCACAGCTCGTCCAAAGACTCACCAGGCCTTTGCTCGATCTTTGAATATACTTTCTTCAGCTGGTTCTATCTCACTTCCTTGATCGCAGTGGACCCCTCGTGATAGTCACAAAGAGTCCGCCAGATCTCATGAGCAGATCGCAAGTGAGCAACACGCTCAAACTCAGATCGACTAAGGTCTTGGATAAAATAATTCCGAGCCTTGCTGTTGGCCTCCACATCTGGAGTGATCATATCGTCATCGGCTGGCACGACATAAGAATTTTTTACCTTAAGCCAAATAGTGTGCCCTTGAGCCTCGATATAAGCTTGCATTCGAGCCTTCTAATATGCAAAATCAACTCCATCAAAGATGTGTGGCTTGGTTGAGTACTTGTCAGTCGCCATGGCTCCAAAGACCGGTTAAGATCTATGAGAAGAGCTAACCGGCTCTGATACCACTTGTAGGACCGTAAAGGCGACTAGGGGGGTGAATAGGCGATTTCTCAACTTTCTCGCCTTAATCAAATTCAACACGAACTTTACTCCTTTAGCTATGGAAGCTAAGAAGATCAGTAAACGTATAGTGGAAACCTTGTGCTGAATTCGATAACCCCGTTAACCACACGACACAAATGTGGAGAAATGATCTCACTAGTATGGTCTGGGCACTGGCGGTCAGACCAGCTGTAGACTGGCGGTCGGACCGACGGTTAACGAGCGGTCGGACCGGCTACTAACTGGCGGTCGGACCGTTGAAAATCGATTCGACCTGCCACTACCGGGCGGTCTGAAAAGCGGGCGGTCGGACCGCCATTACAAAACCGGTCAGACCGATTTAGTCCAGTACTGAGAAACAATGCCCAAATCCCAAACGAAATTTGGTCCAACTTTTGATTCAACCAAAGAAACTTGACCAAATTTGGAGCACACCTCCCTAAGGATATTAGAGACCTATTTCTAGCGACGATCCTCCAGATAAGCTTCACAGAATCGATCTATGACGATTTTATCAAAGAAGTGCACAAACCCTAGAAATATGAAAAACTTGATTTAAGACTTGCTTGTGGGGGTTGATGATCTAGATGATTCTAGGAGTATTCCCACACATCAAAGCAAGAGAAAATAGGTCAAGAGACCAAGCTTAACCACTTGAATCAAGGAAGCACCAAATTCATCTAAAGGAGAGAAGAACACAAAGGAGACAAATAATCTCTCAAGCAAGCATCACAAGATTGATTGATCCCACAAGATGCTTACAAAGCCACTCCAACAAGGAGGACAAGAGCTCAACAAGGAGCACACACACAATCTCTCCAAACCCTAGCTTCTCCTCTCCTCTCCAAACCCTAGAAAAAGGTGGAAGGCTCCAAATGAGTGTTTGGGGGTTTTACATCTCCCCCCTTTCTATTTATAGGAGAGGCCTAGGGTTTCACTTTTAGGACCCACTCACACATGGGACCCACACACACATAACTATTGAAGCAATCTCCTGCTTCACCACGTGTAGGTTGATCAGCGGCTCTCATCCTGTCGGCAAGACTCTCCTGTCCGAATCCCATCGGAAACTCCCAGAGACTTGCACCGACTTCCGCACCGCCTGATCCAACCAGCTGCACCGAACTACCCGTTCGATCCATCTTGCCCATTCTGCACCATGCTTGAGTCACACGACCTCACCCGACATCCATGATCGTTCTGGACCTCAGCTCTCCAAGCGTAGTCCCGATCCACCTCACCGTTGACGTCATTGACCTGCAAGCCACCTGCACAGCAATAGACAAACAAATCGTTTCCGGGAACAAGTTCTTCACAACTTGACCCACGTTAGTTCCACAATGCAATATGCAACAATAAAGCATTGACATCCATACAATAAACACATTCAAATCACATCAATGCACAGAAGGCTCACCTTCAAGTGATCGGCGGTCTAACCGTCCCACACAACCGGTCCGACCGATTTCAGGCCGGTCGGACCGATTCTACAACGGCGGTCGGACCGCCCGAAAAGACTTAGCCAAATTTTCAGCTCGAAAATCCGAAATCTTCTGGAATTTTCAACTAAATAGAACTTTTGACTGGGAGCTCCAAAAATGATGTGACCACATCCAAGAGACTCCCCTCACTTGCCTACACATCCTATTTTTGGCTCAGCTCCAAAAACCACTTTTGAACATATCGGTTGGACCGGCCACCACGGCCGGCCTGACTCGGCCCACAAAGCGGTCTGACTCCCCGAGCCACCGGTCAGACCGCCTGTGGTCTGACAGCCTTGAAGCAAAACCGAAAACGCGAGATTTTGTAAACCAACAAAGCCATTGCCAATTGACTCATCATTCTAAGATCATGCACATATCCTCACGATATCCACAGTTCCCTTCCAACTATCCCACAGGTGGTCCGAAATGTCATTGCTTGTGGAAGCTTAGGGACCCCAACGTCAGTGACCTCCATGATGGTCATTCGTCCCTCATGCCTTTTCGATATTCCTCTGCAATCTCGCTTAGGTACCCCTTTCTTTGGAGCCCCAGTCACATTCCGCGATGGTGGCGCACAGTTCATCGGGGGCCCACACGCATTCGACAACGGCGACGAATACTGTGGGGACACCATCTCTGAGGATACACACCCAATGAACTAAATTTGTAGGATTCCAAAGACTAAAATTTTAGTTTGTATTTTCATTGAGAAATAATTCCAGCATAATTAATAATAATTAATGCACTACTAGTTATGTCAAGAATTATCCCAAATAGCACAGTTACTTTTAGTCAACAAAAGGTTATACAATTAACAGTGCATAAGAATAACTTGATTAAAACATAAACCAATCAGCAGATTGGGGATTAATCACTTGATAGAATAAACAGACCACTAATTTCAGCAGTGTGAGCCACTCGGCTAACAGAAGAAAGCCAATTGACTAATAGAGGAACAGCAAGATCATAATAACATGATTAGATCAATCACTGCAAAAAACAGAAAGCAACAAAGCCAAGCTATTACATATAATATGACAACAGTAAGCAATCCTAGCAGCTCAAGTCTGATTTGTTATCAATTTAATTTCATAATATGATAAAAATCATCACTGAGCAGTAAACTGAACCCACAACAGTATAATGCAATATCTCCCAGTAGTAGAATTAATCCAAATTCATATTTAGACTAGAACAGCACATATATGCAAAGTAAAGTACTCCTGTAAACAGAAACAACTCACAAAGCAGATGGCAATCGAAGCCACTGAGTAGAACCGGGCAAGGCACATCGAAAGACGTTGTTTCAGAAAACCAAGCGCCGAGTACTAGCAATAACCGAGCAGTAAACCATGAGGTACAAGGAAATACCTACAAGCGTGGAGGACAGGGGAGTAGCAGGGCAGCGTCGGGGAGCAACAGGGATCGGCGACGTCAGGGAGATGGACGCACGGAAGCAGCAGGGACGAGTGGCGTCGGGAAGCAAAGCGGCGTCGCTTGGAGCAGCAGGGCCAACGGATCTGAGGAAGAAGGGCGGCGTCGATGTTGGGGTTGGGGAGAAGGCACGGTGTCGGTGTCAGTGCCAGGGAAGGGGAGGTGTTGACGTCGACGTCCGCATCGAAGAGAAGGCGCGACGACGGGGAGAGGGGAAAGGGGAGGGCGAGTGAGGAGTTAAGGGCGCTAGGAAGGGGGACGGGCGAGTGAGGAGTAAGGGCCAAAACACTAGCGAAGTCCTACTAATAAAGGGATATCACAGGCGGTTCCATAATAGAATCGTCCATGATAAGTATATCACAGACAGATCCATAATAGAACCATTTGTGATATGGTCGAATATCACAAACGGTTCTATAATAGAACCGTCCGTGATACGTGGCGCGTAAAATAAAGTTCTCTCGTTTATACGCATCTCATACCTATACCCTTCGTTCTCTGATGGTAACAAGACTTTCCAACAATGGTACTAGGTACACATCAATATCATTCCTAAGTTGCTTCGGCCCTTGGATAAGTAGTGACATCAAAATATACTTCCGCTTCATACACAGCCAAGGAGGAAAGTTGTACATGCATAGATTCATGAACTAGATGATATGTCGGCTGCTCATGTTACCAAAAGTATTCATTCCATCTGTACTCAACCCAAATATTATATTCCTCGGTTCCACACCGATGTCTTTGAAGCTCATACCGAAGTTTCTCCACTGGGCAAAATCAGTAGGGTATCTTAACTTTTCATCTTTCTTACGCTCCTCTGAGTGCCAATGCAGCAATCTTGCCTCCTTTCGGTTCGCAAATAAACACTTCAAATGGGGAATTACAAGCAGATACCACAGCACCTCAGCAGGAAGTCCTTGCTTCACCTCGATGCCCTCGCCATCGTTGGAGTGATTCTTATACTTGTATCAGGATGCTTTGCACACCGAACATGCATCTCTACATACTCTTTACGGTAGAGGATACAATCGTTCGGATATGCATGTATTCTTTCTACTTCCATTCCCAGTGGACAAATAACTTTCTTGGCTTGGTAGGTGGTTTTGGGCAGCACTCTCCCTCCGGAAGGATGTCCGCTAGGAGACCTAACAACGTTGTGAAACTCTTATCGAGCCAACTATTGCTTGCCTTCAATTTCAGCAGTTCAAGCGCGGATGACAACCTTGTGTATTCCGGCTTGCAGGCTGGGAACAAATGTTTCCCCGAGTCCTCCATTAAGCCCTCGAATTTACCAAACTCTCTATTACTATAGTTCCCTTCTACATCGCATAGTATCTGGTCCAGATTATCATCGTTCGACCTATCCTCATCGAAAGCACAGTCCACATCCGGCATATCGTTGTCTCCCTCGAAGATGTTACTACCTTCCGGTATAATCTGCTCTTCACCGTGACAGGTCCAACATGTATAATCTTCTTTGAAACCCCTTCGAATGAAGTGTGCTTCGATCTACGCTGGGTTGGTAAACATCTTCATATTATCGCAATCAATGTATGGAAAGTACATATATTTTATCCCCTTCTTCAACATATCCTACTCGGCAGCTCTTTTAAAAGTAGACACGCCATCAATGTACTCTTCACTCGCACGGTTCTCAAATTAGGTCTATCTACGCTACACACGTAACAAATTAGTGTTAAATTAGATTAATACTCCTAAAGTAGCTAGCTATGAAATATTCATGAAGAAAAAATATATATATATATATATCAGGTTTGCATATCCATCATTTGAGTGTACAACAATTATTCCAATAATTACATATCTGATTTGCCACGAATATGCAAGTGTTTGAGTAATAGCAAGGAGATTCCCCAATATCATGCTAAGAATAGATAGGATTTACAGAACAATATGTCATTCATTTGATGAGAAATAAAAAGGAATACTAATCTTAAATCACCAAGAACAAATAGATCTACAAGTATAATTGAAAATCTACAGTATTAATTTCTTTCACTAAACACCCTAAAGTCAACCGTCTCCTTCAAAGCAGCCGCATATGAGAGACAGATCTCGCTACAGACAGATCTGTCGAGACGACCAAATATTTAATTGTGCATATTATAGACGGTTCTAAAAATAGAACCGTCGGTGACATCTCCGACTATCACAGACGGTTTGTATTTACAACCATCTGTGATATGCACCAATAAATATCTAGTCGTCCCGACGACATATCTATTTGTAGTTAGATCTGTCTCTGATATGTGGTTGCTCTTAAGAAGACGACAAGTACGCCTAAGAAAGCAAGCAAACCCACCATGAAGCATGTTTTTTTCGGGGAGTCGTCCACGCAACATGAGGATGAGACACTGGCTACGGCCTACTTCATCGAATCTGATACACAACAGCCAAGTTCAAGAAGCATGGCTATCAGGAGAGCGCCCATGCTTCGTGGTGGGCTTGGTTGTTTTCTTAGGCGTACTCGTCGTCTTCTTCAAAGTAGCTGTATATCATAGACAGATCTCACCATAGATATCACAGGCGGTTTTCAACACAAACGGTCTATAATTATCATATTATCACAGACTGCTATATTATAGAATAGTCTGTGAATGCGACCATAGCACAAATAGTTTCGTGTAGAACCGTCTGTGATGGTTTGTTCCACCAAACCGTCTGTGATAGTTCGTTTAACAAAGACAGTACGTAACCTCAACTCCAAACTAAATTGTGATTCCTTTTATATTTGTTATTTTTTGTATTTACATAGGGTCAAACAGTGTGGTCAATCGCTTCTTACAAAAGATTTTTTTAAAAAAAAGTCTAAATAATAAAAGATCATTTTTTCTTGCAGGCCAAGTAGCCTGCTATCTCCATTATCAAAACTTTGTACGCAATGTTGTCGACATCGAAGGGTTCAGGATCAGCGTAGGAAGCCTGAAACACTTCCAACCGTTGACGCGATCGTTCGATAGTTGTCCAAAGACGCTCCGACTCAAGAACCAAGTAGAAATGCGCTCATAGGCTCTCTTCTCTTGCTTGAGAGGTCGCCGCTTGGTCGACTCAGTCGCTCACCGCCTCGATGTCGCATTCCAAGCGATAGTAATGCTCCTGGAGACGTTCAATGTCGTTGTGGAGGACTATGTCGATGGCGAGGTTAGCTCGACGGAAGAGGTAGACCATCCTGAAGACACGGCGGAGGAGGTCGTCAAGACGACGGAATATCGCCACACGTCTTGTTCCGCATAACCTCCACCGAAGGAGGGATGACCTTTGTCGACCTGATGTCCTTCCGCAGCTTCCACCAACACGTCGGCGGAGGTATTTCGTGCGGGGATGGCGAGTAGGCCATCAATGCCGGTGTCAGGAGAGAAGAGTGGGGAGTCATTTTGTTTGTGCTTGAGAGTAGAGCGATGTGTGGGGATTCATATTCGGTGGCGGATGATCATTCTTATAAAACAAGGAGTGACAATAGCGCGCGAGATAAAGAGACGCATCACGCGGGAGCTGAAACGGTATTGATACTTATCACGGACACTTCCAACCACGAACCGTCTGTGATACGTTATTATCACAAACGAGAACTATCAGTGAATTATCCCAAACGGTTCTATGGAAAAACCATCTATGACGTCTGCAATTATTATAGACGGTTTTTATTTAAAACCGTTTGGGAATTATCACAGACAGTTATATTGAAATACCGTCTGTGATAATCACGCATCACAGACGGTTCTAGACGCCACTAGTAACATAGACAGTCGAGTTTATAAAATCGTATGTGATAATTACAACACCGATGATTACGAAGAACCGTCCAGTATAACCCTTTTGGTAGTAATGGTTTCCTCCATTTCGTACAGGAAAGCATTCCGTTCCTGAGGATTGGAATTGGTCTTTCGTCCGTTCCAAACCGCAAGTCAGGCAGGCTTTCCACAGGAATGGATTCTTTTGATCCAAACGGCGCCTAACAGCGAAGGAAACAGTGTGTGTCGACGGCTCAGTGCCAGAGAACCTACGTACGTACGTACCATGCCTGCACGATGCGTTGCTACGTGCATTTGTTGGTGTGTACGTAAACGGGGTTGTAATTGCCTCCGAGCTGGCGTCCGACAATATAGGTTGAACTTTCGTACTTGTCTTTGTTGTACAAATTTATGTATGCGCAGGGCAGCGTTGTTCATATGGAATCCAAATGCGGAATGAGTTAACATCAGGACTAAGGGCCTTTTTGGAACGCAGGATTTCATATACAGTTGAATCTTTTGGAATTCTGTAACGTATGAATTGTTCCATTATACTATTTGGATGCTTCACATGAAAAGAGTACATGATTTTGGAGAGAGATAGACACAACGTAAAAAATTCCATAAGGTTAGACCTCACGTGGGATTTCCTCCAAAATTCCTATGGATTAAGCCATTCCACGGAAATTTTAGAAGATCATTCGTTTGTTACATAGGAACTACAGGAAATTTTTCCATAGGATTCCATATTGAAGATATAAGCATTTTTCGGATTACTTTAATCCAGAAATATAATAGATGAAACATATGCATAAAACAGATCACAAAGAACACTATAGGAATGCCAGATTCAGATTCTAGAAGAACAGAAGCTAGCAATTCTATCTCAGTGTTCAAGACAACAATAAACATTAAAGCAAAACAAGTAACAAGAAAGATATAGGCATACCCAGATTCAGAGGAAGATGTAGCAGTGTTCTTGATGATTGCGTCGTTTGGCATGACGTAGTGGTAGTAGTAGTACGGTTAATGTAGAGTGTAGTAGTAGGCAGTTGATGTAGAACGTAGCAGAGCGTTGATGATGCAGCGTAGCAATGAAAGCGATCGCGAATGCTCCCAAAAACCTTATTCGCCCTCGCCGCGTGCAAGCCTTCGAGGATGAGGGTTCCGAGCTTTGCTCTCCGGTCATGACCGCACACGCGTCTCACGGATGAAGATTGCCGAGACAACAACAAAGAGATCTGGAATCTGATTGTGGAAAAACCACCGAAGAAGCGAATCAGCTGTTCCTTTTATAGCCAAAACTTCGAGTCCAAAGGCCATCAGCTTGCGAAACCAAAGGCCAACAGCTACGATGCTTGAAACTAAAAGCCAACAGTTGCCAGAAATCAAAAGACAACAGTTACCAGAAGTTAAAGGCGAATCACGCGTTGTTCTTTTAATGGCAAAAAATAAAGAGACTAGAGACCAACAGCCGCCATCAATGTCAGAGCGTTTCGATTTTCGAATAGATAAAGAAAATCACGCACATGACTGACACGCACGCATACGCCGCGAGGCGAGGCGAATGCGAAAGCGTGTGTTGTCTCTTGGCTCTCCAATTCCACAAGAAGAGGTCTCACGTTCCACCTTATAAACAGGTGCAACTCCCCTTCAATTGTCCATATGGGACTAAACAATTTAGCACAAGCATATGGACTTTTGAGATTTACTAGAAATTAAATTGAATATTATAATATGGACCTAGCCCATTTAATTCCAACATTTCAGTCCTACAAAATTCCTCCAATTTTCCTTTGTTCCAAATTGGCCCCTTCATTTATAGGAATTTGATAGCCTGCGTAAATTCAACCAGTTGCCCCCCTTGATTTCTAGGAATTTGATAGCCTGCGTAAATTCAACTGCTCGCGCACATTACACATGTCCTCTGAAATATACTTACGGAGCAACACCCGGTCCAACTTAATTTGTCATAGTAACAAACAAAGGTTGGAGTAGGTAGTAAGATAATTACAAAAATAACAGTACATAGGGGCTTAATCTGAAATTGTTTTTCCATGCGGGGGTGTTTGCACAAGTCACTATTATAGCATTTTATTAGAACCGGGATCCTTTATAGAACTGCAGAAGACACTGGATCAACAATAATCTGATGCTGCTGCTACAGCTTTAGCAATTTTCTTTGTACATTACTAATCTGAGCCGTTCCCTGCGAATCAGACAGTAGGGGAGAGATCTAACGCTATGTACTGCAGATCTGTTTCCTTCTATCCTACACAGTATAACCTTGGGGAGTAAGGCCATCAGAAATTCCCCGGGTGACACGTGAGCCCCTCCCCCGGGCCGTTGAATTCAAGAGGGAGCTGATGTGTGGTTATAGGAGAGGGCCACATGATGCCCGCCCTAAATATATTTTTTTCCCATTCGGTTTCAAGCAAAGCAGGCTGCGAGATCAAGCATGGGCCATCCTCAACTGAAACAACAAGGACAGAGAGAGAGAGAGAGAGCCCCTCTGACAAGTCATTGCTGCTGTCCAGATCCACTGCACCACTACAGGAACACACACTCCAAACCTCAGCCAATCAGAGTAAACCCGGGAAATAAAAAGGCGCAAACCTTGGATGGCACACCTCCCTAGGCAATCCGAAGAAAAGAGAGATCAGGAGAGAGAGAGAGGAAAGGGAAAGGTGTTTTGGTAGATGGGGAAGCGGCCCCCACCGGTGCCTCCCGAGCAGGCGACAGCAGCTGCGGCGGGGCCCGCCTGCCTACTGCCCCCGGCCCATTGGACAGCCCTGACCCCGGCCCCACCTCGCCTCCGTGAAAACCAAGCCGAACCAATCGGAGACAGGCCCGGCCCAGCGTTAGCCCTGGGGCTGGAAGGCCCGGTCCGGACGTGGCCCCGCGTGGACGTGAGGCGGAGTTGATGTCCGGGCGCGGGGCCCACCCGCCACGTCGAACGGGCGCGGGGCCTGATTGGTCATAGGTGTGCACAGCGCGGCCGGGGACGGCTGGCGTGTCCGTGCATTGCTACGCTGCGCTCGTGTCGGCCGCGGTGGTATGCGCGCTACCGTCTGATCGATATGTACATATGCGTACGTACGTATGTATCTCCTGCTGCGGTTACGGATGGCGTACGTACGAGACGGACTCGATCACCGTCATCCACACAGGCGCCCGGCCACGCACGTGGGCTGGTGAAGATGATGGATCGATCGATGACTCCGACGTCCACGTCGCCCTACAGCTGCAGCTTTGCATTACACGTGGCATGATCCATGGATGTCATCGTGAAAGCTGCTGAAGAACGTAGCAGTAGCAGCAATTCAATCAAACAAAAGCATGACACGATAGACGATCGACGGACAATAGAACACAATACGGAGAATCTCTTCTGACTACAACGAGACTCTGTTTAAAGACTAAAATTTGTTAGAGACAGTTTAAGTATTACATTCATCAGCTCTTAAATCATAGTTTCTTAACACTCTACTTTGAACAAATAATGTGTCATACATATATCTTATTAAAACCTCCTCTTAAAAACCTAGTGAGAAAAAAAAGATCAGAGAAAATAGTACATTGCATTCGCACACCGTATTGCATTGTTGGCGCGTTAAAAACTTTTATACGAGAAATCTTCATGAAAAACTCACTAAGAAAAAAAGAGTGTAACATCTCTACATTCTGGGTTAATCGTTAGGGTTAAGTAAAACTTTAGTACCTTAAGTGGGTTATGATTCAGGGGATTCTCCCCCTTGATCTCTGCGACTCTTCAAGCAATTTCATTCCAATACCACGGACGCATCGTTGGAAACTAAACGTAGACAGAGACTTAGTGAATAGATCAGCCAGAGTTTCACAAGATATAGTTTGCAGGATGTTTACCTCATCGTTCTCTCTAGAGTACACGAAGATAGAAGAATTTGGGAGCAATATGCTTCATGATATTACTTTTAACATAACTCATTTGTATTTGTGCAACGCAAGCAACATTATCTTCATAGATAATTGTGTTGGTATCAACACTGTTAATGCCATATGACTTCTGGTTATGGCTAATAACACATCTGAGCCAAACACATTCACACAAGGCTTCATATAGTGTAATAATTTCTGAGTGGTTGGTAGAAGTAACTACCAAGGTCTGCTTAAATAGCCGCCAAGAGATTGTTGCACCACCACATATAAAATACAAACCTAGTATGAGATTTGGCACTGTGGGGATCAGACAGATAGCCAGTATCCGTATATCCCACTATAGTCAAGTCTTGATTCTTCCGAAAAAATAAGCCAAAATCTCGTGTATCTTGAAAGTCTCTTAGAAGAGTTTTAACACCGGCCCAATGCCTTCTAGATGGAGCTACACTGTGTCTAGCCAATAAGTTGATTACGAATGCAATATCAGGGCTAGTGCAGTTAGCAAGGTACATCAGTGCTCCTATGGCGCTTAAGTATGAAACTTCTGATCTTAAAACTTCTTTGTTTTCCATCCTCGGTCTGAATAAGTCTTTATCCACGAATGCAATTTAAAAGCAACATCACGAAGCACGCTGCTTTAAATTTTTTCTATCATCATGAACCCCAAAAGAATGGTGAGGTAAAGATCCTGCAAATAAATTTTGTGAAAATCCAGCTGATTTATTCACTAAGCCTCTGCCTGCATCCAGTTTCCAAATATGCATTCATGGCATTAGAATGAGACAGTTTTAAGAGTTGCAGAGTTCAGACGGGAGTAAATACCTATATCATAACCCTTATCAAATCTCGATGATTTATCTAAAATATTAAATATTACATCCTAAAGATTGAACGTTGTACTCTTTTTCTTGACAAGTTTTCTTACATAAAGGTTTTTAATGAGGCAATAAGTGTAATGCAACTTACAAATGTAATGTAATCTTTTCTCTATTCTTTTTTTCCAATAAATTTTTGAAAGGAGTATTTGATGAGATGTTTGTGTATTGTTGTCCATTGTACGAGGGAGAGTTTTACGAGCAAAAGACTAATTATTAATGTTAAAATTATCACATATATTACTATTTATAACACTATTTATTGCTTAAAAATTGTACACGTAGTTATGCGTACGAAGAAGTGGTGACCCAAATAATTATCGTTCTGGTTCGACCCTAATTCTAGAGTTCCCACGAGGACAGTGACACGTCATCTCGGTCTGAAGGATCAGTAGAACTGACGCGTGGGGCCAGGAGACGAGCCATGAGCCTTTTTCAGCGAACGATGAGCATGAGCTGAAGCTCAGGCACGGAGCTGCTTTGCAAAAGAGGAAGGCACACAAAAAGCCACTGGCCTGCGGAGATACTGTGAGGGTGGGCCCGCTCCGATCTGCCACACGACACGCAGGCCATCCGTTTCTTGCGTGCACTACGCAAGTATTTTCCTTTTGGGAAAGAAACAAGATTTTGCACTTCGATTTTGGGTTAATTGTGTGAGTATTTTTGTATCGTGGTTCCCTCTCTCTTTTTTATGTGCGTAAACCGTAATATACTGATCTCCAGCTCATTTTTTTCTCGATTCTTTTGTAGCCATAGAATGCCAAAGTGATATACCCGTCAGAGGCCAAAAAAATAATAGCACCGACAAGTTTTTAGCTCCGAAAATGGGCTCGATCTTGAGGCCGAATCACCGTAAACCTTGTCGTCGAATCCTTCTCTTGTGTGAAATGGCGCCCTAACGAATTCGAATTTGCCAAGGAATCGACTTGATTAATTCTCCCGGTTCTTTAGTGATTTTGAGATACAAATTGGATCATCGATCTCCATTCAAAGATCCCAATGTCAATGTCACTGCCAAGTAGTAGGATGAAAGCTTTGGCAGGACGGGCGTATATTTTTCAACGGCTTTGTTTGTTTTAATGAGAATCGCTTCATATACGATCTTTGTTGAACGATCCGCGTACGATAGCGTGAGCGAGACATAGACGCGCCTTATGGAACGCGAGTATGAATTTGTCGTACGTAAGACCATCGTACTATGAAACATCGTATCTACAGCAGCCATCTTATTTAATATAATAAAAATGCACAAGCTGAAGGGTGTAGTGGTGTGTCTCCCGAAAAGGAGATTAAGGATGAGAGAGGGCCTGTCATGATGGGGTTATGATAGGGATTAGGAAGGGAATAGTGTGCTCCAACTCTCCAACGGAGTACTGCTAAACCCAGGGGAAACGTATGGACGAATTAAATATCCTCATTAATTGGCCCTGCTCGAACGTAGAATTGGCCTGTACAAGTCGTTCAAAGTTCAAAGAGATTGAAAAATTAAATCATGGCTTTTATTATCAATTTTTTTTTCCTGCTATCTCCATTGTGACATGACATCTCACTCTACCGGAAATTTTGACCTAAGCATTTTCTTTTCTTTGGGCCGGAGCTAAGTTGATGGAAACACGGCGTTGCTTGGATGTACGGCGAAATTGTCTTCAGCAAAATTGGATTTTACACACAAAAAAATCCCATTTGTTTATGTCATGGGCATTTGAATTTTGCACACATACTTGACCAACTTATGCCGATATCTGTCGACAAATACACTAGGGTGGCTCTCATTACATAAATATAGTACTGTTATGATCGAATTTTATTTGCTTGCTGGTGCAGTAAGTGGCGGATCCACCACAGGTGCGCGAGGGGTTGGAGCACCAGCTCTGTTCATCGCACCCTTGGCACTCTTATAGTACAACTATCACTATTTGTATCATAAATTTAGTTAGTTTTGTTCTTAAAATTGATATTTGTATATATTTTTGAGTTTTTGAAACGCACTATCCGTTATTTAGATACTGCATTTAATGTATTTTTTATTTTAATTTTATTCATAATAATTTATATCCTAATTTAGATTATATACAATATTTAAATATATATATTTATTAATTTATCTTATGATAATTTTGTTCCCACCAGCGTCTTTTATTTTTGTCGTGCTTAGCCACTTGATACAGCTCGTTGTTGGAGTTTTCGCTGGAAGAGAATGTTGACTGATGCAGACAGATGGGTACGTGCGCGAGTGGACGGGTCAGGGTATGCGCCCTGCTTTGGACACGTCCACGTGGTGCTTCACCAGTCGATATGTGTCGCTGTGAGGCCAGTTTTACAAGAAGAGTTCCACTCTAGAAATTCACAAGGAATTGCCTTGCTTTTTTCCTTCAACGAAATTCGTGTGTGACTTCGAGGTTGCAATTTTATAGGCGGGTAAATATCTTGCGAAAATGCTATAAATGCCGCAATTTGCGAGAAAATCGGGTGTGAGGGTTTTAATTTTTTTTATATCAAGAACTTACAGGAGCAAGTGCAGGTCATGTTCTACATCTCGACAAAAATCCCAACAGCAAACTCAATCTCACTTAAGGGACCGAACTGGCTTAGTGGATAAGCCCAAGGCTTTTTCAGTGGCCCATCGGTTCCCTCACGCCATCTGGCTTTTCAATGCTCCAAGTACGACTACTAGTACGCTCATCGCAGCCGTCGATGCTCCTCCACCACGTCCTCCGGCCACCGCTCGCCGCACGATCCGAAGACCCCGCACGCGTCAGTACAGGACCACACCTCCCCTGTGCTCTTCTTCCTCCTCCCACCCGGCCGGCCTGAGCCACCACGTCGCGGCACGTGACGTGCCCCTCGGCCTCGCTCGCAGTCGCAGTCGCAGCACAGGCTAGCTCCCCTCGTGGGGCCCACCTGGCAGCCCGTAGGCCGGACCCCACCTGCCATTGGGCGAACCGCTGCAGCCTGCGCGCCTGGATAGCCGCGCCCGCCATCTCCTGTAGCTAGCAGAGGCTGGGCGCTGCAGGTGGGGCCCACGTAGCAGCAGCAGCAGCAGCGGGGGACCCATGCGGGGATGCTCTGCGGCAGGGGCGCACTGTGCCTGTCCCTGTGGTCCTCGGCTCTGATCTCGATCTCCTCTCTCTCTCTCGCTGGGAGGGTGGGCCCTCACATCGTGGGGGGTGGGGCCCACGCTGGGCTCCGCCTCCGTCTCTCTCTTTGGGGTGGTGCGCCTGGAGCGGAGACATCTAGGGTTCGCGCCCCAACGTGCGCTCCTCGAGATGCGTGCCCGTCCGGGGGCAGCAGAGCAGTGACCGGCCAATGTGTGGTGGCGTACATGACTCTGTTTGCAGCGCACAATTGTTGTGCGGATTGAGCTGTTCTGGTACGTAGTGTAGCCATCAATAAGGGTACGTACGTAGTTGTTGTACGTGCAGCGTCAGCAGTACGTAGCATTGCACAGTGTGTTTACTTCGTCAGATACGGTATTTCTACTTTTTCGAACAGAAAAAAAAAATCCGTATATGGCTGGTGTTCCTGTACATGCAAGTCAATGGTAGCCGCCAAAATTCCAAACAACGCCTGAGTTGCCACTCGAATCTCCACGCATGTGGTTGGTTGCAATATACTAGAAAACTTAGCGCACATACAGCCGCTAGTATACTAGCTATAGACTACTACTAGTACGGAGTACGTACTGGTAGTAGACTAGTAGTACATGTATACAGCATGCGCTGGGTGGGTGCAGGAGCTAGCTTAGCTTAGCCAGTGTGTGGGTGCGTGCGTGCGTGCGTGCATGGTATGGGCGTACACGCATGTCGCGAGGCTGGCACGGGTGAGCTGAGATGAGTCATGGGGGGTGGCCCCACCCTCCACGATCCATGAGACCATGACCAGCCGGGCGGTGCAGTGGGTGGTTTCCCCGTGGGCCCCTGTCCGTATGGGCCGTACGGCGCAGGGGAGAGTGACTGAGAGAGCAGGCGCGGCATGGCCCACCTTCCGACACCGTCCATCTTCTCTCCCTTCACGGTTTACATCTACACGTTGCACTCTCCCCCAAGCTTAAGACCAAGAGCATCGTCGTCGTCGTCGTTATCATCATGTCGATCGGGCAGGGCACTGATCTGAGGCGACGTCGGCACAATCAAACATAACCCTCTGCATATGTATCGGTCATTCTAATTGCCCGAGTGAGATGACGTCGGTACAATAAGTAAAAGGTTAAACACTCTGTATACACTGGTCGTTCTAATTGGACAAGTGAGATTACCATGCGATTTGACAAACGGTAATCAAATTTTCTGCATCCGTTACCGGCGTTGTTCAGGGTAGACAGACATCTCGATCGGGTCGGGTTGGGCCGGCAGGCGGTGTTACAGGCTTATTCGCTGGCTCGAGCCGTGCCGTGCCACCTAGCTCGAGCCCACCATGCATTGCTCGCGGCTCGTACGATGGCGCTAGTGTGCATGGTTCCATTTGTTCACTGCTAGCTAACCACCTTTACCTTCTGTGGGGGACCTTCGTCTCTTTTGTTGATGTGATCATCGCTCGAACGGGGTGAACTCATAATTACTCGTATATTTCTTTCACCAAGCCACGTAATTAGTTATATAAACTTCCTTTTTCTTTCTTTTTTTTTATCTCTCTCAAGGAAGGCAATGCGTACGAAAGCTAGCAGTTTAGATAGGGCCATAAGCAAAAGCAAGTAACAGATGAACTATGCAAGCAATTGGTGGCCATTTGAAGCCTATTCAACAAAAAAATGACTCCCAAACTACAACTTTTGCCTAAGGATTACAGCAAAATGCATGGGGCCATGCTTGGCCCACGTTGGCCTCCATGAGGCTCCGGCTCTCAAAGCCTCCCTCGATCCCCCCGAGCGAGGAGTCCGGGAGGAGACGACGGCGGCGGGGAGAAAGCAGAGTGGAGGAGGGGTGGTAGAGGAGATGATAGGCGTGGAGAGAGGGTCGACGTGGAGAGTCCGGGAGATGGCGGGGACCGAGATAATCGGATCTAGAGACCATCAACAGTTGTTATCGGTCGACCGGAGATGGTGAGAGGACTAGATTTGATGATGAGAAAGCTAGATTCGGCGGTTGGATACGACGCTGATCTGGCAGCAGCGTGGTGGCTCAGATCCACTCAAAATTCTCCCTACCACTAGCACCACCTGTTGCCGTCCACCGCCCACCGCTCGTCAGCCGGCTCCGATGGAGATGGTGCCATATAGAGGCGGGTCACCACTCGCTCGTTAGCGCCGATGGCGGCTGGGAGGAGGTAGAGTTGGGGGAGGAGGAGAGGAGAGGAGAGACAGGCGGTGGCATTGGCGAGAGTTGCCATTGGTGGCTCGTTGGTGGGAGGAGACGAGGGGAGAGGAAGCGGCGTCGGGTTGGAATTGGGAAAGGAGAACTGCGGACGTGACATTCTCTTAGCAAAAAAAAATGGCGTGGCCACGTGGACGACACATCGACAATCCTTTGCCAATATGGCGTCAAGTCAATCCAAAACTACAAATTCCGGCGTCATGTCGGCTCCACGTAAGAGAAAACCACCTTAATTTAGGTTGAGAGAGGTAAATTGAACGATATTGATATTCAAGAGGATTTGATTACTCGGTTTTGTAGTTGGAGGTTTAGAGAAACACGACATTTCAATGTCGTGAAATAGACTTATCCCAATTAAATATATGACCAGGCACAGCAATAAGAACCAAGTTCATTAGCTTCATCGCTGTTCCCAACTAATAGTTAAATAAAATACTACTAGGTCGTAGCTCGTAACTCCACAGCACGGTACCCCAATCCAATCCATGCAACACTGTCCAATTCAAGCAACACGTATGTTTGTATGATAACTGAGCGCAGCTCATGTTCGAGCGTTATTCGGCGCGCGTGTTTACTGTTTCTTTTTTAATATAAGTGAGTTGGTAAAAAAAATGTATATATGTATGCACGCATGTATTTGTTTTTCATCACTGCTGGCTAGAAATAGCGAGGAGCTAGCCAAATGACCCTTTGCATGAGCGAGCGAGAGATCTAGGTGGGCCTCGTGACCCCCGAGGCCGCGAATAAGCAAGGAGTAGCTAGGTGGGCCTCGTGACGTCAAATGCTAGCCCGATGATATCTTTGCGCCCATTAATTGAAGTGGGCCGGATTATGCTGATAGCGGGCTGGGACTCACCGGAAATGGGTTAGTGCTGCTGGGAGGTGGAGTGTGGAAAGAGATGGTGGACCAACCCATCTGAGTCCTCCACTCCACCGGTCCAGCCTACTCGATCTCTCGAACTGTTTTTTTTCCCTCTCTAACGAATGAATGTCTGCCGGGCATGGTTATAAAATCCGGACCGGTCGTTCACTCGATTCGGTAGAGGTCTCGGATCACTGATCTGGAGGTTTGAACCGTTGGGTCAACAGTCGAACCACATGTTTTTAAATCACAAAAAGAGAAAAAAAAATCAATGATACACATAAAACAATAATAATTAAATAATATGAATTCTGGACAACAAATTAAGTCAGTTAAAGAGGGATATTATAGGCTCATACAATAATGAGATCATTAAAACAGTTGATGTTCTAGTTTATTTTTCTTCTTCGAATGAATATGTTTAGATATGCTCCATTTCATCTCACATCCAGATGTATCACATGTTTGGCTTAGTAAATGATTTGCCAACTTATATTTTATTATATATGTCTTAGATCTAACTATATATTACTTTGATTAGAAAATAGAATGGTATAAATCTAACACTTACATCTTAACTAGAGAATACAGACAATCAAAGTAAGCAAGTAGAGAAATGCATCGTATCTTGCTGATTGACGCAAAGCTGAGTAGAGAGCAGAGAGGAGCTGCCGGTCGGAGTAAGAGAGCGAGAAAGATGGGAATTATCCATGTGTAGCCGCCAATTTCACAAGAGGATTCCTACTAAAATCTAACAGCACCCAAAGTATGAACACACCTTTTAGTTTTGTCTTGAAAAACTATTTCATTTGAGGGGTTTCTTGTTTATTGGCCTCATGAGCAAAACCCAGCTGGGTCAAGCAAAATTGTCCGAGCTGATGAAAAATCGGCTGGGTCAATTGGGTTTTCTCGGGTCAACTGTATCTTTGGTCTTGTGAGTGTACCGAGCCCGGCAAAGTCTCTAGGTCTGGGTTTTTCTAGTTCAATCGCCGATTTGGTTTGGGTTTTATAACTAAGCTGCTAAGCTGCCGCTAGTAACCCTAGCCACCGACCGCAACTTTGTCGGTCTGTTGCCAGCTAGTCTCCCCTCTTCTCCAGTGTTCTCGCCGGGGTTGAGTGGTGGGGACCATTGATATCTAGAGGTAAGATTTCTTTAGTTTTTTTTTCCTATTTTCTTTTCTCAATCATTTTTTCTACTTCTGTTCTTGTCTGGTGAGTTCTTGGTTGGATTTTCCTTATCTGTGATGAGTTTCATCGGACCAGGTCACTTGGATGACGATGATAACGCATACACCATATATTGACATTGGGCCGAGTTGGGTACAAATAAAACACCTCCAATTTTCTTTCAACGAACAACATTGCTAGTGAGACATATGTCCTATACATCAGCGGAGATCATCGATAATATACTTATACTTCCCACTGCCACAATTTTGGGCAATCATGATACCGTTGCAAGATGCAGATCTATGACGAGAAAGATTAAGCACGTTCATCAGTTTAATGATTTGATGGTAATATGTTATTCATATATAATCTTTAATGTAAAAGTTGGGTGCTTGTCGGGACCCAAAAATGCAATTCTGGACCCTCTGTGTATAACACACTAGTCCAGGATCACGCTAGTGCACACAGTATCAACATAGATGAATATCACTCCACACAAGACGAATAATAGAATAAACGAGTAATTTAAATAATAAATAATAGTTTTAACCTTATGGTCGAGTTTACACTTATTAAGCCACGCATGGCTAATAGTAAGTAAATAAGCAGCAACGGAACAAAGGAACTTCACCGGAAACCCATCGACTCACCACATGCAACTGACTAGGATCAAGAACTAATGATCAGCAGTCTCGTAGAACTTCTCCTCGAAGGCAGGCGATGACTCCTCCACTTCAGCTGAATGATTACAGCAAGAATGAGTACTCCAAGTACTCAAAAAGTTATACTATAGAATGCAATTATAGATGATGGCTAATTCCAAAGGAAATAGTTTCTGTGGCTATTTTGCAATAAAGCAACATTTGCGATTGAATACAAATAATAGATTGAAAGTGTAATTCAAAACAAATAAATAATAATAATTTTAACAAGTATTTTTCATAAAGCTTCCATAACCTAATCAATTTCTTTCACACAACTACATAAGTTATCTTACACAACTGCCCCTTCCTAATTGTTTTATGAAAATCTACCCCTTGTGTGAAATCACTGAGCGTATCCATGACCGCGGACGCGACTATTCAAATAGATTATTAACACTCTGCAGAGGTTGTACACTTTACCCACACGATATAACCAGTGTAGCTAGCACCAATCATAAAAAACCTTTCTGAAACTCCATCTGAACAATTGACACTCCCGATGTGTTTTACCGTCGTATCAACCTTGACATAGTGCTTTGACACGACACACATCGTTGGACCTAAAGACGACGAGCCTCTCATAGATGTGACCTACAAAGTAGTCCACACCTCCACCTATCACTGAGTGCTTAACCTACTACCTAAGTAATCAATGTCGAGATTATGTAACTTACTAATTTTGGCCCATCCCATCAGGCATGTGGACCTCACGGTACTTAAATAGTCGTAACCACTGCTTTAAACACTATTTACTTTAAAAGTTTTAGTTCAATTCTCTTTGTTCTCAGCGACGAGAGAACGAGAATGAATTCCAGAATGAGAGCGAGAGTGAGTGCGGTGCCGGTTTTTATAGGCGCGCGAAGGCAGTGAGGTGACAGATGGGGCAGCATGATTAGGCATGCATGCGGGAGGCAGTGAGGTGACGGATGGGTCAGGGGGAAAGATGTGGGAATAGATGATGCTTTTGGCGGAACACGCTCGTGCTCAAGTCGTAGGGCTGTGCGATGTTGTAGGGTAGTGTGCTGAAATCTAGCCTAGGGGAGAACAGAGGCACCATGTGGCGCGCGCAGAGCCGCCGGGCCAGGGGGCACGACAACGGGGTGACTAGGCGTGGGACACGTGACACAAAGCCATCCGGGCCAAGGGAGCAAGGCATCGGGGTGGGCGAGCGCGGGATGCATGGTAGGCAGCCACAGGGTGCACGTGGGGCCATCCAGGCTAGGGGGCATGGACGAGTGGGCAATAGGGCGCGGGGCGCACGACAGGTAGCCACGTGGCGCTCAGGGCCGTCCGGGCCAAGGGGGCACATACGAGGTGGAACCGTGTGTTGTACGACTGGTGTAGGACAAGTGTCGCTTGCCGGGACGTCCATGGTGCCAAAAATGTCATTACACCGTCCGAGCGGCCAGATTTGCTAATATCGGCGTCAATAGTGCCAAATAGGGCAAAAACTCTTCGGGAACCGCTCCAATGGACATAATTGTAAGAGACAGTTCGCCTTCTTTTTCCCGCCCACCCAGTGAAAAGAATTCTATCTTTACAACTTAAATAAAAATATATTCCTTGACCAAGTCAACTTCTGATCAAAAGAAATACTCATTGGAAAAGCTTTTCTTCCGAATACAATCCTACGACCTCTTATCAAGTAAGTCATTTTCACTTGAAGCTGGGGGCTAGATGACGAGGATGCAATAATCCTCAATTAATGAAACTAATTATCTGTAATATTTTATTATGGACAATGATATTGTTAATAGCCCTCAAAGATACCCCCAATAGTTAGTTTCTACAACGATTAGGGAAGATTATGACCATCTCATGGTCATAAGGCCTATTACGACCACCTTTTGGTCGTAAGGTCTGTTACGACCACCTTATGGTCATACAGGTTTGCTACGACTAGGTCTACTTGTGACCACCCTATCGTCGATAAAACTGACATGCATATGGACCTTATCGACTAGGGACTCTATACACTACGCTCATTCATGTGTGATAGTTAATACATGTACAATTTATTCCTGACATAACCGCACATAGTTCTGTTTGTCTCTAGCATAACGTATAACAAACATGTAGAAGGATGTCTCTCTGGCAACAACCATAACCAACATGCGCTTTCAACTAACCGTCAAGGCGTCTCCTAACGCACAATAACTGCCACTCCTTCAGAGGCTTTATAAGGGAGGATGTTGGTAGATAGAGAAAGAAGTTCAAGACATACAGAAGCCATTAGACTTAGTCTCGGTGGTTTATTTTACTATGTAAACTCATTCAATATAAGAACAAAGGAGTATAGTTGTTATTCTCTCTAGAGAAGAACTGAATCTGTCTAAAAAACCCTTGTGTCTTCTTGCATGATCTCGAGTGTCGCATCCTAGCATTTAGATCGATGGTAAAACATCGACACTACTAAACTCGTATTTCTTTTTTTCATCATAAAATCACTTATGAAAGGTCAATTTTGCCCCTACCACCTCTTCTTCCTCACCTCCTACCCCAAATCCTTCCTTTCTTCTTCCTGTCTATTTCTTCTTCCTGGGGGTGGAGGATGGTGGCCAGCGGAAGAGGCGATGCTGACGACCACTGTGGCAGGGTGGGGGTGGAGGACTTTGTTGACTGCAGAGGAAGAGGAGGAGGAGCACTGCAACTTTGCTGCTTCCCATGGTCACCATCTCCATGGCTGCTCGAGATTCCTGGCACCGGTGTTGTCCCGGTTCACAAACAATAGCAACAAGATGGCGGCATACGCGCCCTCAAGGGAGCCTCCCTCGCGACGGCCATGGCCTGGGAATAAGCGTGGGGAGGGGAAGAAGAATGGCAAGATTGTCTTTTGACATGTGATTTTGGGACAAAAAAACTAGAATACATGAAGAGCGGCAAATCTAAGCTATTTTCATGTTTTTAAGCATTGTTGTGAAAAATGGAATACAGTCGTGGACAGGCAAGGTACCACCATGCGATTAATCGGAATACGGGTGATTAATCAGAATTATTCAAACAATTTGGCGTTCTCCTTATATACGTATGTATGTGATTATAATACTAGCCCTAAAGGTATTTAAACACAAAATATTATCAGAATTACTAAACATACATGTACCATACTCGAGTTATGGCATGGTTTCATTACGGAAATTAAAGTTTGTAGTTGGCATAGTTCTTGTTCTTCTGCAATGTAGGAAACTCAACAACAACAAAGTATCAATGTAAACTCGTAAAATTGTTGTGACGAAATAACGCAAGTACCTAATTTATTTAACTTTCTGGTTAAGGTACCAGAATCATCAAAGAAAAACCGCTGTTAAGATACAAGAAACTAAATTACTGAAAGCATCTAGGCCCCTAAAAATTGTATTTTGGTAATTAATGACATTATGTGAATATGGGACTAACATGTTTGTTGAAGTGATTACAAGGCATAGTCCCAAATGACAAAGTGAAACCAAGGAGCTGCATGTCAAAGAATGTTGAAAAGATGGAGTTAATCTCAAAGACAAGGTACAAATAGACTAGGACCCCTTTGAATTTTACCGGTCTTTGGAGTATGGAGGAAGACCGGATTTTAGGATAAATGTCGTACTATTAAGGGGGAGCTTGTCTAGTAGCTTGAAAGCATCTCATTATGCCTTTGGATCAACTTAGGATCATGCATGTTCTTTTGGTCTGGTTTAAAAAGAAAATTCTTTTTCTCAGAACACAATCGGAAGTTCCGGCATGTGTAATGCGGAACTTCCGCTGTGCGGTTCTTCCGAAAAGGCTGCGGCTTGATTTTTCCAGAGAGCATCCGTTTTCGGGACTTAGCCGATTTCTCAAAGCGCGGAAGTTCCGCAATGATACGAGCGGAAGTTCCGATTATCGGTTGCTCCGAAATATTTGCGGCTTGATTTTTCCAGAGAGCATCCGTTTTCGGGACTTAGCCGATTTCTCGAAGCGCGGAAGTTCCGCAATGATACGAGCGGAAGTTCCGATTATCGGTTGCTCCGAAATATTTGCGGTCGGTTTTTTCCAGAGAGTACCCTTTTTAGGGACTTAGCCGTTTTCGCAAGTGCGGTAGTTCCGCTGTGGAATAAATCGGATCTTCCGATTATCGGAAGAACCGCAATCTTGTTGGCGGAAGTTCCGCACATAAATCCAGCGGCTAGTTCAGAGCATTTAATGCTCACTGTAATGACCGTTACAGTGCACTCGATTGAAGGGAGAAAGTTCCGCACCTTACACGGCGGAAGTTCCGATTTCCCTGAGTTTTGTCTGATTTTCTGCATAACGGTCATAGTTGGTTGTGGGGGGTATAAATGCACCCCCACCAGCTCAAGGACGTGTTGTTGAGCATTCATTCAATTCATTTGAGCCTTGAGCACCCCTCTCACTCCTCATTTACTCTCTTTGCACACATTTGTGAGGTAGTGAGCAAGAACAAGAGCATTGCATTATTAGTTGATCCTTTGGCTCTTGATTGCCGTCAAGTGAAGGTCAAGTTCTATTCTCTTGGTGCTTGTCGGCACCTAGACGACTTGGCGGAGGTTGCTCGGTGATCTCTTCAAGAAGCTTGTGAAGAGACCCGTTGCCGGTTGTGATTGGTCGGTGTTCACCAACTCCGGAGAGGAGGAAGAACAACCAAGTGATCGAGGGTAGGCTTAATTTGTGGAGCCGGCTTGAGTGAATCAAGCTTCCTCAACGTGGACTAGTGAAGATCGACAAATCTTGATACCACGGAAAACCCCTTGTCCTTGTGCGGTTAATTCTTGTCTTTACTTATTGCACTTATTTTTGGAGCTCATAGATTGTGATAAATATCTTTGCTTAGAGTATCTTGCTAATTTGGGCAATTTGATCAAGAAAATTTAGAAACCTCCTATTCACCCCCCTCTAGTCGGTTATCCTTGATCCTACAAGTGGTATCAGAGCTTGGTCTCTCTAATTTTAGAGTTAACCGTCTAGGAGAGAAAGGATGGCTAGCGAGGGAATGTCTATAGGCAATGCTCCTCTATTTGATGGATCAAATTATTCTTATTGGAAAATTAGAATGTCAATTTATTTAAAGGCCATGAGCCCAAGCGTATGGAGAATTGTAAGTGAAGGTTTCGTTATGGCACTTGATCCCACACACCCCACGGATCAAGACGAACGGAACTCTCACCTCAATGCTCAAGCTATGAACGCTCTTTTTGGAGCTTTAAACGCGGATGAGTTCAATCGTGAGCAACCTTGAAACTGCTCACGAGATATGGACTACGCTCTCTGAAATTCATGAGGGCACATCCACGGTTAAAGAAGCCAAATTGCATAGGCTTAGGATCAAATATGAGACATTTACAATGTTGCCTCAAGAGAGTATCACCGAAATGTACTCTAGACTCAACAACATTGTAAATGAGCTCAAGGGTCTTGGTACTAATTTGCTTGACATTGATGTTGTGCGCAAGATGCTTAGGGCTCTTCCCGACAAGTACGAAATGTTGGTGACATTGTTTCTCAACTCTCCCGAGTTGCCAAGGATGACACCAACCGGGCTTTTGGGAAATCTAATCACAAATGAGCTTTACAAGAAAGACAAAGAAGAGCTCATGGAGTCAACTTCTTCAAGGAAGAAAGTTACCGCTTTTAAGGCAAAAGTGGAATCAAGTGATGAAGAAGATGAGGATGAAGACTCCGAGGAGGAATTTGCTCTCCTTGTGAGGAGAATGAAGAAGTTCATGAGGAGACGGCCTCATCGAAGCTTCAATTTCGATAAGATTGCAAAAGGGCAATCATCAAATGAAAAGAAGCGCTATAGCAACATTCGTTGCTATGAGTGTGATGAGAAGGGTCACATTGCCTCTCATTGCCCAACTAAGAAGGATGACAAGGGTAAGTCATCAAAGAAGAAAGAATTCAATGGAAAGAAGAAGCTTTTCAAGAAGCTCCACAAGGATGGCAAGAATGAAGCCCATATCGGAGAATGGGACTCCGACAAGGAGTATTCGGATTCCGACTCCGACTCCGATATTGAGGGGTCCTCCAAGAAGAGAGGACTTGTCGGTATTGCCATCAAGGAGGCTCCATCGCTATTTTCAACTCCCACTTGCCTCATGGCAAAAGGAGAAAAGGTAAAATCTCTTGATAATGAAGAACCCTCCTATGATGAGCTCATGGATATGCTTGAAGAATTAAATGAATATCTTGGAAAGGAAAAAGCTAAATTTAGAGTCTTAAAGAAAGAGCATATATCTTTAAAGAACTCTTATGATGAATTAAAAGAAGCTCATGATTTGCTTGTCCAAGATAAGTCTTACACTAGCATTGGTATTGCTTGCGATATTCAAGAAAAAATGCCTAGTGTAAGCATTGCTAGAACTAGCATATCCACTTCTTACGATGATTTGCTTGCTATACCATGTAGCTCAAGTGTTGATTCAACAATTGAAAACGCTAAATCTTGTGATAAGCTATTTGTAGAGAATAGTGAGCTAAAGGAGCAAGTCACCAAGCTAAGTAAGAGCTTGGAAAGATGCTTCAAGGGTAAATCTACTCTTGACAAGCTTTTGAGTGAGCAAAGGTGCTCATTCAATAAGGAAGGACTTGGGTATGTGCCCAAGAAAGGTAAGAAACCGGTAAACAAGCCCGTGAGGTTTGTTAATCAAAATGGCAAGTTTTGCCAAAAATGCCGGGAAATAGGACATGTTCAACAAAAGTGTCCTATTGGTAAGGTTTCATCAATTGGCTTATTTGATTCTTGTTATATGCTCAAAAAGGCCAAAGATGGAAAAGTGATTGCTAGGTTTGTTGGCACCTCAATTTTAGGTGTTAAGAAGAATGCTATTTGGGTGCCCAAATCTTTGATAACTAACCTCCAAGGACCCAAACAAATATGGGTACCTAAAAGAACTTGATTTCTTTTGTAGGTGAACTACAAGACCGGTGGAAGGCATTGGGTGCTCGATAGTGGATGCACTCAACACATGACCGGAGACCGGAAAATGTTCACCTCATTTGAGAATAGGAGCGGAAATGAAAAGATCACATTTGGTGACAATAGCAAAGGAAAGGTAATTGGCTTAGGTAAAATTGCTATCTCAAATGACCTTTCCATTTCAAATGTATCTTTAGTGGAAACATTAAACTTCAATTTGCTATCCGTTGCTCAATTATGTGATCTTGGATTAACTTGCTCTTTCTCTAAAAAGGAAGTTACTATTTTTAAAGAAAAAGAAAAAGAAATGATTTTTAAAGGTTTTAGATTTGGCAATCTTTATTTGGTTGATTTCTCCTCAAATGAATCTTGTTTGAAAACTTGTTTGATTGCAAAAACTTCAATGGGTTGGTTATGGCATAGAAGACTAGGTCATGTAGGAATGATTCAACTCAAAAAGCTTTTTAAACATGACTTAGTGGTTGGCTTGAAGGATGTGAAGTTTGAGAAAAATAGACTATGTAGCGCTTGCCAAGCCGGAAAGTAAGTGGCTAACTCTCATCCTTCCAAGAGTATCATGTCAACTTCTAGGCCATTAGAGCTCTTACATATGGATTTGTTCGGGCCAACAACCTATAAGAGCATTGGGGGCAATAGCTATTGTTTAGTCGTTGTAGATGATTACTCTAGATATACATGGGTATTCTTCTTATATGACAAAGGTGAAGCCTCCAAGAATTTTAAAAGTTTTGCAAAAAGGGCTCAAAATGAATTTGATTTCAAAATAAAGAAAATCCGTAGTGATAATGGTTCCGAGTTCAAAAACACTAATATTGAAGATTATTGTGATGAACTTGGAATAAACCATGAGTTTTCCACTACCTACACTCCGGAGCAAAATGGAGTTGTAGAGAGGAAAAATCGTACATTAATAGAAATGGCTAGGACAATGCTTGATGAGTATAATACTTCCGATCGCTTTTGGGCGGAAGCCATTAATACCGCTTGTCATGCCATAAACCGTCTTTATTTGCATAGGCTTTTGAAAAAGACTTCCTATGAACTCCTTATTGGAAGAAAACCGAACATCTCTTACTTTAGAGTATTTGGTTGCAAATGCTATATCTTAAGAAAGGGTGTTCGACTTTCTAAATTTGCAAGTCGGTGTGATGTTGGTTTTCTACTAGGTTATTCTTCAAATAGCAAAGCATATCGTGTCTTTAACAAAACTAGTGGTATTGTTGAAGAAATACACGATGTACAATTTGATAAAACTAACGGCTCTCAAGAAGAGCAAGAAGATTTTGATTATGTAGGTAATGGAGCTCTTATGGAAGCAATGAAGAATATGCAAATTGGGGACATTAAGCCTAAAGAAGATCAAAATGAACCATCATCGTCCACGAGAGTCGAGCCGCCTACCTCTTCCGTGACAAATGAAATTATTCAAAATCAAGAAGATGTCAAGGAAGATGATCAATCATTGAATCTACCTCAAAGAATCCACAACGCAATAGCTAAAGACCATCCAATAGACCAAATATTGGGTGAAGTAAGCAAAGGTGTCCAAACTCGCTCTCGTATTGCTTCTTTTTGTGAACATTACTCTTTTGTTTCCTCTTTGGAACCAAAGCGTATAGATGAAGCACTAGAAGATCCGGATTGGGTGAATGCTATGCATGAGGAGCTAAATAACTTCGCCCGGAATGATGTTTGGACAATGGAAAGACCCAAGGAGCATAATGTCATTGGCACAAAATGGGTCTTTCAAAATAAACAAGATGAAAATGGAGTTGTGGTAAGAAATAAGGCAAGGTTAGTTGCTCAAGGATATACTCAAGTTGAGGGTTTAGATTATGATGAAACATTTGCACCCGTAGCAAGACTTGAGTCTATTCGTATTTTGCTTGCTTTTGCATCATGCTTTGATATTAAATTATTTCAAATGGATGTTAAAAGTGCTTTCTTAAATGACAAAATATCTGAACTTGTTTTTGTTGAACAACCTCCGGGTTTTGAAGATCCCAAAAATCCTAATCATGTGTATAAACTCTCAAAGGCGCTATATGGTTTAAAGCAAGCTCCTAGAGCATGGTATGAGCGCCTTGAGATTTTCTACTCTAAGGATTCAAAATTGGAAAGGTTGATACAACTTTGTTTACTAAAATTATTGATGGTGATTTCTTTGTTTGTCAAATTTATGTTGATGATATAATTTTTGGTTCCACTAATCAAGATTTTTGCAAAGAATTTGGTGATATGATGTCTAGGGAGTTTGAGATGTCAATGACATGAGAACTCAGTTTCTTCCTTGGACTTCAAATCAAACAACTCAATGATGGGGTCTTCATAAGTCAATCCAAGTATGTGAAGGATTTACTCAAAAGATTTAGCATGGATGACGCAAAGCCCATCAAGACTCCCATGGCTACAAATGGACATCTTGATCTAAACGAAGGAGGTAAATCTGTTGATTTAAAGCTTTATAGGTCTATGATTGGTAGTTTGCTTTATCTTACCGCATCTATGCCCGATATTATGTTTAGCGTTTGCATGTGTGCACGTTTTCAATCGGCTCCAAAAGAATGTCATTTAATGGCTGTCAAAAGAATATTAAGATATTTAAAGCATTCCTCAAGTATTGGCCTTTGGTATCCAAAAGGTGCTAAATTTGATTTGATTGGATATTCGGATTCGGATTATGCGGGTTGTAAAGTGGATAGAAAGAGCACCTCAGGGAGTTGTTAATTCTTAGGTAGATCCTTAGTGTCATGGACTTCTAAGAAACAAAACTCTGTTGCCCTTTCCACCGCCAAAGCCGAATATGTTTCTGCAGGTAGTTGTTGTGCACAATTGCTTTGGATGAGGCAAACATTGATGGACTATGGAATAACATTTGATAAAATGCCTCTTTTGTGTGATAATGATAGTGCAGTGAAAATAGCCAACAACCCTGTCCAACATTCAAGAACCAAGCATATAGATATCCGCCATCATTTCCTTAGAGATCATGTGTGCAAGGGAGATATTAAAATTAGCCACATTTGCACTGAAAATCAATTAGCAGATATCTTTACCAAACCTTTAGATGAAGGCCGCTTTTGCCTATTGAGGAATGAGTTAAATGTCATTGACTATTCAAATGTCGCTTGAACTCTTGTCACATGCACATTGGGTCTTAGTTGCATTTTCGTTTATTTTAAGACGCTTTTTCTCAAATTTTCGCTCCAAATGTGATATATTAGTAAAAATTACTTTCTTATATAGACATTAGTCTTTTCATTGCATAATAATCCTGAATGATACTTGGTTGAGTGCAAAAACTAAGGATTATTTGTAAAATCTTCAAATTCAACTCCTTCTCCCTGAAGTGTCAGGATAATCGAACTTCGGCCTCCAGCGGAACTTCCGCTTTCCTAACTTCATTGTTGAGTTGCGGAGCTTCCGTTTTTCAGCTCTCTTCCGAAGCATCAGGATAATCGGAGTTTCCGGTCTCCCAGGCGCGGAACTTCCGATTTCCAGAACTTCCGCTTTTGAAATGCGAAACTTCCGCCTTCCGGTAGCTGAGAAGCATTAATTGCCTGCGGTCCCTCCGTTTACTTCTCTTTCTCCAGCCGCCATCTCTTTTCTCCCGAAAGCTCTTCTTCTCCAAAAACCCCACCGAAAAATCTTGCTTGTTCTTCGGTGATTTTTTCAATCTCGACCGATCTCTTGCATCCCCAGGGTTCAATCACTCCTTTGCTCAAGGTATTTTCAATCCCTTTTGGATTTATGCCTCTCACGAACCCTAGGTTGAGATTTTGGGAGAAATGAAATGTGGATGAAATCTGTGGTTGATTCTTGAGCAAATAGGTTTATTCAGTATTGTATGATGTTTATGCATCGATTCCATGGACTCAATCCATCAAAATACTGAAAAATCCAAATTTCTTATTGCCCTAGAATCGGCTCAGGATAATCGGAACTTCCGCCGTTGAAAAGCGCGGAACTTCCGCATGCGGTAGTTCCGGCGTTCAAAGTGCGGAGCTTCCGATTGTCCTGACAGAGACAGAAAATCTCATTTCCTTTTGATTCATCCTTTGACACTCCATTCATTATTGTTTTTGAAGATGCCTAGGACAAAGGATACTGTCCCAAAGAGCTATTCAGAAGCAGGCCCATCTTCTTCAAGAAATCCACCTTTAAGGCGAGAGGAAGAATTGAAAGAAATTGAGGATCGAAGAGAGTCATCTGAAAATTCAGAAACAGAAGAAAGTGCATCAGGTGAAGGGTCTGAATCTGAGTCTGATGAGGAGTTAGGAGAGCCGGAAGAGCTTGAAATTGATCTTAAGGCACTCACAGCGGACGATTACACTCTTCTTCGAATTAAAAATCAATATTCACTTCCTGGAAATTGTGATGACCCTCGATTTCATACAAAGTTTCAGAGGCAAGTCTATGATCTTTTCTATGGACCAAACAAACCCTTTGCTGATCACAAGTGCATTAATTGGTCCTACCTCAACGGGCTTGATAAATATGAGAGTACCTATAGGCTCTTTCAGCGAGCTGGGATTCATAACTTTGTGGCACTCAGATGCAACTACAGTGATGAGATCATCCGACAGTTCTATGCCACAGTGTGCATTCCCCCTGATTTTTCTCAACTCACTTGGATGACAGGGACAGTGAGATATTCTTGCACAAAGCGTGCTTTTGCAAATGCTTTGAATATCCAAATGCGAATTTGAGCAAATATATGATAGACCGCCTCCCTCACACCTTGGATGAATTCTACGACACTACACAGAGGTTTATTCCTGGCAAGATAACATGTCTTCTCCCTATCCCTAGCTTGGTAAACCGGATCATCAATCACACTATTTTACCAAAAAGTGGGAACTATGATGCAATTAGGGGACATGTGTGGAACATCTTGGATTGCATCATGCATGGGAGAAAATTCGATGTCATAGATGTCATCATAAGGGAGATAGCAGGCACAAAGAATGATTGAGTCAAGCGGATAAACTTTGCACCATACATTATGATCTTGATCATTCGACAGACTGGCTATAATGGAGCCACACCTTCAGCTCATAAATTCTATAAGCCAAGAGAAGGTCCTCTAATTCCTGCCAATCTTCAGCGCCCTCCAGCAGAAGAACCTGAAGCTGAACCTGCTGCTGCTGCTGCTCCTCCACAAGGTCAAGCCACCATGGAACAAATTTATGCTACCTTGTTAGAGATGAAGGCGTCTCAGGAGGCCTTCCAGACAGCGACCTCTTCCAGACTGGATGCGTTTGAGGCGGCCACCACTTCCAGGCTTGACGCCCACACTGCCAGTCTTGATGCGCTTTCAGCCAGATTCGCAGAGCAGTTTCCTCCACCTGTTCGGTTTGGTCGGCGTCGCCTTCGCTCTCCTCCTGGTGGTCCTCCTGCTGATCCTCCTTGTAACACCCCAGCCCAACACTGAGCCTAGAATGCCACCACACTACACTTTAATCTAATAATTATCGACACAATATAGAAATTACAGCAAGGAAGCAATGATTAACATATCAATGGATCACAAACGAACATGTATAATTATGGATCAAGCGACAATAAATAAGCAATGGGAAAATTATAACCAGGCAAATAATCCAAAGCAGCATCAACCAATGAATCCAAATTAATAAAGCAAATAGTCTAGTCCAAATGATATCCTAAACATTATTCAATAACTAACATGTCCAAGTGTAAACCAATATTGAATGAAAAGATTATCATGGCGAATGATCATGTGATGTCCATGTGCTCTACTCGCTCTCGCCATTCGGCATCCTCAAGATCACCTAAAGACAACAATAGAGCAAGGGTGAGTCCACGACTCAAAGAAATACATCCATAAACAACGAACAATAATAAATCAACAAAGATTCAATAACTTCAATATCATCACGGTACTTTCATTAATATTCTCACCATTAATCTCATTTATGAATGCAACTCTATTCTACATGTCCACATGCACTTCTTTCACAGATATCGGTATAGCATGAGTGAATGCTCGCGACAACATTCACTCTCAAGCCCGCTCCTCCATAAGGATCGGGACCTCCTCCACTCCGTGGAGTTGTGATCAATCATGATCACCTTCTCTTATGCAAAGATGCTTATGAATGCAAACATGCAAACTCCATCATAAACATCATATCCAACTTTTCATCATGCTTGTCAACAAAGATATAAACATACCAATTCATTGTTTGCAATTAAACCAAATAAAAGCACAACAATAATGGTAATAGAAGATAAAGAAAATGTGATCGATCATTGATCGCCTACCATGCACTTGCCTTTACTAGTTGCGACGCACAGTTTGACTCGAAGATGGCAACAAGTACGACGCTGCTCCTACATTAAATACACACATCTCAATACAAGCTATAGCATCATACGAATAACAATCAATATACATCGCTCCTACACGTCCCCAAATATATCACGTTACGCCGGTGCGAATAGTTACCCATAGCTGTCCGGTTACTAAAAAGAGCGTAACTTTTGACTCGAAAGTCCGATCACCACAAACCACCCCATTCTGGATTCTTTATAAAATTATCCACATATTATTAGATTACGAAGACTTCTAATTAAATCATCTAACCCTCCGTATTTAGCCCAGAAAGTCGATCTGTCCGCTTCGGAACAGCAGTCTTGCTAAATTCATAACTTTTGTTTTACTCAACCAAAATGCGCATTCTCAGATCCTACAGAACCATTGGACAATTATCTACAACTTTCATGTAGATCAAAAACTCTAATTAAGCTATTTACTATTTTTAATTTACAGTCTACCAAAACAGCGCCTAAAGACGATAACCCTAAAAACAGCGGCCTTCTCAAAATCATATCTCGAAATCTAATTGTCCGATTGACACAATAAAATATGCTATAGAAAGATATCAAAATTATCTACAGTTAACTAGTAGATGAGATTTCCAAAATTCGCCATTACGATATCCGAATAAATCATTCAACGGAACAGCGTAATAAGTAGATCTATTAATCGACACTTTGATTAAAAACTATAGAACCTACTCTAATTACAACACTACTAGAACCTAAAGCAATTAGCTAATCCTAGCAGAGAGCGACCTAAAGAAATTATGGCAGCGCAATCACGTTATAAGTTCTGGCACCAAGTGACTAGCTAACTTTAGCCGTACACCAAAAGAGAAAATCACCGTACTAGTGCTGGTAGTGCAATGAACCAGGTGACATACACTAAAATAGCCTAAGGTAATCCTTGCTAGTAGTACTAAGCACGCAAGGAAACTAGCAATGAAAGCAAACAAACCTACACACGTGGAAAGGTGAAGCTGAAAACGATGTGCGGCAGCAGACTTGATTTCTTCTGATCTCCTGCGTACTGAAGAGCAACCGGACCGAATGCTTGGTCGGATTGGCCGGGCGGGCGGCTCCAGGCTTCGGCTCGGCAGCTGATCAACTCGGTTGATCCAGCGGCGAAAGAAAAAAACGCCGCAAAGACAAAGAATGCAAATGTCGCCGGCAGCAGCAGCGGCGCAAAAACAAGAAGACTTAATGCAAAGGCTCCGCACCGCACAGCGGTTTGGTTCCCACGTCACGAGCTTCACGCGGCGGAAACCAAGCGACAATTCGCAAGAAGAGTTCTACCGGCAACAAGAAAGATCGGCGAAGACGCCAATACAGTAAAGCAAAGAAAGCGCCACGGCAATTTTGGTCAAGCGCGCAAATAGCGAGAACCATTGGCGGCGGCTTGGAAAGCTAAATGGCTATTAGGGTTCCTAAAAAAAATCCGTAATCCATTTATAGCTCTAAAAATTGCGAAAATATTCTATTTTTCACAAAAACTTTTTATTTAATTACACACAAGCCCTTAATACGTTTTTAATTAATTATTTATTGTTACTATTTAATTAATTACTCTCCGACCCTTAAGACGTTTTTAAATAATGTTAATATTATTTTGAGTATTACATTCTACCCCCTTAAAATTCGACCCGAATTCTACTCGCCGCTCTACTCAAGAAAACCGCACAACCGAAATTAAACAACAAAATAACACGTGCAGACGTGAATAACTCGGATCTTGCTCGCGCATGCAGACTCCAACTCCCAAGTCGCCTCTCTCTCGGATGATCGTCCACAAAGACCTTGACGATACCAACGTCTTGTGCCTCGGCAGACTCGCTCCGACCTCTCCGTATCGCGCGCGGACGCGACTCAAGCGTGAGGTCTTGCTCAATAGTCACGCTCCAATGAAATCTTATGCTCGGATCTCTCAAAACTTTCGGCATCGAGACGTGAAACACATTATGAACTCCACGCATGGACTCAGGAAGATCCAATCGGTAGGCTAATTTTCCAATTCTTGCAATAATCGAGAACGGTCCAACGTACCTCGGGCTAAGCTTTCCTTTGGTACCGAACCGAACAATACCTTTAGTGGGAGACACTCTCAAGAGCACTGGTCACCCACCGCAAACTCAAGTCACGCCTCCTCAAATCAAGATAACTTTTCTCGTCTACTCGAGTACGCTAATGATTACGCCTTACCATGGCCACACGCTCAACGGTCTTCTGAATCCAGTCCGGACCCAAAATTGCCTTCTCTCCAACTGCATCCCAACAAAGCGGCGATCTGCACTTCCGCCCATAGAGAACCTCAAATGGCGCGGCTTTAATACTGGAATGGTAACTATTATTATAAGCAAACTCCATAAGTGGCAATTGGTCCTCCCAGCTACCCTTCCAAGATAGAACGCAAGATCGCAACATGTCCTCCAAAGTCCGAATAGTACGCTCGATCGCCCATCATCCAGGGTGAAACGCAGATTAAGGCGGAGCTGTGTGCCCAATGCACTCTGCAGACTCTCCCAGAACTTGGAGACAAACTTCGCGTCCCTGTCAGAAATAATGGTCTTTGGCACACCATGCAGTCTTACTATTTCACGCACATAAATAGGAGCTAGATCACTCGCTGAATTTGTAGTGCGAATAGGAATGAAGTCTGTGATTCTTGAATCGATCCACCACTACCCAAATCGCATCCTTCCTCGCGCGAACGAGGTAACGCCACCACAAAGTCCATAGAGATATCATCCCAAGGCCACTGGGAACCTCCAAAGGTCGCAACAACCTGCGGGGCGCTTGTGCTCAGCTTTCACTTGCTGACACACACCACAAGAAGCCACATAGTTAGCAATGTCCACTTTCATTCTTTTCCACCAAAAATTCTGTTTCAAATCTCGATACATCTTAGTCTCACCAGGATGAACAGTGTACGGAGTGCGATGTGCCTCCCTCAAGATATCATCTTTGACCTCCGCTTTTTGTGGCACGCAAAGACGTCCTTTAAACCTCAAAGTACCAGAATCATCCATGCTAAAATCACACTCTTTACCCTCATCCAGACGCTTCCTAACCTCCTGTAGTAACCGGTCACTCTGTTGTGCTTCCCGCACACGGTCTGGAATAGCTGACTCAAGAATCAACTGTGTCTCAACATGTGACGTGCCCGCATAACAATAAGATATTCCCATGCGATCAAAATCAGCAATGAGGCAATCTAGAGTAGCAGGAGTCGCCTTGCGACTAAGAGCATCCGCCACTATATTGGCCTTGCCTGGATGATACTGAATAGTAAGATCATAATCCTTGATCAACTCCAACCACCTCCTTTGCCTCAAATTCAGATCCTTCTGAGTGAAGATATACTTGAGACTCTTGTGATCTGTAAAAATATCACAAGGCTCGCCGTATAGATAATGCCTCCAAATCTTGAGAGCAAAAACAACCGCAGCCAACTCCAAATCATGAGTGGGATAATTCTGCTCGTGCTTCTTTAACTGCCTTGACGCATAAGCAATTACCTTACCGTCTTGCATGAGAACACAGCCAAGACCCACTCGAGACGCATCTGAAAAGACTGTGAACCGCTTCCCTGGCTCGGGAAGAGTGAGAATAGGAGAGGTCACCAACCTGTCCTTCAAAATGCAGAAACTGCGCTCACACTCATCAGTCCACTGGAATCTCACACCTTTTTGAGTAAGCTGAGACATCGGTTTGGCGATGATAGAGAAATCCTGCACAAAACGCCGATAATAACCAGCCAAACCCAGGAAACTCCTCACCTCCTTCACACTAGTCGGCCTCTTCCAATCCACCACTGTAGAGACCTTACTAGGATCAACAAAGAATACCACGAGGGTTAATCACATGACCCAGAAAACCCACTTCTGAAATCCAGAACTCACACTTCTTCAACTTAGCATAGAACTTGTGCTCTCTCAAAGTCTCTAAAACCAGCCTCAAATGACGTTCATGATCCTCATTAGTTTTGGAATAGATAAGAATGTCATCAATGAACACCACCACGAAGTCATCTAGATACTCGTGTAACATGTTGTTCATGGTCTCCATAAAAATGGCAGGTGCATTAGTCAATCCAAAAGACATAACTTTATACTCATAATGCCCATACCGTGGAGAAAGCGGTCTTCTCTACATCTCGCTCACGCACACGGATTTGATTATACCGATCGAGATCAATCTTGGAGAACACTTGAGCTCCATTCAACCGATCAAACAAGTCCTCAATGCGATGCAATGGATATTTGTTCTTGATTGTGACCGCATTAAGCGCACGGTAATCAATACACATCGCCAACTCCCATCCTTCTTCTCCGTGAATGTAGCAGAGCTCCCCATGGCGATACACTACGCTGATCAACCCTTTAGCCAACAAATCATCCAACTGCTTCTTCAACTCGTCCTGAAACGGACGTGCTAATCGATATGGAGACATCGAGATGGGACGAGTACCCGGAACAAGATCAATACGAAACTCCACGTCTCGCACAGGTGGCAAACCCGGAAGATCAACTGGGAACACATCTGGGTAATCGCTAACCACTGGAATCTCCTCAATCTGCGAAGCCACACTCGGTTTCAAAGAAGAGCTAAAAGAAGTCCGCCATCGCACGCGGCCGGAACAAATTCACCAACATCGAAAGAGAGCGCGGAGGCGCACTCCCCTGAAAAGTCAAAGTCTCCCCAGACGAGGTCTGCACAGAGACTGTTCTACAGAAACAGGATATCACGGCTCGATAAGAGTGCAACCAATCCATACCCAAGATAACGTCGAACGGCTCCATTTGAATAACTATCAAATTCGCCGTGAACTCCTCTCCATCAATAATAATAGAACACCCAGGACAAACAGTAGAACTAGCAATAATACCCCCAGGAGAACTAACCAACACTGACTGAGAAATCCACTGCATACTCAAGTTCGCTCTCCTAGCAAACGCCGTTGAGACAAACGAAAAGGTAGCCCTCAATCAAAAGGACTAAAGCATCAAACGAATCCACAAGCAAAGTACTGCCACCACGTCAGACGACCCGCGGACTCATTGTGGGCATGGCGTACCTCGGTGGCGCCATGGCGAAAGAGACGACGGCGGGCGGCGAGCCCCGACAATCTCGTGGCGGTGCGGTAAAGCCGGTCGTGCGGCTGAGCGGTGCCGAAGGTGGCGGCCGCGATAGTACCTACCTTTGAGGCGCCAAGTCAAGGAAATGGCATCGGAGGAGCGATCATCATCTGGAAAGATCCTCGAGCAGGACCCACTGAAGAAGAAGATGGCACGGGCTCCCACTTGATCACGCTAGCGGGGTTCTGGCGACACACCCTCCTTGTGACCGCGGCCACACCGACGGCAATCCCCGTCAAGTGCACTCGGCAGTAGCGGTGTCCATCACCGCACTTAAAGCAAAGCATGCCCCGCTCAGGGCGACGAAGAGCTGGAGTACCGCAAAGGGACGAGGCGTTGAAGAAGGAACGGCCTCGATCGCTAGACTCGAAAGATCTGCGGTCCTCCTTGAATTTCTTGAAAGCAGTCGTTGAGCGCACCCACTTCCTCACTAGAGCTCCTCTTCCGGTCACCACCGAAGCAACCATCCACCGAGGCTTGCGCCTTTGTGAGTGCATCTCCAACTCCATGCCCCTAGCTTGCTCCACAACAGAGTCAGAGTCACAGAGTGGAGTAGCTCCCAACACATGTCGGTTGCAGGTGAGACCCAGACGAACCTCTTGGCTTTCGAAGATCATCGTTCGCTCTTGAAGGGACAAAGCGAACCAAGTTGTTGAACTCACCTCATACTCGAGAATAGACCTCTTCCCACGAGCAAAGGTCGTCAAGGCAACCTCCATCTTCTCAACAAAAGAATAGGGTAGAACTTCCTTGAACTGATCAACAAAGTCCTCCCAAGTGATCGCCCTTGAGTGGCGGTCCTCAAGACAACACGCCTCCCACCAAATATCCGCTTGCCCTTTCACCGAAAGGCTACAAAACGGACCCTCGAGGGGAAGACATCTCTAAAGCTCCAAGCCGCCTCTCCATGTAGCGCAACCACCATTGCTCGACCGGTGTGCAGACAGTCAAACGAATCCAACCTCAACCCCATCCACTCTCGGTGACATCCGCGCCTCAGAACCGGTGGATGTGCGACAGAGCAACAACAGATGCCGCAAAGAATGTGGATCGCGGCGCCGTTGACGAAGAGCACGGATCTCTCCCACCAACTCTCTCAACAAGCGGGGTCTCATCACGGACCCCAACCGAGGCGGGTCAACAAGAACCCCTCGCCATCGACTCATCGCACAGGAGGTGGCTCCACGGAATCTCGCCGCGCCCCGACCTCCACGACCGCGCCAACACGACCACGTCCTCTACCCTCGGCATAGCTATCAACCACAATCAACAATACACAATGAGTTCAAAGCTCAAAATAAACTCATCCATCAATGAACAACATAACAGGCGTAAAACTATATTCGTACCTCTCTCTAACCTCATGCACTAGTGTGTCAAATTTTAGGTTAGTTAACCATTAGCAAATTTTAGTTGATTTTCTAATACTAAAACAAATTTTAACAATTTTAGTTTGCCTAAGTTGTTAATCTATTCACCACGGACCTAAAGCCCGCTCTGATACCAACTGTAACACCCCAGCCCAACACTGAGCCTAGAATGCCACCACACTACACTTTAATCTAATAATTATCGACACAATATAGAAATTACAGCAAGGAAGCAATGATTAACATATCAATGGATCACAAACGAACATGTATAATTATGGATCAAGCGACAATAAATAAGCAATGGGAAAATTATAACCAGGCAAATAATCCAAAGCAAAGATCAACCAATGAATCCAAATTAATAAAGCAAATAGTCTAGTCCAAATGATATCCTAAACATTATTCAATAACTAACATGTCCAAGTGTAAACCAATATTGAATGAAAAGATTATCATGGCGAATGATCATGTGATGTCCATGTGCTCTACTCGCTCTCAGTTACGGCATCCTCGAAGATCACCTAAAGACAACAATAGAGCAAGGGTGAGTCCACGACTCAAAGAAATACATCCATAAACAACGAACAATAATAAATCAACAACATTCAATAACTTCAATATCATCACAGTACTTTCATTAATATTCTCACCATTAATCTCATTTATGAATGCAACTCTATTCTACATGTCCACATGCACTTCTTTCACAGATACGGTATAGCATGAGTGAATGCTCGCGACAACATTCACTCTCAAGCCCGCTCCTCCATAAGGATCGGGACCTCCTCCACTCCGTGGAGTTGTGATCAATCATGATCACCTTCTCTTATGCAAAGATGCTTATGAATGTAAACATGCAAACTCCATCATAAACATCATATCCAACTTTTCATCATGCTTGTCAACAAAGATATAAACATACCAATTCATTGTTTGCAATTAAACCAAATAAAAGCACAACAATAATGGTAATAGAAGATAAAGAAAACAGTGATCGATCATTGATCGCTGTCTACCATGCACTTGCCTTTACTAGTTGCGACGCACAGTTTGACTCGAAGATGGCAACAAGTACGACGCTGCTCCTACATTAAATACACACATCTCAATACAAGCTACAGCATCATACGAATAACAATCAATATACATCGCTCCTACACGTCCCCAAATATATCACGCTACGCGGTGCGAATAGTTACCCATAGCTGTCCGGTTACTAAAAAGAGCGTAACTTTTGACTCGAAAGTCCGATCACCACAAACCACCCCATTCTGGATTCTTTATAAAATTATCCACATATTCTTAGATTACGAAGACTTCTAATTAAATCATCTAACCCTCCGTATTTAGCCCAGAAAGTCGATCTGTCCGCTTCGGAACAGCAGTCTTGCTAAATTCATAACTTTTGTTTTACTCAACCAAAATGCGCATTCTCAGATCCTACAGAACCATTGGACAATTATCTACAACTTTCATGTAGATCAAAACTCTAATTAAGCTATTTACTATTTTTAATTTACAGTCTACCAAAACAGCGCCTAAAGACGATAACCCTAAAAACAGCGGCCTTCTCAAAATCATATCTCGAAATCTAATTGTCCGATTGACACAATAAAATATGCTATAGAAAGATATCAAAATTATCTACAGTTAACTAGTAGATGAGATTTCCAAAATTCGCCATTACGATATCCGAATAAATCATTCAACGGAACAGCGTAATAAGTAGATCTATTAATCGGCACTTTGATTAAAAACTATAGAACCTACTCTAATTACAACACTACTAGAACCTAAAGCAATTAGCTAATCCTAGCGTTGAGACACCTAAAGAAATTATGGCAACGCAATCACGTTATAAGTTCGCACCAAGTGACTAGCTAACTTTAGCCGTACACCAAAAGAGAAAATCACCGTACTAGTGCTGGTAGTGCAATGAACCAGGTGACATACACTAAAATAGCCTAAGGTAATCCTTGCTAGTAGTACTAAGCACGCAAGGAAACTAGCAATGAAAGCAAACAAACCTACACACGTGGAAAGGTGAAGCTGAAACGATGTCGGCAACAGACTTGATTTCTTCGATCTCCTGCAGATCAAGAGCAACCGGACCAATGCTTGGTCGGATTGGCCGGGCGGGCGGCTCCAGGCTTCGGCTCGGCAGCTGATCAACTCGGTTGATCCAAATAAGAGAGAGAAAAACGCCGCAAAGACAAAGAATGCAATCGTCGGCAAAAGAAGCAGCAGAAAAAAAAGAAGACTTAATGCAAAGGCTCCGCGACTGCCTGACAAAGGTGGTTCCCACGTCGCGAGCTTCACGCGCCGAAACCAAGCAAATTAATTGCAAAGAGCTCGGTACCGGCAACAAGAAGATCGCAGAAGACGCACAAGCGCAGTAAAGAAAGAAAGACGGCAATTTTGGTCAAGCGGCGCAGACTAGCAGAACCATTGGCGGCGGCTTGGAAAGCTAAATGGCTATTAGGGTTCCTAAAAAAAAATCCGTAATCCATTTATAGCTCTAAAAATTGCGAAAATATTCTATTTTTCACAAAAACTTTTTATTTAATTACACACAAGCCCTTAATACGTTTTTAATTAATTATTTATTGTTACTATTTAATTAATTACTCTCCGACCCTTAAGACGTTTTTAAATAATGTTAATATTATTTTTCAGAGTATTACACTCCTGTTGCTCCTCCGGTTGATCTTCCTGTTGCTCCTCCGGTTGATCTTCCTGTTGCTCCTCCGGTTGATCCTCCACAAGATCCTCCTGCGGAGTGAACCTTTTGGCCCTTGATGACAAAGGGGGAGAGGAGTGTGTTAGTGAGAGAGCTTGAGTTTTTTAAAGGGGAACCTATCTATTATAATATTGTAATATATTGCTGTCATTTTGACTATGGTGTGTAATGATTTTGTTTGACAATTTGTTGCTTATGATGATATTTTTGTTATCTTATATTTTTGTTGTACTTGGATCTTTGATTAATGATGAATGACCAATGTGATGTGAATGCTCTATCTTTTTTTGTCATTTGTTCTCTTCCAAGTAACAACGTTCTACAGAAACTCCGCCAAAATTTCATGAAAATCCAAACATGTGATTACATTATCTTCTACTCAATATGCACATGTTAAGGGGGAGCTTTCTGTTTCAAACCAACTATCTCTCACATCTTTATTGTGTTGTCATCAATTACCAAAAAGGGGGAGATTGAAAGCATCTAGGCCCCTAAAAATTGTATTTTGGTAATTAATGACATTATGTGAATATGGGACTAACATGTTTGTTGAAGTGATTACAAGGCATAGTCCCAAATGACAAAGTGAAACCAATGAGCTGCATGTCAAAGAATGTTGAAAAGATGGAGTTGATCTCAAAGACAAGGTACAAATAGACTAGGACCCCTTTGAATTTTATCGGTCTTTGGAGTATGGAGGAAGACCGGATTTTAGGATAAATATCGTACTATTAAGGGGGAGCTTGTCTAGTAGCTTGAAAGCATCTCATTATGCCTTTGGATCAACTTAGGATCATGCATGTTCTTTTGGTCTGGTTTAAAAAGAAAATTCTTTTTCTCAGAACACAATCGGAAGTTCCGGCATGTGTAATGCGGAACTTCCGCGTATGGTTCTTCCAAAAGGCGCGCTTGATTTTTCCGAGAGCATCCGCTTTGGGGACTTAGCCGATTTTCTCGAGCGAAGTTCCGCAATGATATGAGCGGAAGTTCCGATTATCGGTGCTCAAATATTTGCGCTTGATTTTTCCAGAGTATCCGCTGACTTAGCCGATTTCTCGAAGCGCGGAAGTTCCGCAATGATACGAGCGGAAGTTCCGATTATCGGTTGCTCTGAAATATTTGCGGTCGGTTTTTTCCAGAGAGTACCCTTTTTAGGGACTTAGCTGTTTTCGCAAGTGCGGTAGTTCCGCTGTGGAATAAATCGGATCTTCCGATTATCGGAAGAACCGCAATCTTGTTGGCGGAAGTTCCGCACATAAATCCAACGGCTAGTTCAGAGCATTTAATGCTCACTGTAATGACCGTTACAGTGCACTCGATTGAAGGGCGGAAGTTCCGCACCTTACACGGCGGAAGTTCCAATTTCCCTGAGTTTTGTCTGATTTTCTGCATAACGGTCATATTTGGTTGTGGGGGGTATAAATGCACCCCCACCAGCTCAAGGACGTGTTGTTGAGCATTCATTCAATTCATTTGAGCCTTGAGCACTCCTCTCACTCCTCATTTACTCTCTTTGCACACATTTGTGAGGTAGTGAGCAAGAACAAGAGCATTGCATTATTAGTTGATCCTTTGGCTCTTGATTGCCGTCAAGTGAAGGTCAAGTTCTATTCTCTTGGTGCTTGTCGGCACCTAGACGACTTGGCGGAAGTTGCTCGGTGATCTCTTCAAGAAGCTTGTGAAGAGACCCGTTGCCGGTTGTGATTGGTCGGTGTTCACCAACTCCGGAGAGGAGGAAGAACAACCAAGTGATCGAGGGTAGGCTTAATTTGTGGAGCCAGCTTGAGTGAATCAAGCTTCCTCAACGTGGACTAGTGAAGATCGACAAATGTTCGATACCACGGGAAAAACCCCCTTGTCCTTGTGCGGTTAATTCTTATCTTTACTTATTGCACTTATTTTTGGAGCTCATAGATTGTGATAAATATCTTTGCTTAGAGTATCTTGCTAATTTGAGCAATTTGATCAAGAAAATTTAGAAACCTCGTATTCACCCCCCTCTAGTCGGTTATCCTTGATCCTACAATTACTCAAGGACATAGTTTGCATTTGCTTGGAATAAAACTCATACCAGCAGATCCAACAAAAAGAAGCTATCAATTTCGTCGTCTACATATCTTACTATTTGATAGAGAATGAACCCTAAACTGCAGTGACGAGAAGGCCAGGTGTCTGCTGAGGTCAATGCAAGAGATTATCAGTATATGTGCTCCCTTTTGGGCTGCTATATTGTGCTTCTGGACATAAAGGCTAATGGGATGACTTGACTAATTAAATGGATTATGCGTTCGATTAGACGGAAACGATCGATTAATCAGTATATACAGCTGATTAAGCGCTCACAAGTATTAACAACACTCCGTATCAGCTAGTCTTGACGGATTGCTCGACGATTCCATTTAATCGGCCGAATAATAGAATGTTTTGACGATTTTTACAACCCTGGTTTCATTTCATCAAGAAAAATGCTTCCAGGGGCAAATCCTGAAACACATCTTTACGGTGGTAAAACATCAATTTTCCCCTAGAATAATAGCAACGCCACGGCAGAAAAACGGGGTGAGAGTGGGACATCCGTCATATGTGCGGTGCTATGTGGCTTACATGCGCGGCGCCGTCGAGCACTCGAGCGCATTGACGAGCTGCATCGCCTTTAATTTGGTACGATCCAACTGCAGGATACAGGGTACAGGGAGAAGCTGAGGCTGGGAATGGAGAGATGAGACCGGGATTAGAGAATCTTAGAAGAGCTTGGAGAGGAATCAGAGCAGATGGGAACCAAGAGAAAAGAAGAGCTTGTTCGTCCGATCTATACTTCGGCAGATACCGCATTCCCTACGGAGGGAATACCGCGTTCCCTACGTCATGAGGCTCGCGAGGGCATTGCGCTGGGCTGGCATTGACGTCGTGTTATTGATCTACGCCGAGTGAGATTTTTTTTAAAATAATATTATTTTAAAAGAAAATTTTTAAAAATAAATAGTAGATTTTTTTTTTACGAAAGCAGGCTACTATCGCCATTTAAAATAGCAAAATATTTGTATCGTCATTCCAAATGACGAAAGTAGCCTAGGAACTGACAACAGGGACCAGAATAGTGCAGTTAGGCCCCTGTCGCCAGTTGAAATGGTGACAGATATCTCTGCGTATTTTTTTACTGTGTATTTCTGACCACATATTTTATAGACAAATCATAATGATATTGCAAAACATTCAGCACAACGTCATCATATTTTTTTGTCGACAAATCACAATGATATTACAGAACATTCAGCGCAACGTCCTGGCATGTTTTGTTGACAAATCACACTGATATTACAAAATATTCACAACAACATTATCACTGAGTTTTTCAACAAATCAAAATGATATTATAAAGACGGCGAGCACCACATATTTCAACAAAACAAACCTTTCTCGTGGCCGCGATCTCAACATCCGCCCTGTCGACCACCTCAGTGGAGCGGTCAGATAAGGTCCACACGGCACCGTTCGGACTGCCGATGTCTCCTTCATCCTGTGGATTTATCGTAGGGTATTTATTGAAGGTGTGCCCAGACTCCCGGTAAATGGAGCACTTCTTCGTATGATACCTGGCTTCTACTTCGTCCACGTCGTTCCTGATACGACGTACCTGTCGTCGGCTAACCTTTCCCTTCAGTCTATCCATGTCCGCGGCCCAGATAAGTTGCTCTCATGTCGGATGGCTAGTGAAATAGTCAACCGCGTCGTAATCATACATCTCTACGTACTTTATATTTATCTCTTTATTTAGCCGGTCGACTCTTCCGAAACTTCTTCTAATAAGCCGATTCACTTTCGGGGTATTACATAGTCGAAACCTCCTTTCGACCAACTGTAGCCGAAACGTCCTTCCGACCAGGCAGTCGAAACCTCCTTCCAACCACCTGTAGTCAAAACCTCCTTCCGACCACGTGTAGTTAAACCTCCTTTCGACCACGTGTAGTCGAACCGATGAACAGTAACCGAAACAATTAAATTTTCTCTTCCAGCAGAATTGGTTTAGGCTTTAAATCTAGCATACAAACTCCAAATTGAATAATTTTTTATTTTTAAATTCATATTAAATCATAATATACCTTATGTATTAATTTTATAATTTTTGGAGACTTTTGGAATTTTGGTGTTTATTCGGTGTTTTCGCTTTGTCGGTACTTATCATTAGATGACGATGATTCAGAAGTGCAACGGAGATGATCATGTGAATGTCCAGAGTACCAGCAAATGAAGGCAAGCACCAATTCCGTTGATGCATGTTGATCCTATTACATTCAAAAAATTATTATATTATTTTACAACTGTATGTATGTATGCTTTATTTGTCAAGTTATGTTTGCGATTAGAGGTAGTTAACCCTATTGCATGAATTCATTAAAATTGTTCATCCCCTGACACTAGCCTAAGTTAATAATTTCACTGGTGAATTAGAGCCCGGCGGATGTTATACGATATATTTATGTTTATCCGGTGCCCTGCTTAGCAATGCTTAGCTTTCGGTAGATTGGGCGGTTGTCGACTTTGTCGATGACCTTGATCACATTAATCACTTTTATTATATTATATCCAGCACCCTATGCCATCATATTTGAAAAACTAAAAATAAAACGATTTGAACTCGGGCAAATAGTTGTTGGTGTGGTTAGTGGGTGTGTGGCTCGTGCCCGAGTCAACAAGGACCGAATTACTTGCGCCACTATACCGAGAATTTTGCGTGCATCCACATGAGGGACATATGAGACTCCTCTTGACTTAGTACTTTGGCATGTGTTCGCTCGGCGTCGCAGGTGGTAGTTGTTAGGAGAAAAATATTCTATTATTAATGGTAATGTGCGGGCTGGGTCCTTTTATGTTCCCTTACCCGAGGGAGCATCGACAGTTGTTGAGGCTGGGTCATTGTCTCTGACACAATGTGTGGGTCCTCTGTGGGAGTCCCGTCTGCACAGAAAAGGGCGCTTCACAGTGGATTTCGCCTATGCGGGCGGCTCTTAGCTTATACATCTCATTGGAAAGCATCTCGTAGGACTTAGATCTACCGGTATACCTTCGGAAGTGTGCTTTATCCAGTGTCAAAAGGAGCGGTCTGATATGTGGGTAAAGTTGTACACCACTGCAAGGTATAAACTATTCGAATAGCCTCGTCCTAGGTTATGGACACGCTTGGATACACCTCGTAAGAATTAACTCAATATTTTGGTATTTTAAACTTAAAATTTGATGGGTAGTATTGAGAATGGTTTCTCATGCTATGATTGTGTGCTGCAGGGGTAGCCACCTGTAGATGTTCTGTTGATGTCTAATGTTAATTACTCGCTGTTATTTGAAGTATTAAAAATATTTGCTAACTTGCAATTTGAATCTACTACTCGTATTCAATTAAAATATTGCTTTGTGTTGAAAATAAACCATGTAGCCTTCTCCTTTGAGCAGAGCTTGCATGTAGCTATGTATATGCTTGGTAAAGTCTTGCGGAATACATTCATGCACTCACTGTTTATTTTCATTTACTAATCTAGACATCAAGTATCGAGATTGAATCGGGTAAGAAAGATTGCGCAGGAACATCAATTTGCTATGGTTTGAACCCAGTGGGTTGCCCTGCGGGTTATGGCAAGCCATTGGAACTTTATTTATGATTAATTCATGTTTTTATTCCAGTTTATTCATTGTTTTCCACTGCGTACTTGATATTTATCTCCTTATTTGATCGGTCGGCTCTTTTGTATGAAATTGAACCTTGTAAGTTCAATACGTTGTAAATTATGAAGTTCCGATATTGTAAGAACTTGTGTGTGAATTGATATTGATATTTATGATAGTGTATGTGTACCATTCCTGGGAGGTACATAATATACCGAGAACGAAAAATTTAATTTGTGATGCTATGACCAATTGGAGAGTTAATAATTACAAGTTAAATCGCTTGGGTTCTCACAATAGCTGCACAATATCTCGAAGGGAAGCTCCTCGTGCCCGCCTTGAATGTCCAAAGGCATCTCACCCTTCTTGATCTTCTCCTCCATATACTTGGTGATCTTGGTAGAGTATAGTACTCTGTCATTTGTCATGGTGAGCATCGCGTTGTTGCTTTTGTCAACAAAATAGTTTGTGGTACCTCAGAGAATTGCATCGACAATACCAGCCAAAGGGAGGCACCTGGCGCCGCACATGACCCAATTGTACACATCGCTAGATTGGTTGTCATGACACCATATCGAGCACCACCCCTTAGGTTCGTGCTCAATCTAGCCCGAGAAGCATTTTACCTGTGGCCCTGTCTTCCTCACCACACTAGGATCATCTGTGGGTAGCTGTGGCAATGCCTCAGGGGCCTGGTCAACACTTATAGCGGCCTTTTTTGCTGCTTCTCTTCTGTGCGTCTGGGTCCACTCATCCAGAATCTTCCAGGGTACGTCAAACTTTCGCTGCTGGTTCTAGTTGCACAGCCGTTTGAACAGGTTCATCAAGTCCTTGTTGCAGAACTGCTTGTAGAATTTTGTACCCAAGTGCCTCATGCACCACCTGCTCTGCAGATCCACCCATGGAAGTGGTTCGTTCTCTCCTTGTTGTAACTGAGTTATTACACTCAGCAGACCCGTATGCCGATCATATATGACACATACGTTAAAACGACCCTATATAACACAAATCCTCAAATTCCTTAGGAACCACAACCAGATGTTTATGTTCTCGCTTTCAACGAATGCGAATGCCACAGGAAGAACTTGATTGCTCCCGTATGTCGCTATTGCAGTATGTATCTGGCCTTGTACTTTCCAATTAGGAAAATGTCATCCACGCACAAGATTGGACGGTAGTGCCGGAATGCATTGATGCATGGACCAAAGACAAAGAATACTTGCTTCAGTACCCTCTTATTGCCTCACTTCGGATGTGTTGAATCTTGAATGTCGACATGAGTTCTGGGATTCCTGTCTTGTATGACTCGGAGTTGGCCGGAAATGTTGTGGTAGGAGTCTTTAAATGTACTGAACCTTGATTCCAATGTCTTCTATTTTGCTCTTTAAGCCTTGGTATAGCTGATTATGTACTAGAACCTTGTCTCAATCACTCGAATGGACAATGACTCAAAATCTAGATTATCCACGATCTCACTGTACATGATGTTCGTAATGAAGCATGATGACAGGTTCTTGTGGGACTGCACTACCTCAGCAATGACACATGTGTGAGAGACCATTATAGAGCATTTTCAGTAGGTATCCCACTTAGACTGAAATACGTGCACTCACCAAGGGCATCCATCTATGTCGCACATTACGTCGTAGCATCTTGGGTTATACCTGACGACTGTGAATGTATGCCCCACACATATGACCCAGAATTTGACCGCCTTCTGCACAACCTTCTTACATTTGTACATAGCTCCATACTTGACTTCGCTCTGGTCATACTCCTACAGGACACGAGAGCTTTTGTTAACAGCGAGGTTGTCATGAACTTACGATATCCCTGTCACCATTTTAAATATTATTTTTTTTCTTCCAAATTTTAAATAACGATATGAACTTTATCGCTAGTTGGAGTGGCAACAGAGTCTTGTCGCCACTTCTGTCGCCTGTCATTTGGAATAACAACAGGAACATTTCGCCATTTTAGTAGCATAGTTTTGTAAAAAAATATCGACTATTTATTTTTTTAATTTTCTTTTAAAATAATATTATTTCAAAAAAAAAAACTGCCGAGTGAGGGTGTGTGATCAATATATACATACATGCTATTCCTTTATTGTATTCCTATCAACAAAATTTAGTACACAAATTTCACTGATCATCGATTACATATGAGCTCTACATCTTCTCCCGTGACAATGGGGCGGAGAAATTTAAAGGTGAGAACATATCGTCATAAGTGGACTTGGGAGCAGGCTTGAACTCGTAAGGGCCAGCCTTGCTTCCCCAAACCTGAGAATAAGTGGGTACATTGTCAAAAGAATTAGTCTTTTCACAAGCATTGCAAGTCAGCAAGATCCATGGTGTGAATAGTGTACAAAACCTACCTGATTTCCGTCGTCATCAAAACCCTTGTCCCAAATGTGTAATTCACCATTCTTGTGAATGGACAGATCCGATGTACAATATGCTGCACCACTCTGTTGAAATATTGATCTTGCGATGAGAACAATTTGCAAACATTGCAAAAAAACAAAGAAGATTATCCAGGTGGGGTCGGATGATATTAAATTAGAACAGCAGACTTGAAACTATTGTTAATCAGAAAGAGGACTAGAAAGGCTGATTCAGAAGGGAGAATAAGTAGCTCACCCAATTGTTGGGAAAACCTCCAGGTGGGGTTGATCCTTTGTACAAGCAGCGTTTTCCACGCTCACATCGTGAAAAGCGTATGGTGGTCAGACGCTCTGCAATGTCCTGAGCACCAAATATAAACTTGTGTTGGACAGTTGTATATGTCAGAAACTAGGATGTATTAGTGTAAAACCACATTCTTAGAGGGTAAGTGAAAATTTTGCCTATTTTGTTTTTTCTACCAACAATATAAGTACAGGTTGAAGCATAGTTACCGGATTCGCTATAAAACCCCGAATCGTGATCGGATTCGTCGAACTCGAACCGGTTTTGGGTATAGGGTTCGTGTTCGCAGTGGGAAATGGAAGAAAAAAATGGCGAACTACGAACCCGAATCCCGTCTTGTGACTCGGACGAATCGCGTTTCTGATAACTATGGATTAAAGCTTTATATGGTAACAAATCACTGTAGTGCCTTTTTTATACATCGACAAGCTGTTTCAGACCAGATAGTATTTCTGTACACAAGCATTGTAATCCACAAAGCTTAGATATTTACCCAAAAAAAACTTTTAAAAGAAGGATCGATCACCGTCAACAACAGATATAGGAACAAAGCATAACTTCCAAATCACAATCCAGACATTGATATTTACTGTCGTAAAAAAGCTTCAAGAATGAACACTTTACATCAGCAGCATTCTGTTCTAGCCCACTGCAGCTGCACTGAGCTATTAAGATTCCATTCTGGCAGCATGGCTACCAGCCTACCACCCAACTGAAGGTCGTATTAAATTAACATTAAAGAGTACTTTGTGTGATCATAATCAGCATCAAGATCTATATGCATTTTGTAGCGAGGGCTGCACTGTACGAAGCTAGCTAACTGCCAACACATAATTCCATGTGGAAATGCAGTGTAAATGTGACACTACGGATAAATGCACCACCTACTATGCAATGTATTCAGTATTTACAAATATAGTGCATTGCTTCAAAATGCATCACATGACTATGCCGCGGAGTAAGCATCTTAATCCATGCGAAACTAAGTTCTGGTCCTAGTAGTGCACAAAGTGAAGCAAGTTAGATATGTATATTGCATAAGGTGTTATTTATATATTCCCCTACACCTGTCCATGTTACATTGGCCTTTTGCCTATTGGAATAAATGAATGGTTCATTCCAACATGGTATCAGAGCTAGAGTTAAGGTTAGGATCCAGTGAGCTACCGCTCACCGCCACCGCCCTCTGCTATTACCGCCGCCTAAGTGCCACCGCCTCCTCTCCGCTCTCTCTCCCAAGCCGCTCCTTCGTTATTGCTCCTTACCATCGGTTTCTCAGGCCACCCGGCACCGCTGCTCTTCCTCCGCGACGCCACAATGTTGCCGCCCGATCCGCCGCCGGTCCGCCCTCCCGCCGCGGTGGAATGTACCCGCCGAGCTCCTCGCCACTGGATCCGCCCCTGAGCCGAGGCTGCGGAGCGTGAGCCCGGCTGTCGCCCGGATCCTCCGCCGCCGCTGCCCCGCCTCCTTGTCGCTGGAACCGCCACCGAGCTCCTTGCTCGCCCGTAACCGATGCCGCCCCCGAGCTCCCTGCCGCCGGATCCGCCGAGCCGAGGCCGCGAGCGCAAGCCCAAGGTGCCTTCGTTGGCGAAATCCGCCTCCTGTCCCAACCCTCCGAGCCGCGGATCTGGTAGTAGCCGCAGATTTGGCGGGAGCCGTGTGCCCGCCGCAGACGACCAAAGACGGGATGTGTTCAAGCGAGTGATCCTTGCTCCCCGGCCGCCCCGACTTCACCACCCTCGCTTCCTCTGCTCGCCAAGCACCGAGCCACCGGATCGTGGAGCCGCCTCCCGCTCCACCCGCCCGAGCCGCCATCGTGGTCAGAGCGCGAGCACCGCCGTCATCCCGTGGTCGGGCCCGCCACGGTGAAGAGCTCGCGCCCAGCGCGCTTGCATTGCCGATCGCCGGTCCCGACGGGCTCGCCGCCTGTGCCCACCGCCTCTCGCTCGACCCGCCACTACTCCAGAGTTGCCCCGAGCCGCCGCCCCCAAGGGCCACTGCCGAAGCTTGCCTCCCGTGAGCTGCTCCACCGAGAGCGCCACCCTCGAGCTCCTCCCTCAGGCCGCCGCTGCCGTCCCTGCCCCGAGCTCCTGCCTCGGATTGCCTCTCTTGACGCCACACAGTAGCTCATCTCCCTGCCCCAACGCCTTAGTGTTAGCTCATCTTGCACTCCTCGGCCCTGCTCGTCCAGCTTCTTGCTTCTCGGCAATCTTCCTCGCCTCCGCCACCTCACTCGGCCCAAGATCTTGTCTCGGGGATCTTGGACTCGTGCTTCCTTTCACATAACACTAGATTTTACTCACCTCACTTTTGTGAGTCCCATAGCTCTTCCATCCACTGTTCAGACTGCAGATGGTACCCTTCCTATTGCATGCCGATGCATCCTTTCCACTTCTTTTCATTTTCATGTTGTCTCTCATGTTCCCAAGCTTGCTAAGCAGCTTATGTCGGCCGGTCAAATCACTGCTCATGACTGTCGTGTTATTCTAGAGTCCGACTCTTGTTGTGTCCAGGACCGCCGCACGGAGACTATACTTGGTGTTGGCTTTCGGCGTCGTGATTCGCAGCGTCTTTTGGAGCTAGACTGGCTGCACCTTCCTTCCGCTATCTCCACCAGCCAGTTAATCACTACACCTACCTCTATTTTTGTTGCGTCTTCTACTGCTTCCTTTGCCTAATGTCACCATCGTTTGAGTCATCTCTATGAATTGCAACTGCCGTCTCTAGTAGGCCGTGGTCTTCTTGGGTCTGTTTCTGGTGACACCTCTTTACCTTGTATGAGTTGCAAGCTTAGCAAGCATCTGCAGCTCCCCTATCCCTCTAGCGATTCTCGCTCTCTGCGTCCTTTTAATCTTGTTCACTCCGACGTTTGGGGTCCGGCTCTTTTCGTTTCGAAAAGGGTCATTGATACTATGTGGTCTTCATTAATGATTATTCTTGTCATACTTGGATCTACTTCATGTCCTCTTGCAGTTAGGTTCTCTCTATTTACTAGAGGTTTGACACCATGGTTCACACTCAATTTGATTCGGCCAATTGTGTTTTTCTTGCTGATTTTCCTGGCAAGTACCTATCTGCTGCTTTACGCCGCTTTCACGCTGAGCTGGGTACTCTTCCCAAATACTCATCTTATTGCTCATGCTCAGAACGGTGTCTCTAAGCGCAAGCATCGTCACTTATTAGAGACAACTTGCGCTCTCATGCTTGCCTCTTCTGTTCCACCTCAATTCTGGGCTGAGGCTGTCTCCACTACTGCTTTACTCATCAATATGCAGCCTTCCACTGCTCTTCAGGGTTCTACTCCCGTCGAGCATCTCTACGGTCGGGCTCTCGAGTACAGCCACCTTCCCTATTTCGGCTGTCTGTTTCGTCCTCCCTCCACCTTGTGAGCGCATCAAGCCGACTGCTTAGTCAGTTGAGTGTGTTTTTCTTGGCAACAGTCTTAAGCATAAGGGTTATCGCTACTACAACCATGTTGCTCGCCGGATGAAGATCTCTCAGGATGCCACCTTCGATGAGTCCCGGCCTTACTACCGTCGTCCCTCTACTATCAGCTTAGATTCTCTTATTGAGTCGATCTCCTTTATGACTTCTGTTGGCACTTAACTTTTCACTTATGTTTCGCTTCCCTCTTCTCTGGCTCCACCTATTCCCTCTTCCCCAAAGTTTCCTTCCAGCTCTTTTGTTGAGGTCCCCCCTTTCCCCTGCACTACTCTTACCGTCCTCAGCTTACTCCTCCAGTTGAGCCTCCATCATTGCTGGGCCCTGTTCCCAGCTCTTCTTCTCCAGTTCCCTCTCCACCGGAGGTTCCTTCCAGCTCTTTTGTTGAGATTCCACCCTTTCCCTTGCACTACTCTCGCTGTCCTCGGCCTACTCCTTCAGTTGAGCCTCCGTCTTAGCTGGGCCCTGTTCCTAACTCTTCTTCTCCGTCCTTGCTGGGTCCTGCTCCCCCTTCTGCCAGATACGATCTTCATGATCGTCGCACTATCAGGCCTCCTGAGCGCTACGGTTTCGCAGCCGTTGCTCTTTCTGAGACTATGACCTACCGTGAGGCAACTGCTCACCCTGAATGGCAACTCGCTTATGTCTAAGGAGATTGTTGCTTTCAAGCTTACTAGCACATATGATCTTGTACCCTTACCTACGCATGTCACTACTATCACGTGCAAGTGGGTGTACAAGATCAAGACCCGCTCGAATGAATCTCTTGAACGATACAAGACTCGTCTTGTAGCACGTGGTTTTCAATAGGAGCATGGTCATGACTACGATGAGACCTTTGCTCATGTCGCCCACATGACCATTGTTCGCACTCCTTGCTGTGGCCTCTATTCGACAGTTGTCCATCTCTCATCTAGACATCAAGAATGCCTTTCTCAATGGCGAGCTATGTGAGGTATACATGTAGCCGCCCCTAGGTATTCTGTCCCTGATGGTATGGTTTGTCGCCTTCGTCGCTCTCTATACGGGCTCAAGCAAGCCCCTCTCGTGCTTGGTTTGACCGTTTCTCCTCTATTGTCACAGCTGTCAACTTTTCCACTAGTGATCGTGACCCTGCTCTCTTTGTACCTCTCCTCAGGGTCAGACGCTCCTCTATGTGGATGGTATGATCATCACTGGGGATGGCTCTTAGTACATCGATTTTGGGGAAGACACGTCTCAGTGAGTAGTTCTTGATGTCTGATTTGGGTACTCTTCATTACTGCCTTGGGATTGATGTCACTTCTACGCCTGAGGGCTACTACCTCTCCTAGGAGAAATACATTCAGGTTACCCTTGCATGCACTTCTCACTGATCAACACATGGTGGATACTCCTATAGAGCTTGGTGTTCACCTTCGGCCACTGGTGTGATGGAGAAGTCTCTGTGTTTTGTCTGGTGCTTGTGGGCTACAAAGACATGGTCAAGGACAAAGATCTTGATCATCATAGGACAGCAGCTTTAAGGACAAAGATCTTGATCTGCCATAGGACAAAGATCTTGACTGTCATAGGACAAGCAGCTTTAAGGACAAAGATCTTGATCATCATAGGACAAGCAGCTTTAAGGACAAGATCTTGATCGTCCTTGTACAAAGATCTTAGCATATGCTTGGTCGGTTGGCGACTTATAATATGTATCCCCAACCCTCAAAGTTGGCATGGCATTGTGTTAGAAATAAACAAAGAAAAATTGCCTCATCTCCAAGTGTCATCCTCTCCATGAGAGTAAGGATCTTGCTAACACCAACAAAGAAGACTCCAAATACTAACAAGTGGTATCGAGCCTTACTATCCTGTAGCTTGAGCATCTCTTGCTCATCTCCGTCTCCGCCTCAGCAGCAGCCCGGCCAGTAGCAAGCAGCTAGCCCCCCGCCCCCGCCACTCCTCCCGAGACGGCAAGAATTGTCGTATAACCTCTCTCCACGCAATGCCCCAAGAGCGCCATGTCCGCAGGCGCCTCGGCTTCGCCGCTCGAGCACTCGGCGTCGTGACGGCCGAGCTCGCCAACGGCAGAGCAGCCAGCGAAGCGAAGGGCGGCAGAGACACGCAAGCGAAAAGGGCGCCAAGGGCGGGTACGCGAGCCGGCAGCAGCAGAGCGAGGCGGAAGCGGCGGCGGGCAGATGCAAAGGTGGCGGCGCTAAGCAGAGGTCAAGGCTCACAGCGCAAAGAATAAAGACTCCATATCCGCCGATGATAGCGACCGACGCGGATCTTGAGCACTGGAGAGGGAGGCAAATATGAGGCTGAAGCGCAAGATGGCAATAAGCAAGACGACACGAGCGCCGGCGGCAGCCTCAGACAGCGCGGACGCGCCGGTGGCGCCTCGAGGAGGCGCGCGACGGCGGCGACGACGGGTCGACGGAGAGCGCGCCTTCACAGCGACGCGCTTCTCTCCCCAGACGGCACCATGGTCACCACGGTACCAGTCGCCGTCAGGACGCCGCCCGGCGGCGGTGGCCTACCCTCACCAAGACCAACTATGTCGAGCGGTCGCGGTGATGAGGGTAAAACTCAGCGCGGCATATGCGGGATGCGATCCGGCAGACGGCGACGCCGACTACGACCAGATCGACGGCGCCGGATGCTCTCATCATCGCAGCCCGCCAGAGATGCGCTTCGCTACTAACAAGCGGATCGCCAAAGAGGCTTGGGACGCCATCGCCGCAAAGACGCACGGCAGCCGATCGCGCGCGCAAGTCTACATTGCGCACTTCGCACGAGCGGGAGCACTTGGCCTTCAAGCCAAAGCGGCGTGATGACTTTGTTCTCGCCTCAACACTCGCTGCGTGCCGTGCGCCGGGCGACGACACCTACGGGCGAGGAGAGAGCTGTGGAAAAGCTCTTCCGCAAGCCCCCGAGAAGTACAAGCGCACGGCTCGCCGATCGAAGTCTCTCGCTGGATCTCCACGATGACAATCGAGGAGGCGCGGTCGCCTCAAGGTTGTTGGCACGATGAGCCACATCGCCTCTCGGGACCCGTCTCCATTGGCGGAAGCTCCTCCTCGCTCGGAACAGCTGGTCGCGGCCAAGGTGATGGGAAGAAGGGGAGCCTTCTTCCACGACAGCGGCCGCAGCATGCAAGCGCGCAAGCAGCGCAAAGACGCCGTGCATGGGCGCGAGGACGTCTTAGGGTAATGATCGTGGAGCGCCAGGCAGGCGCCACGGCAAGCAAAGCCAAGACGAGACGACTCTTGCCACAATCGCGCAAGCTTGGTCATTGGGCCAAGGAGTGTCGACGACCACGACACGGCCAGCCCACGTCGCAGCAGAGGAGGAGCAATGGCCGTTGTTCATTGCTCATGCGAGCATCGAACTACCTCTGCGGCACCGCCGTAGTGGCTCTCCTCCACCTTGACGAGCCAAAGCACACGCCTCCTCGGCGGCGCCCGGCAACGACAAGACCGACGGGTGGTGCTCGACACCGCCGCCACCCACCACATGACCGGCGGTGGAGTTCTTCTCCGAGCTCGACCCAGCGCTCGAGGCACCGCAAGTTCGGCGACGCCCGCTGTGGAGATCAAAGGCGCGGCTCGCTGCCTTCGCCGCTAAGATCGGCGAGCACCGGCCGCCACGGTGTCTACTACATCCCCGCTTGAGGAACTCCATCATCGCCTTGGGACACCGGATGAGAACGGACGCGCGTGGAGATCGAGCACGGGTGCCGCGCATCCAGGATCATCGCCACGCTCCTCGTCAAGGTCAACAGAGCAACCGCCTACGCCCTTCACGCGCAGTGGCGCAACCTCCGTGTCTTGCACCGCCGCGACGACGACGCTTGGAGGTGGCACGAGCGCTTTGGGCACCTCAACTTTGAGGCCCTAAGACGGCTCGGCGGCAAGAAGGAGATGGTGCGGGGCATGCCGCACGCCGACCACGTGGAGCGCTTCTGCGACACTGCCTCACCAAGCCGCGCGCTCCTTCCTCGCCAGCGAAGCTCGCGCCAAGGAGAGCCGGAGCTCGACACGGTGACCTCTCGTGGCCCCGTGACACCGGCTACACACGAGGCCGGCGCTACTTCCTCCTCCTCGCCGACGATGTGTCCCGCTACATGTGGATCGCCCCGCCGACGCCAAGCACCACTGCGCGACGCCATCAAGCGCCTTCGTTGTCTTTGAGGCGAGCGCGCCACAAGCTTCGGGTCCTACGACGGACAACGGCGGTGAGTTCACGGCGCCGAAGTTTGCGCGCATCGCGCCGACGAGGATCCATCGCCACTTCTCCGCGCCGACACACCCCGCAGCAGAGCGGCGCCGTCGAACGCCGCAACCAGACGATGGTGGCCACCGCCGCGCGCCTCCTCAGCGCAGAGGATGCCGGCACTCATCGGGAGGCGGTAATGATCGCCGTCTACTCGCTCAACCGCTTTCACCAAGGCCCTCGACGGCAAGACGCCATACGAGGCTCGCACGGGCGCAAGCCCGCGGTGAACCACTCCGCGTCTTCTACCGCTCGCCTTCGTCAAGGAGCTCAACCATGTCGGCAAGCTCGACGACCGAGCACGCCAGGGTCTTCATCGCCACGCGAAGGCGCCAAGGCCTCTGCGTCCTCGACCTCGCGACACGGCGCATGCGCATCACGCGCGTGACATCGTGTTCGACGGCGGCGGGGCCGACGGGGGCAAGATGGTGGATGACGGCCGACTCCGATGACCAGCGATTTCATCGTCGACCACGCCCACTTCGAGGAGGCGGGAGCGCGACCATCTTCACCGAAATGCCTACCCCACCGCCTCGTTCGCCACCATCTCCGGCGAGTCCTTCACCACCGCCAAGACCACGGCCACGCCGCTTCTCCTACACCGCACCTACTCCTTCGTGCTCTGCGACCGGCAGCCTTCGACCCACAACGAGCAACAAGACGGTGGAGTTCGCCACTCCGTCCCAACGACGAGGATCGCATCGACGCTACCACGGCGGCGAGCCTCTCGCGCTTCAGTCATCGTGGATTTACCTCTCTCGGCGGCAATGGCCTCGAATCGGCGCAGCAGCGACCTCAAGGCGGAGCCGCACCTTGCACAGACGACAATGAGCCTTGTTCCTTCGCCGAGGCGGAGAGAGACGCAGCATGGCGTGCCGCGATGCAGAGGAGATGGACGCCGTCAAGAGAAACAAGACGCTGGGCCGGCCGATCTTCCACCGCCACCACGCCATCTCTCTCAAGTGGTCTTCAAGCTCAAGAAAGACGAGGTGGAGAGGTGATCAAACACAAGGCGCCTCGTGGCACGTGGCCGCCCGCCGGAGGAGTCGACTTCGACGATGCCTTCGCTGTTGCACCTGATGGAGTCCGTGCGCCTCCTCCTGCCCTCGCAGCCCCGTGAGGTCGCGCGTTCATCACATGGACGTCAAGTCTGCTTTTCTCAACGGCGACTTGAAGGAGGAGGTCTACGTCCGCCAGCCGCCAGGATTCATCATCCCCGGCAAGGAGAGCAAGGTCCTCCGCCTGCGCAAGGCCCTCTACGGCTGCGGCAGTAATCGCGAGCTTGGAACGCCAAGTCGGACTCCACCTCAAGAAAATGGGATTCCAGCAGAGCGCCACGAGGCCGCGGTCTGCCGGCGAGCAAGGGAGGCAATGTCCTGCCGATAGGCGCTCACGCCGACGACCTTGTGATCACCGGCACCAAGGAGGAGGAGATTGAGGCATTCAAGGCGGAGATGAAGGCCACCTTCCGGATGAGCGACCTCGGGCCTCTCCTTCTACCTCGGATCGAGGTCCACCAGACGCCTCAGATCTCTCTTCGCCAGATCGCCACGCCAAGCGCATCGTGGAGTCGGGCCTCACCGATCGCAACCCACCACACTCCTATGGAGGAGAGGTCAAGTCGAGTCGTGAGAGTACTGGGCGGAGGAGGTAGACGCGACGCAAGATGCGGCAAGATTGTGGGCGCCTTCGCTACCTTGTCCACACGCGACCGGACTTGCGTTCGCCATCGCCACGCCACCGGCTCATGGAGCGACCGACGACGAACACCAAAGCAGTAGTGAAAGGATCCTCCGCTACGTCGCGGGCACCTCCGACCACGGCTTGCACTACCCAAGGTGCCGGCGCAGCGACTTCATCTGGCATGCAATGACAATGACCACGCCGGTGACATCGACACGAGCAAGAGCACCACGGACGCCAGATTTCCTCGGCAAGTGTCCGATCACCGCAATCGGTCAAATAGCAGTGGTGGCTTTGTCTAGCACGTGAGGCAGAGTACATTGCGCCCACTACCGCTTCTACCTGTGCTCGTGGTCGGCTCGGTCGCTGGCGATCTCCTTGGCGAGATGCGGAGGCGAGAACTCGTGGTGGACGAAGAAGTCCGCTTTGGCCTTGGCGAAGAACCCCGTCTTCCATGAGCGCAGCAGCACATCCGGCGAGGTATCACTTCATCGGAGCCGCTGGATGAAGGAGTATCCGCCAACTACATCAACACCCAAGACCATTCGCCACTTCCCGACCAAGTCTCTTGGGCGGATCAAGTTCCGTGAACTTCGCGCCAAGATCGGATGGCTCAGATTCTCACAAGGAGACACACAAGACTTAGGGAGAATGATGGAGAAGTCTCTGTGTTTTGTCTCGGTGCTTGTGGGGCTACAAAGACATGGTCAAGGACTGAAGATCTTGACTGTCATAGGACAAACAGACTTTAAGGACAAAGATCTTGATCACATAGGACAAAGAAATTTTAAGGACAAGATCTTGATCATTATAGACAAAGACTTTAAGGACAAAGATCTTGACTGCCCTTGTACAAAGATCTTAGACAAAGATCTTAGCATATGCTTGGTGGTTGGCGACTTATAATATGTATCCCCAACCTCAAAGTTGGCATGGCATTGTGTTAGAAATAAACAAAGAAAAATTGCCTCATCTCCAAGTGTCATCCTCTCCATGAGAGTAAGGATCTTGCTAACACCAACAGCAAGACTCCAGCGACTAACATGGTGAGCCTCTTGAGCACCCCACTCGCTACCGCCATCTTGTCGAGAGCCTCGTCTACCTTGGAATCACTTGACTTGACATTTCTCACCCAGTTCATATTCTGAGTCTGATCGTTTCTGCTCCAACTCAGCTCTGCTACAGTCACCTTCGTGCTCTGCGATATCTCCATGGGACCATCACTCATCGCCTTTTTTCCTCACTCTAGTTTTCTGCAGCTTCAGGCGTACTATGATGCGACCTGGGCTAGTGATCATTCTGATCGCCGGTCTCTTTCTGCCTGTTGTGTTTTCCTTGGTTCCTCTTTGATTGCCTAGAAGACCAAGAAGCAGACTGTTGTTTCCCGTTCGAGTGCTGAGACTGAGTTGCGAGCTATGGCATCATTAATAACTCAGATCACCTGGCTTCGATGGCTACTTGAGAATTTCGGTGTTTCAATTTCTGCACCGACTCCTCTTATCAGATAGTACTGATGCGATCAGCATTGCTCGGGATCCAGTTGTTAGAGATATGTTAGATAGGAATCCTTTTGTATTTCCTTATCTATCTTTTGTATTGCCTTATCTATATATAGATACACCACTTGTACATTCTATATGTATTGCCCATTGGGCCTCTGAAGACACACAATATTCATAACATGATATCAGAGCAAAGGTTAAGTTTAGGGTTTAGTGTAGTGGCTACCTCCTAGCCGCCGCTGCCCGCTGCACCCAAGAGGAGCTTCTCCTCTCCCAGGGATGGCCTCTCGTCGCAGCTCTGCTCTACTGCTCCCGGCGTCGACCTGATGGCGCACCTACGAGCCTCGATCTGCCGGCGTTGCCTGGAGGTCGCCGCGCCTCCGTGCTTCATCTTCATCGCGCAGCCGAGGCTGTTGCAGGCACCAAACTTACCACTGACGCATCTTTGAGCTCGTTGCTGTGGTCGACTTTGCTCGTCGTCTCTGGTCTTGATCTACCCCAATTCGATGCCTCTCTGACCGGTTCCTCTGCTCCACGCTATCGCCGCCTTGGCGCAGCTTCGTTGAGGTCGAGGTCGACTGCCTCCATCTATGTGGCTCTGCGGCCGGCAGCGCAGCTCTGCTCGACGCACGGAGTTTTCCCGCGTCGCCCGCATCCTCGTCGGGCATGTCTGCCTGATCCTCTCCCGTGAAGCTCGTCAGAACTGGCTCTTCTCTGCGATGGCTGCCGATCCTGCCACCTTTCTTGGTATCGGCATCAACTCCGCCTGCCCCTGTCGGCTCCGTTCTTTCCTTTACCATGTGCTGGTGTGCGGCTTTTTGTTTGGCTTTTGGTGTGCGTCTGTCGGTTGAGAGAAGCAGGAGAAGGCCGGTGTCACTTTATTCTGGAATTGTGCGTTGCGTACGACGGGTTTTTTCTCGTCGTTGATCATCACGCCGTCAAAAAACGTTGACGCCGCTATTGTTTTTTTGCTTGACTGATGTTCTTTCTACGCACGGTGATCGAGGAGAGGAAAAGCAAGCAATCTACACGCACTTGCTTCACGTGTGATTAAGGACGCTTGCTACTCTGCTCGGTGATCGAGGCTGGTGCTTTGGGTTACGGTCATAGGCTGTTCTGATGCCATATTGGACTACATGTAGTGCTATTTACCGTTGGTCCTTGCTGTTTGGCTGTCGTCCTGATCTGCCGTCAGTATTTGCTGCTAGTTATCCTTAGGTTTTTCTTTCTTTGTCATTTTCTATCGTTGCGTCCATCCAAGTTTGTATCACTTTATCTTTGAGTTTCGTCTAAACCATGCGAGTCCACAAATTTATTGTCAGTCATAGAAGCATATGAATTCTTTTTGCATGACAGTAGTCGCCGCTCTTTTCTTCGAGCTGCTGCAGATCGTCGTTATGATGTTGCCGCTCTCTCTTAGCCGCCGCCCCGAGCTTTAAAAGTCGCCGCGCTTCTTGTGCACTACGCCTCTATTGCCTTCTTATGAACTGCGCCACCGCCGTCTTGGGCTTCGATCTGCGCCGTCATGCTTCTATCTATTCCTATTCAGCTTGATTTGATAATTTTATCTATTTTTTGCCGGTTCCATCATCTTCTTCGTCATGTTACCGCGATCGACTTTGCTCCCGCACCTTTGCTTTATGGGCTGTCGCACGACCCCGGATAGAATAAGATCTTTTATTGACATATTTTCCAAGAGCCGCATGCTACGACGACATTATCAAGACTCGGACTTTGGATTATCCTTAGTTTAGTGTCAACCCTTTCCAAATGCAATGCTATTGCATACGCCTTGCATTTGAGGAGGGATGTTAGAGATAGGAATCCTATTGTATTTCCTTATCTATCTTTTGTATTGTCTTATCTATATATGGCATACACCTCTTTTACATCATATATATATTGCCCATTTGGACTCTGAAGATACACAATATTCATAACACCAGGAAGCATGAGCTCACCAAGTATATTGTTGTAGATGCTTTGTACATGAGATCGCAAGTGCAGGACCAAGTTATTGCTCTTCAGTATGTGCCTTCGAAGTTTCAGTTAGCAGATTTCTTAACCAAAGCACAGATTAGAGCTCAGCACAACTTCTACCTCTCCAAACTCAATGTTGTTGATCCACTATGAGTTTAAGGGGGGGGGGTCTTAGATATGCATATTGCTTAGGGTGTTCTTTGTATATTCACCTACACCCGTACATGTTATATTGGCATTTGGCCAATTGGAATAAATTAAGGTTTCTTTCCAACAAAGCACATAACAACTCAAATAGGTCAGCAGAAGAACCAATAACAGCATCCGATACCATAGTCTTTAAATGATCAAAAGGCTAGACATGAATTGGTAAAATCAAACATATGATCAGCCGGCAGATTGTACATCTCTCTCATAATTGCAGCCCATTGAACTCCGTATCATCTTTCATGCTAGTAAATTTGTCAGGATTGAGAGTGTGGGATTCCTGCCCTTGAAAGCCCAAGCAAGTACGTGGCTATTTCAGTGGATTTCTTTGTTAACAACTCCACCTAGTACCAAAATTAAGATGTGTGGCGCAACAAACAACAATCCTTAAGTATCATGTTAATAGACTTCTCTAATTGTTGGATCATATTCGCTTCATTTATTTTGAAGCAGGCCAGAAAAAGGTCATGCTACTGACAGTCCTCAGTTAGTTACTAAGTACATGGGGGTTGATCCCCAGTAATCAAATTTAAGCATATCATCCTGAAAAACTGTCCCCTCTTTGTGGCTGCCTTCCTCGTTATTGGCACTGTCACCTTCACTCAATGTTCTATCTCATGACTCACTGAATTTCCATTTCAATGTATCATCGCCAAGATATAGCAATAGTATGTTTTCGTCATGGTACATTTGAGTAAACCATTCTTCAAATCGTAATCACCAAGACAATTAACAAGTTCATTAGAAATTAAATTCGGAACTTGACTTTCTGCTTATCATTAAATTGAATTCCTCTGCTAATTCCTACAAAACGTTTTGCTTAAGGTAGACAATGGAACAACACCGACATGACTGTGACACTACAAATTAGGTAGATGAATTGAAATGGGAAAAGAATCTTGCACTCCCAACCTAGGAAACAAATCTGATAGTCCATAAAACAAATCTGATAGTCCATAAGGACATTTGTGCGTGAGATAAATAGAGACAAAAGCAATTCCAAGGGTGCCAATGAGTTCAAAAGATTCTAGTATCTGGATCTTACAAACGAGCTAATTAACTAATGATGTCACTACATTAGAACCCGCCATGAGGAAAAGTATATCATGGAGTCATGGGCAACATGAAAGAAAATATCACACCCAAAATTATAGAAGTGATGGAAAAAAATGCCCTCAAGTATGCGTTTTGAAAATTATGATTTTGATTGTACAAGACATACCGCAATGACTTCTTCTGGCTGTGGCCTCTGATCCTTTGGTCGGTCACAGAAATTCTTGTACTCTTCGACATCTCTAATTGCATATGAACTCAACTGTCCATTGGAAATCATTCAAAATGTTATCTAATCTTGTCCCAAAAAAGCTATCTAATCAGCTTTGCCTGCAGAATTATTTTAAGTTACAATATCCTTCAATCAGCTTCTTTAGGAGCCGATACATGGTTGAATTAAAGGTCCATCGCCCCATACACCATTATAGTGCCTTTGTTAATGCCAAATGTTAAAATTCATTGGGCTAAATATTAACCTAGATTCATGTTACGGTTATTAAATGGCCAAAAGCAAGAAGCTAATGGGGCACAGTCAAAATATAAAGTAGCAGATTTATGTAATTCTAATCAGACCATTTTATGCTTCCTCCACTCTGGACATGTTGCCTCATGCCAAGCTTTCTAGGTCATCAAACCAAAATCTTGAAATGGATAGGTAAGCCAAGTTACTCATGTTTTGAAAAGGCAGAAATGAGCTCAGGTGATGTCACATGTGGATATTCACGAATCAGATGCCTCTTTCATAACTAAATACGAGATTCCATTTGCTCATATGATCCCGTTGCCTCTTTCATAACTAAATACGAGATACCATTTGCTCATATGATCCCGTTTTGATAGTACCATGGCTTAAAAGTCAAACTGGTGGATGATGAACAGAATGCTTCTAGTAACTTTATGAAATATCAGTGTGGCTGTATTAATTGGTTTAATACTTTAATTTCACCACAACATTACAAGTGGATCTCAGATGAAGACAGGGGGAAAATATTCTGTACATGTCTGTAAATTAAAACAAGTATGCCAAATTTGAGCTCACCTCAACATCACATTTCATCTCCTTCGGACAAGGCTTTACCATGTAGAATCTCTGCATGGACCATGAGTTTATTAGTATTTGTACATTGATATATGTAAAGCACATGAGATTAAAAATATAGAATGAACAAACAAAATAGCTGAAATCAATTTTTTGTTGTTAAATCATCCAAATAATATGCTGCAAACGGGCATATAAAGTTCTACTATCTGTCTGAAACAGCCTTGTTACAAAAGAATTGTTCAGTTCAGGTTAAATATCATCGTGTCCAATGAATTAAACATATTAGTTTCAGAAGTATCCTGTTTGCGGAGTAATGCAACTTTTTTTCACTCTCCAATAATAGCATCATCTACAGTGTCCAGACAAAAGAAATGCAGATATATCAAGAACATAGTATGCAAAATGGATCATAAATGGTTAATCTGGTTAGAGCTACCAGAAAGGAAGGATTCAACAGAAACATGAAATAGATAAACATGTGTACAGTAAGATGAATTAATATAAGCAAATTAACTATATATATTCGCATACAACGAACTTAAGTTGGTAGAGGAACACTTCAAGAATTGAACATAACCAAATAGGAAATATATTCATATATGAATTGAAAAGCTGAGACTTGTATGAGTGACCTCTACAATTTAGAAGTTACCATACTTGTCGGAAAGGTTTTTCTGGAGTTCTCCAAAATGCCTGCAAAGGAAAGTATGATATCCAAGATCCCAAAAGGGCACTATGAAATAGAGAACATATAAAAATAATGGGCATACTTGCTCAAAGTAAAGCACCCTGGAACCATCCACCATCTCAGTTGCAGGGCATGTGAGCATTCTAAAATAAAAGGAAGACCAAGTTATAACACAAGATGTTTATATGGTCAAAAGAAGATTAGCACATAGTTAACACAATATTTGACCTTATGCTGAAAAAAGTTGAAAGAATTTCGTATTTGTAACGACAAAAACACATAATTCTGATAGTGTAAATGAGAGATTCTGCATCATAAGTGCACAAAGTTACATTCACACCATCACAAGTCAAAAGTTACATCACTTCTACCATGTCACATTCAATCCGGTATGAATTATATTAAGAAAATGGTGATTTGCAATCGCATAAAAGAAGTTGTATTTCCATCCAAAGTATCTGGATAGACTTGTAACAGTAAAACAAAGTATCATCATAAAGACAAGTACCCTGACATCCTCCTATAGTTTAACAAAGTGCCAAACTAAAGGCAATAAACAAAGGGACACTCTCACCAGAAAAGCAAATGACCAACATCTGTAAGGACCGCAGTAGATCAGTAAGAATAGAAGCATGCGATGGATAGAGTGTAAAATAATGCTTGAATAGGTCACTGTAACCATTCAGTCGTTAATTCCAGAAGGTCCACTAAAAAAGCATGGTTTCATCTGTTCATTTGTTTTCAAAGGATCAGAAACATCACATCAAAATTATGAATTTAATAAATAGAAATTCTTTAATAAACAATTTGCTCCAGGTGATAGTATAGGAGCAAATAAAATTATCATCTATGCATCCTCACAGTCCTGAAGGGCAGGCAGCACCCAACAAGACCAAAACAAATTAACCATCAATGAAGCTTTTAATAAGGTCAATTATTCGCGCAGCTGAAGCTGCAAGATTGCTGCTAGAAGATTGAGCATTGTGCTTTAATTGTAAATTTGATTTATGTGGACAGAAGCCAGAAAGTACAAAAGTTAAATCATTTGCAGAAGCTGATCACTCAATCAACTATTATATCACCAAGTTCATACTATCAGCTGATGCCAATGTGCATTTATATTCAAAACCCAACAAAGAAATAATCCAATAAAAAAACTTTGCAGTGATCAGACCAGCTATGCTATCCAAGTATTACTATGAAAAAATTGCAGCCCAACCATTTTAGCACTACCTAACAACTTGTAAAAGATCGGGCAATTGTTACCACCAAAGCTAAAATATATTAAAAAAAAAACCTAAAATAATCCTCAAAACCAGCATGTATGCATATCAACAATGTGAATTGCACCGAAACAAGAATCAAGAAGACTACTTAACAGGAAGCAATCAGTTCTCGTGCATATTCTAATGATTAGCGAGGCATAATTTTACCAAATTCCTAACAAATTGACAGCCCAGAACACTACAAGTTGCTGCCGTCGCTCATTCAGTTGACTATTGCACAAAAACTCAAAAGAAGGCCAGCTCTTATCATTCGCAAAAACTACCGCGTCTGAAGACAAGAACACTAATCAACTCGACAGCGCAAATGCTAATGTGCAAAAATAATTCTACTATTTAACATAATTCCTCACCTCAAGTTGAAGTAGTTATCAGGATCCTTTATCGCCTGCTTCCTCGAGAACTGCACAAGAAAACCAATAAACCAAGTGCCAATACACACCAAGAAACGCATCAAGCCACAAACTTTTCTTTTCCTCCGTTTAAAATAGAGAAAAATTTGGGACAAATTCTCAGCGCGGCCGCATCTAAATGGTCGGGAAACCGAATATTTCTCGGAAGATACTCACCTTCTCGCCGGAGAGGGCGTCGGCGACGGCGCCGGCGTGGTCCCACCGGGTGGTCGAGCGGCGCAGCCGCCGGAGCAGCAGGACGCCGCCGACGACCACGAGCGCCTTCAGCACCGCTCCCCGCACTACCCCGCCGACGCCTCCGCCGGGCCCTCCGCCGGTGTCCTCGCCAGAGCCCATCGGGTGTTCCACGGCGAACTCGCGAGGGCCGAGACGAGGTGATCCGGGAAAGAGAAGTGAGAGAGAAACGTCACATTTTTGGAGGGGTTAATGTGGATTACGGGTCTAATTTTCTGTGGGCTGCGGTACTGGTCCGTGTACATATGGTATTGTAGCAGCGCGTGAAGCTAGAATTTTCGCCAAATAGCACTTTGCGACGAGGAAGTAGCGTCAGTTGCGATAAAATTGTAATTCTGAGCAGCTTTCGGTCGGTCACGGCAGGACGTCCTCTCCACCCGACAATGCATGTCTCATTCGGTAGATTACGGGTCGGACGGCTCTCCGCTGTAATTAGCAAAATGAGCTTAATTAACAAAAGTAATTAGCAATCTAATTAGCAAATGGGCTATTTATGAGAATTTTTAAATATAGAAAATGGGCTTCAAAAATTATAATTTTTTTGTGGAGGCTCCTGGCACATTGTAATTGCTTGTATAATTTTTCTATAATTTTATATGTTATGAATTTTGTCGGAAATTCATTTAAACCTATTGTTTGTAGGAATTTCTAAATATACAAAATGTGCTACAAAAATTAATTTTTTAAGGCTCTTTACACAGTGTACTTATTTGTCTAATTTTTAAAAAAATTTCTATGTTCTAAAATTATCTAAAAAATTAGGGTTTTAGATTTCAAAAATTAGGATTTCATGATTTGATGTGAACGGTTATCAGGTGTTTTAGGGTTTTGTGAATCAGGATCCAAGTGCAACAAGAACTACGTGTTTGTCAACATGACGACGGCGACAGCGGCGCGTTGGCTCAACGCCTTCCTCTAGGGCCACTGCTGGGAGGCTGCGGGGTCTTACATAGGCCCTGTTTGGTACAGCTTCCACTTCTAGCTTCTCAATCGATTCTCGTGGAGCCGTACCAAACACCCTGATTCTCAAACCACTAGATTCTCGCTTCGCGAGGAGTCGCCTCAAAATGAACTAGCAACGAGAGCGCTTCCCAAGAGATTCTCGTGAGAATACAACATTCAGAAACGAAAATACCCTTTGAACTTGAAGCTTTTTACCCACAAATGCCACTGAGTTACACAAATACAATTGAAGTATTACACCCAGGGGTGACATGGTCTATTTGCCTCTAAACCTAGAGGTAATATGCCTTAGAGGCAATCATAGAGATGATGATATTTCATTATGTTCATAATTTTGATAATATGTTATCGTGTTCCTTGAATGAATCATTTGTTATAGATCAATAAGTATGTGACTTGTTGGTGGAACTCTTTAACTTATATGATGTCATTCTAAATGTATCCCTGATCGGAGGTCACTGGTCGGAACACCAGTGACTCTATGACTAGCATATGTATTGATTGATGACCTTGTTTCACCGGTCATGGATATAGGGATATCGAATCAATAATGTGAGCTCATGTTAGAGAACATAGGGCTGGATAGACCCATCATTGAGACACTATTGAGATTGTTATGAATCTTTGTGTCATTAGTTGGTCTCAAGTAATGATGATATATAATACTTAGACCTGAGATCAACATGGTTTCCTACATGTGTAATAGCACTCTTAGGGGTTGCCAAACTCTACTCGTAACTGGGTAGTTATAAAGGTAGCTTTCGAGTATGCTATAAAACATGCGGAGGGATGTGAATGGTTGAGATGGGATTTGCCCCTTCTTGCATAACAGTAGAGATGTCTCTGGGCCCCTCATGGTGATCGGATAAAGAAAGTGCATGGCCATGCCACTAGTGGTCGAAGTGTTGACCACATGAAGTTATCTGACACTCGATCGAGAAAGTTTTGAACAGTCCATGGATGACACATCATCTCACCTGGAGTTCAACCAGACATCGTGAGGCAAAGGGAGAATGCATGAGTAGGTCGCTTAGTTCGATCAGTTACGGACTAGTCGTATGGAGATACGAGCTGGTCGTAGATTGGTCAAACGTAATCACAGAATGGTAAGGACCTGGTCGTAAGGAGTTACGAACTGGTCGGGGCCTAATACGATCTGGTCGTATAGAGATACGAACTGATTGTAAGTGATGAGGACCTGATCATAGATCATATTACATCAATGTTCGTCCGATATTTTCTATGTGTATTTGGTAATCGTTATGTGCTGCTAGGTACCGCTAACGACTAGTGATCGGAAAAGAGTTTCCGAGTCATCACCGATTACACATGAACCTGTAGGGTCGCACACTTAAAGGGCGATGATATGTTTTGGATGGTGATCCGAATTCGTATAGGCCACGAGTTCCTAATGGGCCTTCAGGTCGAGACCCATCATGGATGCCTATATAAAGAGGGGCGGTGGCATGGGGTGATAAGTGAGGATGATCTTTGGAAGAACTCCCGAAACCCTAATAGTCACGCCTTCTCAACCACGCTGCCGGTGCTAGCACTCCAGCGCGTGGTGATCCTGCCCTGTACGTGTGGATACCTCGAAGGTGTTGTTGCGAAGCATCAGCATTAGGACGATCCGCGACTTGTGTTGATCACTAGAATCGGAGGAGAAGTCGCGTGGTGAGTACGACCACTCGAAGAAGCAGACGCGCGACGAGTACGACCACTCGAAGTAGGGGACGTGTCGTGAGTATGACTACGACTGCATCAAATCGCTACAACGACTCTACTTCCGCTACGCGTCGTGATCTATTTCTAGCGGTGGTTCCTTGGTAGCGCGGTAAAAATTTTGTTTGTGCTATCGTAGCTTTGCCGCGTTTTCCCTACAGTACAAAGGAATGACGAATAACTATAAATTTAAAATAGGGATTTAAATTAACTTAAGTATAAATAAGCATGCAATAATAATTTAAAAATAATAGGGTCAATATGGTCAAGGGTATAACTTGTTTTGCTCGAAGGACTCTTCTTCTCCTAATTCAAATTCCTCGGAGTCGTCGAAATCTATAAGCGAAGATACAATAAGAACAAACAAATTCAAATCAAATCAAATGAAAATACAAACAAACTCTAAATTAAATAATTTTAGTTTTGGAAGATAGATATTGAATTTATATAGATTTAGGAACAAGAATCGACAGATTCAAAGTTTGTATGAAGGAGAACGAACATCCAGAAGTTTGGATATCACAAGAAATGATAGAATTCCGAGTACTATCCATCTTCTGAGTATTGTTCATCTTTCAAGTACTGTTGACCTCTGAGTATTATTCATCTTCTGAGTACGCTGATCGAAGGAGAATACGACTACACTGGTCGAAGGAAAGGTTCCGACAACACTGGTCGAAAGAAGGTTTAAACAACACTGGTCGAAAGAAGGATACCACTACCTAGTCAAAGAAAAGCTACATTACTTAAGCAAAAGGTTTCGACTACACAGGGCAAGAGCGGTGGCGCTCGACTACAAGCTCGTCGACGCTACTCGCCACGATAAGCTGCGCGGAGGTGCGCAAAAAGAAGAGAAGATAATGTTGAACCTTAAGCGATACCTTATGGTGGTGAAGCACAACGGAGTGGCCGGTGGCGAGAAGGTTTGGCGGCGGCGGGGTACGGGTTATGGTGGTGACGGTGCTCCGATGGTCCTCCGGCAAAGAAGAAGTGCGCCTGAGGTATAACACGATACGGCGAAGCTCCTGGTGTAGAAGACGACACCAGATATCGACGAACGGCGGCGCAATCGGCAATGCTAGGGTTGGCGGCGGAGGAGTTCCAGGCTTCGATTCCATCGGAGAGAGATGAGCAGAGTGGTTGTGGTTGTGAGGAATGGAATGAGGGCAGAAATGCGAAGGCCATGCCCCCCTTTTATAGGGCAAGGGCGTAGCCGAAATGACGCGAACGTTTGAGGATTAAATAAGCAGTTTCGGGGTGAAATGAAGAACGAAGGAAACTATAAAATTGATTACAAAGAGTGGAGAAAATGTGCAATTGATGGTATGGTAACGTGCGTGATGAAGAGGGGATCTTAACACCTCAAACATAGTTGAATTTGGCGCTATGTATGTGGATGTAACACCCTGACTATAAGGAAGTCAAGATGTCACCTACAATCACTAATCTTTAGGAAAATTCACCACAAAAAGTATTACTAAAAGTGGCGTACCACCAGGATATACATGAACAGGAAATCATCAACCAGTTTAATCAACGTAGTGGAAATAAACATTTCAGAGAGATATGGTAAATACGGCCAAGTTGGCTTATTACAAATCAACACAAGGTATAAATAGAAGACAATAATAAGTTCTCAAATGTTTTGGATTATGGTAGTGAGTGCATCGTGTTGATCTACCCTTCATGAAACCGTTCTTCCTTGTCATTTACCTAAATAAAACAACAAAGCAAGAATGAGCCAATGACTCAGCAAGTACTTGAAAGTAACACTCAATATCCAATGAACCATATACATTATCACCGATTGAACATTTATTAGAAACAATTCTTATGAATGGATGAAATGAAATGATGCAGTGAAGGAATTGGACATATTGCAGCATATACCGGTATAGCGAGTGAAGCACCCGTCGGTGTTCACTTAAAGTAATCGTATGAAGAACGTTTCATACGACCGTCCAACGTGGCCCACATTGGAATGGTGGACTCACGTAACGTGGCCCACATTGGAATGGTGGACTCACGTACCCATTCTGGAATTGATGGGATTTTTAAATGCCCATACTGGAATTGATGGGTCTTACAAAGGTAATTTATGCATGTCATGATGTGATCCCATGGCAATATTGAATAGTACTCATAATTGAAACGATACACATGGCATTCATCTACAAATACGAACAAATATAATCATTCATTCACACATCACATAATGCATCAATCATAGTATACAAGTTACTTGCCTGCCGCGCTGCGACGGGTTGGGAGGTAATTGAGATACCCCTCCACTCACCGCTTCACCGCCTATAATATAAAATAATCGAAATGAGGATAAACGAGCAAGACATTGCTACACGTGCCCTCCCACAACCTCTAACCAAACTAACCAAACAAAAGGTTCAATTTGATTCATTCGCCCAAACATTACAAATACCTCTAAACTGGCAGTTTTACTAGAAAATTCACCAATAAATAACCGTAAGTCCAAAAGACCTGAAACCAGTGCTCAACTTCTCTTAACATAACGGGCTACGAAACTCTAGTTGATGGTAAACTCTAATTCGGCCAAAACAGAGGTCTAACCATCCAATGAAAAACTATAACTGCAGTCTGCCCCGAATTCAGAACAGCCCTAAAGAAAATGCTCTAACGTTTAAACCACTGATCCAAATAAAGTGATCTTTATCAGCCTGGAAACAGAGTGAAATTAGCTTCATAAATCTAGTTGGGTGGCCGACCTAATTCTGACTCTAACTAGATCAAAACCTAGGTGCAACCGACTATACCCAGCATTTCTGACAGACAGAGCAGTACGTGGTAAAACAGTCATAACTTTTAAACTACTGGGTGAAAATTCGTGATCCAGGTGCCAAAAGAAAGCTAATGAAATAAGGAACAAAACTCCAGAAGGCGAATACAACCAATTCTGCCTCTAAGACACCCAAAACCGAGTTACAACGTTCTGGTCCGAATCAATCTACTGGCAGAGATTAAACGATACTACTAAAATCATTGAATCGACAACTCTAACGCAATCAAACAGCAATGGGGTCTCTCGTTACCCTTGTATAACCGAAGAATGACGAGGATCAACTTCCCGAAGGCTTCTCCTCTCCTTCTTTGGCCGGCCCCAACACCACGAACCCGAGTGGATTGCAAACGCCCGGCGGAGGAAGAACCAGAAGGTGAGCAGCGTGGAAGACCGGTGTGCGGCTCGGGAATCACCAATGGCAGCCACCAATGGAGGAGGAGGCGCCTAGGAGGAGGGGAGGCGCCGGGTGGAGGAGGAGATGGGGGCGGCTCAAGGGGGAGGAGGTGGAGGCGCTAGGGTTTGGGGGTGGTGCCCCCTTTGGTCGGGCCCCTACATGGGCCGGCCGGCCCCCTCTTGGGCCACCTGGTCGTGAATCATGCCCGTGTTGTCTGTAATAACGCTACCCCAGAAGATTGGAATTTTCCGACGAAAATAATTTCTTTTATTCTCTCCGACCTCTTTCTTTTTACCGAACCGTTTCCGGAGTATTACAGTCCACCCCCCTTAACAGGATTCGACCTCGAATCTATTCAACGATCCAACAGAAAGAAAAAAATACCAGAAATTATAACTTAAACAATTTACCTTAATCGAACAGGTCAGGGTATTGTTCTCGCATGCGGGACTTCAACTCCCAAGTGGCCTCTCTTTCAGTCTGATGAGACCAAAGGATTTTAACATACTTCAAGGTTTTGTTCCTCAAAACCCGTTCTGATTCTTCTAATATCTTCACTGGCCGGGACTCGAAGGTAAGGTCTTGCTTGATATCAAAGGTTCCAAAGGAATGACATGATCCGGGTCTCTCGAAATTTTCTCAACATCGAAACATGAAACACGTTGTGAACCCCACTCATAGAATCGGAAGGTCCAAACGGTAGCTAGTTTTCCAATTGTGCCACGATTGGGAATGGTCCTACATACCTTGGACTAAGTTTTCCTTTTGTACCAAATCGTACCACGCCTTTAGATGGCGAAACTCTCAACGAACCTCGTCACCCACTTGAAATTCCAAATCTCGCCTTCTCATATCTCGCATAGCTCTTACAGCGCTCTGGCGACTGTAGATTTTGCCTAACTTCGCCACTCTAGCCATCGCTTGTCAACCCAATCGGGACCCAAATCGCCGCTCTCCAACCTCATCCCAACACAACGGGACTGCACTTACGCCCATAAAGAACCTCGAATGGTGCGGCTCGAATCTTTGGTATGATAGTCATTATTATAAGCAAACTCGCCAAAGCTAAATGCTCTTCCCAATTCCCTTTCCAGATAAAACACAACACCGAGCATATCTTCCAATGTCCGAATGGTGCGTTGGATGACCATCCGTCTGGGATGAAAGGTCGTGCTAAGACGGAGCCAGGTGCCCAAGGCACCACGCAAACTCTCCCGAACTTGGAGACAAATTTAGCATCCCGATCGAAACAATAGTTTTGAACTCCGTGCAACCGCACTACTTCCCGCACATAAAGGGGAGCCAAATCACTTGCCAATTAGTTGTGCGGATAGGAATAAAATGAGCGGACTTCTTGACCGGTCCACAATCACCCAAATAGCATCCTTTCCTCATTGCGTGCGGGTAAACCAACCACAAAATCCATAGATATATCGTCCCATGGCCAAACTGGTACCTCCAAGGGTTGCAACAGTCCTGCCGGTCGCTTGTGCTCAGCCTTGACCCGCTGGCACACCCCACATGATGCCACATATTGTGCGATATCAATTTTCATCCGTTTCCACCAGAAACTTTTCTTTAAATCTTTGTACATCTTAGTCTCACCAGGATGTACGGTATAAGGAGTACGATGAGCCTCCTTCAAAATCTCCAGTTTAACCTGAGACTCCTGTGGCACACAGAGGCGCCCTTTAAATCGCAAAGAATCAAACTTGTCCACACTGAAGTGACCTTTCTTGCCCTCAGCACAACGCTTCCTCACTCGTTGGAACATCTGATCTTCTTTGTTGTCTTGCCGCACCGATCCGGAAGAGCCGATTCTAAAAGCAAGCGAGTCTCGATGCGGCGGTACTAAGCGTAGGAAATATCCATACGCCAAAGTCGGTAATAAGACAATCGAGGGTAGGAGGTGTCGCCTGCGACTCAAAGCATCGGCTACCACATTAGCCTTGCCGGATGGTACTTGAATAGTAAGGTCATAATCCTTGATCAACTCTAACCATCTCCTCTGTCTCAAGTTCAAGTCCTTCTGGGTGAAAATGTATTTCAGGCTCTTGTGGTCAGTGAATACATCACAAGATTCGTCGTACAAATAATGATGCCAGATCTTCAAGGCGTGAATCACTGCAGCAAGTTCTAGATCATGGGTGGGATAATTCTGTTCATGCTTCTTCAGTGTCTCGATGCATAGGCAATCACTTTACCATCCTGCATGAGTACACAACCAAGATCAACTATGGACGATGTCAATAGATAGTGAACCTCTTCCTGTGCTCGTGAAGAGTAAGAATTGGAGCAATCACTAATCTATCTTTCAAAGTGCAAAAGCTGCGCTCACAAGCATCGACCACTGAACCTAACACCTTCTCGTGTCAATCGGGACAATGGTTTAGCAATGGTTGAGAAACCCTCCACAAACCGCCGGTAATAGCCAGCTAAACCCAGAAAACTCCTTACTTCTTTAACATTGGTTGGTCTCTTCCACTCTACCACTGTCGAAATCTTGCTAGGATCAACTGAAATACCTTTCTGATTAATCACATGACCCAGAAACCCAACTTCAGAAATCCAGAACTCACACTTCTTCAGCTTGGCATAGAATTGATTCTCTCTTAAAGTTTCAAGCACCAACCGCAAATGGTGGGTGTGATCCTCTTCTGTCTTGGAATAAATCAAGATATCATCTATGAATACCACAACGAAATTATCAAGGTACTGATGCAGCATACTGTTCATGGCTTCCATGAAAACTGCAGGAGCATTCGTTAGTCCAAAAGACATAACTTTATACTCATAATGACCATACCTCGTAGAGAAAGCCGTTTTCTCAATATCCTGCTCACGAACCCGAATCTGATTATAACCCGACTGGAGGTCAATCTTGGAAAATATCCTAGCTCCTTTCAACTGGTCGAAAAGATCCTCAATGCGAGGCAAAGGATATTTGTTCTTCACAGTCGCTTGATTAAGAGCCCGATAATCTATGCACATACGCCAGCTGCCATCTTTCTTCTTAATAAAAAGAACAGGTGCTCCCCAGGGCGAAACACTACGCTGAATCATACCTTTGGACAGCAGGTCTTCCAATTGTTTCTTCAATTCTTCCTGAAATGGCCGAGCCAATCGATAAGGAGACTTGGACAAAGGCCGAGTTCCCGGAATAAGATCAATTCGGAACTCCACTTTCCTCACCGGAGGCATTCCGGGAAGTTCTACAAGAAAGACATCGGAAAACTCCTTCACCACTGGAATCTCCTCAATACGCCACAAAGAATCAGTCTTTTTATTGAGGGAACAAAGTAATCCGATGGTCGATGCACGACGGCTAGGGATTAGGTTAGCAAGACAAATATCAATCGACGGCGCGTTGCTCGAATACCGCTTCTTCACCTAAGGGGCTAGCAAGGTCACCGTCTTCCAGAAACAACAAATCTTGGCACGGTATTGGAATAACCAGTCCATACCCAGAATAACATCGAAAGGTGCCAATTGAATAACCATAAGATTCGCAGTGAACACCTCATCATCAATAATTATAGAACAACCGGGACAGACGGTAGAGCTAGAAATAAGACCTCCGGAGAGTCGACTACCACCGACCAAATAAGTCAAAACTCAAACCCACTTTTCTAACAAACTCCAAAGACACGAACGAGTAAGTAGCCCCCGAATCAAACAGTACAACGACATCATGTGAATCCACTAGTAAAGTACCTGTCACCACATCAGACGCCCCAAAGTCTCGAGGGTGGGCATGGCGAGACCCCGATGCACGGCAGGAAAGACGCACCGACACTCGCGACGGAAAGCCGAAACGGCCGCTGGAGGGACGAACGACGAGGTGCGAGATGGTGCGGATTCCAATAGAACCTGCAGAGGCGCCGAGTAAAAGCCGCAGTGGAACCCACGCTGGAGGATACTGTGGTGCCGGAACTGCTGCCAGAGTCTGAACTGAACCCCTAGGGAAACTGGATGAAGAAGCTACTGGGACTGCCTCCCATTTGATGATACTAGCCGGATTTTGCTTGCACACCGAGGACTTGTGGCTCTCCGCCCACATCGCCGCATGTTCCCTTGAAGGAACATTCTCGAAGCCCGATGCCCGCCACCACACCGAAAACACTTCATGCCCCGCTCGAACAGACGCAATCGTGGGGCGAAAGATGAAGAACGTGGCGCCAAGAGGAAGATCGCCATCGCTGAACCGGACGGAACTCTGATTCTTTTGAAACCTCTTAGCGGTGGTCATTGAAAAGACCCACCTCCTCCACCGAACTCCGCTCGCCACCGCCGGATCCACCGTAGCAATAGAACCACTAGCAACATGCCCTTGCGACGAAGGAGCTCTTTCCAACTCCATCCTCTAGCTCGCTCAACCACCGAGCTAAAATCACGAGACACTGCCGCTCCCGAATTTGGCGATATTCTCGATTGAGGCCCCGCGAACCTCTTAGCCTTCTCTTTATCATCACTTGCCACTACCGGTACAAAACGCACTGCATTGTTGAACCCACCTCATAATCGACATCGACATCTTCCCTTGCACATAAGTCAGGAGTGATTGCTCCATCTTCTCAATGAAGGAGTCAGGATAAAACTGTGTCCTGAATCTCTCCACAAATACCTCCCAAGTAACAGACCTGGCTTTGAGTCCCGAAGACAGACTCCTTCCCACCAGATGTCGGCTGGCCCTTCAAATTAAAGGCCACAAATCGCGCCTTCGCGCGGATGCCACTCTAAGGCTCCAAATCGACGCCCATGTACCTCAACCAGTCCGCACTGAACCGTGTGCTCGCTCCGTCAAAAGTGTCCAGACGAAGCGACATCCACTCACGGAGGCTCATCCTAACCTCGGGTGGAACAGTAGTAGCAACAGGTTCCGCCACAGGCGCAGCAGCCGCAGGAATGGCCGCTTGCAATTGTTGGCGAAGTTGTTGATTCTCCCTTATAAGGTTCTGAATAAGATCTGCTGTTGCGGCCGGTGGCTCAACGACCGGAGGCGCAGCTGAGGCAATCTCCTCAGTACCAGCACCAGCCAACCCTTCAGACGAAGACGATATAGCTGCCGGACCGCGGCCACGACCACGACTACGGGTCGGTGGACGACCACGACCACGGCCTCTACCTCTTGCCATCTATGAACAACACAACAGAAAGAAAACCAATCACTTAGCTCAACGAACTGATAAACAAAATGATTGGAACATAACCAAGCAATTGCGGAAAACAATGGTTTACCCAACCCTTCCTATTGTGCACAGTGTGTCATTTTAATATTATTACCACGGACCTGAAGCCCGCTCTGATACCAACTGTAACACCCCGACTATAAGGAAGTCAAGATGTCACCTACAATCACTAATCTTTAGGAAAATTCACCACAAAAAGTATTACTAAAAGTGGCGTACCACCAGGATATACATGAACAGGAAATCATCAACCAGTTTAATCAACGTAGTGGAAATAAATATTTCAGAGAGATATGGTAAATACGGCCAAGTTGGCTTATTACAAATCAACACAAGGTATAAATAGAAGACAATAATAAGTTCTCAAATGTTTTGGATTATGGTAGTGAGTGCATCGTGTTGATCTACCCTTCATGAAACCGTTCTTCCTTGTCATTTACCTAAATAAAACAACAAAGCAAGAATGAGCCAATGACTCAGCAAGTACTTGAAAGTAACACTCAACATCCAATGAACCATATACATTATCACCGATTGAACATTTATTATAAACAATTCTTATGAATGGATGAAATGAAATGATGCAGTGAAGGAATTGGACATATTGCAAAGATATATGCAGATAGCGAGTGAAGCACCGTCTTGTTCACTTAAAGTAATCGTATGAAGAACGTTTCATACGACCGTCCAACGTGGCCCACATTGGAATGGTGGACTCACGTAACGTGGCCCACATTGGAATGGTGGACTCACGTACCCATTCTGGAATTGATGGGATTTTCAAATGCCCATACTGGAATTGATGGGTCTTACAAAGGTAATTTATGCATGTCATGATGTGATCCCATGGTAATATTGAATAGTACTCATAATTGAAACGATACACATGGCATTCATCTACAAATACGAACAAATATAATCATTCATTCACACATCACATAATGCATCAATCATAGTATACAAGTTACTTGCCTGCCGCGCTGCGACGGGTTGGGAGGTAATTGAGATACCCCTCCACTCACCGCTTCACCGCCTACAATATAAAATAATCGAAATGAGGACAAACGAGCAAGACATTGCTACACGTGCCCTCCCACAACCTCTAACCAAACTAACCAAACAAAAGGTTCAATTTGATTCATTCGCCCAAATATTACAAATACCTCTAAACTGGCAGTTTTACTAGAAAATTCACCAATAAATAACCGTAAGTCCAAAAGACCTGAAACCAGTGCTCAACTTCTCTTAACGTAACGGGCTACGAAACTCTAGTTTATGGTAAACTCTAATTCGGCCAAAACAGAGGTCTAACCATCCAATGAAAAACTATAACTGCAGTCTGCCCCGAATTCAGAACAGCCCTAAAGAAAAGGCTCTAACTTTTAAACCACTGATCCAAATAAAGTGATCTTTATCAGCCTGGAAATAGGGTGAAATTATCTTCATAAACCTAGTTGGGTGCCCGACCTGATTCTGACTCTAACTAGATCAAAACCTAGGTGCAACCGACTATACCCAGCATTTCTGACAGACAGAGCAGTACGTGGTAAAACAGTCATAACTTTTAAACTACTGGGTGAAAATTCGTGATCCAGGTGCCAAAAGAAAGCTAATGAAATAAGGAACAAAACTCCAGAAGGCGAAGACAACCAATTCTGCCTCTAAGACACCCAAAACCGAGTTACAACGTTCTGATCCGAATCAATCTACTGACAGAGATTAAACGATACTACTAAAATCATTGAATCGAGAACTCTAACGCAATCAAACAGCGATGGGGTCTCTCGTTACCCTTGTATAACCGAAGAATGACGAGGATCAACTTCCCGAAGGCTTCTCCTCTCCTTCTTTGGCCGGCCCCAACACCACGAACCCGAGTGGATTGCAAACGCCCGGCGGAGGAAGAACCGAAGGTGAACTCGTGGAAGACCGGGTGTGCAGCTCCGGGGAATCACCAATGGCAGCCACCAATGGAGGAGGAGGCGCCTAGGAGGAGGGGAGGCGCCGGGTGGAGGAGGAGATGGGGGCGGCTCAAGGGGGAGGAGGTGGAGGCGCTAGGGTTTGGGGGGGGGAAGTGGTGCCCCCCCTTTGGCCGGCCCCTACATGGGCCGGCCGGCCCCCTCTTGGGCCACCTGGTCGCGAATCGCGCCCGTGTTGTCTGGCAATAACGCTTACCCCAAGATTGGAATTTTTCGACGAAAACAATTTCTTTTACTCTCTCCGACCTCTTTCTTTTTACCGAACCGTTTCCGGAGTATTACAGTGGAGAACGAGATGAAAAGGTGGAGGTCGGCCATTACATAATTCCGACGAAGACGCGCATTGAAATGAGAGTTTTTAGCCAGAATGGGAGCGGTGGAGTAAATGGATTTAAATGCACTTGAATGCACCTAAAAGCTGGGAAGGAAGTGCGGCTGGGGCGAGCTCAAGGGCGCTGCCATGGCGGACGGCTCAGTGGGGGAAGAAAGAACGAGGAGGAAGATAGTGGCCTGACAGGCGGGCCTGCCTTGGAAGTGGGAGAGGAAGGAGAGAGAGAGGGTAAGGGATGCGGGTGATGGAGTGGGCTAGGGAGCTAGGCCAGAATTTTGGGTTTCGGCCCAGAACGTGATAGGAATTTTAGATTTATTTATTAATTTTAGAAATTGAGTTAAGTCAATTCGGCTTGAAGAAAATAGCCAGTAAAGGAAAAAAATTCGCAGAATTTCCTAGAATTATTTTGAACTTAATTATTTCCAACTTAAGGTTTTTTTATTTTGGCTTTGAAATAATTAGGAAAAAGCTTTTACAATTCCAAAAAATCAAAAAATTAATTAAAATTTCATTTTCAACTTTAAATCCAGTAAAAACCAAAAAACTCGATAAATTTTATTTTTGACTTTTAAAATCTTGGAAATTCAAGTAAAGCAACAAAACTCTTTTAAATTTCAGAAAATCCAATAAAATAATAACTTTATTAATTTTATTTTTGGTAACAGAACTTTGGGATGTTATAAACTACCACCCTTAAAAGGAATCTCGTCCCCGAGATTCGACGACGGCTAGAAAGAAGATTAGGAATACAAGGTCTTCAATTGGAAGAATCTTCGTTCATACCATTTTCCACATTTGACGGGCCTGAGCTGTTATGTTGTATAGACGCCCCTTTCTAGAATTTTGCAGCTTCCTTTTTGCTTACATGGTGTTGACTGTTGGAACTTTGGAGCTGGTCATGACAGTTGGATTTGTTGTCTATCACTTCTTTGGACATTTATTGGCATAGTATCCTGTCTTTCGACAGTTGAAGCATGTGATACCTGCGACATGAGATGAGTTCTTCTGTTATTGGCCTCCAACAAAGGTGTTGGGGGGCCAAGAGTTGGTCGGATGGTACACTTATATTTCTTGAGGCATTGGTAAGCCTAAACTCATGTATTTTAGCAACTGTGACAAGTACCTTCCATTGTTTTTACTTCCTGCTGCTGGTGTTATCGCTGCGATTAGAGTAGCTTCTGGAATGTTGTCCAGGGTGACTACTAAGTGTCTTTTTGAGCATTGATTTGCATAATGCCCCATATCCCGACAATTGAAGCATTGCAATCCTACCCTTGAAGTTTTGTTCGGCTGAGACTAGCCACCATTGTTGTCGTAGAATATCTGCATCGGTGGATGTAGTGCTGATCCTGGAGTCATGAGTGTGATTATTGTTGGTGATTGGTTGGGTTCAGATTTAATCACACGAGCCTAGGAGTTTCTTATAATACTTTGCACTTGATCGACCATCTTCCTCATGTGACAATTATCCTGCTCTTCGAACATCTTTTGCTTGATCTGGTCGGAATTCTGTCCCTCTGTTTCTTGTGATAATTTGGTAGATGTAACCATGGTCCTGCCTTCCTTGGCTTGAATGAGAGCAGCTTGGTAATTTTCACACTGCGACTGTAATACAGAGGTCAATATTGTCTCGAAAGGGCATTGAACCGAATAATGATCTTCGTCTTCTTAACAATAACATGTAATCTTGTTCATTGAACATTCTCCATTGGATGATTTCCTTTATGGCTTGAGCAATTGGTTGCTGATTAGTGTGGCATCTAAGGTTCTTCCGACCCATCCTTCGGTGCTGAGGTTGCTTGATTATGTAAGGGGCATCGTTTGGCAAAGTGTCCTTTCTCACCACAGACTTGATACAGGATCATCTTCCTCTTGGAACACTTGGTGAAATAGTATCCGATGCTATTGCAGTTAACACAATGAATATCTTGTTTTGGCTTTCCCTTTTGAGGGCATCCGTAGGCGGTGTGTCCTTGTCCACCACATCTGTAACATATAACATACTTCCACTGATGATGACTTTTAGGAAGAAAGTGGTTTATGCCAGCTTCATGGGATACTTCTGATGGCTTGATCATTGGTAACTCATCGCAGGAACATTGTACATAAGTTGTAGGAGCAGTGGCTGAGGACTCATTGTTGTAGTCCATCTGAAGTGGTAGTTGGGTTTAGAGGAAGACAAGAGAAAAGCAGGGACAAGGGAAACTAGGGAGGTTGCAGCAACTCACAAAATCCAAATTACTTTGCAAAAACCAAGTAACTCAAAGGAAATCGTCTACACGAGCGATACTCTTAAGCTAGTGAAACGACTCTATACACATAATGAGTCTTGACAAACTTAGACTATATGGCTTGGCTGACAAAACGATCTTTGGTATAACATGTCAGTTGTCCTTTGATTGGCAAAGATGACTTGTCAACTTTACGATGCTCTCTTGATAGCTTCATGTATTGTGGCCTTGAATGTAATGGTAGGAATTGCATTGACCATCTATAGAAATTTTCAAGTAAAATAGGATCCATTTAACATTATCAAAATGGTAAAGAAAGAGCTAGGTAAGAAAAGAATTGATGTGAAGAAGCTAAAGATAGATGATGAGGAGAGAACAATTTATTTTGTTGTTGTGTAAAATAAATTTTGAAGTTTTCAACTAACGACCATTCTAAGTAGGTCACGACCTACAGTCGATATAGCTCTGATACCATCTCTGTCGGGCCCAGGAGTAACACCCTCAAATCCTCTGTGTATTTCTGGCCTAGTCTCATGATCAGTTGAAAGTATTTAGGCCTCTAAAAATTATTTTGGTAATTAATGACAATATGTGAATATGGAACTAACTTGTTCATTGAGTATGTATAAGGTTTGGTCCCTATAGTGAATACAACAATTTGGACATGCATGCTAAAGGTTCAAAGTCAAGGAACAAGTAGTCTAGGATCCTTTTTGCTTTTACCGGTCTAAGGTGAAAAGGGTGGAAGACCGGATTATAGGTTAAATACCGGACTATTAAGAGGGATCATGTCTAGTACCTTGGTAGCATGTTCTTGTGCAAAATGGATCAATCTACGATCATGCATGCATCTAGTTTTTGGTTTGAATGCCAACCTTGTTTTTATTAGAAAAATCGGTAGTACCGATGTGTTGCTGGCGGTACTACCGCTCTGCGGTATGACTGGAGTACTTATGGTGGAACTACCGCAAAGAGGTGTAACCGTATGCCAACGGTACGTATTTTTCAGAGAGACGCATTTTTGGAGTTTATTTGCTCTCTTGGAAATGCGGTAGTACCGGACCCATGACAAACTCTAAAGCTTTATCCTAACTCATGAGTTGCTCAAACATAGTTTCACATCTATCAGAAAGAACATCATAGAAAGGAGGTACCTCATCGTTGTTGTTGTCAACAGGGTCGACCCTGAAGCACAAGCCGGTGAAGTACTTGGCCTTCCCTTTCTTCTTGCTTTGAGTGATCTCCTCCTCCTTGTCCTCCTCACTCCCGGAGTCAACATCGCTTAAGGATTGATCCTCAAAAGCGGCAAGCACCCGGTGAGCGGCCTTTGTCAGCTTGGCAGTATCAAACCTTGATTTGTTCCATTGAGGCTTCTTCCAAGCTGGCTTTCCCTCCTTGTGGTTGCTCTTAACTTTCAGCTTGGGGCAATTTGCCCGGATATGATTAAGCTCACCACACTCATAGCAAGTCACGGGACCTCCTCGATTTCTGTTTCTTATATTATTATAGGCCCGTGTGACCTTTTTGACTATGAGGGCCAACTCAGCCTCAGGAAGGCTCTCAAACTCTTCTTCATGAATTGCAGATAAACCAACAAGCGAAAACCTAGAAGAAGACTCAAAAGACCCATCAGAAGCTCTCTTGAGCGGGTCTGCTACCAAAGCCATATTTTTCTTTTTAGGATGATCAATTCTCTTGATCTCATGAGTCTTAAGCTTGCTATAGAGCAGCTCCAAAGTTAGATCAGAAAGATTGACATTCTCCTCAATGGCAGTAGCCTTTATCTCCCACTCCTTGGTGTTGATTGCAGCCAAGAGGTGGGTGACATTTTCAGACTGAGAATATTTAATACCAACAGTTTTTATCTGATTAATCACTTTATTAAAGCGACTGAAAATGTCATCGATGCTCTCTCCAGGACGTATCTCGAATTTGTTATATTCACGCTTATAGACTGTTTGGCGTACTTTCTTGACCTGGGACGAACCCTCATGATAGGTTTCGAGAGTGTTCCAAATCTCATGCGCAGTCTCAAGATTGCAAATCCGATCATACTCCTATCTCCCAAGCCCACCATACAAGAGGTTTTTAGCCTTATTGTTGTTAGCCAAAAGGGCTTCTGAAGCCGGCGTAACAACTTCGGACAAAACGAGAGGGACTCGAACAACCTCCCATATAGCATGTCCTTCGCTCTCAAGGAAGACTCGCATGTGATTCTTCCAATAGGCATAGTCGTGCCTATCGAAGATATGCGGTTTTGTGGAGTATCTACACATCGCCAAGTTCAGTGACCGGTTAAGATCAAGATTGAACTAACCGGGCTCTGATACCACTTGTTGGACCGAAAAGGTGACTAGAGGGGGGGGGGTGAATAGGAGCACGCTCACTTTTTCACAAATAATTGATTCAATAAAACTTTACTCCAGTAGCTATAGAAGCTATGAAGATCGAGATATCGAGACAAATGAAGACTAATATTGAATCTAATTTAAACCCCTAAGCAATTAGACAAAATCAACAAAGATTAAAGCAAAACAATCTGCTGGCCGGTCTGACCGCTTGATAGATGGCGGTCGATCATTGGTGTTGCTTGGCCTAACCGGTGGGACACGGCGAATCGGCCGTCGCTCTAGAAACAGATCAAACGACCAGATGACGGTTGCAAATAGATAAAACTTTTGATCTACAACTCCAAACTTGATGAAACTTGGTACACACATTCTCTATGATATCAAGGACCTATTCCAATCAAAGATTGTGATAATTCTTGGAAGAATAAAGATCCTTTTCCGTTTGATCGAGGAGAGGTTCAAAACCGGGTCAAAACGAAAACTTGATCCAAGATCTTGCTCGTGGGTGATTGATGATCAAGATGATCCTAGATAGGTTACCACACGTCACAGCAAGCTAAATCACGTGGATAATTCAACCAAAAACTCACGGATCAAAGAAAGACTCAAAATCATCAAATAGAGAGAAAGAACACAATGAGATAAAACATTGATCAAACTTTCTTTTGATTGATTGATATGATATGGGCTTATAGACTCTCCATCAATGGAGGGCAATGCTCAATCCAAGAGCACGAAAATCACATCAAAACATCAAGAACCCTAGCCTCCACAAAAACTCTCCCTAAGAAAATTAGGGTTTACAAAAATAGCAAAAGAGACAAAGAGGAGGTGCAGCCACCTCCCTCTCCTATTTATAGTGGAGGCTTAAACCTTCTAGAAGTTTGACTCAATTGGGCTCCCGTTAAGGCACAAAACAAACAGGACACATACGCACGAATTTTAAAGCGTCGTCTTAATCTCATCTTGACCTAACTAGCTACACCTTGCGCCATCTTACGCCTCGGATTAGCTAATAGGTCATCTTTGTCCATCTTGCACCTCGCTTGAGTACATTGACCTCAACCGGCATCGTCAATCGTTCTGGACCTCAGCTCTCCAAGCCTAGTCCCGTCATCCTCACCGTTGACCGTCGTTGACCACCAAACAACCTGCACAACAATAGACAAGTAAACCGAATTTGGAAATAAGTTCTTCACAACTTGACCCATGTTAGTTAAAACATGCATCATGCAACATATATGCCCTGAAACTCTTGACTTTGACCTAACAACCGAATATCGCCGCCACGACGGGCGACGAACCAAGTGAAAACCGGTCAGACCGCCCACCCTGGCCAGTCTGACCACCAGCTATTGGCCGGTCAGACCGCCAGCAATGACTTAGCCGATTTTCAACCTCTGAAAACCGAAATCTACTGAAAATTTCAAACCAATAGAACTTTTGACTGGAGACTCAAAAAATTATAAGACTAAGTGCAATAGAATCTCCTCTCTTGCCTACATACTCTATTTTTGGCCCAGCTCAATTCAACACTTTTGACATTGCCGGTCCGACCACCGCCAAAGGCCGGTCAGACCGCCGCATGGACCGGTCTGACCGCCGCCCTGGCCAGTCGGACCGGTTATGGCCTGACAGCACAGCAACTGTGCCAAAAACACGTAAAATGACAAACCGTTAACGCCATTGCCAATTGTCACATCATCCTAAGATTTAGAGCATATCCCCATGATATCCACAATCTCCCCCTTGATGAACACATTGGCAATAATCCAGAAAATGTAATTTAGAGGTTTGAAAAGTAAAATACTTTCGTTTTCGCACAAAGGCATAACTTGGTCCATAAGCACGAGAAAGCAATGGAAATGACCAAGCTGGCATCAGAATAGCATAGGCATGTGAGATAAGGCAAAAGAAAGCATAAAAACTTTGATTTCCAGAAAAGAGTCAAAAATCTCACTTAAGGTCCATATGAAAGAACAATTGTTCAATTGACCTATGATCATTGTGAGGATAAATAAATGCGATTCAAGTTCAAAAAAGTCAATAAGACAATAAGAATGCAATTCAAAAACTCCCCCTCACTATGATCCTCAGATTTTTAGAAAATTTCAAATTCTCCAATTGCTCTCCCTTTTTATCATTTATATATATTTTTACCCCTTTGTACAATAATGATATATCTTCTCCCCCAACATTGAAATATCTTCCCCCCTTTGACAATGGAGTCATCAAGGAATCACGCCTTCCTCTCATCCAGAGATAACAAATGCAGAATGAAAAAAAGAAGCATAAGAAGGAGTATGCATGAAGTGCAATGCAATAGCTTCATTTTTTTGTATTTTTAAATTTTTGATTACAAGAAGCTTTGGAGATTACCCAAAAGAACAAGCTAGCATCTCTAATATTACACAAACAGCATATGAAGCCTAACAAAGCTAGCAAGATCATGATAAGACATATATATCAAAGCTAAGCATGAAGGCTCAAAAGTAAAGCAATAAATTTGATCAATTTAAGCAAAGCTTCAAATTCAGCAAGTTCATCATCAGGGATCCTAAAGTGAAGCTGGCCATGTCAAAATGTCAAAGTGAGATAAAAAATCTAATAAAGACCACATTAAGAGTCAATCAGGTCCTGTATGAACTCATTTTGCTTATTTTTCTCAAACACCCATTTTTCAATAATTTTCTTGTTTGCACTGAATATTGAAGTTGACTAATGATCTAACTTAGTGACAAGATCCTGGACTAAGAGCCACCCACAAACTCATCCTAAGCTTCGAACAGAAGTTGATTAAAGGTATATCTTAGTAAAGAAGATCCTGGACTAGGAGCCATCCACAAACTCTTTCTAAGCTTCTACCAGGGCGACAAATCTTGAGGTTCGTGTTATTTCTGACAAGCAGTCCCCATGAGATCGTCTGGATCATCAAATCATCTCCAAGTTCATGTCTTTGACAAGCAGTCTCGTAAGAATAGTTTGGCACAATTTAAGCATAAGACAATATTGATTTTTCATGTTTCACAAGAGCAGTTTTAGAATCTCAAGAACACAAGAAGCTCAAGTAGTGGTCAATTTTAGATTCAAGAGCTAACAAAATAATTCTTATAGGGCCAATATCACAAAAGGAGCACTAATTGCGCAACTTGCTAAAAACTTGCTAAAACATCCACAAATTGTAATTTTTTAGTTTGACCGCCAGCTATGAATTAGCCGATTTTCAACCTCTGAAAACCAAAACCTACTAAAAATTTCAAACCAATAGAACTTTTGACGGGAGACTCCAAAAATTATGAGATCAAGTGCAATAGAACCCCCTCTCTTGCCTACATACTCTATTTTTGGCCCAGCTCAATTCAACACTTTTGACATTGCCGGTCCGAACACCGCCAAGGGCTGGTCAGACCGCCACATGGACCCGTCTGACCGCCGCCCTAGCGGTCAGACCGGTTATGGCCTGATAGCACAGCAACTGTACCGAAAACACGCAAAACGACAAACCGTTAACGCCATTGCCAATTGTCACATCATCCTAAGATCTGTAGCATATCCCCATGATATCCATAGTTATCTATAAAATTTCGCCAACCTGGACCGCAAGCCGCGGCCCAGGAGGCCCAAGAGGGGAGGTCGGCCTAGGGGGGCCGGCCAAGAGAGGGGGGGGCCCAAACCCTAGCCGCCCCCACTCTCCCCTCTCCCCCCCATAGCCGCCACCCCCTCTCCCCCTTGCGCCTCCCCTGCGCCACCACCTCCCCAGCAGCACCACCTCCCTCCCCGGCGAAGCTCCTTTCTGCGGTCCATTGGAGGAAAGGTGAGGAGACCACCGTTGGAGGGCCGGCCAAGAGAAGATAGCATATCGGTTTAGTTCAGCGCTGTTGCTCGTCAGTTTTGGGTAAGATATGCACGTTTTCTGATCTGACCATCTCTTAGAAAGTTGTATCCCTCGGTTTTATCTTTCTTTAGGCACTGAGATCACCTGATTTGGAAGTACGGTTTAGGAGTTATGGTAGTTTTACCGCGACTGTCCAAGAGAGCTGACGAGAATTGACAGATTATCTTGTCTGGCCATTATGAATTATTTAAAGGTCGAATCAGAAAGGTCACCCAAAACGAATGTTATAGAGAATTCAGTAAGCTTTCCACGTTAATAAAGAACACAATTTTTAGAGTTGGCAATCAAAAGTTATGGAATTTTTGCCGCCGCTGTTTCCTGACTGTCAGACTTGCAGAGATAGAAACTTTAACTGGACACAAGAATTAGTAGGAGACCGAATGAGGGGACTTGCCCAACTAGGTTTTCGTAGACGGTTTTGTCGTGGTTCCAGGGAGACTAAGATCACCCTATTCCGAGTTTCGTAGTGAAAGGTATGATATTTTTAGTAGTGCTGTCCCGGGAAGTTTTATGCTAGACTGATGGGGGAATTGGGTAGAACCTCTATTCGAGCCCTAGGTCTCGAGGATTTGTGTTGTGGGGCGTAATCAGAGTCCTTTTTCTCAGCGTATTTATTGTTAGCATAATTCTTGTGTAGGAGGTGGAGTTCCGGAGTAGAGGCACCATCCCTGCATCTTCGCGCCTCGTAGCGGGAAAAAGACAAGTACAGTTAGTGGTAGACTATTTATGAGCGATTGTTCATGTTGTTACATTATGATAAATTTGCGTTGTTCATAGAAGATAGGATGCTATGAATGTTAATGATTATGAATGCTAGAGGTACAAGTAATTCTTATTTCTGTATGATGATTTAAAGTTCTGCACATGTGCATTATGCCATCATATTAGAGGCTTGGTCACGTGGTGACCAAGCATTTATTGAGGTCCCCGTCATGAATATGACGGGCTTTTGGTCTCCATACATGTGGAGTATGGGCTGTGATCCATGTGCTAGAAGGCACAGGCACGGGTATGCATCGACAGATGCATACTACGCAATACCGGTATATGCAAAAGAGAGAGAAAAGTGCATTTGAACGGTTTGAATCACATAAGCATGTGGCATGTCTATTATTGAGAATTGTGGATGGATGTTGATGGTTACAGTTGCATATGTTATTGTCTTACTAATTGTACTTTGCTGAGTCTTGTACTCACTCTTGCTGATGTTGTGTTTTTAGGTACTTCGTTTGTGGACGGCATGCATGAGAGGGAGTAGAATTAAGCTTGGTCGCACATTGGCACAAACAAACTTTCTGCTGAATAAACCATTTGAGCAATAACTCAGATTTTGAATAAATTGCTTGAGATTTGTTTCATTACGCTTTACATCTTGGATAACTTTTGTTGAAGTTGGATAGCGTATTATGGATGTTACTCTTATGATTATGTTTTAAACTGTGCGTTTGGATAATTGTTTATTATTATTGTTCGTTGTGCGGACTTCATGATGGTTAGTAATTCAAAGGAGATTCTGCCGAAAATTAGAAAAAAATGTCTTTGTTTAATTTGTAGTTATGCTAGTGTGGTAGCATTCCAGGCTTTGGTTGGTCTGGGGTGTTACAAGTACCCGGCCCATGAACAGTGCGCGCGTGCTTGAATAGTACCATATGGAAAATTTAGTGCTGAATAGTCTTAGGCCGAGACTATATATTGAGGGGTAGACCCCCATTGTAAAGCAGACCACGTTTATGCATAAGAATAGAACACAAGTTATTGCTTGTTCTTTCATAACAGAGTTCATGCGAGGACTTCTGAGAGAATTAGACGATCAATTGTTTGTTCTGCTTTTTAAGGTCAAGTTTGCTTTTCCGCTGGGAATTGAGGGCTTGGCGATCTCCGCTCGTGGTCTAGCAGCGATCAACCAGGTGCGTGTTGGCGAATATCCATAGAGCTGCAAGTCCGTGCACTGGCGCGTGGTGTACAACTGAGCGTTATTCGTCATCAAGCGCTATTTATCCACGGTTCTACTTGAGAAGATCGGGCCACCCCGTATCACAATCGCTAGTGAAATTGAGGGAATGCTTAATTTGTGGAACTGGCTTGATTATCTCAAGCTTTCTCAACGTGGACTAGCGAAGACCGACAAGTCTTCGATACCACGAGAAAAACTCCCTCGTCTTCATTGTGGTTAATTCTTGTCTTTACTTTTTGTATTTATAGCTCATTTGTCTCTAGTCGCTTAATTGTTTTATTTCCTCTATTGTGTAAGGAAGCCTTGATTGAGTTCATCTTGTTCAATATCTAGATTTGTTATTTAATTTTTAAAACCTCCTATCCACCCCCTCTAGTCGGTTATCCTTGATCCTACAAGCGGTATCAGAGCTTAATCTCTCTAATTTTAGACTTAACCATCTAGGAGAGAAATGATGGCTAGTGAAGGAATGTTAATTGGCAAGGGTCCTTTATTTGATGGATCAAATTATGTTTATTGGAAAATTAGAATATCCATTTATTTAAAGGCTATGAGTCCAAGCATATGGAGAATTGTTAGTGAGAGTTTTGTTATTGCCCTTGATCCTACACACCCCACGGATCTTGATGAACGAAATTCTCACCTCAATGCTCAAGCAATGAATGCTCTTTTTGGAGCTTTAAACGCGGATGAGTTCAATTGAGTGAGCAACCTTGAAACTGCTCATGAGATATGTACTACGCTCTCGAAAATTCATGAGGGCACATCCACAGTTAAAGAAGCCAAATTGCATAGGCTTCGTATTAAATATGAGACATTTGTAATGTTGCCTCATGAAAACATCACCGAGATGTATTCTAGAGTTAACAACATTGTAAATGAACTCAAGGGTCTTAACACTAACTTACTTGATGTTGATATTATGCGTAAGATGCTTAGGGCTCTACCTGACAAATATGAGATGTTGGTGACACTATTTCTCAACTCTCCTGAGTTGCCAAGAATGACATCAACCGGATTCTTGGGCAACCTTATTACAAATGAGTTGTACAAGAAAGATAAGAAAGAACTATTGGAGTCATCTTCCTCAAAGAAGAAAATTTTCGCCTTCAAAACTAAAGTGGAATCAAGTGTTAAAGAGGATGAAGAAGAAGACCCCGAAGAAGAATTTGCTCTTATCATTAGAAGATTGAAGAAATTCATGAGAAGATACCATCATCGAAGCTTCAACTTTGACAAACTCAAGAAAGGGCAATCCTCAAGTGAAAACAAGCGCTATAGCAATATTCGACACTATGAGTGCGATGAGAAGGGGCACATTGCTTCTCATTGCCCTAACAAGAAAGATGAGAAGGGCAAGTCATCCAAGAAGAAGGAGTTCAATGGCAAGAAGAAGCTCTACAAGGGCAGCAAAAATAAAGCCCACATTGGAGAGTGTAACTCCGATGAGGAGTACACCGATTTCGATGAGGATGAATCCCCCAAGAAGAAGGGACTCGTTGGCATCACCAACAAGGAGGCTCTATCACTCTTCTCGTCTCCTACTTGCCTCATGATAAAAGGAGATAAGGTAAAATCTATTGATGATGATGATCCTTCTTATGATGAGCTTATGGATATGTTAGAGGAATTAAATGAATATCTAGGAAAAGAGAAGACATAATTTAAAGTCTTCAAGAAAGAATACTTCTCTTTAAAAGACTCTTATGAGGAGGTAAAGGAAGCTCACGAGTCTCTTCTCTTAAAAGATAGTGAAAAATCTTATACAAATGTTGGAATCACTTACAATCTATTAGGTGAGATGCCTAGAGTAGAATTTGCTTCAAAAGCAATATCTATGTCTAGCACTTCTACATCTTGTGATGACTTATTACCTATGTCATGTTGTTCTAAAAGTGATTCAATTACAAATATGACTAACACATGTGATCCCTTGCTCATTGTTGAGAATCATGAGTTAAAAGAACAAGTCATAAAGCTAAGTAAGAGCTTGGAAAGATGCTTCAAGGGCAAAGCCACCCTTGACAAGCTATTAAGTGAGCAAAGGTGCTCACTTAATAAAGAAGGACTTAGATATGTGCCCAAGAAGGGCAAAAAGGCGGCAAAATAAGCCCACAAGGTTTGTTAAGCAAAATGGTAGGTATCGTCATAAGGGTCGAGAAGTAGGACATGTTCAACAAAATTGTCCTATTGGTAAGACATCATCCGTTGGTTTACATGACTCTTGTTATATGCTAAAAAAAATCTAAAGATGGAAAAGTTATTGCTAGATTTGTTGGCACTTCAATTTTAGGTACTAAAAAGAAAGCTATTTGGGTGCCCAAAACCTTGGTCACTAACCTCCAAGTACCCAAACAAATTTGGGTACCTAAAAGAACTTGATATTCTTTTGTAGGTGAACTACAAAACTGGTGGAAGACATTGGGTGCTCGATAACGATTGCACTCAACACATGACCGGAGACAGGAAGATGTTCACCACTTTTGAGAATGGGACGGGTAATGAAAAGATTACCTTTGGTGACAATAGCAAAGGAAAGGTAATTTGTTTGGGTAAAATCTGTAACACCCTGGCTATTCGGAAGCCAAGATGCTACCTAAAGATACAACATACTATCAAATTGCGGAATAAGATTCAATATGCCTATAATCAGACAACAATACCATGGTAACGAGGTGAAAAATAACCAATTCATCAATGGTGAATAATCAAGGAACTAATCATGGAACGACATGGCATGAAGTCTAAACATTACTTATTACAGTTCATCTCTCATCAAAGATTAACATAGTTCAATCCATTAATGAAAATATAATGTAATGAACTATGTGGAACGTGCTGGTCTACTCCCTCCCATTAACATTATCATCAACAAAGTTCACCTAAATAAACACAGAAAAACAAGGGTGAGTCGAAACTCAGCAAGTACAATAAACAATTGAACATACCAGGTTATGAACAAGTCAGTCACATTACGAATTAAGAATTAATCTATGAAAACTTATGTATATGAATGGAATGAATGGATGCATTGAAAGGAATGGACTAACATATGCTCATACCGGTATAGCGAGTGAGACACCCGTCGGTGTTCACTTAAGCCCGTACTTAACAAAGTCCGAGGATCAAATTACTGTATGAAGAACGTTTCCTACGGGTGTCCGAAACTGTCCACATTGGAATGGTGGATCTTACATGCCCATACTGGAGTTGATGGGTCTTTACAAATCCACTCCCGTGGAATGCATATGAACAACACATGAATTGAATGAACATATGTAATGAATTTTATCGCTTTCTTCCTCATGGATTATCAAATAGGAACGTAATGTACATCATGGAATATGAACATGGATCATCAACTCATCGGCACAACAACCAACAGCGAGCGTTTCACAAAAATCAATATATCTTAACACATTGGAATTGCATGTAATGGAATATGAATATTGATTAACATCTTTGATTGAAAACATGGATCATAGAAATATTAGCATGAACACAAACACACATCATTCATCAATGTAAAGAATTTCAATGTACTTGCCTTTCGCATGACGTTAGCAAGCAACGAAGGTGTTCCCACACGCGATGCCTCGCCGCCTACACAAGTACATATTTGGAATAAGGATAACGTGGCACGACTTAGCTACAGGAGACCTACACTAACCCTCCGACTAACCAACACAATTAACGGAGTTAAACTGACATTACACTATTCAGCCACTTGCCCATCCTACTGGACAGCAGTACAAGAAAAATGATAATTAATTATCTGGGACTCGAAACGATATGAAACCAGCGCCCAATGAAACTTAATAGATAAACCTTCAAAACACTACAAGATAAGATTTCCTAATTATACCCATACATAAGGCTAATCTGCAATTGAATGTGTCTGATAGACATCTGACCAGACTACAGAACAGAAGCAAGGAAAATGCCCTAACTTTCATTCTACAGATCCAATAGAGGTGATCTTTATCAACCTGGAATCATGGTGAAATTATCTTCAAAAACTATTTTGGGTGGCCGTCCTGGATCTGACTCTAACTAGATCAAAACCGAGGAACAAACCGACAGTCCCCAATTCTCAGATAGACAGAACAGCGCGCGGTTAAAATTCCATAACTTTTGATTGCCAACTCTAAAAATTGTGTTCTTTATCAACTTTGAAATCTTACTGAATTATCTACAACATTCAGTTTGGGTAGACTTTCTGATTCGGCCTCTAAATAATTCATAATGGCCAGACAAGCAAACTGCCAAATCCCGTTAGCTCTCCTAAACAGTCGCACGAAAATGGCCATATCTCCTAAACCGTAACTCTAAATCAGATGATCTCAGTGCCTAAAGAAAGCTAAGACCAAGTGCTACAACTTTTTAAGAGGTGGAAAGATCAGAAAACGTACAGAACTTACCCAAATCTGACAAACAAAGCTGGCATAGGGGGAATAAGAAAGTGGCACACGGCAGGGAGGAGGGTGGCTGCTCCAAGTGGGGGAAAGGGCGAAGGGGGTTTAGGGTTTTTGGAGGAAGGTCATCCCCCCTTTGGCCAGCCCCCTCTTAGGCCAATGGGCCGTGGCCCAATGGCCATGTTATCGGGAATTCGCGGAAACCCCCTTGAGATCACTGAAAATTGTAATCTCTGTTTAACTCTTTCTCCCGAATACTCTCCTATTCGCCCAAATAAATTTCGGGGTATTACAAAATCGTTATCTCAAATGACCTTTCTATTTCTAATGTGTCTCTAGTAGAAACACTAAACTATAACTTGTTATCCATTGCTCAATTGTGTGATTCTGGATTAACTTGCTCATTCTCTAGAGATGATGTAACCATTTCAAAGGAAAAAGAAAATGAATTGGTTTTCAAAGGATTTAGATTTGAAAATCTTTACTTGGTAGATTTTTGTTCAAATGATTCTTGCTTAAAAACTTGTTTAATTACAAAAACGTCTTTGGGTTGGTTATGGCATAGAAGACTATGTCATATGGGCATGATTTAACTCAAAAAACTTTTCAAACATGACTTAATGGTTGGCTTGAAGGACGTAAGGTTTGAGAAAAATAGATTATGTAGTGCTTGCCAAGCCGGAAAGCAAGTTGCAAATTGTCATCCTTCCAAAAGTATTATGTTAACTTCTAGACCATTAGAGCTCTTACACATGGATTTATTTGAGCCAACAACCTATAAGAGCATCGGGAGCAATAGCTATTGTTTAGTCATTGTAGAAGATTACTCAAGATATACATGGACATTCTTTCTACATGACAAGGCCGAAGCCTCCGGCATTTACAAAAACTTTGCCAAAAGGGCTCAAAATAAATTTGATTTTAAAATTAAGAAAATTTGTAGTGATAATAGTTTTGAGTTCAAGAACACAAAAATTGAAAATTATTGTGAAGAACTTGGAATAAAGCTTGAATTTTCAACAACCTACACTCCGGAGCAAAATGGAGTTGTAGGAAAGGAAAAATCAAATATTAATTGAAATGGCTAGGACAATGCTTAATGAATACAACACTTCCAATAGTTTTTGGGAAGAAGCTATTAACACTGCTTGTCATGCCATAAATCGTATTTATTTGCATCGCCTTTTGAAAAAGACTTCTTATGAGCTTTTGATTAGAAGAAAACTGAACATCTCTTATTTTTGTGTATTTAGTTGCAAATGTTATATCTCGAAAAAGGGTGTTTGTCTTTCAAAATTTGCAAGTTGATGCGATGTTGGTTTCTTGCTCGACTATTCGTCAAATAGCAAAGTTTATCGTGTCTTTAATAAAGCTAGTGGTATAGTTGAAAAAAGATATGATGTCCAATTTGATAAAACTAACGACTCTCAAGAAGAGCAAGATGATTTGGATGATGTAGGTAATGAAACCTTGAGGAAAAATTGAAGAACATGAAAATTGAAAACATCAAACCGAAAGAAGATCCAAATGATCAATCATCTTCCACACATTTCGAACCTCCTACCACTTCCTCCACAAATCAACTTGACACTATAAAAGAAGATATCAAGGAAGATAATCAACTATCCAACTTACCACCAAGAGTTCACAATGCTATAGCAAAAGATCATCCAATATACCAAATATTGGGTAACATGAGTAAGTGTGTTCAAACTCGTTCTCGTGTTGCTTCGTTTTGTGAACATTACTATTTTATTTCTTCTATTGAGCCAAAACATATAGATGAGGTACTAGTAGATCCGGATTGGGTGAACGCAATGCATGAAGAATTAAGCAACTTCGCCTGAAATGATGTTTGGACAGTAGTAGAGAGACCCAAGGAGCACAATGTGATTGGCACAAAATGCGTCTTCCGCAACAAACAAGATGAAAATGGAGTTGTGGTAAGAAACAAGGCAATGTTAGTCGCTCAAGGGTTTACTCAAGTAAAGGGTTTAGACTATGATGAAACTTTTGCACCCATGGCTAGGCTTGAGTCTATACGAATATTGCTTGCCTTTGCATCAAGCTTTGATATTAAATTATTTCAAATGGAAGTTAAAAGTGCTTTCTTAAATGGTAAAATAACTGAACTTGTATATGTTGAACAACCTCTGGGTTTTGAAGATCCTAAAAATCCTAATCATATGTATAAACTCTCAAAGGCATTGTATGGCTTAAAGCGAGCTCTAGAGCGTGGTATGAGCGCCTTCGAGATTTTCTACTCTCAAAATGATTCAAAATTGGGAAGGTCGATACAACTCTCTTTACTAAAATAATTAATGACGATTTCTTGGTATGTCAAATTTATGTTGATGATATCATATTTGGATCTACTAACCAAGATTTTTGCAAGGAGTTTGGAATATGATGTCTAGGGAGTTTGAAATGTCCACGATCAAAGAGCTAAGCTATTTTATAGGACTTTAAATCAAACAACTCAAGGATGGCATATTTATAAGTCAAATGAAGTATGTAAATGACCTATTCAAGAAGTTTGGCATGGAAGATACAAAACCCATCAAGACTCCAATGGCAACTAAAGGCCATCTTGACCTTAATGAGGGAGGTAAATCGGTAGATTTAAAACTTTATAGATATATGATTGGTTGTTTGTTTTATCTTACCGCATCCAGGTTCGATATCATATTTAGTGTTTGCATGTGTGCACGTTTTTAAGCAACTCCTAAAGAATATAATGTGATGGTCGTAAAAAGAATTCTAAGATATTTGAAGTATTCTTCTAGCATTGGCTTATCGTATCCTAAAGGTGAAAAAAATCAATTTAATTGGATTTTCAGATTCTGACTAACAGGATGTAAAGTGGAGAGAAAAAGCACCCTCGGAAGTTGCCAATTTTTAGGAAGATCTTTTGTTTCATGGTCTTCCAAGAAACAAAACTCCGTAGCCCTTTCCACCGCCGAAGCTGAATATGTATCCGCTGGAAGTTGTTGTGCACAATTATTATGGATGACGCAAAGTTTGATGGATTATGGAATAAAATTCAATAAAATACCTCTTTTATGTGATTAATGACAGTGCTGTGAAAATATCTAGCAATCGAGTCCAACACTCAAGAACCAAGCATATAGATATATGCCACCATTTCTTGAGAGTTCATGTAAGCAAATGTGACATTGAGATTAGTCATATTAGGACTGAAGATCAATTAGTGGACATTTTTACCAAGCCACTAGATGAAGGCTATTTTTGCAAATTAAGGAATGAATTAAATATCATAGACTATTCTAATATTGCTTCTGTGGATATCATGGAGATGTGCTCGTGATCTTAGGATGATGTTACAATTGGCAATGGCGTTAAAGGTTTGTCGAATCACATGTTTTTGGAAAAATTTTAGTTCTGTCAGGTCATTGGCGGTCTAACCGGCCACCTCTGGAGGTCAGACCGGCCAGTGGCGGTCTGACCGGCAATGGGCGGCGGTCGGACCGGCCACATACAAATGTTGAGTTTTGAGCTGGGCCAAAAATAGAGTGTGTAGGCAAGAGAGGGGATTCTAATGCACTTGGTCTCATAATTTTTGGAGTCTCAAGTCAAAAGCTCTATTCGTTTGAAATTTCCAGAGAGCTTTCAGTTTTCAGGGGCTGAAAATTGGCTAAGTCCCTTCTGGGCGGTCTGACCAGCCATTGAATGGCGGTCTGACTGGTTTTCACTTGTATTGTCGGCTCTCGTAACGACGATGTTTGTTTGTTGAGTACAGTTCATGGGTTTCAGTATATATGTGTTGCATGATGCATGTTTTGACTAACGTGGGTCAAGTTGCGAAGAACTTGTTCCCGGAAATGATATTTGGTCTATTGTTGTGCAGGTTGCTTGGAGGTCAACGACGGTCAACGGCGAGGATGATCAGGACTAGGCTTGAGAGCTGAGGTTCAGAACGATCAATGGTGCCGGGTGAAGTCATTGGATTCGAGAGTGGCGCAAAATGGATAAGGATGACCGAACGGGAAGTTCGGTGCGACGGGTTGCATCAAGCGGCGCGGGGGTCGGTGCAAGTGCCATGGTGGTTTCGGTGGGAGCCGGATGGGAAGATTGATTGTGCGCTCATGTATTGAGTTTTGCCCTCCATAATGGAGTGGCTGTAAACCAGCAACAATCACAAATCAATCTATGCAAGTTTTCTTGAGATGAGTCACTTTTCGTTCTTACTCTTATTTCGTGATTTTGGGGCCGTCTTTGATTCTCAAGTTTTCTGTTAGTTTCTGCCCCCAATCTTGCTTGCTGTGACATGTGGGAACTCATCTAGGATCATCTTGATCATCTCTAACCCACGAGCAAGGTTTTAGATCTAGTGTTCGTTTTGACTCGGTTTTGAACGATCCTTCACTCAAACGGGAAAAGGTCGGAAGCTTCCAAGGATCTTCACGATCTTTGATTAGAATAGATTCCTAATATCCTAGAGAAGGTGTGTTCCAAGTTTCATTAAGTTTGAAATTGTAGATCAAAAGTTACACATATTTACAACTTCGTTTTGCAGGCTGATTTTACTGTTCATGAGGCTGGAGGTTAGACCGCCCATCTAAGAGGTCAGACCGCCCCATGTAAAAGTCGACCCACCAATCTGAGAGGTCAGACCGCCCATCTTATGGCAGATTGAGTTTTTAAGGTTTTTGGTTGTTTTGCTTCGAGGCTTTGATTGGATTCAATACAAGTCTTCCACTATGCTTGTATATTGATCTTCATAGCTCGCATAGATATTGGAGTGAAAATCGTGTTGAATCTGATCTTGGTGAAAAAGAGATCATGCTCCTATTCACCCCCCTCTAGTCATCGTTTCGGTTCAACAAGTGGTATCAGTGTCCGGTTAGTTCAATCTTGATCTTAACCGGTCACTGAACTTTGGCGATGGAGAAGTACTCCACAAAGCCGCATGTCTTTGATGGGCTCGACTATGCCTATTGGAAGAATCACATGCGTGTCTACCTTCAGAGAGAAGGACAAGCCATATGGGAGGTTGTTCGAGCTCCGCTCGTTTTGCCCGAGGTTGCTACGCCGACTTCAGCAGCCCTCTTGGCTAACAACCATAAGGCAAAGAAGCTCCTATATGCCGGACTTGGTAGACAAGAGTACGACAGAATCTGTCACCTTGAGACCGCGCACGAAATCTGGAACATCCTCGAAACCTACCATGATGGTTCGTCCTAGATCAAGCAGGTGCGCCAGACGGTCTTTAAGCGAGAGTATAACACGTTCGAGATGCGTCCTGAAGAGAGCATCGATGACGTCTTTACTCGCTTCAACAAGGTGCTCAACCAGCTGAGAGCGGTTGATATTGAGTATTCTCAATCTGAGAATGTCACCCATCTCTTGGCTGCAATCAACACCAAGGAGTGGGAGATGAAGGCTACTGCCATCGAGGAGAATGCCAATCTTTATGCTCTCACTTTGGAGTTGCTATATAGCAAGCTCAAGACTCATGAGATTAAGAAAGTTGATCATCCCGAGAAGGAGAACATGGCTTTGGTGGCAGATTCTCTCAAGAGAGCTTCTGATGATTCTTTTGAATCTTTTTTTTTGGTTTTTCTCTTGTTTGTTTATCTGCAATCCATGAAGAGGAACTTGAGAGTATTCCTGAGGCTGAATTAGCCCTTCTAGCCAGAAAGTTCACAAGGGCTTATAACAATGTGAGAAGTAGAAAGAGAGGTGGCCCAGTGACTTGCTATGAGTGTGAAGAGCTCAATCACATTCGGGCAAATTGCCCCAAGCTGAAAGGGAAGAGCAACCACAAGGAGGTGAAGGCTGCTTGGAAGAAGCCTCATGGGAACGAGCTCAAGTATGATGCTACCAAGCTCATGAAGGCCGCTCACCGGATTCTTGCCGCTTTTGGAGAGCAATCCATGAGGGATGTGGACTCCGGGAACGAAGAGGACAAGGAGGAGGAGATCCCTCAAGACAAGAAGGGGAAGGCCAAGGACTTCACCGACATGTGCTTCATGGCCGACTCCGTCGACGTCGAGGACATCAATGAGGTACCTCCATCTTATGACATTCTATTTGATAGATGTGAAACCATGTATGAGCAACTAATTAGTCAGGATGAACCTTTAGAGTTTACCATGGTTAGGAATAAGGATTTAGAGTTACAAAAGGATAATCTGAAATTAAAACTTGTGAACGCTAAGAGTCTTGACGATGATGAATGTTCATCCTGCCATGCGTTACATTCTGAACTTGCCAAACTGCAAACTGCTCATGATGTCGCTTTGCATCAACTTGAAAATGCTAGAACTGAGTTAATTGAAGTTAAATCTACTCCGTGTGAAAAATGGTAAGAATCTAGCAATTTGGTTGCTTCTGGTAATGTTGATTCTAACCTTTGCTCTTTCTGCATTGAATGTGAACTTGAAGTAAAAGATATAGTAGATGCAGTTAGAGCTAAGTTTGCTAAGCTTAAGGATAGAATTGATTTTGCTACTTGTATTTCATGCGAAACCCTTAAGCTTGAAGTTACTTCGTATAAGGAGAGATATGCTAGAGCCATTAAGGGTAAAACTTGTGAATCATATTTTAATCTTGAAAAAGAAAATGCTTATCTTAAGGATACCTTAGAAAAATTCTCTAAAGGTAACAAACAATTAAACATGATTCTGGAATAGTCTAAAACTCCTTACAAGAAGCAAGGATTAAGATACAACTCTGTTTAAGACAATTCAAAGCCAAAAGTTACTCAAGTCTTGGAAAATGGATTAGTTGAATTCAAAACCCAACCTGCAAAAAATAATTTTTAAATCTGCAAGTTTTGCCCAACCATCTGTTAAGTCAAGGGGTGCTTCTCCCAGTGGTATCAAGTACCATTGCACCTATTGCAAGAAGGATGGACATTTGGTCGAGTTCTGTTGGCGTAGGTTGAAAAATGATAAGAAAAGTTTGCTAGAAATTCATCTCACCAACCTAGAGCCGTCATGAGACATGGTATTTTTGAAAAGAATAAACCTAGTCTATGATTTGTTTCACATGCTAGTTATTATCATGTTCCTAGACAGGATGCATCCCATGTCTGTGTGACCATTGCTCATGACAGAACTTCGAATAAAATCAAGGATAGCACTTCTGCTTTGCATACTACTCGCAGACGTGTGTCTTAGTACTGGGTTCCCAAGTCATGTTTAACTAACCCCAGTATTGAGACACATCGTTCTTATGTGCCTTGATTTTCATGATCGCCGCGGAAGGGGGAAGACTGCGGGTTCGTCGACTCCGGGTGTTCAAGCCACATGACCGGAGATTCAAAATGATTCATCTCTTTCACGCGGGCGACGGGTGATGATTTTGGAGATGATACACAAGGGCGGATTGAAGGGACGGGATCGATCAGGGTGAACTACAAATTCAACCTGAAGGACGTCGCTCTTGTGGACAAACTAAGTTACAATCTGCTTTCTGTCTCACAGCTTCTTGATGATGGATATGAGACTAGATTTAAGAAAAATGCTTGTCGTGTGCTTGATTCTGCTGGTGAGTTTGTTTTTGGGATTTCTAGAGTTGGTAGAATCTATGGAGTTGATTTCTCTGAGTCTCTTGCTGGATCTCTTAAATGTTTGCTTGCATCTTTTTCTGATTTCTGGCTTTGGCACCGACGTTTGGGGCATATTGGTTTTGATCATCTGACGCGAGTTAGCAACCTTGATCTCATGAGAGATTTGCTCAAACTCAAAGCTGTCAAGGATGCTGTATGTGCGCCCTATAGACATGGCGAGTAAGTTGCCGCCTCACACCCATTAGTGACTATGGTCATGACTGACAGACCAGGACAGTTGCTTCATATGGATACTGTTGGTCTTGCTAGGGTTTGGTCAATCGGTGCCAAATGGTATATTCTTGTCATAGTCGATGATTTTTCAATATATACTTGGGTGTTCTTTCTTGCTTCGAAGGATGAAGCTTCTGGTCATTATCATGATCTTGTTCTTCGTTTGGCTTCTGAACTTCCTGGTGCCTTGAGAGCAACCCGTAGTGACAATAGCACGGAGTTCAAGAATGAATCATTTGCCGCTTTCTGCGTTGAGCGTGGTGTTGAGCACCAGTTCTCTTCTCCACACGTCCCTCAACAAAATGGCTAGGTGGAAAGGAAGAACATGACCCTAGTCGAGATGGCTATGACGATGCTAGATGAGTATAGCACACCGAGGAGGTTTTGGCCGAAGTTATTGCTACAGCTTGCCATATTGTAAATCGTGTCTTCTTGAGACATTCTTTGGGCAAGACTCCTTATGAGCTTTGGTTTGGTAGAAAACCCCCTGTTTCTCATTTTTGAGTTTTTGGAGCCAAGTGTTTAATTCTAAAGACAGGAAAGCTAGATAAATTTGAATCAAGAACTTCTGATGGTTTATTTCTGGGTTATCCAGCACATTCGAGGGGTTTTTGGATCTTTAATGTTGAAACTAACATTGTCCCGGAGACATGCAATGTCACTTTTGATGAGACTAGCCCTAGAGCTAGATCTGATGTTTCAGATGATTCACAGGTTACAGAGAGCATCTTTGTGGTGGAAGACGATGATGAAGCTGATACTTGTCTTCCACCTGCTGCTGTTGAGGCTCCCATTCCAACAAAAGAACCTGCTGCGACTACTTTACCTTCATTTGAGGCTCCTGCGGCATCTTCATCATCTGTAGTACCTGCAGAGATCGAAGAAACGCTATCACCCCCGGGCGCTCCACTTCACATCCAGAAGAGTCATCCTCCGGATTAGATGACCGGTCAGCTTCATGAGCGAGTCACTCGCTCCAGGTATCATAATTCGAGTCTCTACTCTCATTCTGCTTTTGTTGCATCTTTCGAACCCCGCGATATATCAAATGCTTTATCTGATTCTAGCTGGGTCAATGCCATGCATGAGGAGTTAGAGAACTTTGAAAGGAACAAGGTCTGAAACCTAGTAGAACCTCCTAGTGGTCATAATGTGATAGGAACCTGTTGGGTGTTCCAAAATAAACAAAGTGAGGATGGTTCTGTGGTTAGAAACAAGGCTAGATTGGTAGCTCAGGGTTTTAGCCAAGTTGAGGGGTTAGATTTTGATGAAACATTTGCTTCTGTTGCTAGATTAGAAGTCATTCGCATTCTACTTGCTTTTGCTGTATGTAAGGGTTTTAGGCTGCATCAGATGGATGTCAAGAGTGCTTTTCTGAATGGTTACATAGAGGAGAAAGTGTATGTTAGGCAACCCCCGGGCTTTGAGAATTCCAAGTATCCACATCATGTTTTCAAGGTATCCAAAGCCTTGTATGGTCTTAAGCAAGCCCCCAGAGCCTGGTATGATAGACTTAAGACCTTCCTGCTTAAGAATAATTTTGAAATGGGTAAGGTGGATAAGACTCTATTCATTCTTAGGCATGGTAATGACTTCCTGCTTGTTCAGATTTATGTAGATGATATTATCTTTGGTGGTTCTTCTCATGCTCTTGTTTTCAGTTTTTCTGAGACTATATCCAGGGAATTTGCGATGAGTATGATGGGAGAGCTCAACTACTTGCTGGGGCTTCAAATCAAGCAATGCAAGGAGGGGATCTTCATCCATCAGATGAAGTACACAAAGGATCTGCTCAAGCGCTTCGAGATGGGTGACTGCAAGCCGATCGCCACTGCCATGGCGACTTCGACTGTTTTGGATCCAGATGAGGAAGGAGAAGCCGTGGATCAACGTGAGTACCGCAGCATGATCGGCTCCCTTCTGTACCTGACGACCTCAAGACCGGACATCCACTTCACGGTCTGCCTCTGCGTGAGGTTTCAGTCGTCTCCGAGGAGTTCACATCGCCAAGCCGTCAAGCGCATCTTCAGGTACCTTCACTCTACCCTCCAGTATGGCATTTGGTATTCCTGCTCTTCTTCTTTGTCCTTTCGGGGGTTTTCTGATTCTGATTTTGCGGGCTGCCGGTTAGATAGGAAGAGTACCTCAGGCACTTGTCATTTCTTAGGCACTTCTCTTGTCTCTTGGTCTTCTAGGTAGCAGTCCTCTGTTGCACAATCCACTGCTGAAGCTGAGTATGTAGCTGTTGCTAGTTGCTGTAGTCAGATCTTGTGGATGGTGTCCACTCTTAAGCACTTTGGGTTATCTTTTGCTAGTGTTCCTCTTCTCTGTGATAACACTTCTGCTATTAATATTGCTAAGAACCATGTGCAACATTCTATGGCCAAGCACATAGACATTCGCTATCACTTCCTTAGAGACCATGTAGAGAAGGGTTATATTGTGCTACATTTTGTGGACTCCGAGGCTCACTTAGCTGATATCTTCACCAAGCCTTTAGACCCAACTAGGTTTGCCACCTTGAGAAGTGAGTTAGGGGTAATTTACCCTTATGTGTTGGTTTGAGGGGGAGTCGATTCTTTTCTGATCTTTCATTGTTCTTTTCTGAACTTGTTGATCTTTTTGAACTTTTTAGGCTTTTAGGTTTTTCTTGCATCTCATTGTATTATATTGCATTTATATGAAAATCACAAAAAGATTCATTGTAATATTAGTTTTACTGTTTATCTTTTAAATTGATGAAGCTTTCCTTATTACCCTCTTAAGCTTTAGTATTTCAATTTTTACTCAATATCATGTCTAGTTCTTTGACTTGCTAGAATTATCATGCTTTCACATGTGTAGCTAAGTCTTTGCTGAGTGTGTTAGAACTTTAAGACAACTTGAACTAAAAATTATAATTTGTGGATCTTTTAGCTAAGTTGCACAATTAGTGATCTTCTTGTGACATTGGCCCTGTCAAAACTGCTTTGTCAGAGCTTGAATCTAGGATTGAACATCTCTTGAGCTATTTGTTCCCTTGCGAATCTAAAACTGCTCTTGTGCAAATTGAAAAATCAAATTTCAAAATCTGTGCCAAACTATTCTCACGAGACTACTTGTCAAAGACATGAACTTGGAGATAGTTTGATGATCCAGACGATCTCGTGGGGATTGCTTGTCAAAATTGACATGAACCTCAAGATTTGCCGGTCTAGTTGAAGCTTAGGAAGAAATTGTGGAAGGCTCCTAGTCTAGGATTTTCTTCACTAAGATAGACTGTTAAATTGACTTAGTTGAAGCTTAGAAAAAGTTTGTGGATGGCTCCTAGTCCAGGATTTTCTTCACTAAGATAGACCTTTAATCAACATCAATATTCATTGCAAATAAAAAATTATTGTAAAAATGGGTGACTGAAGCTCTTTGAGCAAAATGATTCAATTCTGGACCTTCTGTCTCTAAGATGGTCATTGTTAGCTTCTTGATCTCACATTGGCATTCTGACATGGCCATTATCACTTTAGGATCTCTGTTGGTGAACTTGCTAGTTTTGAAGCTTTGCTTAAATTGTTACAATTCATCATTTTTACTTTAAGCCTTCTAGCTTAGCTTTGATATATATGTCTTAACATGATCTTGCTAGCGCTTTCAGGCTTGATATGTATTGTGTAATTATAGAAATGCAAGCTTATTCTTTTGGGTAATCTTTAAAGTTTCTTGTATTAAAATATGCAAAATTCAAAAAAATAAAGCCACTACATTGCATTTCATGCATGCTCTTTCTTATGCTTCTTCCTCATTTCTGCATTTATTATCTCGGGATGAGAGGAAGGCGTGATTCCTTGATGACTCTATTGTCAAAGGGGAGAAGAAGTAGCAAAAATATTGAAAGGGGGAGCAATTTGGAAAATTTGAAGAAAATAAATTTTTCTGAAAAAAAGATGATCAAAGTGAGGGGAGCTTATAATTTGCATTCTTATGATTTTATTGCCATTTCTGAACTTGAATTGCAATTCTTGGAACTTCACAATGATCAAAGGTCAATTTGAACAATTGTTCTTTCATGTGAACCTTAAGTGAGATATTTTACTCTTCTTTGGAAATTAAAGCTTTCTTACTTTCTTTTGACTTATCTCGCTTGCCTATACTAATTTGAAGCCAACTTAGTCATTTCCATTGTTTTCTCTTGCTCTTGGACCAAGTTGTGTCTTTGTGCGAAAACGTCATTAGTTTATTTTTCAAACCTTAAAACGTACATTTTTGGAAAATTGCCAATGTGTGCATCAATGGGGAGATTGTGGATATCATAGGGATATGCTCATGATCTTAGGATGATGTTACAATTGGCAATGCCGTTAAAGGTTTATCGAATCACGCGTTTTTGGCAAAGTTTGATTCATCATATCATTGGCGGTCGGCCCGCCGGCGGTGGTCGATCGGAAGTGGCGATCGACCGACCACCTGGCGGTCGAGCCGGCCGATGGCGGTTCAACCGGCCATGGGCGGTAGTCGGACCAGCCACATACAAATGTTGAGTTTTGAGCTGGGCCAAAAATAAAGGGTGTAGGCAAGAGAGGGGATTCTAATGCACTTGGTCTCATAATTATTGGAGTCTCCAGTCAAAAGTTCTATTCGTTTGAAATTTCGAGAGAGCTTTCGGTTTTCAGGGGTTGAAAATTGGCTAAGTCCCGTCTGGGCGGTCGATCGCAGTCGGCGAGCGAACCGGCCAGTCGTGGTCGACGAGCCATAGAGGCGGTCGGGCCGGCCATTGAATGGCGGTCTGACCGGTTTTCGCTTGTATTGTCGGCTCTCGCAGCGACGATATTTGTTTGTTGAGTCAAGTCCATGGGTTTCAGTGCATATGTGTTGCATGATGCATGTTTTGACTAACGTGGGTCAAGTTGCGAAGAACTTGTTCTCGGAATCGATTTCTTGGTCTATTATTGTGCATATTGCTTGGAGGTCAACGACGGTCAACGGCGAGGATGATCGGGACTAGGCTTGAGAGCTGAGGTTCAGAACGATCTGTAACACCCTGGTTATTCGGAAGCCAAAATGCTACCTAAAGGACTAACATACAACCAAATTGCATCAATGGAGAAAAAAACAAGAACCAGGTTCAGCAAAGAGCAAGGATAGGGAGGAATGCTGACCGGGGAGCTTTAGCGGACATGGGAAGACACAAGAACAAAGGACTTTGCATGTTGCAAAGTATACAAGAGAATTCAGCCAAGAAAAGACAGAAGAACCAAATTCAAACTCTATTCCGAAATCAATACATTTTCAGCCTAAGAATCCAAAATGGGTTTGGATTGGTGCAATTCCAATTCGGATCATTCTTTAAAAGAAGTTAATTATAAATTACTTGTAATAGGATAGTTTAATCTATTTTTAGCAATTAGAGTAGTTTAAATTTCGAATTAAAGGAGTTCGCAATAAAAATACCTTTTAGGCATCGTTCATGCTACAATGAAGTCGATTCTTGTTCATTGCTACAATGAATCGACTCATATTATCGTTCATTGCTACGATGCAGGCGGTTTCTTCGTTCATGTCTATATATTTAGGGGTAGAGCCCCATTGTAAGCAAGTTAGAGTTGAAGAAAATACAGAAAAGTCACAAGTTTCTGTGGCGCAAAATGAATACATGCGTTTCAGAAATTCCCATATAGGGTTTTGTGATTGCGTGAATATTGGAGGGAGGTTGTTCTTCCAAGATCCGTGATTCCTTGTGGATCATCTCACCAATTTGTAGCATCCTTAATTGCTCACGGTTTGGTGTTGTTCTTCCAGTTTGATTTTGTTTCTCTCTTCGGATTGATTCAACATCAACCAAGTGTTACTTGCTTTGGAGATATACTTGCTCTTCTATTTTGCCAAATAAAGAGAGAGGAAAGGGGGAGTTTCGCTTCATTCAGAATTGAAATACAAGTACCGTGAAATATTGGGCCACATTACGCATCAACACACGTTGATCCGTATCAGTAACTCCTCTGAATACATATAGAAGCCAACTCTAATAGTAGCATGGCAGGAATAAAGACTGAATTCATCAGAGCATAATCAAGGAATAATTAAAACGAACCACTAGCATCAATTTAACAAGAAAACATAACATGGAGAGAAATATCATGCAGTAGTAAATTTATTTATTACAGTTCCTCGGTTAACAAATGAAAGTCATACTCGACATTATTAATGAAAGTAAATTATAGTGAATTGTGTGAAACGTGTTGGTCTACTCCCTCCCAACAGAGTCATCTTCAACGATCACCTAAATAAATAAAGAAAATAAGAATGAGTCGAAACTCAGCAAGTACAGTAAACAATTGAACATACAAGGTCATGAACAATTCAATTTCAATATGAACTATGAACTTATCTCTGAAAACAGATATGTATGAATGGAATGAATAGATGCATTGAAAGGAATGGACTACACACATGCTCATACCGGTATAGCGAGTGACACACCCGTCGGTGCTCACTTAAGCACATACTAAATAAAGTCCGGGGATCCAATCACCGTATGAAGAACGTTTCATACGGGTGTCCGAAATTGCCCAAATTGGAATAGTGGGTCTTACGTGCCCATACTGGAATTGATGGGTCTTAACAATTTCCACTCCCGTAGACGGAACACAAACAATGCAAGAATGGAATGAACATATGCAATGAGTGTCACCTCTTTCATCCACATGGATTATCAACTAAGAACGAATGTAAATCATGAAGTATGAATTACGGACCATAGAAATAACATCGCATCAACAACATTCAACTATATAACATGAAGTATGAACATGGATCATAGAAGTAACATCGCAATAACAACATTCAACAGAAATCAACATGTCTTAACGCATTGTACCTGCCTTCCGCGATGTGACGTACTAGGAGGCAACGAAGGTGCTCCTGCACTCGCCGCCTCGCCGCCTACACGAATGCATATTCAAATATAAGAACACATGATATAATGATGCTACCAGTAATCTTCAATACCCCCTGACTAATCAATACAACGAATAGACCTGAATTGAAAACATACAATTCAACCAGCTGAAACAATTCTGGATAGCGACACGGAAAAAATCATAATTAAAGATCTGGAGCTCGGAATGACATGAGTCCAGTGCCCAATGAAACTTAACGAGCAAACCTACAAAACTCTAGTTGATAGGATTTCCTAATTCTGTAAAATAATTGACTAAACAACAGTTGAAAATGCTTGAAAGGCATCGGTCCTGACATTTAGAACAGCAATGAAGAATATAAGATAACTTTTACTCTATAAGTCCAATTTGAGTGTTGTTTGTCAACCTGGAAAGATGATAAAATTATATACAGAAAACGTTTTGGGTGACAAGTCTGAATCTGAACCTAAATAATTCAAATTTCATCAAACAACTAAACTGACAATACTCGTCTGGTTTATCGGGACAGCAATAAGGAATTTACCATAACTTTTGAACCACAGGTCAGAGTTTGGTGATCTTGGTGGCTATGAAAAGCTAACTACCGTGGCTATAATTCTCTAAGAGGGGGAAACCTCCAGATCGGCCTCTAAGAGGTCGAAACAGATCGAACAACATACTGGACATATTCTGAAAATCCTAAGATAGCAATTCGATTTCATCCTACTAAACAATTTCACATCCAAACAACTCTAAACAATGAATTGGATCATTCATTACCCTTGAAGACCCGCTTGAAAACAAAGATCAACCTCACGAAGAACTCCTTCTTTCTCCTCTTCTTTGGCCGGTCACCACGAAAGCGACATCCGGGGAATCGGCTGGAGGGGCGACTTCAGGGAGAACCTTGGGGGCTGCGCCAGGGATCACCGGAGGCCAGCACCAATGGGAGGAGGTGGTGGCACCAAGGGGCAGGGGAAGCGCCGGTTTGGGGTGGCGGCTCTAGTGGGAAAAAGTGGGGAGGGAGAGGGGAGATGGGGGCGGGGCCGGCTAGGGTTGGAGGGGGAGGTGGGGCTCATGGGCCTTGGGCCTAGGCACCTCCCCCCTCCTTGGCCCATCCTTGGCCGACCATTGGCCGGCCAAGGTTTGCCCCACCCTGGGCCAGAGGTCCAGGGTCCACGATTTTTTTTAAAACTCAGATTTTCAAAAAAATTCTCTCTCCCGAACAAATTCCGCTCAAAACAAAATTCGGAGTATTACACGATCAATGGTGCCGGGTGAAGTCATTGGATTCGAGCGTGGCGCAAAATGGACAAGGATGACCGAACGGGAAGTTCGGTGCGACGGGTTGCATCAAGCGGCTCGGGGGTCGGTGCAAGTGCTATGGTGGTTTCGGTGGGAGTCGGATGGGAGAGACTTGCCGATATGATGAGAGCCGTTGATCAACCTACACGTGGCGAAGCATGGAACTACTTCATGAAGATTGGACTCGGTCTTCGGAGAAGGATCGAGAAGGGGTATTTTGGTAATATCACTAAAATACCGCCTTGATTACTTTTGGCTAAACCGCGGCGCAAGACGACGCATGGAGAAGCGGTTTAGGTCAAGAGAAGATGAAGACGGCGCTTTAAAATACGTGTGTGAGTTAAACCCGTTTGTGTGTGGGCTTAATGGGTGCCTAATAGGAAATCTTCTAGAAGGTTAGCCTCCACTATAAATCTGGGAGGGTGCTGTGCACCTCCTTAATTATTTTGCTTATTTTGAAACCCTAGTTTTGTTTTTGAGATTAGGGAGTGGAGAGGTTAGGATTCTTGAAGAGAAGATTGATTGTGCGCTCATGTATTGAGTTTTGTCCCCCATGTTGGAGTGGCTGTAAACCAGCAACAATCACAAATCAATATATACAAGTTTTCTTGAGATGAGTCACTTTTTGTTTTTGCTCTCTATTTCGTGATTTGGGGGCCGTCTTTGATTATCAAGTTTTCTCTTGGTTTCTGCCCCCAATCTTGCTTGCTGTGACCTGTGGGAATTCATCTAGGATCATCTTGATCATCTCTAACCCACAAGAAAGGTTTTGGATCTAGTGTTCGTTTTGACTCGGTTTTGAACCATCCTTCACTCAAACGGGAAAAGGTCGAAACTTTGCTAAGGATCTTCATGATATTTGATTGGAATAGATTCCTAATATCCTAGAGAAGGTGTTTTCCAAGTTTCATCGAGTTTGGAGTTGTAGATCAAAAGTTACACCTATTTGCAACTTCATTTTTTAGGCTGATTTTACTGTTCATCAGGCTGGAGGTCAGACCGCCCATCTGAGATGTCAGACCGCCCCATGTAAAAGTTGACCCGCCAATCTGAGAGGTCAGACCGCCCATCTTATGGCAGATTGAGTTTTTATGGTTTTTGGTTGTTTTGCTTCGGGGCTTTGATTGGATTCAATACAAGTCTTCCGCTATGCTTGTATATTGATCTTCATAGCTCTCATAGATATTGGAGTGAAAATCGTGTTGAATCTGATCTTGGTGAAAAAGAGATCATGCTCCTATTCACCCCCCTCTAGTCGTCATTTCGGTCCAACAGCTTGAACTCATGCCTCATGCACATTGCTACTCTTTAGTGATTTTTGAAGCTTCCAAGAAAAATATTTTCATTTTTTAAAAAGGGGATATATGTTGATTAAACTCATGTTCTCAGATAGACATTAGTCTCTAAAATGCACAATGATCCTGAATGACACATATTTGGCTGCAAAACTAAGGATCATTTGCATATTTATCAAAATCCAATCTTTATTCCCTAAGTTCCAGAAGTTCCGGAACTACCGGAATATATTCCACAGTACTACCGAGCTGTGGTACTTCCGGCGTGTAGTCAACGATACTACCACATTGCGTTACTACCGGAGTGTAACCTGTAGAATTACCGCGTCAGTTGTCTAAAGGCATTAACTGCAACGCCTGGTTTTTTTATCTTTATCACTCCCGAGCAGTCATTCCACACCTCATTCCGTCTCTCTCTCTCATTCTCTCTCTCCTGAATATCTCTTGATTTTCTTCGAAAACCTCTCAAGATTCTTCAGGGTTTCTTCAATCCTTGCTGATCTCATGCATTCTTGGGTTTCCCCTCCCTCAAATCTCTAGGTAAAACCTAGTTTGATCCTTGTTTGCTTATCTTCGAACCCTAGATCTCAAAAAATTAGGGTTAATTACGAATGTGGTTGATTTGATATGTTTTTCTTGGGCAAAACTGCAAATCTGGTGTCTAATGATATTTGCGCATCTATATCATGGATTCAATCCATTAGAAACACCTAATGATCCAAGAAAATTCACATCCGAGATCATGTTTAGAGAAAACAAAACTATCTCTCGTCGTGCGCTTAACTACTGCGGTGCGGACGTACCAGCCGGTAAACGGCGGTACTTCCGCATCCTGGTACTACCAGCACTTGAGCATCGGTAGTACTGATTTCCCTGACAAAATAAGATGTCTCATTCCATTCAAAATTAAACCTATTTTGAGTGATCCCTTGTTCACCATGTAATCCATTTACTCTACTTGAAGATGCCAAGGACAAGGAGCGCCACTCGCAAGACCTATGGCTGTTCAAGAGGTCAAAGCTCTTCTTCCTCTCAACCTCCTGCAGCACATGACTTTGATCCAGCTGAAGAAATGCTAGAAGCGCGACAAAAGAGAAGAGAATATCAAGGCAAGGGTCCTACGTCAAATGAAACTGAGAACAGCTCATCAAAAGCAGACACTGAGGAAGCTACATCATCAGATGGCGATATGGGAGAACCAGCTGAGCAGCAAATAAATTTGAGAACTATCACAGCAGATGAGTATGCCATAATGCGTCATCAAAACCAGTTTGTCCTTTCAATGTCATCTCAAAATCCTAAATTTCACACTAGCTTCCAAGAATTGGTCTATGAGCAGTTGCATGGACCAAATAGACAATTTGCTGACCATAAATGGGTGAATTGACCACATCTAAATTCCTTGGATAAATATGAAGGGACATACCGCCTTTTTCAGAGAGCTAGGATTCATGATCTAGCCACACTCAAGTGCGACTATGACGAGAAAATAATCAGACAATTTTATGCTACTCTGTATATATCTCCAGAGTTCAATTATCTAGCATGGATGATAGGAACCACTTATTTGGATTGCCCACGGAGTGAGTTTGAGCTTGCCTTGAGAACAGAGTCAGGAAACTTTGAGAAGATATATGATAAACCCGCTCTTTTGGTTCCAGCTTGGACAGAATATTATGATGCAAATGTCATATATATTCCAGGAAAAATAGGCGGCCTCTTGCCTATTCCCAGCTTAGTCAACATAATTATCAATTACACTATTCTTCCAAAAGCGGGAATTTTAATGCTATTAGAGGACATGCTTGGAACATAATATATAATATTATGCATGGAAGAAAATTTGATGTGATAGATGTCATCCTTACGGAAATTGCCTCCTCTAAGAATGATCGAGTTAAGTGAATAAACTATGCTCTCATCCAGAAGACCGTATACAATGGGGGTTTGGGATCAGTCCAAAAACCATACAAACCACGAGAGGGTCCCCCTATTCCTTCTAATATTCGTCCTCAGGCACCGTAAAGGCAGGATCTTCCAAGAGAAGATACTCAGAGGCACGACGCACAAGATGAGGGCCAAGTTTCTCTCTCTCAAATCTATGCAGCTATTATGGAGATTAAGAACACTCAGCAAGAGATGAGAACCTCTCAACAGGAATTTCAATCAGAAACCAGCAATAGGCTGGCCGCTTTGTCAGAGTGTGTGACAGCACTGGAGCAAGCTATATTGACTCCCAATCGGTATGGAAGATGCCGTCTTAACACGCCTCCAAGGAGTACTCAAGATCCTGCTGAGTGACCTTTTTGGTACTTTGATGCCAAAAGGGGAGTAGTTTGGGAGGAGGATAGTTTGGCTAAGTTGGGCTACTAGTTATATTATATGCTATCTTGGATACTTATGTGCTTGTAATAGTCCAGTATAAACTTTGTCGTATTGATTGTTAAAACTTGGTACTCTATATATCTCTTGTTGAACTTGGTATCATGATTTGAAATGTTGATCACTCTACCTTTCCTTCACGTATATGTGCTTGCAAATTGTTTTCAATTTATATGCACATCTTTAGGGGGGAGCTTGCTTTGAAATGATCTTTACAAGCGAATAATTCTCATACTCACCTATGCTTATTGCAAGAATTATTTTCATCACAACAAGACTATACAAATTCTCATGACAAGTGGTATAATCATCTTTCTCTTATTTTAATTGGATTGTCATCAATTACCAAAAAGGGGGAGATTGAAAGCATCCAGGCACCTAAAATTTGCTTGGTAATTAATGACAATATATGCATATGTGACTAACTTGTTCATTGAGTATGTATAAGGTTTGGTCCCTGTGGTGAATACAACAATTTGGACATGCATGCTAAAGGTCCAAAGTCAAGGTACAAGTAGTCTAGGATCCTTTTTGCTTTTACTAGTCTAAGGTGAAAAGGGTGGAAGATCGGATTATAGGTTAAATGTCATCCTATTAAGAGGGATCATGTCTAGTAGCTTGATAGCATGTTCTTGTGCAAAATGGATCAATATAGGATCATGCATGCATCTAGTTTTTGGTTTGAATGACAGCCTTATTTTTCTTAGAAAAATTGGTAGTCCCGATGTGTTGCTGGCGGTACTACCGCTCTGCGGTATGACCGGAGTACTTATGGCGGAAATACCGCAAAGAGGTATAACCGCAAACCCGTGGTACGTATTTTCCAGAGATATGCACTTTTTGAGTTTATTTGCTCTCTTGGAAATGCAGCGATGCAGAGGTCATTGAGCGGTACTACCGCAACCCGGTCATACCTAGGTCATGACAGCGGTACAATTTTTACAGAACAACACCTTTTCAGCTCAGTTGATCACCTGATAAACAGTAGTTCCGAAGTTTACCCTCCGGAACTACCGCATCACGGTATGACCGCGTGTTTAGCGAAACTACCGCAACCAGAATATACCGAAGATCAGACTGCAGTACAATTTTTTTTCCAGAAAGCACCCTTTTGGATTGCAAAATGAATCGGTAGTACCGCTCATGTTCTGCGGTATGACCGTTAAACAGAACTACCATTTGATCAATGGCAGTAGTACAACACAGAATTTTCAACGGCTCTTTCAGAAGCATTTAATGCCTCTGAGCTAGCTGTTACTATGCACTGCTAGACAAGCGGTACTACCGGGCTCATAACGGCGGTAGTACCGCACCTGTTGAAAATATCTGGAAATTGCTTCCAACAGTCATATTTGGTTGTGGGGGGTATAAATACTTCTCCACCTGCTCTATGACAGTGTAGAGACTTCATTTTAACATCCTTTGAGTCTAGAGCATTCACTCCACACCTCATACACTCTCATTGCAATCATTGTGAGGTGGTTGATCAAAAGTTAAAGTGCATTCATTCTAAATTGATCATTAGCACTTGATTGTTGTCAAGCGAAGATCACGATCTATTACTCTTGGTGTTGGTCAACACCTAGACGGCTTGACAGAATTTGCGCAGTGATCTCTTCAATAAGATTGTGAAGAGGCCCAGCACAAAAGTTGTGATTGGTCCGGTGTTCACCATCTCCGGAGTGGAGGAAGAACCACCGCTAGTGAAATTGAGGGAAGGCTTAATTTGTGGAGCTGACTTGATTAGCTCAAGCTTCCTCAACGCGGACTAGCGAAGACCGACAAGTCTTCGATACCACGGGAAAAACTCCCTTGTCTTCATTGTGGTTAATTCTTGTCTTTACTTTTTGTATTTATAGCTCATTTTTCTCTAGTCGCTTAATTGTTTTATTTACTCTATTGTGTAAGGAAGCCTTGATTGAGTCCATCTTGTTCAATATCTAGATTTGTTATTTAATTTTACAAACCTCCTATTCACCCCCCTCTAGTCGGTTATCCTTAATCCCACATCAGTAGCTAGTTCACACAGTAAACAGGTATGGTAGCATCCATAATTAGCAAAACTTTATTAAATAAATATCAGAGTTGATTACAAGAAAGGCTCACAAGCCAAATAATAAACAAACACATCAGAAGACGAAGAAGAAGTAGTAGAGTCGGTGATGCGCCACAGTGTCGGCGGGAGTAACGGCCTAGTCGTCGCGATCCACACTGGTAGCGAAGTCCTTCTCCTCTTAAATTTATTTGCATTAAGCAAGGGTGAGCATAAACAACCGTGCTCCTCAAGTTACACCCAATAACAGATTATAATGCATGTTGGGATATATCAAAGAAAGGCTTATTAGTTGAATTTGCATAAAGTAATATTTTCTTTAAATATTTGTACTAAGTTCCAAAGTAGTTATTCGATAAATAAAATTCATTTTATAAATTCTCAAGTTTTATAATAGGATAATCTCCATATGAAATATGGTGATGGATACCCTACTACCACATGGCTAACCGCCCAATTTTTCAATTGGATAAACTATCCAAAATCATTTATTAAGATATTTTGAAATCAAAACTAAAGTCTAACTTATTAGAGTGGCTTTGCTCAGCATGTCTATGACCGCAGACATGGCTTTTCGAATAGTTTTACACTCCGCAAAGGTTGTACAACTTTACCCACACAACACAACCTCTCTATTTTGTTTGGCATTTGTTAATACCACTAGTCACTACCTTAGGTAAGCAGTCTAGAGCACGCGTCAAGGTCTTTACAATGTGCCATCCCACCGTAATCCCGCCTCGATAAGGTTTCGCTTCCTTTGTATTGAACCATCCGCCGGATTTCAGCCCCCTCTTGCGCTAGGTGGGAATAGATAAAAGTAGGTCATACAGACACCCACGCAACCGGATGGCACAACCACGGTGAAATATTGCAAATTAGTTAGCCAAGTCCCGCCCACACAGGACATGTAGTAGTACGATGGGGCTTAGCAAAATGCGGCTCGAAGACCGGTACTTAACTGACTTGGATGACTTTTAAAATAATCTCTGGGCCTCAGCCATTCCCAAATTGAGCCCATGCATAAACCTGCACCCACCAACTATCCAATTCGTCCAAGTACAAACTAGTTTAGTTTATTTTATTTTTCAAAATCTTTTATAAACCCCCATGACGGTACGTATTTATATGGCGGTACGTATTTTCCAGAGATCGTGTTTTCGAGTGGTTTGATACTCTCTGAAAATTAGAACGACTGCACTTCAACTACGGTACTACCATAGATCAGTAATACCAAGAATTATATGGTGGTACGTATATTACAGAGAGCATGTTCTTGGGAGTTTTGATCTTACCTGAATCGGTATGACCGCAATCCCTTAAGCGGTACTACCGAAGTGCGGTAGTACCGATGTTTACATGGCGGTACGAGTTTTCCAGAGAAGGTGTTTTTGAGAAATCTTAAGCTTAGAAAAACAGTAGCTCCATTCTAGCCAAGAGGTACGACTGCGATGCGGTACTACCGATTTCAAGTTGGCAGTAGTACCGCAACTTTATGTGTAACGTTTAGTTCAGAGCATTAAATGCTACTGTTCCGACCATTGAGCCAAAAAATGGTAGCAACGGGTTTCAACGGTGGTACTACCACAAATCCTGTTTCTTTTTCAGGAATGTGGTCGTAACATCTAGTTTTGTCGTTGGGGGCTATAAATACACTCCCACCTGCACCAAGCCCAGAACCTTTGGCCATATTGAATACTCTTGAGGCTTTAGCGCTCTCTCTTCTACACATTTGCATTCAATTATCTCTTTGAGGTAGTTGAGAGCTAGTGAAGTGCATAGCAATCATTAGTTGATCTTTTGGCACTTGGTAGTCTTCAAGTAAGAGCTGTGATTTATTACTTTTGGTGCTTTCCGGCACCTAGACGGCTTGGAGAAGTTGCGCGGTGATTACTTCAAGAAGCTTGTGAAGTGATCCGGCGATGATTGTGGTGTGATGCTTACCAACTCTGGTGCAGAGGAAGAGCAACTATAGTGATTGAGGGTGAGGCTCAATTCATGGAGATGGCTTGATTTATTCAGGCTTCCTCAACGTGGACTAGTGAAGACCGACAAGTCTTCGATACCATGGGAAAAAATTCATTGTCTCCATTGTGGTTCAATTTCTTATCTTCACTCTTCCACATTCACAATTCTAGTAGTTTACTTGTGTAGAATTGCCTAGCTAGAATTGTATCTAGTTTTGTCTAGCTCTTAATTGAGATAAAAACTGTAATTAGGTGAAGAATTTTAAAAACCTCCTATTCACCCCCCTCTAGTCAGTTATCCTTGATCCTACAAGTGGTATCAGAGCTTGGTCTCTCATTGATTTGGACTTAACCATCTAAGAGAGAAAAGGATGGCTTGTGAGGGAATTGCTATAGGAAAGGCACCTCTATTTGATGGCTCAAATTATGCATATTGAGAAATTAGTATGTCAATTTATTTATAGGCCATGAGTCTGAGCATATGAAAAATCGTAAATGAGGGTTACGTTATGCCTCTTGATCCACTACATGCCACGGAACTTGAGGGGCGTAATACTCATTTAGATGCTCAAGCAATTAATGCTCTCTTTGGTGCTTTGAAAGCGGATGAGTTCAATAAAGTGAGAAATTTGGAAACCGCTCATGATATTTGGACTACCGTCTCGAAAATCCATGAAGGAACATTCACGGTCAAAGAGACCAAATTGCATAGGCTCCGGATTAAGTATGAGACATTTATAATGTTGCCTCATGAGGATATAAATGAAAAATACTCTCACCTCTACAACATTGTAAATGAACTCAAAAGCCAAGGTACGTCACTAACTGATGTTGATATTGTGAGAAAAATGCTTAGAGCCTTGCTAGAGAAATATGAGACCTTGGTGACACTCTTTCTAAACTCTCCCGAGTTGACAAGGATGATGCCAACACAACTCTTGGGCAACCTTCATAACCAATGAGTTGTACCAGAAGGATAAGGAGGAGCTTTTGGAGCAATCCTCCTCCAAGGGCAAGAAAGTCACCGCCTTCAAAGCCAAAGCGGTGTCAAGTGAGGAGTTTGAAGATGATAAGGATGTCTCTAAGGAGGAATTGGCTCTCCTCGTGAGAAGAATGAAGAATTCATGAAGAGACGTCCATACCGAAGCGCTAGTCATGAAAAAGGCAAGAAGGGGCGCTCCTACAACACCAACAAGCACTATAGCAACATCCGTTGCTATGAATGCGATGAGAAGGGGTATATTACCTCTCATTGCCCCAATAAGAAGGATGACAAGGGCAAGTCATCCAAGAAAAAAAAATTCAATGGCAAGAAGAAGCTTTTCAAAAAGCTTCACAAGAATGGCAAGAATGAAGCTCACATTGTAGAATGGAACTCCGATGAGGAGTACACTAACTTTGACTCCGATGAGGATGAGTCTCCCAACAAGAAGGGACTTGTTGGCATTGCCATCAAGGAGGCTCCATCACTCTTCTCATCCCCTACATGCCTCATGGTAAAAGGAGATAAGGTAAAATCCTTTGATGACGATGATCCTTTATATGATGAGCTCAAGGATATGCTAGAAGAATTAAATGAATATCTTAGAAAAGAAAAGGAAAAATTTAAGGTCTTAAAGAAAGAGCATCTCTCTCTCTTAAAGACTCTTATAAGGAGCTAAAGGAAGCTCATAACTTGCTTGTCCAGGAAAGTTCAAACAAGACTTGCACTAGTGTTGGAATTACATGTGATATTTTTAATAAAATGCTTAGTGTAGAAATTGCTAAAACTAGTATATCAACTTCATGTGATGATTTACCTGTCATGCCATGTTGCTCTAACATTGACTCTAATCATGAAAATATTAAGTCTTGTGATGCAAGCCTTGTTGTTGAAAATAATGAGCTAAAGGAGTAAGTAACCAAGCTAAGAAAAAGCTTGGAACGGTGCTTCAAGGGTAAGGCTACCCTTGACAACCTTTTGAGTGAACAAAGATGCTCATTCAATGAAAAAAGACTGGTATGTGCCCAAAAAGGGTAAAAAACCGGTAAACAAGCCCGCAAGCTTGGTTAAACAAAATGGTAAATATTGCTATAAGTACTGGAAAATAGGATATTTGCAACAAAATTATCCTATTGGTAAGACTACATTCGTATGTTTATATGATTCTTGCTATATGCTTAAGAAAACTAAGGATGAGAAAGTTATTGCTAGATTTGTTGGCACTTCAATTTTAGGCGTTAAAAAGAATGCTATTTGGGTGCCTAAAACCTTGGTTACTAACCTCGAAGGACCCAAATAAATTTGGGTACATAAATGAACTTGATTTTCTTTTGTAGGTGAACTACAAGACCGGTGGAAGGCATTAGGTGCTTGATGGTAGTTGAACTCAACACATGACCGGAGACCGGAAGATGTTCACCACCTTTGAAAATGGGAGCAATGAAAATATCACTTTTGGAGACAATAACAAAGGAAAGGTTCTTAGTTTGGGTAAAATTGCTATTTCAAATGTATCTCTTGTAGAAATATTAAATTTTAATTTGCTATTCGTTACTCCATTATGTGATCTTGGTTTAACTTGTTCATTCTCTAGAGATAGAGTAATCATTTCAAAGGAAAAAAATAAATTGGCTTTCAAAGGATTTAGATTTGAAAAATCTTTATTTAGTTGATTTCTCTTCTAGTGATTCTTGTCTAAAAACTTGTTTAATTGGAAAAACTTCTTTGGGTTGGTTATGGCATAGAAGGATAGGTCATGTGGGCATGATTCAACTCAAAAAGCTTTTCAAACATGACTTAGTAGTTAGCTTGAAGGACGTGAAGTTTGAGAAAAATAGATTATGTAGTGCTTGCCAAGCCGAGAAGCAAGTTACAAACTCTCATCATTCCAAAAATATCATGTCAACTTCTAGGCCATTAGAGCTCTTACAAATAGATTTGTTTGGGCCAACAACCTATAAGAGCATCAGGGGCAATAGCTATTGTTTAGTCATTGTAGATTATTACTCGAGATATACATGAGTATTCTTCTTACATGATAAGACCGAAGCCTCTGGCATATTCAAAGTTTTGCAAAAATGGCTCAAAATGAATTTAATTTCAATATAAATAAAATCCATAGTGACAAGGGTTCCGAGTTCAAAAACACTAAAATTGAATATTTTTGTGATGAACTTGGAATAAAGCATGAGCTTTCCACTACCTACACTAAGCATGAGCTTTTCACTACCTACACTAAGGAGCAAAATGGAGTTGTAGAGAGGAAAAATTGAACATTAATTGAGATGGCTAGGGCAATGCTTGATGAATATGATACTACCGATAATTTTTGGGCAGAAGCTATTAACACCGCTTGTCATGCCATAAATCTCCTTTATTTGCATCGTATTTTGAAAAAGACTTCATATGAGCTTCTAATTTGAAGAAAACCGAATATTTCCTACTTTAATGTATTTGGTTGCAAATGCTATATCTTAAGAAAGGGTGTTCAGTTCTCTAAATTTCAAAGTCGATGTGATGAAGGTTTCTTGCTTGATTATTCTTCTAATAGTAAAGCTTATCGTGTCTTCAACAAAAACTCCGGTTTAGTTGAAGAGATGTGCGATGTCCAGTTTGATGAGACTGATGGCTCTCAAGATGAGCAAGAGAATTTAAATGATGTAGATGATGAAGGACTAAGGCAAGCAATGGAGAAGATGCAAATTGGAGACATCAAGCCAAAGGAAGACACAAGTAAATCACCTTCATGAAAACAAGTTAAAGCTCCTACCTTTTCCACAACAAGCAACATACAAGCAATAGATTTGAAGGAAAAAAGATCAACCTTTAACACTACCACCGAAGATCCACAATGCGATTGCAAAGGATCATCCAATAGATCAAATATTGGGTGACGTGAGTAAGGGTATTCAAACTCGCTCCCATGTAGCTTCGTTTTGTGAACATTACTCTTCTGTTTCTTCTATTGAGCCAAAGCATATAGATGATGCACTAGATGATCCGAATTGGGTGAATGCAATACATGAAGAGCTAAACAACTTCGTCCGAAATAACATTTGGACAATGGTTGAGAGACCCAAGGAGCACAATGTAATTAACACAAAATGGGTCTTCCGCAATACACAAGATGAAAATAGAGTTGTGATAAAAAAAAACAAGGCAATGTTAGTCACTCAAGGGTATACTCAAGTTGAGTATTTGGATTATGATGAAACTTTTGCACCCGTAACTAGACTAGAGTCTATTCGCATATTACTTGTATTTTCATCAAGTTTTGATATTAAATTATTTCAAATTGATGTTAAAAGTATTTTCTTAAATGAAAAAATAACTGAACTTATATATGTTGAACAACCTCCGGGTTTTGAAGATCCTCAAAATCTTAATCATGTGTATAAACTCTCCGAGACGCTATATGACTTAAAACAAGCTCATAGAGCATGGTATGAGCACCTTCGAGATTTTCTACTCTCAAAAGGATTCAAAATTGGAAAGGTTGATACAACATTATTTACCAAGATCATTGATGATGATTTCTTTGTATATTAAATTTGTGTTGATGATATCATATTTGGGTCTACTAACCAAGACTTTTACAAGGAGTTGGGTAATATGATGTCTAGAGAGTTTGAAATGTCTATGATCGAAGAACTAAACTATTTTCTTGGACTTCAAATCAAGCAACTCAAGGATGGGACATTCATAAGCCAAATTAAATATGTGAAGGATTTATTCAAGAAATTTGGCATGGAGGACGCAAAACCCATCAAGACTCTCATGGAGACAAATGGACATCTTGATCTCAATCAGGGAGATAAATCGGTAGATTTAAAGCTTTATAGATCCATGATATGTAGTTTGCTTTATCTTACTGCATCTAGGACCGATATCATGTTTTGTGTTTGCATGTGTGCACGTTTTCAAGCATCACCAAAAGAGTGACATTTGACGGTCGTAAAAAGAATTCTAAGATATTTAATGCATTCCTCTAGCATTGGCTTGTGGTATCCTAAAGGTGCTAAATTTGATTTAATTGGATATTCGAATTCTGATTATGCGAGTTGTAAAGTGGATAGAAAGAGCACATCCAGAAGTTGTTAATTGTTAGGAAGGTCTTTAGCTTCATGGTCTTCCAAGAAACAAAATTCCGTAGCCCTTTCCACTGCCGAAGCTGAATATGTTTCCGTAGATAGTTGTTGTGCACAATTATTATAGATGAGGTAAACTTTGATGGATTATGGAATAAAATTTGATAAAATGCTTTTTTGTGTGATAATGATAGTGGCGTGAAGATAGCTAATAACCTGTTCCAACACTCAAGAACCAAGCATATAGATATACGCCACCACTTCTTGAGAGATCATGTGAGCAAGGGAGATAGTGTTATTAGCCACATCTAGACCGAAGACCAACTAACCGATATATTCACCAAGCCATTAGATAAAAGCCGCTTTTGCTCTTTGAGGAATGAGTTAAATGTCATAGATCACTCAAATGTTGCTTGAAACTCATGCTCCATGAAAACTTGCTTTTATTCGGCTCTTTTGATGTATTTGTGAAAATAGTTTCAAAATCTTTCTTAAAATCTCTATTTGAGTAAAAACTATATTCATATGAGTTTCTGCTATCTATCTCACGCATAATAATCCTCCAAATATTTGTTGAGTGTTTAATATAAAGGATCATTTGCATTCTGGGTAAGTTTCTAAAATTTTCAGGTAAAATGGTAATACTACATTTTTAACGTTGGTACTACCGTTGCCCGGTAATACTGTACGTATATAGCGGTACTACCGCTCTTCTGTGAGGGTTAGCGAAGCATTCACCAGAGACCAAGTCGAAAACGTGGTCGAAAAGCGTACTAAAAAATGTAGTAAAAAAGCGTACTAAAAAACGTACTCGAAGACGTACTCGAAAACGTAGTCGAAAATGTGGTCGAAGATGTACCCAAAAACGTGGTTGAAGACGTACTCGAAAAAAGTACTTGAAAACGTGGTAAAAAGTGTGGTCAAACATTGTGGTCGAAAATGTGGTCGAACCTCATGGTCGAAAACGTGGTCGAACATCGTGGTCGAAGATGCCGTCGAAAACGAACGTGGTTGAAGATCACCGGTAGTACCGTCATAAAAATACGGTAATACCAGCATAAAATTGCGGTACTACAGTGTTGGTTGGTGAATTGCATTAAATGCCTTCGAACGGGGCTTTAATTCGTCTCTCTCTTCTCAACCGGTCATTCTACAACCCGACTCTTTTCTCTCTCTCTCTCTCTCTCACTCTCTCTCTCGTGTTCTTCCTCTGAGAATACCTCACTCAAATCTCTCGATTAAGCGGAGCTTTCTTGAATCCGATTGTTGGAAGTGTCTCATGTGATCGAATCTCTTTCAATCCCTAGGGTATTTCCCTTGATTCACTCATTTCTCATCTCTTTTCGATCTATCTCTCTTCTAGGGTTTGAATCAAAATGTGTATGATTAAGTCAATTTCTCTTGACAAAATTGGTAGTAATTAGTGTTTGATGACTTGTTATGTCGATTCCATAGATTTATTCCGATCAAACACTAGTTAAAATCAAAATCGAAGTAGAACCCTAATCTTTCTGGAATTGTGGTACTACCGCCCCGTGGTCATCGGTACTACCGACTTGCGGTAATACTATGATGTTAACGGCGGTACTACCGCTTCAGAAGAGAAAAATTGATTTAATAATACTCTTTTGCATAAAACATATTCTAATTGTATCTTCTTATCTTAGTAATCATGCCAAGGATGAAGACAACTTCTCTTCACAAAGGGACCACTTCCGATGGAGATACCCAAGAGTGTTATGATCCTCCAGCCTCGAGCACTGGACCTTCTCTCCAGAAAAGACCTTCAAGGAAGGCAGCAGCAAGAAGACCTCCAAGGGACGCTAGCGACTCAGAGATAGAATCCTTTCGCTTAACTGTGAGGAAAAGAGAACAAGGGACATCCTCAAGAAAGTAGGCGGTAGAGTCTGAGAGTGAAACTGATGGAAATAATGAGGGATCCTCTCAAGAAGAAACTGCTAGTGATGAGGAGACCTCATGTTGATTCCAAGTGAGAAATATGATCTTCTTCGCCATGTCAATTAGTATGAGAAGCCTAGAAATTCAACAGATGCAAGATTTCATACTAGATTTCAGCAAGAAGTGTTTGCTCAACTTTACAGTCATAATCGATAATTTGCTGATCATAAGTTTGTGGATTGGGCTCACTTGAACTCTCTCGATACATATGATGGAGCCTACATGTTATTTTAGGTCATCGCTTTGCATGACATTGTGGCTTTGAAATGTGACTATAACGAGGAGATTATAAGACAATTCTATGCCGTTGTCCATGTGTTAGCATTGTTTGATCATTTGATATGGATGACGGAAACCCAAAGATATCAAGCATCCAAGGCTGATTTTGAAAAAGTTGTGAGAACTTATATGGGGACCCAAGAAAAACTGTATGACAGAGATGCTCTAAGGATTCCAGCTTACAGACAGTTTTATGATGAAGATGTCAATTTTGTGCCTGAAAGGATTGGAGGCCTTCTCCCCTTGCCCAGTTTGATCAATAGAATAATCAACCATACTTTCTTTCCCAAGAGTGGAAACTTTGATGCCATTCAAGGGTATGCTTGGAACATCTTTAATAATATTATGAATGGCAGAAAGTTTGATGTGGTTGATGTGATTATAAGAGAGATCAATGCATCAAAAAATGGCAGAGTCAAAAGAATTTACTTTGCGTCATATATTATGGCACTCATTTTGAGAGTGACTCAATTTAGCGGAGTAAGGCCAGGAGTGCACAAGGCTTACAAGCCTAGGGAAGGGGCTCCAATGTATACAGCTATACCACCTCCACTCAAAGAAGACCCCTTAGCCTCCAAAGAAGCTCGAAGATCAAGCTTCGCTCTCTCAAATGCTTTCAGATGTGATGGAAATTCGTTAATCTCAACAAAGATTAGAGCAAAATCAACAAAGATTGGAGGAAGCTAAACAGAAATGAACAGTCGGACTACAGCCCTGGCAGATCAAGTTCACTCACTCCAGCAATCCTTATCTACCCCAGCCCGCTATGGCCGCCGTCGTCTCAACACTCCTCCTTAAGACTAATACCTTTTTGGCACTTGATGTCAACGGGGGAGAAGAAGGTTAAGAAGGTTGAAGACTAGGTTGAAAGATTTAGGGGGAGCTTAGAATATTTTAGGAATATCTTATTATTAGCTATTATGTCTATTTAGAACAATGTGTTTTATGTCTTTGAAGTCTCAACACTCCTCAAGATTGATTACCTATGATTATTGCTTGAATGATTATATGAACATTATTCCTCATAGTCAATAAATAAAGGAAACTCCGTCAAAAATTTTAATAATTCATATGTGCATGAAAATCACTTCATGAACTTTGATGCACATATTTAGGGGGATTTTTCTTTATTTGTTGGTTGACTTTGAAAGAAACAATTTTTTTTCCTCCATTGAACTCATCTAAAAAATTATTGTAAATCAAAAGTCGAAACAAGAATATACAATCTTGAGTATATTCAAAAATCTTTCATATATTTATATTAATTGGGTTGTCATCAATTACCAAAAAGGGGAGATTGAAAGTATTTAGGCCCTCATAGTTGGTTTTTGTAATTAATGATAATATTATGCTAAAGGACTAACATGTGTGTTAAGATGTGTTCAAGCTTAAATTCCGATGATTGTTTGGTGATAAGGTCATTGGCAAGGCTATTGTGGTGAAAGAGCGACATGGATCAAGATAAAAAGTATTATATAGCCTAAAGACCCTTTTATAGTTTTTACCGATCTCGGTGTTTGGAAAAAAGATTGGATTTATAGGATAAATGCCGTGCTATAAAGGGGGATCATGGCTAGTAGCTTAAGAGACTATTTTTTGTGTCATTATGATAAACTAGGGTTCATGCATTGTCTTGATTTGAGCTTCTAGAAAACTATTTTGAAAATCGGTATGACCATTGTTGATAAGCGGTACTACCGCAAGTCGGTAGTACCGATATTTATATAGCGGTACATATTTTCCAGAGAGCGTATTTTTTTAGTGGTTTGATACTCTCTGAAAATCAAAACGATCGCAATTCAACTGCAGTACTACCGTAGATCGGTAGTACCGAAAATTGTATGGTGGTATGTATATTACAGAGAGCATGTTTTTCGGAGTTTTGATCTTCCTTGAATCGGTATGACCGCAATCCCTTAAGCGGTACTACTGGAGTGTGGTAGTACCGATGTTTACATGGCGGTACGAGTTTTCCAGAGAAGGTGTTTTTGAGAAATCTTGAGCTCTGGAAAACAGTAGCTCCGTTCTAGCCGAGCGGTACGACCGCGATGCGGTAGTTCCAATTTCTAGTTGGCGGTAGTACCATAATTTTATGTGTAACGATTAGTACAAAGAATTAAATGCTATTGTTCCTACCATTGAGCCAAAAATCGGTAGTACCGGGTTTCAACGGCGGTATTATCGCAAATCCTGTTTTTCAGGAATGTGGTCGTAACGGCTAGTTTTGTGGTTGGGGACTATAAATACACCACCACCTGCACCAAGCCCAGAACCTTTGGCCATATTGAATACTCTTGAGGCTTTGGTGCTCTCTCTTCTACACATTTGCATTCAATTATCTCTTTGAGGTAGTTGAGAGCTAGTGAAGTGCATAACATTCATTAGTACATCTTTTGGCACTTGGTAGTCTTCAAGTAAGAGCTGCGATTTATTACTCTTGGTGCTAGCCGGCACCTAGACGACTTGGAGAAGCTGCGCAGTGATTACTTCAAGAAGCTTGTGAAGTGACCCGGTGAGGGTTGTGATTGGTGTGGTGCTCACCAACTCTGGAGCAGAGGAAGAACAACTATAGTGATCGAGGGTGAGGCTTAATTCGTGGAGCCGACTTGATTTATTCAAGCTTCCTCAACGTGAACTAGTGAAGACCGGCAAGTCTTCGATACCACGGGAAAAACTCCATTGTTGTTCAATTTCTTGTCTTTACTCTTCCGTATTCACAATTCTATTATTTTACTTGTGTAGAATTGCCTAGCTAGAATTGTATCTAGTTTTGTATATCTCTTAATTGAGATAAAAATTGTAATTAGGTAAAGAATTTTAAAAACCTCCTATTCACCCCATCTAGTCTGTTATCCTTGATCCTACAGATATACAAAGGAATTAGGAATAACTATAAATTTAAAACATTGATTCAAATTAACTTTAGTATAAATAAGCATGCAATCATAATTTAAAATAGAATTTAAATAATTTAAAAATAATAGGGTCAACATGGTCAAGGGTATAACTTGCCTTGCTCGAAGGACACTTCTCCTAATTCAAATTCCCCGGAGTCAAAAATCTATACGTGAAAATACAAAAAGAACACACAAATACAAATATATTCAAATGAAAATACAAATAAACTCTAAATTAAATAATTTTAGTTCTGGAAGGTTGATATTGAATTTATATGGATTTAGGAACAAGAATAGACGAATTTAGAGTTCGAATGAAGGAGAACGAACATCCGGAAGTTTGGATATCACAAGAAATGATATAATTTCGAGTACCGTCTATCTTCCGGGTACTGTTCACCTTCGAGTATTGTTCATCATCCAAGTACAGTGCATCCTTCGAGTACTGTTCATCTTTCGAGTATTGTTCACTTTCGAGTACTGTTCATCTTCTGAGTACGCTGGTCGAAGGAGATTACGACTACATTGGTCTAAAGAAAGGTTTTGACTACACAAGTCGAAGGAAAGGTTTCGACTACACAGATCGAAAGAATGTTTCAACAACACTGGTCGAAAGAAGGCTAGGACTACCTGGTCGAAGGAAAGCTACGACTGCCTAGGCAAAAGGTTTTGACTACACAGGGCAAAAGAAGCAGCGCTACGCACTATGGCGAGCTATGAGAAGGTGCACAAAAAGAAGAAGAGATGACGCTGAACCTTAAGCGATACCTTACAATGGCGAAGCACGACATAGTGGCCGGCGGTGAGGATGTTTGGCGGCGGCAGGGTACGGGTTCGGTGCTCCCATGGTCCTCTAGCGAAGAAGAAGTGCGCCTAAGATAGAATACGACATGGTGTAGCTTCCGGTGTAGACAACGACATCAGAGATCAACAGATGGCGATGCAATCGGTGATGCTAGGGTTGGCGGAGGAGGAGCTTCAGGCTTCGATTCCAGCGAATAGAGACGAGCAAAGTGGTCATAGTTACGGGAAATGGAGTGAGGGGAGAACTGTGAATGCCATACCCCCTTTTATAGGGCAAGGGCGTAGCCGAAATGATGGGAAAGTTTAAGGATTAAATGAGCAGTTTCGGGATGAAATGAAGAACGAAGGAAACTGTAAAATTGATTGCAAGGAGTGGAGAAAATGTGCAATTGATGGTATAGTAACGTGGATGATGAAGAGAGGGTCGTAACGCCTCAAACAGAATTGAATTTGGTGTTACGTGTGTGGAGAACGAGATAAAAAGGTGGCGGCCAACCATTACAAAATTCCGGCGAAGACGGGCATTAAAACGGGAGTTTTTGGCCGGAATGGGGGCGGCGGAGTAAATGGATTTAAATGCGCTTGAAAGTGGGGGAAGGAAGTGCGGCCGGGGCAAGCTCAAGGGCGTTGTCATGGCGGACGGCTTGGTGGTGCCCCGAGGCACATTGTCTTTCTTTTTTTTCTCCCCTTCTTATCCTTTCTTCTTTCCAGCCAGGGGACAGACAAGCACTTCTACCCATCCCATGGGACCATGACCGGCTAACTGCACTGCCGCCTAGTACTCGCCTCCGGCCACCACACCAAGCCTCTCAGCCTCCTCATCTTGCTCCCTTGCTCGCTATCGCGCTCTCCCTTTCTCCTCTTGCCTTACCCCCAAGCTCACTGTTACACCGCCTCTTTCGACCGTCGTGTGCCTCTGGCCACCGCATAGCTCCTCCCTGCCACCTCTTCTTGCTCCTCCACGGGCTCCCGTGCTCTCCAGCGATTCTCTCGCCTCTCCCTAGGCTCACCATCACGTCGCCTCCTCCGACGCTTTGACCATTGTGCCGGCTTGAATCCAACCACGCCAACGTCACTAGTTTCCTTCGTCGCCTCGCCAACCTCCATGGGTATGGATTTCTAGCACATGAATGTGTATTTAAGTTAAATCACTCGATGACTTGAATGTGTTGGATTTCTAGCAGTGATGTGTATTTCGATATACCGAATTACCGAATTTCAAAAACTTTGAAAAAAAATTACCGAATAAACCGAACCAAATGCCCACCCCAACTGACAACAAGAGGGACAAACTTTTGATCAAATAAAATTATATGTTTATGAGACTATGAGAACTAAATAAAATTCTGTGTTTATTTGATCAAATGAAACTTTGTTGTGTTCATTAAGAAAACAAATTGTTTTGGTGAAGGATGTTCTTGTTTCCAATTTGAGTTTTATTAATCTGGGCCTAACTATTGGAAACAATAAAAAGAACCAAATGAACCGAACCAAGTAAACCAAGTCCACTCGTACAAGCAGACCGAGATGGACTGATCCTGCCCAAATTCCGCTCCTCTGGTGCACAACTATCTCGAGCTCATGCTGCGTATGCGTACGAAATAGCATCCGTAGGTGGGTCCCAGCTGTCATCAACGATCTCATACGCAACTCATAGATGCAGCTTGCCCCTAGAACCAAGTGGAGATCGACAGTTCCATTCAAACCGAGCTTGACGTGAAACCAGATTCAGTTACAAGCTCGAAGCAGGGCTTGGTGGCTGGATGCAATTGGTACATTTCTATTCACAGAAGCTGATGCTTTAGGCCACCATGGCCGCATTATTTCTTATTGCTAATCACAAGAGGGCTCAGGTTCACAATACAACATATTGGCCGTCATTGACATGCCGCCTCTTGCAGAAGCTCAGAACAGCTGTTTACCGGATTGGTGGTCAAAGTTGATGATGAATGTGCGGATCTCCATGGGCCCCAGCTCGACGACGAGCTTGGAAGGATCCACGGGGCCTCCCCGGACCACATTTTCGTCGGCAGGAGGCCCTTCCACCTTCCATTTCAGCCTCTTCTTCTCCATGGCAGCGCGTTCTTGGTTCGCTGATAGGCTTGTTTCAATGATCTTGCTAATCTGGAGCAGTAGGATTGGAAAGGGAATGAGAATACTCATGCATTTAATTAAATGTAAATCAAAAGAAGTGTGATGAAGTCAACCTTTTTATCTGGGAATACCCTCTTGAGGTCGACACTCGCCGGAGCTGAAAGAACCTTATGCTCTCCAGCCTATATGCACATGATGAGACTTAGAAAATAAAATAGGATCTAGCTGGAGCGAGAGGAAGTAAGGAACTAAGGATGAAAGCATGAGACCTCATATAGGTGAGCCAATCGAAGAAGAACACTTCCATCTTCAAGTTCCTGTACAATAGCATTTGACACACAAATTTTGAAGCGATATGCTGTAATGATTACCAGCAGGCAGCAGAAACAAATCTAGATAGCATTTTCGTCAATTTTCTGATATATACACCTACATGAGCACATGGATGCATTTTGTTGCAGCTAACTGGCTGGTTGTTGCTTGTAACCAATCAAACCAGGCAGAGCTGGGGCCGGATGAGAAGTACCAGATCAGCAATATTTTGGCTAGTCCATAACAAAAATTGGGCAAGGTTCTGGTTCCCTCAAACTCTCACTCTTAATTTAGCAAGTACTATACTGTCCGGCTAGAAAAGAGAAAGTGAGAAAGCTTTCAGTGTAGTTGTATGTCCGTGATTATGATACTAGCAGAATGGCTATGAACACCTTTACTTTTTAAGCACAGTATGACAACAGTGATCCATAGAAGGGCGATACCTGAAGGGTAAGCAATGCAACATTATCAGGTAAGCTGTAAGTCGGATCCATTGCAGAGAATTTCGGAACATGTGAGTTCACCCAATTGCCTCCATCCTAAGTAAACAAGTAGGGGAATGTTTAATACTAGAATAACCTTTTGATCATTCATGATGGCAACAAGTTACATTTTATACCTGCTCTGAGAAAGCAAGAAGAAGAGGGGAGTATATTTCCTGGCCAAATGTCCGACGCCACCTAGCTCCTTCTCCTTGTGGATCAATTTTGAGATAGTATTTTCCTTCGATCTGTGAATATCGTAATAAGATGCTTTCCATAATATTTCTGCGAATATCGTGTGTTTGCAGATGTAATATAATAAATTGATTTGTAGTGAGACAGCAAATATTTCTTAAATTTATATGCCAATGACTTGGTTATAGATAAGTAAATTGCTACCACAAATCCTCAATGACATGAGTTGACCAAATCAATAGGGCATAAATATCAATATCACTTTCACGGCACTGGCTTATTCTCCTTATCAAGCTATGAATTTAACTATCCTCTTCAACAATGTATTTTCTTCAGAAACAGTTGAATGTGTTTTTCTTTTGCTGATAGGATTTCAGTAGCTAACAACTGATTTTGACTGCTATCCAAATTCCAAAGCAGGAGGTCAGGAAAATATTTCCTTTTACTTACAACTAGTCCTTCACATTGATTATCGAAACAGACTGTTTCATTTAATGCCTCCGCAACACCACGACCATCATCATAGAGTAGCCTCCTACACAAGTAAGGACTTAAACAAGAAGTAGAGAAAAAGGAAATACTAAAGTATGGAAGAAGCAACAATACTGTACAACTGTGCTGCTTCGCGATGTACCTGTGTAACATTAACTCTATTTGTCCATCCTGTATGCTGGAGCCTCCAACAGACCTGTCTACCAGTACAGACAACTCTTTGTTGCCATCTTCGACATAAATGCCAAGATTAACCTGAAAATAAATACATAATCATCTGTTAGGAATAGCAACTTGTATTATCAGGGGGCCAATGGGCCAGTATATATACACAAGTACATGTTACAGATAAGGAAACCAAATCATATCTAGAGTCCTACTCTAACACATATATATCTCTAACATATATATCTCTAACACCCCCCTCAAACTCATAGTGGATCAACAACACTGAGTTTTGAAAGGTAGAAGTCGTGCTATGCTCGAGTCTGGGCCTTCGTGAAGAAATCCGCTATCTGAAGCTCTGAAGGCACATACTGAAGAGCAATTACCTGATCATGCACACAAGACCTCATGAAGGAAGCATCAACACCAATATGCTTGGTGAGCTCATGCTTCACAGGATCACGGCAATACTGATAGCACCTGTACTGTCTGACAAGAGAGGAGTCGATGTAGTGACAGAAACACCAAAATTCTCAAGTAACCACCGTAGCCAAGTAATCTCTACTGTCAAGGATAGCGCAGCAGACGTAGGCTCCGTCGGAGGAGTAGGACACGGTGGGCAGGTGACATCACCAGAGAGGACGCCCCAGACGAAGACCACACATGTGGATGCGCATGTGAGACACGAAGTCGGTGTAATTAACACCGTCAAAAATCATCGGGCGGCGAGGGAGAGAAACGGTGCCCATTGGTAGGCGGCGCTGAACGGCGCGGCGACCAAGGTAACGTAGTCTAATAGGCGGCGCTGGACGGCTCGACGATTAGACCGACGTTTTTTTTTAACCGGCCGCTTTAAAACGTTGGCCGATTTGGCCCACGCCGAGCCGAGCGGGAGGGCGAGCTAGGGTCCCCGCGCTCGGCGGCGACGGTGGCGCGACGGCGGCGGCTTCGGCGGCGACGGTGGCGCTCGACGGCGGCTTCGGCGGCGGCGGCGGCCTCGGCTCGTCGGCTCGTGGCGCGGCTGCGGCGGCTTGTGGCGGCGGCGGCTTAGCAGGGCACGGCTTGCGGCGGCGGCGGCCTCGGCTTGGAGCACGGCTTGCGGCGGCGGCCTCAGCTCGGGGCGTGGACCGATGGCACAGCGGTAGCGGTGAGGAGGGCGACTGGATCTGGCGATGTGGAGGCGGCCGTGAAACCAGCGATCAGCAAATCCTTCCTTGCGGCTGGATCCGGCGATGTGGAGACCGGCTGCTCTGGGCAGCTTCGGGAGCCGAGATCGCGGGAGGTCGGAGCGGTGACGGTAGATCGGGGGAAGGCGCTGGAGCCACAGGACGGTGGCAAGGGAGGCCGGCAGAAGGAGGCCGACGGGCGGCCGTGACAGAGGGAGGCCGATGAGCGGCCGTGAAACCAGCGGCAGCAAGCACCAAGGAGCGGCGGCGGCGGCTAGGTCAGAGGACGAGTTGCGCGTCCGAGAGAGGTAACCCTATTGTGCTCTGATACCATGTTAGGAATAGCAACTTGTATTATCAGGGGGCCAATGGGCCAGTATATAGACACAAGTACATGTTACAGATAAGGAAACCAAATCATATCTAGAGTCCTACTCTAACACATATATCTCTAACATATATATCTCTAACATCATCAACCTGTGTATAAATCAGCCTCGATACAAACTACATGTGAAACTACAAAGTAATTTGCGACTGTGGATCAATAACCCCTCATAACAATAGGGAATAACACAACTATACATATATATCTAACACCCCCCCCCTCAAACTCATGGTGGATCAACAACACTGAGTTTGGAGAGGTAGAAACCGTGTTGTGCTCGAGTCTGGGGCTTCGTGAAGAAATCTGCTATCTGAAGCTCGGAAGGCACATACCGAAGAGCAATCACCTGATCATGCACACAAGACCTCATGAAGGAAACATCAACACCAATATGTTTGGTGAGCTCATGCTTCACAGGATCACGGGCAATACTGATAGCATCTGTACTGTCTGACAAGAGAGGAGTTGGTGTAGTGACAGAAACACCAAAATCCAAAAAGTAACCACCGTAGCCAGGTAATCTCTGCTGCCAAGAGAGTCATAGCTCGTAACTCAGCCTTTGCACTTGAACGAGATACTGCAGTCTATTTCTTCGTCTTCCAGGCAATGAGAGAACCACCCAAAAACACAAGATGGCGAGAGATAGACCGCGATCGGATGGATCGCTGGCCCAAGTAGCATCCGAATAAGCCTGAAGTTGTAACGAGCTGGAGTGTGAAAAGAAGAGACGGCGAGAGATAGTCCCACGAAGGTATCGCAGAACTCGAAGAAGGTGGCTATAGTGGACCTGAGTGGGAGCAGAGACGAACTGACTCAGAATGTGGACAGGATAAGTGATATCCGAACGAGTAACAGCAAGGTAGACAAGACTCCTAACAAGATGACGATAGCGAGTCGGATCAAAAAAGAGGCTCGCCATCAGAGGGCCGGAGATGAACGTTGAGCTCCATGGGAGTCTCAACAGTACGTTCATCAGTGAGAGAAGCACGATCAAGAAGATCCTGAATATACTTCTCTTGGGACATAAAGAAACCATCTGGAGTGGAAGTAACCTCAATCCCAAGGAAGTAACGACGAGGACCAAGATCCGACATAAGAAACTGCTCACTCAGACGAGCCTTGACAAAGGCAATGTACTCAGAATCATCTCCGGTGATGATTCTGAGTCAACATATAGAAGAAGAGTCCAACCACGAGACGAAGTGTGGACAAAAAGAGCAGGATCATGATCACTAGCTGAGAAGCCAGCAGCAGTGACCACAGAGGAGAAGCGCTCAAACCAAGCACGAGGGGCTTGTTTAAGGCCATAGAGAGAGCGACGAAGACGACAGATCATGCCCTCAGGAACAGAATACCCAGGTGGCAGATGCATGTAGACCTCACGCAACTCGCCATTAAGAAAAGCATTCTTGACATCAAGCTGAGAAACGAACCAGTGGCGAACAGACGCCACCGAAAGAAAAGTGCGGACAGTGGTCATGTGGGCCACAGGAGCAAAAGTCTCGTTGTAGTCACGATCATGCTCCTGCTGGAAGCCACGAGCAACAAGACGCACCTTATATCGCTCAAGGGAGCCATCAGAGCGAGTCTTAATCTTATAGACCCACTTACACGTGCTGGGGCGAGAGTGAGATGGAAAAGGAACAAGATCCCAAGTACCAGTACGCTCGAGAGCAGCAATCTCTTCGGCCATTGCATGCTGCCACTCAGGGTGAGTAACAAAGATCCCGTGGGAGACGAGCTTATGGGTAGTGCACCAAAAAACCAAAACAGGCAGGAGGCGAATCGATCGACGATCGCGGAGACCGTAGCGAGAGATGATGACCCATCGGGAAGATGGTTCATCCGGAAGAGCCTCAATACGAGGTCGATGAGTGTAAAAGAGTGGGAGGAGTCCGAGGAGCCGCAGGGACGGCGGTAGCGACAACGGCGGAGAGGCCTCAGGAGGTATGTGGAGACTCAGTGGGACGGGTGGACGAGGGAGATGGGTGTATCTGGAAAAGTCAAAAAAGACAAGGACTCCATAAAAGAAACCAAGGAGAGGCGGGCGTGGGTAGAAGGGACGAGACTCGTCAAAAGTCACATCCCGAAATCCGCGTCCGTCGACCAACGAGGTCCCAAAGACCGATAGCCCTTGTGCTTGGCATCAGATCCCGAAAAACACACTCAACAGATGACGGTCGGTTTAGTGCGTTTGAGTGCAAGAAGAACGTAGCAAACGCAACCAAGCGTAAGAAGGGCGAGTAGTGCGGAGAAAAATCACGAGACGCTCAGCCGGATCTCACCTGAAGAATGTAAGAGGTCAATGTTGACAAGATACGTGGCAGTGGAAACGGCCTCCGCCCAAAAGTGAGGTGGAATAGAGGCGACAATCATCAGGGTACGAGCCGTCTCAAGGAGGTGATGATGCTTGCGCTCGACACCATTCTCGAGCATGAGTACGGGACAAAGAGAATCGAAGCGAGGTGCCTCGCCAGGCAAGAAAGCTGCGCAGGTAACGAGAGAGGTACTCGCTAGCAGAGTCAGCACGAAAGACACGAATAGGAGTGGAAAACTGTGTGCGAAGCATAGTAGCAAATTGTTTATATATAGACAAAGCCTCACTACGAGAAGACATAAAATATATCCAAGTGTGGCGAGAGAAGTCATCTATAAAAATGATATAATATCGATGGCCCCTTTCGAAAGGAAGGAGCCGACCCAAACATCCGAATGAATAAGATCAAAAGGTCGCTGAGACACAGACTCACTATGAAGATAGGGAAGCTGAATCTGTTTCCCTAACTTACAGCCCTGACAATCTAAAGACATGTCTCTTGAGACAGACCCCAGAAGACCACGACGAACTAAAAATGACAAACGAGATCCACACAGATGACCAAGACGGTGATGCCACTGCTGGAAAGAGCTGGTATACGGAGTGGCAGAAGCGGAAAGACTGGCGGTGACGATGGCAGCGGAAGGAAGGTGAAGCCAGTCAAGCTTCCAGAGACGCTGTGAGTCAAGGGGCCGAGGGCCAGAACCAACCAGAGCGCCCGTGTGGCGGTCCTGAACACAATAAGAGTCAAGAGTCAAGAATGACCCGACAACCAAGGTCAGTAATCTGTCCAGCAGAAAGAAGCTGCATGGTTAGGCGAGGAACATGAGCAACAGAAGGAACATGAAAGGATGAGTTGCTAAAAGGTCCTCAACCAGAGACAGAAAGAGAGGTACCATCAGCAGTAAGAACACTGACAGGGGAATCAAGAGGTGTAGTGAAAGACAAAGTGCAAGAATCAGAAGTCATGTGAAATGATGCTCCTGAATCAAGAATCTATGTGGAGGTACCGACTGTGTAGAAGGTGGTTTCTCATTGCAGAAGAGTCGATGAGAGTAACTCCGCAAGGAGAACTCGAAGCGGCAAGCAGGCGTCGAAGTCTGGCTATCCCTGCTCTGTGAGAGAAACTGCTGAAGGAGTCGATGCAGACGTCGATATAGAAATACCGGTGCCAGTGCAAGGAGAAGAACGGCGTAAGAGATGCCGCTGCTTCTTATAGCACTGGGACTCAATGTGGCCGACCTTGTCGCAGTAGGAGCAGCGAGGACGGCCACCGCCAGATGGAGGGCGGCCACCACCACTGTGGCGGCCACCGGAGGAGGCGATGTCTTGAAGCGTGGAGCGATCGGTGTAGCGAGTGAACGAGCGGCGAGCACGGAGGGTGGCATCGCATCAAAGACCACTCAAAGAGTCTCCTCTGCATGTATCTCGGTAAGAGCCTCCAGAAGAGTGACACGAGGGTGGCATATAAGAAGCTAGGCACGCTTCTGCTCGAACTCAGGACGAAGGCGAGTAAGGAACTCGTAGACACGCTGAAACTCAGTCGTCAAGACGCATACCAGCAAAGACGAACAGAGCGGCACCAAGAAGGCGGAGAGTCCAATGACGCCGCACAATGTAACTCGGCGTAGAAGGCGTCCAACAAAGAGCATCACCTGGCCAAGAGAGTACTCCTGGCGAACCACGGACAGGTAGAGGGCATCTCCATAGGGTTCGTAGCGCTGACGAAGGTGAGTCCACATCTGGACAGCCGAAGGGAGTCCCACAACCTCAGAAGAGAACTAGGGCCGACATCGGCGATGAAGACAATGGCACTCGAAAGGCCGTCGTCGCACCACTGAGTGTAGGCGGTCAATCGATCCATGTAGGAATCCAGAGCCTCTTGGTAGGCAGAGGCAACCTTCTCATCAGCAAGACCAGCAGCCTCGAAAGCAGCCTTGTCGGCTGTCGGAGGCAGCAACAGACGTAAGATCCGTCGGAGGAGTAGGGCAAAACGGGCAGGTGACACCGCCAGAAAGGACGCCCCAGAGACGAACACCACACATGTGGATGCGCATGTGAGACACGAAATCGGTGTAATTAACACCATCGAAGATCACCGGCAATGTGAGGAGAAAGCGGTGACATTGGTAGGCGGCGCCGACGGCGCGGCGACAAGACAACGGTCTAACAGCAATACGACAAACGGCGGTTAGAACGACGTTTTTTTTACCGAATCAGTCGGCTTCTTTTAAAAGGACCGGGCCGATTCGGCCGCCCAAAGAACGCGAAGCGCGTGGGGAGAGGAACTAGGGTTCCTCCGTGTCATGTCCATGGCGGCGAACGGAGGAACCGGCCGCGGCGGCGGCGAAGAAGAACCGATCGCGGCGTGAGGAACTGATCGCGGCTGCAGCGACAATGGCGAAGGAACCGGCGGCAGCGGCGTCGGTTGTCGATCGGCGAATCGGCCGGGGCGGCAACAACCGGGGCGACGGCGTCCGGATGGAGCGGCGGCGGCCCTCGGCGATGGCCCTCGGCGAAGAGGCGTCGGGCCTAGTGGATCTCCCGACGACGACGGCAACCGCGGCGGTTGGTTGTCGATCGGCGAATCGATCGGGGCGGCAACATGGAGCGGCGGCGTCCGGGATGGAGCAATGTGCGACCCTCGGCAATGGCCCCGGCGAAGCGGAGGCGGAGGCATCGGGCTCGTGGATCTCCTCGACGACGACGACGGCGGCAGTGCGGCGGCGACCTCGGCGGCAAAGAACAACCGGCGTCCCTCGGCAGCGAGTGGCGAGGAGGTTGCAGTCGGCGTCGAACGCAGTGAGCAAAGAACAACGAGAGAGGCCGTGATAGCAGCAATGACGGAGAGGGAAGCCACACGCGGTAGTAGGGGAGAGGACGAGTTGCGCGTCCAGGAGAGGAGGTAACCCTAATGGACTCTGATACCATGTTAGGAATAGCAACTTGTATTCTCAAATAACCCCTCATAACAATGGGGAATAACACAACTATACATATATATATCTAACAAATTCAACATCACACAATTAGTAAGAAGTAAGAACATTGTCCTCATTTCTTCAAATGTTGAGAACTTTAAAATAACCAGGCTCTGCACATGCTAAATTTCCATCCCTTTCATAATCATCAATAACCCCTTGAGTAGCAAAGTTTTCCAAAGATCACTAAATGTTAACTTCTTATGCCACCAGATGCAGAAAACTGATTTAGCTAGCATTAAGTTGTAGCATAGATCCATCAATGAACAGTTGGAAAAGAAACTTCAAGCATGACTTTGCCATGGTTATACATAGAGCAAAAGGAAAAGTATCTTCCGGCTATTCAGATTTGGCTAGATAGTATGGTTATACATAGATCAAAAGGAAAGTATCTTCCGGCTATTCAAATTTGGCTAGATAGTCTCTTGCAAGTTCCATATCGAGTCCAAAATAACCCAAAAAAATCCTCCCAGAGAGAAACTAAACTCCTGAGCACTTTCAGATATTGACTTAATGACAGAAAAAAGGATGAAAGAAACCATTTTCTTAATGCTACTAAACTTCCATATTTAAAATATGAATAGAGCAAACAAAAGCTCACAGGATAATAGTTTCCAGCGATAGGCTGGTGCACTTTGATCTTCCACTCCGAGCGATAATCCCGTATCTGCAAAAAGAAAAGTACCTTAACATCGAGTTTGACATAAATGTACACCACTACATCATGTATTTTCTGTTACAGTCACCCTCTATGCCATTCTTTAGTTCCTTTCCCGAATAAAACTAGCACAGGAATCACTAACACAATTATTTCTGTACTATTTTTATGTTCATGATAGATTTATGGGAAGGACAAATAAATATGCTTTGCTGGGAAAAGGGGTAAAGTGCTAGTGCATCATACCCTTTTGATGAAATCACGTCCACTGGAATCGGTATAAAATGTTTTGTTTGTCACCATGTTTGTAACAATTTCAGTTGATACTTCTTTTCCATTTCCATCATCTACTGGTATTGGTCCAATCTAAGCATAAGAAAAATTATTCAGTAAGATGTTAGAAATCTCATGTAAAGAGAGAAAAGAAACAAGATATAAACAAATTATCATGCAAAATATGAAGTCCTCAAAGAAACCATCTTTAGCAATGCAAGGTGCATCTTCTTGGCAGCGCACTCACTATGAATTCAGTTTCCACATAGTCCTTTCCCTTGTAAACTCTGGTGATCTGTGCAAAGAAAAGAAAAACTAGTATCAACTATCAAGAATATCCAAAATAATCACGATTTGATTAACAAGCATTTAAAGAACAGAATAAATTCCATATTTTAGTACTACTCATCTCATATTTGTTTCACATATACCAATTCACCAAAAGCCATCTTTATGACTAATTCTCTGATCTAATGATAGGTGAATCTTACATACTATTCAAAAGATGTTGACAGAATAATAGTAAGCACATGAGTCCAAATTGTGTTATTAATTGAAAAGGAATAGTTACAAAATAAGAGATCATTTTGACTGTTGCTGCAGCAAAAGAAATGTGGACAAAAAATTCACTGAAAACCTTAAGATGTGGAGCAAAAAGGAAACAAGTACAAGGTACATGAGTGATGATTCAGACAAGCAATTCTCGTAGCAATAACCTGATATATCCATGAATTAATCTGCTGATGCACTTCATCCAATATTGGCCCACGCAGAATTGTGAGAGGAACCTTGAAGTGGGCAACATAAATTGAAGTAAGACTTTTAAAATATCTTAACAGATGCTGGAATGTATCTGTTATTCTAGAGAATTTGATCCCTTCTTCATACCTGACCATCAGTCTTGATAGGAACTGTGCCATTAGGGCGGAATATGTATGCTCCAGAAGCCTACAGTCCAGGAAAAAACAAATGAATGCCAATAATAGTAATTGCTAACTTTGGGGTAAAATGGATTTAGTTGTAGAATTTGTAGTGCACCTGAGGATCACTTCCATTTCCATCCTGTCCTATGTAATACTTGAACTTCTGCTCGAAAGTTGCTTCGATCTATAATGGTGTTTGAGTACGGACGATTTTAGATCACAAGCAAAAATCAAAATTTAGTACTAAGCAATGCACATATGAGCTGCTACGGAACATAACCATGGGTAATCTGTTGGAGAATTCGTATTAGAGTATTATAGAAGTTGTATTAGAGTCAAACTGAAAGTTGTACTAGAGTCGGATTACATCTTGAGACTATAAATAAAAGGTGTAGGGGTCCAATGGGACAACACACAACTATTCCCGAAATTTCTACATGGTATCAGAGCCCTAAAGTTACCTCAGATTCAATTCACCACCGCCACCATCCAGATCAGCTGCCCACCGCTCGGGCCGCGCCGCGCTTGAGGGAAGGCGCGCGGGCTACTGCCCCTCGCCGCTCGAGCCAGAGGTAAAGAAGGAGAATCGAGGGAGGAGGAACCCGCTTCGGTTCGCTGGTGGAGAGCTTCGGGTAGCTTCGAAGGAAGGGGAGAGGAGGCTGTGCTGGGGAAGGAAGAGAATCGGGTCGAGGGAGGAAGAAGTAGCTGCTCGGGAGTCGGGAGGAAGAAGAGAATCGGGGGAGGAAGAGACCCGATCCAGATCCGGTGTGGAGATAGGATCCAGTGTTGATTTTTTAGGACGATCCGGTGTGGATTCTTTGTGTGGCTGCTGGTTTCTAGGATGGTTCAAGGGGTGTTGGCGATTGTGTTTGTGATCGTGGAGTCGCGATCTGTTGATGCGTGAAGAGGTTGCTGTGATCGTCAATACGCGCAGCAATAGACAAGAGGAGGACGAGTTGGCGAGGGGTGTGTAATCGGTGTTGAAAGTAGATGAATACTGAGGAGATCGAAGCTGCAAGAAAGGCTGAGAAAGAAACTATGCGAAAAGCTGCGGAGAAGAGTATTGTCACCGTTATGAATAGCGTTTGTATTCATCATGAGGCCAATGGGCTAATATATATACAATTATAGGTATGACATATATGCAAGTAACCCCTTATATAACAGGGAAAATGCATACGTAATAATACATATCTAACACCCCCTTCAAACTTATGATGGATCAACAACATGAAGTTTAGAGAGAGACAAGCTATGCTGAGCTCTAGTCTGTGCCTTTGTTAAGAAGTTTGTCAACTGAAACTCTGAAGGCACGTACTGAAAAGCAACAACATGATCCTGCACCTGTGTTAGCATGTAGGAAGCATCAACACCAATATGCTTTGTAAGCTCATGCTTCATCGGATCTTTAGCAATGCTAATAGCACCTAAACTGTCAGACAAACGAGGAGTAGGTATTGAAACAGAAACACCAAAATCCTCAAGTAATCACCGTAGCCAAGTAACCTCTGTAGTCAATAAAGCCATAGCTCGCAATTCAGCCTCAGCACTCGAACGAGAAACTGCGGTCTGTTTCTTAGTCCTCCAAGTAATGAGAGAACCACCAAGAAAAACATAATAGGCAGAGAGAGACCAGCGATCAGAGTGATCACTAGCCCAGGTAGCATCAGAATACGCTTAGAGCTGTAAAGAGCTGGAGCGAGGAAAAAAGAGTCGACAAGTGATGGTTCCACGAAGATATCGTAGAACACGAAGATCATGACTATAGTAGAGCTGAGTGGAAGTAGAAACAAACTAGCTCAAGATATGCACAGGGTAAGAAATATCAGGACGAGTTGACACCCAGATAAACAAAACTCCCAACAAGATGACGATAGCGAGTTGGATCAATAAAAGGCTCACCCTTAATGGGCCGAAGATGAACATTAAGCTGCATGGGAGTCTCAGCGGTGTGCTGATCAGTAAGAGAAGCACGATCAAGAAGATCATGGATATACTTTTCTTGGAACAGAAAAAAGCCCTTAGGCGTAGAAATAGCCTCAACCCCAAGAAAGTAGCGAAGATGACTCAGATCAGACATGAGAAATTATTCACTAAGACGCTCCTTGACAAAAGTGATGTACTAAGAATCATCTCCAGTAATGATCGTATCATCAACATATAAAAGAAGCAGCGTCCGACGAATAAAAAGAGCAGGATCATGTGTACTAGCAGAAAAACCAGCAGCAATGACAACAAAAGAGAAACGATCAAACCAGGCACGAGGAAAGTGGCTCAACGAGAGATGCTGGAGTGGTGGAAGGGGAAAAACGAGGGTAGAAAGGACGAGACTCGTCAAAAGTGACGTCCCGAGAAATCCTCATCCGTCGACAACAAGATCCTAACAACGATATCCCTTATGCTCATGGCTATAGCCCAGAAAAAGACACTTGATGGACTGAACAGTCAGCTTGGTGCGCTCACGAGGTGCAAGAAGAATATAGCACACACCCAAAGAGGCGGAGACTAGAATAAGCAAGAGTCTTGCCATAGAGAGACTCAACTGGGATCCCTCCCTGAAGAGCAAAAGGCTAAATATTGATCAGGAAAGTGGCAGTAGAAATAGCCTCAGCCTAGAAGTGTGGTGGAACAGCAGAAGAAAGCATAAGAGTACGGGCTATCTCAAGAAGATGACGATGCTTTCGTTCAGCCACACCGCTCTGGGCATGAGCACCAGGGCAGGAAAACTGGGAGAAAGTGCTCTGCTTAGCAAGAAAACTACGAAGAACTCCCGACAGGTATTCCCCAGCAAAATCAGCACGAATAACACGAATAGAAGAGTCAAACTGAGTATAGATCATGGTGGCAAAATTCTTGTAGATGGATAGAACCTCACTACGAGATGACATAAAGTATATCCATGTGTCGAGAAAAGTCATCAATAAAATTATATAATATCGATGACCTTTCGAAACGAAAGAAGCTGGACCCCATACATCATAATGAACAAGATCAAAAGGGCACTGTGACACTGACTCACTGGAAGGATAGGGGGTTGAAGATGTTTACCAAGCTTACAACCCTAACAATTTAGAGAAACATCACCGAACACGCACCTAAAAGACTACGATGACCTAAAGAAGGTAGACGCGACCCGCAAAAATATCACAAACGATGATGCCACTGAGCAAAAGACGCAGTGGAGGATGCAGCAGAAGCGGAGGCTGTGGTGGAGGCGACAAGACTGACAAGGGCAGCGGAAGGAAGATAAAGCCAATCAAACTCCCAGAGACGCTGTGAGTCACAACGGCGAGGGCCAGTACCAACCAGAGTCCCGTGCGTCGATCCTGAACAGAACAAGAATCAAAATTGAGAATAACACGACAACCATGATCGGTGAGATGGCCAGCAGATATGAGCTACATGGTTAGTTTGGAAACATAAGAAACAGCAGGACCATGAAAAGAGGAATTCGAAAGAGTGCCTCGTCCTACGACAGAGAGAGAAGTACCATCTGTTGTCTGAACAGTAATATGAGCAACTAAAGAACCAATGGAAGTCAGACTGATGGAATCAGATGTCATATGAAAGGAAGCACCAGAGTCAAGAATTCAAGGTGATATACTTGAGGAAAAAGAAGTAGAAGGTGGTCTCTCACTATAAGACTGCAAACAGAGAACCAGTGAACCAGACGGTGCAAAAGCAGACATACGACGCAGCAATGTGAGAAGCTCCTGAGTATCAGAAGCACCAGAGCTCCTCTCAGAGGAGGAACCGCCAGTGCCCTTTGGAGGACAGCCACCACGACGTAAATCCTTCTTCCTGTAGCAGAACCACTTCGCATGTCCATCCTTGTTGCAATAGGTGTAGTGGAATCCTCTACCAACAACAGCTGTCACTGGTGAAAGCACCACTAGTGAAGGAGTAGCTGGAGACGTAGCGGGTATAGAAGCTGGAGAAGCTGCCAGAATCGAAGGGAACAACGGGGAAGGCAGCAGACCCGCAGCACGAAGGCAAATCTCCTCAGCACGAACAGATGCAAGGACCTCCAACAGAGTCACACAAGAGTGGCGCGCCAACAACTGAGCACGAGTCTGCTCATACTCAGCCCAGAGACGTGTCAAGAAGTCATAGATGCGATAAAGCTCTAGGTGAGATTGCTGACGTTGACAGCACTAACAAGTGTGGCAAACATCCGGTCCTAAAGAGTCAATCTGACGCCATACCGTGAGATGCACTTCCATGGTAGCAACCAGAATAGCAGAGGTATGGGCATCCTCATCAATCCATGTCTTGTAGGCAGCATACTGAATCTGAAAAGTCACCATGGCATCCTCAAAAGCAGCAAATCTCTCTTGACAAGTGTCTTTGGACACATCTTTCAGGAGCACGGGCTCAATAGGTGGAACAGGTCGAGGCGGACAATGCAGCTCGTCGGTTAGAAAATTCCAAAGACGCTGACCACGCATGTGAAGGCGCATATGCTAAAACCAGTCCCGATAATTGAGACCATCAAAGATCACAAGACAATGAGGAATAGAAACAGTGCCCGAAGAGGACGACATTTTGTTCTTTTTTCTCTAAACCGTAACCGTGAAGAACCGATGACCCCAACGAACTCTACTGCTTCGACCCGAGCGAGGAACCGAAGACTCTGCTTCTTCGAGGGCACAGCGGCCGGGCTCGGGTGGAGGCATCGGCGACGGCGCAGCGGATCCAACGGCGGCTTGGGCTCGAGGTCCAGGTTGGCGGCGGCTCGATCTGGAGCAGTGGCGGCCCTGCTGTTGCAGCCTGCATGTGCTGCTCCCCCCATCCAGTACCTCATCTCCATTATGAGCAGGCCCACTTGTCTCTCTCCCATCCCCTTTTTGCCTAATTACTCAGCCTGAGTACCTCCCTCTCTTCGTCCATTTGCAGCAGCCCTCTCCCCTCCATTTGCAGCAGCACAAGCCTCCCTCTCTCCCTCCATTTGCAGAGCGCAAGCAGCCCTCTCTCCCTCCATTTGCAGCAGCACAAGCAGCCCTCTCTCCCTCCATTTGCAAAGAAGACAAGCAAGAAGACACGTACCACACGCAAAGACCACAAGCACAAGCAGCAGCAGGTATGGAACCTTCATTCTCTGTTTTTTTTTTCCTTGTCATTTGTCTTCTTTCCATCTACTATTTGGCTGGTTGCATACTCACATAGGAACCACACTCTTCCATTTGAAGTTGTAAATCAACTAAGCCCTTTAGGGAACATTTTTAGTATAGGTAACACAGTACCTCTCAAGTACTGTAAAGTAAAATGTCTCAAATTTTTGGATGTTAGCACACAGGAGAAACACAAGAGATCTATTACCCTACTTTAGTGACATCTAGGAAACTTCCTTCTCTATTGACAAACCAAGAGTGCACTAGTTTGCTCTCTAGTAATCATTTACTCCACAATCTAACATTTTTCATCATGTCTGGATTATTGTAGGTGATGGCTTCTAAATCCATCAATGTTTGGGAACATGGAGAGACTAAGAGGTGCTGGTTGGAAGTGCAGATATTGTAATCAAACAAAATCAGACGGAGGTGTCACCCGCCTAAAACATCTTGCTGGGAGACACGGAGATGTTGCTTGCAATGGAGTTCCGGCGGAAGTCCGAAGGCTCATGCTGGTAAGTCTTGAAGAAGCGAAGGCAAGAAAGAAATCTCTTAAAGATGAACGACTGCGAATGGAGGAAGCCGCAAGAGAGCCTGTAGCTCGTGGTCCATCATATGAAGATGCATTCGATGATAACAAGGAAATGCAAATAGAATGAACTCGTCGGGAGTCGTTAGAGGTACATCAACTGCAACAAAGGGCCAAAACCAGGGGTGCGACGTTTGAACATGGTGGTGGTAGTGGAAGTGGTACGGGAAGTGAAAGTGGAAAGGGTAGAGGTAGTGGTACAGGAAGCAATGCTTTTTCGAGGATGTTTGGCAGGCCACAGTCTATGAGAGTTGATTCTGATAATTTGCACAGTCGGGCACCCGTCCAACCCCACATTGATACAACACTTCGTGGAGAAGCAAAGTCAAAACTTGAAAAATTTTGGTCTAAGTGGTTCCATAGTAAATGACATTGCAGGAGTTAAGGCAGAGTGTCCTTATTTTCGTGCCACCATCAAAGAAACACAAGAACTTGGCCAAGGGATTCCGTCACCAAGAGGGCATGAAATCGATGGGACATATCTTGATGCTAACGAACAAGAGGTAAAGGACTATATAGCACAGTTCAAAAAAGACTGTGATATATATGGAGTCTCTATTATGTGTGATTCATGGACTGGGTCTACACAAATGAGTATCATTAACTTCATGTTGTACTGCAATGGAAGAATGTTTTTCCATAAGTCAGTGAATGCAACTGGTGAGATACAAAATGCTGACTTTTTGTATCGTGAGATTCGTAGAGTTGTGGAAGTTGGTGTTAAACATGTCATGTAGATTGTGACTGACAATGGTGCGAACTACAAGAAAGCATGCCAACTGATAATTGAAGAGTATCCAACTTTAGTCTGGCCATGTGCGGCGCAGCACACCGCAACCTTATGTTGAAGGATATTGGTCAGTTCGAGGAGGTTGATGCAGTTGTCAAAGAGGCTAAGAGGATTTGTCAGTTCCTATACAACCACATTCGCCTCCAAAATGAAATGTGCCAACAAATTGGAGAGATAGTTCGTCCAAACGCCACAAGGTTTGGAACGACATTTATTTTCTTGAAAAGTTTTTGGGATAGAAAAATAAAGTTCACGAAGTGGATGGTGTCAAATCTATGGGCCTCCAACCATTTGAGCACGACCGAGGAAGGAGAATACATGTATTCAGGTCTCACAAGTAGACAATGGTGGTCGAGTATGGATTGGGTTATAAAATTGGTACAACCAATTTACCGACTACTCAGATATGTAGACCAACAAATACCCGTAACAGTGGCAGGAATGGTTGGAAAGACGTATGAACTCAATTTCGAACTTCAAGACGTACTGAAACAAGATAAGGTCACTTATGATCGTGTCATAAAGCTTATTAATAGAAGAGTTGCAATGGTGAAGGAGCGCACATATATAGTTCCAGGCAAGTTCATAGTTTCCTAAATCCAAACAAGAATTGCAAGTTGTTGTATTTTTTTTCTAACATTCAAAGTGTGTTTGTTTGCATAGCATCGCTACTAAACCCGCAGAGCCACAACTTATATAGTCTGGGGAAGAATCCAGCCCTCGTCGCTTCCCTGACAATGGCTATTCAAATAATAGCCAATACACCCGACGACGCAGTGCAGGCTTTAAGCAAGCTAGAATTATATCGTAATCGACGAGGTTTATTTTCTTCAAATGAGGCTTACATGAGTGTTAATCGTCATTCTGCAGGTATGTTGTTATAAACTTACGTATACATGGAAAAAGACCCATCACTATGAGTTTAACACAAATTTTATGTTACTTGTAGCTACATGGTGGATGACGTTTGGAGCGCAGACACCAACATTAACAAAATATGCCTTGCGGATTGTCTCGCAATGTGTTTCGTCCAATGGATGTGAACGTAATTGGAGCACATTTGCATTAGTACATACATAATTGAGGAACCGTCTTGGGTACAAGAAACTACATAAACTCGTGTATGTCCACTACAATCTAAGGCCACGATTGCAAGAGCATGACTAAGAATGACGATAGGGATGTAGATCCTTTTGGTGATCTAATAAATGTCACTCTATACGACAGAGAGAACCCAATCTATGAGTGGCTTGATAGCTCCATGATACAATCGGAGCCCCTACTAGACGAGGAAGGTGAGCCCCCCATGCCATCTACAGTTGTAGTTGATGTCATCCATCAAAAGGAATTAGATAAAGCACTAGATAATGAACCGTTAAAGCAATGGACAAAGAAAAATATTGGCAAGAATCATCTTGGGAAAAAGAAATATTGTAGCCAACCAACTAAAAAATTGTTTGCGGACTTTGCCTCACTTAGACAAACAAGGAAACAAGTGCCTGATAAGAAGAAGAAAAAGGCCATTGAGGAGGATATTGTGGGAAGCGACGAAGAAACAGGAAGTCCGCCATCTGATGAAGTCCAGTACCAAGAGTCTGGTGATAGTAGCTCTCTGTTGTCCGATGATGGTGCTGATGGTGGGACAGCTCATGATGCCGGGCAAGACCAACCATTGGAATTCACCTGCGAGCAAAACTTCAGGCATGCTACTCAGGATGAAGACCATGGTTGTCATGCTTCAAGACCAATTCATAAGACCTACACAAGGGCTAAGGGTCGCCAAAAAGATCAATCTCAGCCACATGACTCTTCTTCCTATGAATTCCATGCTAGCTCAGGGTCTACTCGGACTTATAGACGTCGAGATGCCAATCTATTGCCTTCTGATGATGATTCGCATTTGTCAAACATCTCTTCTGATCCTAGTTCCCATTACGGTTTTGTATCCTTCAATACCAATGCCAGAATGGTTTACCAGTGGGTCGAACCCGAATATTACCAACAAATTTATAATCATTGGCTACAATATGCCCACGAAACACACACCTGGGATCAATACAAAGCTCACCTAACTCAATTTGAAGGACTTGTACTCTATGATAACAATGACTACATTGCACAACCTTCGCGTTTCTCGACAATGTATTGGTATGAATTACTACTCATTATTATTTAGTATGCTAGTCAAGTTATCATTCATTACCATTAACTTATGTTTTCTATTATTTTACATGTTTTAGAACACTTGGACGAGAGCACTGCTCTAGAGAGTGAAGCTACCAAGGAGGACTTTTTATGTACAACTTGAAACACTTTCTCATTAATATTTACATTATTCCAAATTTAAATTTGCTAATTACCATTTTTCACCATTTTCTGGTTTTTTCCGGTTTGTGAAAACCCAGGTTTAAAATTTGAAATTCAAATTCAGCCCGGTTTGTTTTTTAATTTTCCGATAACCGGACGGTTCTGTGATCTGTCGTCGTCGAAATTCCTCGAACGGATTTCGATCCACGATCCGAGTTCAGAGCAGCAGCTCGGACTTGATTGACAGGCGATGGGCGGTAGAGGCGTTGAGGGAGTCACAAGGCAGCAGGCTCGGTGTGCTCTGGGCGACGTGAAGGCTCAGGCAGCGGCAGCGTGAATCCAACCGACGCAGAGCTCGCACAAGTGGGCGGCAACAGCGGTAGAAAAAACAGACATAGCGAGGGTGACGGCAGCGGCGGCGGCAACAGTAAAACCCTAACCCTAGCCTTGCTCTGATATCATGCGTTTGTATTCATCATGAGGCCAATGGCCAATATATATACAAGTACAGATATGGCATATATGCAGATAACCCCTTATACAACAGGGAAAATACACATCTAACAGTGACCATGGATGGGGGAAGCGGGGAATCCTCTTTGGTCACAAAAGGTGATATGAGAGGTATATTGCAGGACCTCATCGCGATGGGTTTGATAGGTCTAGGGCTGAAATGAGATCATCAAAGTTGAAGCTAGAATTGATACCGAATGATGTGAAGCTAGAAGGGAGCAAGAATTACCTGAGTTGGTCTGTTGTGTGGGGAAATCATTATCAGCGTCGCAAAGCTAGAAGCGGCAGACCAACGGACTCCAGCGACGCAGCACCGTAGGCAAGTTGGATGTTCGGCAGCAAAGGAAATAAATAAAAGGGAAACTCATACTTAGCTATCTTTAGTTTCGGATTGCTTTAAATAGATAGATTGCCTCGATCGAGTTGGATGGGAATTGTATTCGAGTCGATAGATTACATGAAAACACTATATAAAGGGGAGCTGCTTCGTTGTAAGAATCAAGCAATGAAAGTAAAGTCTTTTTTTCTAGTCTCTGTTTTCTGTTCCCAGTCTTGTTCTTGTCAACAACCTCATCACGGCGCCTGGACGCAGGCCTGCACACGCGCGACCTTCGGTAGCACACAACTATCACTTGCGATCCCTGGAACACACCAATTTGGTATCAGAGCCCTCTGCGGTGGATGCGATGTCAGGATCAGAAGAAGCAACGGAAGAGGTAACCATGGCGCAACTTTTCCAATCTCTCCAAATGATAAATTGGCGACTGGATGGCATGCACCAACAGATGGGGGATGTGGTCAACCGGCTGGCGGCCGTCGAAAAACAGCCGGCGGCAGAGTTACCCGGTCTATTGCAGCCTCCACCAGGATCGCAGCAAACAACTCGGCGGACGTACCTGCGACAATCATCATCGGTACCGCTACAGATGTCCACCACCACGTTACTTTCCAACCATCCCCTGCAGTTTCCATATTCCACAACCAACCCAACCATCTTATCACCCACCCCACCCCCCACCATGCCATACCATCCAACCCAATTTCATCTCCAACCCCATGACCAGCACGGTGGCCCTTTTCCAACCCTGTTGCCCGCAGGCAATGTTTCATCGGGAGTCCCACGCTACCACAAGTTGGAATTTCCTATCTACGATGGCAAAGACGATCCTCTAGCTTGGATCAATCGATGCGAACAATTCTTCCGCGGGCAACGGACGGACGAGGTCGATAAAGTCTGGCTAGCCTCTTATCATCTCACCGGCATTGCCCAATATTGGTATTTCCAATTGGAAAGGGATACAGGAACACCATCTTGGCCTCGTTTCAAGGAACTATGCCACCTACGATTTGGACCACCGATAAGAAGCAACCCTCTCGGCGCCTTGGCGCGACTTCCCTTCACTAGCTCGGTACAAGAGTACATTGATCAATTTCTCGTCTTATTGTGCCGAACAGAGGCCTTGCATCCACTACGCCAGATGCAACTCTTCACCACGGGATTGCCCGAACAATTGCGACTTGATGTGGAGCTCCAAAACCCGACAGACCTTCAGGTGGCTATGAGCTTAGCCCGGGCGTATGAACGTCGCTTGGCGCTTAGCCCGGGCATATGAACGTCACGGCCAAGCGATACCAGCACCACCGGGAGCAAGAAGCAACCAACCAAGCCGAAGATCTTCGGGTTGGCAGCGGCCATCTACCACCATCCCAGCAGTACCGCGCCCATCAGCAGCAGCAGAAAATACAACAACGGCCACGCGATCGCCACAAAGACAACCAGTCGCCCAATACGCGGACTAAACCCTGCGGAGATGACCGAACGGCGCAAAAAGGGCCTTTGTTTCAACTGTGATGAACAGTTTGTGCGAGGACATCGCTGTCAGCGGCTCTTCTACATTGACGTGTCCGATGCGGACGACGACTCGGGGCTGGATGGCATACTGGCTGATCTGCATCAAGCGCCCACGGTATCTCTGCATGCCTTGACAGGACTGTGGAACATCCGGGCAAACGACACCATGCAAGTTAAGGTAAAGGTGGGAGAGAAGGAATTTGTTGCATTAGTAGACACAGGGTCGACTCATAACTTTATCAGTGAAGAGATGGTGGCCAGCACAGGAATATCACTCGAACCCAGACCTGGTCTGCGGGTCGAGGTGGCCAACGGGGACCGCGTGACCAGTGGAGGCATCTCCCGGAATTTGCTCCTTTCAATTGCTAGTGAACCCTTCACGGCAGATGTTCTAGCGCTTCCCCTCGGCGGGTTCGACATAGTTCTCGGCGTACAGTGGCTCAGAACATTAGGATTGATTCTTTGGGACTTCAACAATCTCCGTATCTCCTTCTGGAGAGAGGGTCGCCATATCACTTGGCATGGTATAGCAGCACTGGGTGCAGCGGTCCGTGCGGTTACGTGCTCCAAAGAAGAGCTCCTTACTGCCTTATTGACTGAGTTTGAAGAGCTCTTCGCCGCACCAGAGGGACTTCCACCGGCACGACCCTTTGATCATCGCATTCATCTGCGCCAAAGATCGTAACCAGATGGCGAAGACGACCATATCGATACCCCCGCCATGTATGACGAGCTCGAACGTCAATGTGCCGCAATGTTGCAACAAGGCACCATCCGGCCAAGTACTTCGGCTTTCTCATCTCCAGTACTACTGGTCAAGAAGGCTGACAACTCATGGCGCTTTTGTGTTGATTATCGAGCACTTAATGCGTTAATAGTCCGCGACAAATTTCCGATACCAGTCGTTGAAGAACTCATTGACGAGTTGAGAGGCGCACGCTTCTTTACCAAACTTGACCTCTGTCCAGGCTATCATTAGGTGCGCATGCACTTAACAGATGTGGAGAAAACCGCCTTCAGGACACATCATGGCCACTTTGAATTCTTGGTGATGCCATTCGGCTTAACCAATGCGTCGTCTACGTTTCAGGCCTTAATGAACGAGGTTTTGTGGCCTTATTCCACCGGTTTGCCCTTGTTCTTTGATGATATTTTGATATACAGCCCTTCATGGTCGGAACATTTGCAACATTTGCGAACCATTCTACAAGTCATGCATGACAATTGCCTTCATCTGAAGCGGTCCAAATGCACTTTTGCTACACCATCTGTAGCCTATCTCGGCCACGTTATTTCAGCCAATGGGGTTGCCATGGATGAAGGCAAGGTGCTCGCTGTCCGCACATGGCCACAACCACAGTCCGCGAGAGGATTGCAGGGGTTCCTTGGCCTCGCCGGCTACTACAGAAAATTCATTCATGTTTTCGGTACTATAGCCGCACCTCTCACTAAACTTCTCAAGAAAGAAACTTTCCAGTGGTCCGAAGCAGCAAACCTTGCTTTTCAAGCACTCAAGAAGGCTCTAGCCAGCGCACCTGTACTACACCTACCAGACTTCTCCATCGATTTCATCGTCGAGTGCGATGCCTCGGGCATGGGGTTTGGAGTTGTTCTTCACCAAGGCGCTGGCCCTCTGGCTTTCTTCAGCAAGCCGGTGGCTGCCCGCCATGCGAAGCTTGTCGCTTATGAAAGGGAGCTGATCGGATTAGTACATGCTATTAGACACTGGAGGCCATACCTTTGGGGTCGTTCTTTCATCGTACGTACCGACCACTACAGCCTGAAATTTCTGTTGGATCAACGGCTTTCTACCATCCCACAACATCACTGGGTTAGCAAATTGTTTGGGTATAGCTTCACAGTCGAATATCGACCTGGCCGTTTGAATATTGTGGCTGATGCTCTTTCACGCCGAGAAGGGACACCACTACGGTTTTTGCGCTCTCTGGACCTTCCTTCTCGCTCTTTGATGAGTTACGACAGGAGATAGCTACTGCACCCAAATTACAATCCATTTGTTCTCAGGTTCGCTCAGGTGCATTGGGTGCCCCATGGTCGTGGACGGATGGCTTATTGCTCCATGGAGGCCGGGTGTATGTTCCAAAGAAGCACCTTCTTTGCCAACTATATTAGCAATACCACACAGACATGAAGGATTTCGAAGACCATCCAAATGATTGCGATCAGAATTTTATGTTCCCCACACGCGAAAGGAGGTTCAGGATTTTGTGCGAGCTTGTGTCATATGTCAAAGAAATAAGACTGAACATCTTCACCCCACCGGTCTGTTACAACCACTCATGGTCCCAACGATAGTCTAGGCCGATATTTCAATGGATTTCGTTGAAGGGTTGCCTTGTGTACATGGCAAATCGGTTATCGACCGCTTTTCCAAGTATGCTCACTTCATTCCATTGGGCCATCCATACACAGCCACAACAGTTGCCCGTGTTTTCTTTCACGAGATTGTACGCCTTCATGGGATTCCACATTCGATCGTCAGCGACCGTGACCCATTCTTTACTAGTGCGTTTTGGCAAGATTTGTTTCGTTTGACAGGCACTCGACTGCATATGAGTTCAACATTTCACCCCCAGTCCGATGGCCAGACAGAGGCAGTCAACAAAGTTATTGCCATGTATCTTCGTTGTCTCGTAGGGGATCGACCTCGCAATTGGGTAGAATGGTTACCATGGGCCGAATATTGTTATAATACGTCGTATCATACAGCTCTTCATGATACTCCCTTCAAGGTTGTGTATGGGCGTGCACCTCCTTTGATGACATATGATGAAGGCACGGCAAAAGTAGCGGCGGCTGAAGCACAGCTACGAGACCGTGATGCATTTATTCACGAGATCTGTGACCGTCTCCTCCAAGCCCAGCATTATGCTAAACAATACTATGATAAACACCATAGGGAGATCACCTGCGAGGTAGGTGAGTGGGTTTGGTTATGCTTGCTTCATCGGCAAGCCACATCAATTCCAGGCCGTCGCATAGGCAAGCTCGGACCAAGGTTCTACGGGTCGTATCAAGTATTGGCTTGTATTGGTTTGGTAGCATACCGTCTTCAACTACCAGCAGGGTCAAAATTACACAATGTTTTCCACGTGGGTCTTCTGAAGAAATTCCATGGTGATCCACCCACAACAATGCCAGTATTACCACCCATTGAGAACGGAAGAGCAATTCCAATGCCTGCTAAAATCTTAAAGGCGAGTCTCCGTCGAGACATTTGGCATGTCCTTGTACAATGGGTTGGCCTACCTCCTGCTGATGTGACGTGGGAACCTGTAGACGACTTCAAGCTTGCTTACCCTTCTTTTCAGCTCGAGGACGAGCTGTTTGCCAAGGCCGGGAGAGATGTTGTGTGGGGAAATCATTATCAGCGTCGCAAAGCTAGAAGCGGCAGACCAACGGACTCCAGCGACGCAGCACCGTAGGCAAGTCAGATGTTCAGCAGCAGAGGAAATAAATAAAAGGGAAACTCATACTTAGCTATCTTTAGTTTCAGATTGCTTTAAATAGATAGATTGCCTCAGTCAAAGTTGGATGGGAATTGTATTCCGAGTCGGATAGATTACATGAAAACACTATATAAAGGGGGAGCCTGTTTTGTTGTAAGAATCAAGCAATGAAAGTAAAGTATTTTTTTTCCAGTCTCTGTTCTTTGTTCCCAGTCTTGTTCTTGTCGACAACCTCATCATGGCGCCTGGACGCAGGCCTGCACACGCGCGACCTTCAGTAGCGCACAACTATCGCTTGCGATCCCTGGAACACACCATGGTCCAGGAGTGCTCAGTTAATTCTGAAGACTAAGGAAGTATAGCACTATCTGCAGGAGACCTGCGTCGAGCTTGCAAACAAGGGGAGTACTGATTGGAGGGTGTGGAACACCACGAACTCTGTGGTGGTGGTGGTATGGTTGTTGACTTCGGTGTCCCCGTCCCTTGCTAGGATGTTAGAGGCGATCCCATGTACAACGGTGATGTCGAAAACGCTAGGGAACATGTACTCCAGAGTTGGCAATGTGATGATGATAGTGGAGGTTCAAGGTAAGGTAGATACTCTGAAACAGGGGGAGAATAACGTTCAAGAATATACCAGTGAGCTATAGCAGTTGTGGGTTGATTTGGATCAATATGATCCACTGCAGCTGACGTGTGCTAGTGATATTGAGTTTGGTAGGGTGTGGCCGCAACGTAGGAGGGCCACTCACTTTTTGAAAGATTTAAACCCTGAGTTTGCAAGCAGAGGGGCTTAAATATGCCATCAGGCAGCATTGCCAACTATGGAGGAGACTATTTTACTAATGGTTGTCGAGGAAACTCGACAGAGAATGATGGTGGGTAGCAATCCTATAAGGTCAGCGTATGCCATAGCTGATGACAGAATGTTACAACTGTAAGCAAACAGGACACCTGAGTTGGGTGTGTCCTCCCTCACGGACTAGAGGTCACGAGGGTGATTGGATTTGCCGTGATGCGAGATGCAGCAACTCGAACTTTGTAAGGAAAACTGAGTGTTACAAGTGTGGGGCATCTCAACCTACTAAAGATGCGAGATGTGGTTGGGCAGCGGCACGTGGGAGAAAATAAGGGGGGGAGGATGGCACCTTCATTGCCGTTGCCAATCCAGTCATAGTCATCGCTAGATCTCTCATTGCCGCCGCCCATTGCCGCTAGGGGTCGCCAATGCACGGGAGGCTACCGGCGGATCGGCTGGAGAGAGAGAGAGGAGAGGAGAGCTGGAAAGGGAGAGAGCTGCAAGTGAGGAAGAGATAACTAGATATTTCTTTAGAGCGGACGGTCGATATTGTTTTAGATCCGTCGGTCGAGATTACTTTAGATCAGACCAATATAGTAGCCAGCTCCTTCTCCCGCGCCTCCTCCTCCCTTCTCCTTCTTCCTCGCCACCGCCTCACACGCGACTCCTCTCGCCTCTGCTCCCCCTCGCCTCTTATCAACTCGCCTCTACCCCGCGCCTCGCCTCACCTCTGCTCCCCTTCGCCTCTGCGCCTCGCCTCCGCCTGAGTCGGCCGCCTAGGCAACGGTCCACTGCCCGACTAGCTCATAGGTGAACATTGGCCATGACAGAGAAGACCGCATAACGGAGAAGTGGCGTAAGGGAGAAGAGGATTGAGACTGGAGTCAAGTGTAATTGTTTGTGGCAGAGGTAGAGTTGGTGGGGGCCGAGGGTGGTTGGGGGCATGAGGGTAGAGGAAGAGGAGGTTGAGGTCGGGGCAGCTGGTAGATGGTGGAGATAGATTTGGTGATGCCCCTGGTAGTATTTGTGGTGAGCAACTTTTAGTCTTTGTGATGATATTAGCTATAGAGTCGATGGTAGGTTTGGTAAGGTCTAATAAAGGTATTGCAATATCTAATAAGATGAACATGATTGTTATCTCGTGCTCATTTTGAGGGGGAGTGTTGGAGAATTCGTATTAGAGTCTAGTATAGAAGTTGTATTAGAGTCAGATTGTATCTTGAAACTATAAATAAAAGGTGTGGGGTCCTGTGAGACAACACTCACAACACATAACTATTCCCAAAATTTCTATATAATCTTATGAGTATGTAGCTTTATTTCTTTAATACTAAAGCAATAGTAAGAGATAAAAATGGTTCCAGATTGAACATGATGATTAGCCTTTGGTACATTACCAGTGTCTTACTATCAGAGTACAGAGATAATGCTCCAGCTGCATCATATTGAAGCTTCAAATGCCCTTGCCCAACTTGCAGATTACTATTTTTACTTCCTTGAGATGAGTAAAGAGTGGACGTCGAAGAGACAGATGCTGTAATATATATATTGCATAAGAAGATTTCTCAAACTTTTGAGTATTCCTTTCTAAAGTTGGTGCATATCAAGAAGAAAGGCATGAATTTACCTGATTTCCCGCTTGAGACAAAATAAGTATTGAAACCAAGAGATGGTACAGAAACAGGAAAGGCGAGCCAAAACTTGGGCTTTGCAGCAGGCAATGTGCCTAAGTAAGCCTTGACATGGTTGTCCCGTATGTACAATGAGGCGTTAGCTATCGGCAGAAGTTGCGATTCAATTTCTCTCCCCTCAGAATCATGAACAACAATTGAGTCACTGATAACCTGTTGATTACATGAATTGGCACATTTACATTCATTCTAAAGTGAAGCAGTTTCATGGTAATGGCACCATGCATTACACAAATCTTATGCATAAGTAGAAAAAACTGATGGATGTATGAATTAGAAATTAAAAATTAAAAATAAATATCTTGTTTCGAGGGAATAAAAACTGCATACTGGTATGCGGAGGACATCTTCTCGTTTCCACCCAAGAGAGTTGTACACAAGAACAACCTGTAACAGAAAAGTTGAAACAAAATGATTGATTCTATACCTTTTTTTCTTCAAAAAAAATATCATGCATGAATTGAAAACCTACAAAGGTTTTTATCTTAAAAAATGTCATGCATGAGTTGAGAACAGAACTCACCAAGCTTTTGCCTTGAGAAAAGTCCATTTCGGAAGGGGGGCAGTATGTAATGTTTAGGAGAGGACACTGAAAAAGGGGATAAATAGTTAAAACTAAGTCATTTCTAAATTACAAGGGAAATTGAGAAAGCGGTCGATAACCATTATTGTTTCTGTTTTTTAAGGTATTCACCATTGCAGTTCATCGTAAACTAACACTAGTAAAATTTATTTCACATGACAATATAAGGTGAAGGGAGCTACCTACAACCTATGTCACACACACAAAATATAGTTGCACCCACAGTTTGTGACAATACCACTGGGCTAGGTTCGATTAATTAGATAGAATGCAAAGTGGTTCTACTTCTCACACACACAAAAGAAAAAATCTGCAAACCAACCTGTCCAAATTTCGTTGTTGGTGAAGAACAGTGTGGTTTTGAGCCTGACTCACTCAAGCAAGCGAGAGACATCGAAACCAGCTCCTCGGCCTGTTAAAGAATTAAACCAAATGAAGCGATCAAATATTCAGATCCCAAAAGAAAACATCAAATAATAATTACAACAATTTTCTAGGGAAGCTCACTTGTGTAAAACCAATTGATAATCTTTTTGCATAATCATTTGCAACATGCTGCTTCTCTGTTCCTGAAACAGCATCGTGGTGCTGAGAAAGAGCTAAGGCATCAGCTAAACTATCCGTTGTGAGACCTGAGTTTCTTCTCCCTTTGAAGAATTCCAGCTGCCTAGCTGCCTGAAAAGTGAAAACAAATTGACCTTTAAGTATATGAACTCTACCAATTGGCCAAGAAAATATATCACATCAATGTTGGACATCTGAAGGCCAGCATAATGAAAAAGGACAGTAAAACTACCAAGTAATATCCACTCATCATGCGGACATATCGTTTTAAGGCAGGTCTGCTTGTGAAGTAACCTGTCCAGTATGCATTCGGGTCATCTGCATATCTGGTGGAACAAATACAATCATATGCATGTAAAAGGGGAAAAAAGCAAAGTTAATCGTACCAATTATGAATATAAAATAAAACATACGGGAAGAAATCATTGGTCTTGAGAGGCCAAGGTTCATTTGCAGCATATTTTGCATCAGTGTAAATGGAAGGTGTGGAATACAGCGCATTGACACGGCCATCCTGAGGTTTGGTCCAACAGAACAAGCATGGTAAGTTCTAACATTGGCAACAGCATTACTAGGGTAGTTAGATAAAACGTCAGCACTATTTAATTATTGTCAGTATAAAATGCTGAAAAGAAATAAAGTTGCATCGATAACAAGAAAAGAAAAGTATGGAATGTTTGCTTAAGCATTTATGTTCTTATCTGACTAAATTGTTAGAATAAGACTCCAGAATAGGATATTATTTGGTTTCCTTATCTGTAACCTTCCTTTGGACTCCCTATATATTGCCCATTGGGCCCCCTTTAATAGACATACATTATTCGTAACATGGTATCAGAGCTTAGGGTTACCTAGCTCTCCTTCCGCTGCCATCCGGCTTCGTGGCCGCCCGAGCCCTTCATCGCCGGGCCGCCCGTCGTTGCTGCCGACGCCCTCGCCGAGTCGCTCGACACTCATCGCTAGCGTGTTGATCTTTTCGGTCGCCCGTTGACGAGCCACGAGCCCTCGCCGAGCCGCCGTCGCCGTCACCGAAGCGAGATCGCAGTCGCTGGGCGCTCTCGGGCGCCCGCCCGCAGATCTCTTATCCGTCGCCGTCGTCGCCGCCGCCGCCGCCGTTTTCGCCGAGCCGCTCTTGAGAGAAGATCGACGGCTCCGCCGACGCCGCGTTGCCGCCATCTCGGATCCTTCACGCGCGCCATCGCCGCCGGATCCGACCACGAGGAGACGCGTGCCGCCGCGTCGCACGACTCGCCTTGCTCGCTAGCTCGGCGCCGCCGCCAACTCAAGTCGCTCGGCCGACGCCGCCGCCGCTGGCCGCCACACGAGCGAGAAGGGGAACCTAGTTCCCGCGTGCGTCGTGAGTTAACAGGCCGAATGGAATTCGGCCTGTTTTAAAAGATTCGGCCGGTGTAAAAAAAACAGAGAGAGATACGTCGGTCCAACCGCCGCGCCGTCCAGCGCCGCCTGTTAGACTTCGTTGCCTTGGTCGCCGCGCCGCCAACGCCGCCTACCGATGGCTTCCGTTCCATCTGCTACGATTCCATTCTAGGGAACAAAGCTTAATGGAATGAACTACAGGTTGTGGTCTTCACTCATGGAGATCACGCTCGATGGTCTTCGCCTCTGGGGACATGTTACTGGTACCCGACCTTGTCCGCCTTCGCCAGTTCAACCTCCTCCCAGACAGCCTACTTCTACATCTCCTACAGATGATGAGGCCGCCAAGAAGGAGGCAGACACCGCTGCTGCTTCTGATGCTGCTGATGAGGCTTATCAATATGCTATATATGTTTCTGAGCACTGGTGTGCTGATGAGGCCCGTGTTAGAGCCATCCTGGTGGTCAGCGTCGACGACTCCATCCAGCCAGACATTGTTGGTCTGCGTGCCACTCGTCAGATCTGGGAGTACTTGCGTGAGCGATACCAGCAGAGCAACGATGCTCAATTCTTTTCGCTTCAGCGTGAGTTGGAGACGCTTCGCCAGGAGGACTCCTCCGTCGACGATTTCTTCCGAGTCTTGGCGATCTACCGCGCCACCGGACGAGTTGGCTTCTCCGCTCGCTAGGTGTGTCATAAAGTGTGCGTATATGGCGGATCGTGATCGCCGCGCTTTATGATTTCGTATGTCGTCTTCGCCGCAGTTTGAGCTCGCGAGGGCTCAATCGCTAAGCCGCTCACCACGACCGATCCACCGAGGCTCTTTTGACGCTTCGGCCGAGGAGCTTCCCATGGGTTAGCAAAGACGCCTTGTTCCATTGTGTTTGCTACCGCTTCTTCTTCGACTACACCACGGTTTCGCTTCGACTACGCCTCCTCCTCGTGTGTCTTTCTCCTGCTTTTGCACCAACTGGGGTTCAGTGCAATTATTGCAAGAACTTCAAACACGACTATCAGCGTTGTGCGGTGCGAAAAAAGCAGAATAAGGCACGTGGAGGGCAGGGAGGCCTTTCCTCGACTGGCGGACAGACCAGCACGTTAGGATCTTCTCAGCGAGGTGGCTCTGTTCAGCAGCTCTGTCAAGCTCTACTTTAGCAGCTCTCTCACAACTCAACCGAGTTCTCGCTCCTAGCTCGCACGTCTCCTCCAGGTACCTCTTGGGTTCTAGATTCTGATGCCTCTTTCCACATGACACCGGATTCCACATCTCTCACTTCAGTAGGATCTCCTGTTTTTCCCATCTCTGCTCGCACGGTGACGGTACTCTCTCGTCTGTCACCGTCAGGCACTCTTTGTCCACTAATTTTTCTATTCCAGCTTGTTTCCCACGCTCCCAGCTTACCATGCGCTTTCTCTCGGTGGAGTCACCACCGATCTCTATTTGTAGGGTTGGTTTTGACTCACACTGCTTCATTCAGATCGACAAACAGGACGGTATTTGAATCGCCGCCGTAGGGATCGTCGTGGTCTCTACATCCTTGATCGCCTACATCTTCCGTACACTTCGCTGCTCTCTGCCACCCCTACGCCTACTTCCCCGCCATCGCCGCTACCACCGCGAATTTGCGCAATGGCATCACCGCTTAGGTCACTTGTGTGGTTCCCGCCTTTCTTCATTAGTTCGTCGGGGTGATCTTGGACGTATTATCGCTGACACGGCCATGTTTTGTCGTGGTTGTGTCGGCAGCGCCTACAACTTCCTTATCATTCTAGTGAGTCCTTGTCTTCGCCCTTTTGACTTAGTTCATTCTCGATGTATGGGGACCTGCGCCTATTGTCTTTAAAGGCGGGCATAAATCTTATGTTATCTTCATTGATGATTATTCTCGTTTTACATGGATTTTTCCTATCTCTAATCGTGGTCAGTTCCTTGCAATCTATCGTAGCTTTGCAACGATGGTTCGTATCGCTTGATTCATCATTCGTATTTTTCGATGTGATTCACGGCGTAGCAATCGTTCTAGTGCTTTTCGACAATTTCTTTCTAAGCAGGGCACTCTTTACCAGTCTTCTTGTCCTGGTGCTCATGCTCAAAATGGGGTTGCTGAGCGCAAACATCGTCATCTGATTGAGACTGCTCGCACTCTTCTTCTTGCCTCTCATGTTCCACCACGCCTGGTCGAGATCGCTTCTCTACGATATCTCATCAATATGCGCCTTCCATCGCTTCTTAAGGGTGTCGATCCCATATAGCGCCTCTACTCGAGCCCCCAAGACTACCTTCGTATTTTTTGTTGTACTTGTTTTGTTCTGCTGCAACCTCGTGAGCGCACTAAACTATCAGCCCAGTCAGTTGAGTGTGTGTTTCTTGGTTATAGTTCTGAGCATAAGGGTTATCGCTGTTGGGATCCTTCTACTCGACGGATCAGGATTTCACGAGACGTTGTCTTTGACAAATCTCGACCTTTCTTCTATCGAGATTCGGCTTCTTCTCATGTTTCCACTGTTGAGTCGATTTCATGGTTGACTCTTTCAGACTCTTCACCCATTTCTCCACTATCACAGTCTTCCCCTGGTCTGCCTCCAGTGGTTCCTTTTGTACCTCCGCTTTCGGTGGTGTCTCCTACAACACCGCCTCGGTTCCCACAAAGACCATCATCTCGCTTCTCGGTGTTCACTACTCGCACGCCCTCGTTCTTCACCGCCTCCTCTTACGGTATCTTGCCGACACCCACATCCGATCCTCCCGATGATGCTCCTCCCACGCTCTTCGTGGACCGCATCCTTCGACCTCCCGACGCTTGGATTTGCTCCAATAGCTCATGCTCTCTCACATCGAGCCTAGTTCTTATCATGAGGCTACCCTTATTCTCGAGCGGCAATACGCTATGGCGTAAGAGCTTGATGCTCTTCGACGACGGAGACTTGGGATATTGTACCACCGTGCATGCTCGCCCAATCATGTGCAAGTGGGTATACAAGATTAAGACCCGGTCTGATGGTACTATTGAGCGCTACAAGGCCCGCGGTTTTCAGTAGGCGTATGGTCGGGACTATGATGAGACTTTTGCCCCTGTTGCTCATATGACCACTGTTCACACTCTTGTTGCGGTTGCTTCGTCACGGTGGTCTATCTCTCACCGGATGTTAAGAATGCTTTTCTTAATGGTGTTTTGCATGAGGAGGTCTACATGCGGCACCACCACCGGGTATTCTGCTCTCGCGGCATGTCCGCTGCGTCTTCGCCGTGCTCTTTATGGCCTCAAACAGGCTCCTCGTGCCTGGTTTGCACGTTTTACCTCAGTGATTACTGCTGTTGGTTTCACTGTCAGTTCCCACGATCCTGCTCTTTTTGTTCATGTCTCATCTCGGGGTAGGACACTGCTTCTTCTATATGTTGATGACATGCTCATCAGGTGATGATTCCTCTTTCGTCACATATGTGAAGAAGCATCTCGATGGAGCGCTTTTGATGATCGATCTTGGTTCTCTTACATACTTCCTTGGGATTGAGGTCTCTTCCATGCCTGAGGGCTACTACCTCTCCCAGCAGAAGTATGTCTAGGATCTTCTTGACCGATCCGTCCGACCGATACTCGCATTCTTGAGACTCCATGGAGCTATCCCTCCAGCTTCATGCCACTGATGGCGATCTTCTTGAGGATCCTACTCGATATCATCATCTTGTTGGGAGTTTGGTGTACCTTGTAAGCACTCGTCCTGATATTGCTTATGTTGTTCATATCTTGAGTCAGTTCATGGTCCGTCCTACTCATATTCACTACAGTCACTTTCTTCGTGTTCTTCGCTACTTGCGTGGGACTATCTCTCGTCATTTGTTTTTCTCTAGCTCCACCTCACTACTGCCTTTAGCGACTCGATGCAACTCGGGCTAGTGATCCTTCCGATTGTCGCTTCTCTTTACGCTTCTTGTGTTTTCTTGGCTCCTCCGATTGCCCGAAGACTAAGAAGCGCATCGCAGCTTCCGCTCGAGCGGAGGTCGAGTTGAGAGCTATAGCAGCAGTGACAGCAGAGGTTACTTGGTTGAGGTGGCTATTTGCAGATTTTGAAGTACCTGTGGTGAGACCTACGACTCTTTTGTCTGACAGTACAGGTGCTATCAGTATTGCTCGGGATCCAGTGAAGCATGAGCTCACCAAGCATATTGGTGTGGATGCTTCATACACTCGCTCACAGGTGCAGGAGGAAGTACTTGCTTTACAGTTTGTGCCATCAGAACTACAGATTGCCGACTTCTTTACGAAGCCACAGACTAGGGCACAACATTTGTATTTTCTCTCCAAACTCCGTGTGTGTGATCCACCATGAGTTTAAAGGGGGTGTTAGAATAGGACTCTAGAATAGGATATTATTTGGTTTCCTTATCTGTAACCTTCCTTTGTACTCCCTATATATTGCCCATTGAGCCCCCTTTAATAGACATACATTATTCTTAACATAAATGACACATGGAAAAAAAAAATCTAATGCATCTCATGATACATAGTGTGAGAAGATTCAACATTTCAAATGTATTTCATGAACCATAACTGAAAAACCATCATGGCGAGAGCCCAGGAGATATGCATTAAGTAAAGGCATGATTACAACTTCATGATGGAACTAAAAAATAACTAGAGAAATTATAACTTTTGTAATATCCATGCTCATTCTTAACCTTGTTCACATAGTGAATTAATTTGTCCATCTGTCTGAACCAACTTTCTGCGTATTGATATTTGAAGTCTGTTCCCATTGTAAACATGATATGGTTTGTCCTTGTGATATTTGCCTACAGAAAAGAAAGAAAGAAATATAACTTAGAATGAACAACTGTACTTCTATATAGAACAATAACTTTAAGTACAAAATGTTGTGGTCCAAACAATAACTTTTTGAGTATAAAATGCAGGATGGACATATCGAGACCCTAATGTACCTGTGCTATAGCTGCAGCAACAAAATCATTCACCCGTTGTTCAACATTATAATCAAAAAGAAGGGGATCATCCTGCATAGAGGAAAGCAATGAAGAATTGATTCGTGCCTGGTGTCGAATGATATGTAATAACTGAAGTTCTCATTAATTTACCTGGACGACAGGGGAATTATCATCAACTTCAAAATAAAACCCACCAGGAGGTGGTTCATAGTTTTTTGGGAAGATGCCAGCAAAGATCTGAAAGAAAATATACAGATTTCCAACATTACATAGGAAATATGGTTTGCCGAAATTTAAGAACATCATATTGAGGTGTAACATTTAGTGTGGAAAAAGAAAATGCCACTTACATCAGCTGATGAGCCAAAGGTCTTGGAGCCCCTCCATACAACTTCAAGTTTTTTTGTTCCCTTCCGCGTGTCGCGGTCTTGGTAATCAATCCGAAAAAAATAAAAAGCATCAAATCCTACCTGAAAGATAACAATATGTTTACTGAGCTATCTCTTTTCTGGTAAGTCCGATATCTTTGTCAAAACACTGCAGATACAACTGTAATTAAATTAAAAGATTGAGTTGTGTAAATTCAATAGTTCTGTTGGGTGGTCCAGAAGGTTCTCAGCTTTTAGGTACTTTCGTATCAAGGAAATTCGTAACTAGCTACGATGAGTGATGACTAGTTACTAAGTTATCACCGAGAGTGCAAAATTCATATTATCATGCAAATGGAGAGTATGGGAAAGTAGAGGCGCACCATGTAGGAAATTTGACCTAGTTTCTGCCTGTCAAAGCATTAAAGTCACATGAAATCCAAAAGCATGACATAAATGGATACAATGAATTACTTCTGCACCAAGGAGGTAAGCCTGAACAGCAGAGTGCCCAAATGGATCAATCTGCCAACCAATCCTTGGAATCTGACCGAACTCCTCCTTGATGAATTTGTGCCCAAGCGTAGTCTGATCTATCATGTCGATGTAGTGTACAGCCGCCTCATCATGCATGCACATGCCCCCATTTCTTCAGCATCACAAGCAGAAATATGTCATCCACTATAGAACAGAGACATGATTGCCAATGCTACCTACAAAGTGACAACTTTGGAACACGAAAGAACATACATTAATTCCAACCGTCCAGAGCTGATAAGCCCCTTCATCGTATCCTTAATCATGTCGTTCTGCTGCCTCCACCATCTCTGGAAGAACGCCTGCAAACATACACAAACTATTGCTGAAGAAAAAACCCACCATCGAACCAAAAAAGAACCCACATTATAACACCATCCATTGGATGTGGAATTGCAGATCTAATCTCAATTCTTGGAATTAACAGCAAGCAACAGAGTTGCTATTCTACTTTGACAAACACGAAATGGCTGTAGAAACAACAAAATGACTACAGGTAATCGTGCATTGCTTCCCGCCCCCAATTCCACACCTCCAAGCTTCTCAAATTGCAATTCTTCACGCTTGCGTAGATGAAAATATTCCTTACCTGCTCGACGTAGATGAACTTGCGGTTCTCGTCCTTGAGCAGCGCCGGCACAAGCGAATCAAGCACGTTCTGCACGCACGCACCCTACAACCAAAAACACCCACCAAAACTAGAATAAAACAACGAAAAACTGACGGAAACTAGTTTAACTTTAAAAATCAGTGGAAAATCAGGAAAATTTACCAGGTTAATTTAACACGAAATCACGCAAAATCTAGCACAATAAATCGTAAAATTTCTCCCAAAAAGGGACGAAATTTTTCCAAAATTCAGGGGCGGTCAGCAGCAGCTAGCGCACACCTGGATGGAGTTGTTGGATCCGACGTAGTACTGGTCGACGGTCTTGAGCCAGCCGACGTCATCGTGGGTGTGGGCCACCAAGTGCACGTTGAGCTTCCCCTTCACCACCCCCGCTGACGTGTTGTAGGGGATGTACATCGCCTCGCCACCGCCGGAGCCGAGCAAGACGGCGGCGGCGGCGACGAGGAGGGCGAGGCGGACGGGGCCCATGGCGGGCCGCCTCCGGGCGCTTCCGGAAGCTTCTAGAAGAGCACGGGGAGGGAAAGAGGGAGGGAAGGGTGGCGGTGGTCTTCGGGTAGTGTGGCGGTGGTCGTCGGGTATTGTGGCTGCGGCCGGCGAAGTCGAGTAGCTAAGAGCAGCGGGAGTGGGGCCCACCTGTGCGGGAGCGGGTAGTTGCGCCTTGCGCGTGTTAAGATAATCGAAATCGTACTCCCGTGACGAACAATCCAATCAAACTATAAAATAAGAGAGATAGACATAATTGGACAGAGGATTCTTAAAAAATGAATTAGTGGTAGTTTATTCTCTTTTATACAATATTAGTCGTTAGATCTATTTTTCTTCGTGAGATGTAAGCTGTTAAATTTCGTTTTTTCTCAGTTTCTCTCGTGCGTACGGTTGATCATCCATAGCCTCCTCTCCACTCATCCCACACCCCAACTGCCTAAGCTAGTGCGCTAGAAGCCCAAATATTCTATCGATCTTTTCAAGAACGAGTTTCTGGATCGACGTATTACTTGCATCAGAAAATGAAAGACGATGACGATTGACGAGATATAATTTTTTTAATCCGTAGCAAAATACGGGCATTGAATTGGCCTTTATTATTTAAGAATCCTCATATTTACAGCACAGGTACTAGCTCTCCGGGGTAGTTTAGTCTTTCGCTGATAATAAAGTTTTGTAACAGCACATTGGTATACAGTTATTTTTGCAATGACACGTTTTTAAAAAAAAATAGCAAAACTAGTCTCATGCTAAAGAAATTGACAAAAATAGCACATTCACTGCACTTTTTGCCGCAAGTTTACACGTGTGAACCTGCATCATGACAGTAGCTCGACACGCCTCGCTCATGCGACAATGAACAAGCAGTGCCTCGCTTTTGCACACTATTTGCTATTCTACTGCACTTTTTACGCTCGCTTTTTCATCGCTTGTCATCAAGCGCCGCATGTTGCTCCGCTCATCTCCTACAGTGGATCGGGAGTGTGATAGGCCGATGCCGCACTCCGAGTGTGCGGTAGATGAGTCGCCTATCGCTATGTTTGGAGTGTCATTCATGTCAATTCGCTTCGGAGCGGTTAGATTTGTTATTTCGTCATGAAACAATACCAAATGAGTAAAAAAAAAAACTCATGAGTTATCGGTGTTAACAAAACAGGTGCATCCAAAAATACAAAGGTGAGTGTACTAGAGGCTTGAGAGTATAGACGCTCTATAGGACTGACACTCTTAATAGCAATGGAAGGCTGCATATTGATGAGATATGCAGTCGTAGAAACAGCCTCAGCCTAGAACTGTAATAGAACGTGAAAGGTAAGACGAAGAGTGCGGGTAGTCTCAATGAGATGACGATATTTGCACTCAGCAACTCCATTCTGAGCATGGGTACCAGGACAAGAAGACTGGTAAATAGTACCCTACTTAGAAAGAAACTGTCTAAAAGCGCCGAACAAGATTTCGCCAAACAAATCACAAATAAAAGTACTACGGGAGAATCAAACTGAGTACGAACCATCGTTGCAAAGCTACAATAGATCGTAAGAAACTTATCACGATTAGACATAGGGAAAATCCATGTAAAACAGGAATAATCATCAATGAAGATCACATAAAGTTTATGCCCGCCTTTAGAGATAATAAGCACAGGTCCCTATACATCTGAATGAACTAAGTCAAAAGGACGAGAAGATAAGGATTCACTAGAATGGTAAGGAAGTTGTAGCTACTTGCCCAACTTATAACCCTGATAAAATATGGTCGTATCAACAGTAACACGTCCAATAACACTCTAACGAACTAATAAAGAATGACGGGACCCACATAAGTGACCTAAACAGTGATGCCACTGCGTAAAAACGCTAGAGGTGGTGGCAACAGTGGCGGTAGAAGTAGATGTAGAGGTGACAGGAGCAATCAAGTGGACTAAGGTGCGCACGATTATGATGTAGAGACCTCGATGATCCCTACGGTGCGGGCCATCCCAAGTCGTCCCTATCCGTCGATCCTGGATGAAACTGGTGTAAGAGTCAAAACCAACCCTACAACCAAGATCGGTGAGCTAACCCAACGAGAGAAGCTGCATGGTAAGCTGGGAACATGGGTGTCAGACCCCAAATTTGTAATTTGGAATCTACAGTATCAATCTGTGCTATTCCCTGGATCAATAGATAGCACACACACAGATACATTCTTGGATCAATCACATACATCGCATACACAGTTAAATATATTACATAACCGGCAGTGCGACCCACTGTTTTACAAAAGGGCCACGAATGCCACAATATCATATAGTTCGGAGTACAGAGTAAGGGATAAGTGCGAAAGCAAAAGAAGTAGTAGTGGATTTATTCCCTTTGCCCACAGGCAAGCGACTGGGGTTCCCAACCTAAGCTCCACCATCTTCAAAACCGTCTGGTCCAGCAGCCACGAAGTAGTCATAGGGGTCTTGGTCGGGTGGCTCTGAAATATTATATTGGACGAGCCTGAGTACACAACCGTACTCGCGAGCCAACACACAATGCAGTTTATGGTAGATGATAGGCTAGTTAAGGGAAGGTTCATATTTCTTTTATTTGCATAAAGCCAAGTTTGAATTAGATTAAGTAATAGAACATCCTGAGACTTAGCATTTTTAACAACATGTTTTATAAACTAAGTTTTATTTGTAAGGTACTAGTGAATATCCCATCTCCTATACCATTGAGTAGCTTCATCCACCCAATGCTCTGCTATCCTCAGATTTACCACTAGTCCCCACTGCCTTTTCAAATCCGGGTCCTACCCCAGCCTTTCATTCCACACACACACACCAATGGTTTTGTAAAAATGGAAGATATATCAAGCAAGTTCTCAGTACCGCTCTTGACTATGAGCACGGCTATCTATATAGTTTTCTTACTCTACTGAGTTCGTACACTGTACCCACAAGAGATAAATCAACTTATACTGCACCGACACACTTCCATATATACTGCCCCGACACACTTCCGTAGGTGTGTGGCTAAGGTTGATTATCACAATGCCTTTACAATGCCCAACCTCTTTGCAAGTTCGCACCGCTAGGTATCACCTCCTTCGGACTCTCCTGCTTGTCCTCGGGAGGTTTACCCTTAACGCTGTGTTGTTCCCGTGGCTTAGTTCTCCCATGTCTATCCACACGTATCCACCAATGGCGAAGCCACGCCGAGGCAAACAAATTAGTTTGCAAGGTTGTAGGTGTTTCTGACTTGTGGTTGCACTATTTTACATAAGAGGTCATTACAAGATTTGGTCCTTAATTGACTTGGGCAACACATCCACATACTCCATCGTTGTGCACTCGTCACCAGCCACTGTTTCCATCATCCCAAGTCGAAATCTATTTTTTAGGTTTTGTTTGGTTTTGAAAAATAACCTTTTGTCCAACATACCAGCCAGCTCCCAGCCTCGACTACCCAATCCTGCTTTCATGTTTTGAATGATTGGTGTCGGGCAATTTAACGCCCGCATGGTAATGTATCTAAGCAAGGCTAAGCATGGCACTTAGATACATACTTATTAGCTAGTATGTAAACCATTAATTCTAGGGTGACCAATGATAATGTCCAAGTTCAAGGATAGGAAGGTTCCACTCAATTATCATTCAGACATTAACTATGAACTAGACCAATATAGTTGTATGAATCATAGCAATGCAATTTTATAATTTAAAGCAACATAATTTGCATAGACTAGGTGCAATATGATTAAAATATTAACTCGCCTTGGTCGAGGTACTGCTGCTCCTGCTCGTGGTCTAGTAGAGGGTCTTCGGGAGCTTCAAGTTCTATACGCAAAATCCAACAAAATTCAAATAAGCCCAAATAAATTCGAATTGCATTCCAAAATCCAAATGAACTCCAAATGGGGGTGTCTTCGGTTTAGTTGAGCAGATTTAGTTAGTCTCTGATTCTCATTACCGCGTTCGGTATTGGACATAGAATCCGAGTAGGTAACGTAAGTCGTATCCGAGAGAGTGGGTAGTCCGCATATGAGTTCTCGATCTTGAGTACTGTTCAGTGTCTCGACCATTGGGTCAGAGGGGTTTTTGACTACCTAGAAGGAAGGGGTTTTTAGTACTATTCATTGTTTCAAGTACTATTTATAGTTTCGACCACCTGGTCGAAATGGGTTTCGAATACCTGGTCGAGAGGGTTTTCGAGTACTATTCCTAGTTTCGACCACTTAGTCAGGATGGGTTTCGAATACCTAGTCGAGAAGGTTTCAAGTACTGTTCATGGTTTCGAGTACTGTTCATAGTTTCGAGTACTGCTTGTTTTGACTACTGTTTATTGTTTCGACTATTATTTATTGTTTTGACTACTATTCATTATTTCAACTTATTGGTAAAAGAGTTTCGACTAGCTGGTCGAAGGAGTTTCGACCAACTGGTCGAAAGAAGTTTTGGCTATCTGGTCGAAGGGATTTTGACTATTAGTCGAATGGGGATTTGTACTATCTGGACGAAGAAGTTTCGACAAACTGGTCGAATGAGTTTCGACTAACTAGTCAAAGGAGTTTCAACTGTCTAGTTGAAGGTGTTTCGACTATTGGTCGAAGGGGTTTCGACAATTAGTCGAAAGGGGTTTTCGACTATCTGGTCGAAGAAGTTTCAACAATTTGGTGGAAAGGAGTTTTCGACTAACTGGTTGAAGGAGTTTCGACCAACTAGTCGAAAGGAGTTTCGACCGACTTGTTGGAAGGGGTTTTGACTATATGGTCGGAGGGGGTTTCGATTAACTGGTCGAGATGAGTTTCGATCATCCGATCGGTGAGAGTTTCGACCATCCGGTCGGAAGGAGTCTTAACCATTCGGTCAAAAGGAGTTTTGACCATCTGGTCGGAAAGTGTCTCGACTATCCTGTCAAAAGGAGTTGCGACGATCTGGTAAAAAGGAGTTTCGTCCACCTGCTCCAAATGAGTTTTGTCCATTTGGTCAGAAGGAGTTTCGTCCATCTGGTAGGTGTTTCGTCCATCTGGTCGGAAGGAGCTTCGACCATCTAGTCGAAAGGGGTTTTGACCATCTGGTCGGAAGGAAGTTCGACCACATTCTAGGCGGGGGAGGGTTCAACTACTTGGAGGTTCGACTATATTCCAGGCGAAAGGATGCACAACTACCTAGTCAAAAGGGGATCCGACTACATTCCAAGTAGGAGGAGATTCGACCACCTAAGGGATCGACTACAGCTTGGGTCTACAATGCATTCGACGTTCCGGTAATACTTTCGTGCATCTAGAGTGAAAATGAGCATCTAGTGGCCACTAGGAATGTACCGTTAGGACGCAGAGGAAGTGAGCTGGCCAGAGATGGTCTGGAGATGATGGTCTGCGACGACGGGAGAGGCTCCAAGCGGTGGTGATGGCCAACGAGGTTGATTCGACTACTTGGGCTACTCTGGTCGAAGGAGAAGAAGAACGAGGTCGGCGATAGCTTCTGTGAATACAGAGTGGAAGCAAATGAGGGGAACCATCTCTGGGGTCAGGGAATATGAGTTGACGCATTTAAGTAGGAAAGAGCTTCACTGATGGGCGTAAATGCTACTGGTGACGTCGTGGAGGAGCTTGGCCGAAACGAGCGCTCAAGCCTTACTTGGAGCTTGAGTTCGCTCAAGGAATGGAGGAGTGTGGGAAACTAGCACTCATGGTGCGAAATGACAACGAGGGGGCTTGGGCTGCTATTTATAGCCGCAGGGGTAGACGTAGTCTGAGAGCATGTGTTGCATCCAGTGTGGCTCAGTACCAAGAAGTGGTTGGTGATCTTGATGAGCCTAAGAACACGCAGAGGCGCCGTGTGACGGGTTGAGCGATATGGAGTAATGGCCGAGTGATGGCAGTCGCTAGTGCATATGCCTTGTTGCATCGGGGCGTCTGGACTCGGAAAGTGTCGACGCCGAGCAGGGGAGAGGGGCACACTGACTCGGGTCTGTTTGGCAGGCCACGACCGAGGTGTGGTCTCGGCTACACCGGGTTCGGCTCATCACTAGTCGGAGGAACAATAGCCAGGGAAAGTATCAGGGAGGTAAGGCGTCGCACGGGGGGAAAGGAAGCTACCACGGCCAACCAAGGGGACTCGGTGGCAGCCAAGGTGGCTTACGGGGCTTCATGCCGGCTGACAAGGGAGTAGAAGAAGCGAAAAGAAAAAAATCAGGAAAGGGCTTGAGATAATGAAAAGGGACTTTGCTTTTAAGAAATTCCCATGAGATGATAGATCCTAATCTGGTATTTGTTAGCCAATTCGAATTGGCTCTTCAACATTATTATGATTCTAGGGTTTATACTTCATGTAATTTTCCATGGGGCAATTCTCTTAAGTCTTTGCTACTTCAGATATTAGGGTTTATGTTTTAGGGTTTTCATGTGTCGGCAAAGGAGAAAATGCAGCTCAAATAATTCTAAAAAATACTAGCACAAGGATGACAATAGATTGTTGGGTAACGCGGCAAGGCTACGATAGCACAAACAAAAAATTTCCGTGCAACCAAGGAACCACCACAAGTAATAGATCACGAGATTACCGCTAGACGCGCCGACTCGTAGCGGAAGTAGAGTCGTTGTAGCGAGTTGATACAGTCGTAGTCGTACTCACGACGCGTCTCCTCCTTCGAGTGGTTGTGCTCACCGCGCGTCTGCTCCTCCGAGTGGTCGTACCCACCACGTGACTTCTTCTCCGACTCCGGTGATCAACACAAGTCGCGGATCGTCCTAGTGCTGATGCTTCGCAACAACACCTCCGAGGTATCCACACGTACGGGGCAGGATCACCACGCACTGGAGTGCTAGCACCGGCAGCGTGGTTGAGAAGGCGTGGCTATTAGGGTTTCGGAGTTCTTCCAAAGATCATCCTCACTTCCTCACCCCATGCCACCGCCCCTCTTTATATAGGCATCCATGATGGGTCTCGACCTGGAGGCCTATTAGGAACTCGTGGCCTATACAAATTCAGATCACCATCCAAAAACAGATCCTTGAACAGAAAAGTGAGTAGACAAAAGAGTACTATGACAGCTGACAGACAGAGGAGTACCATCAGCTATCTGAACAGAGATAGGAAAAAAAGAGGTCCTACTGAAGTTAGAGATGTGGAATCTGGTGTCATGTGGAAAAAGACACCAGAATTCAGAACCCAAGAAGTACCTAGAGGAGACGTCTGAGCTAGACTGGCAGAACCTGATGAGCTATGAGAGAGCTGCTGAAGTAGAGCCTAGCAGAACTGATGAACAGAGTCATCTCGCTGAGAAGGTCCTAATATGATGGTCTGTCCTCCCGTCGAGCAAGGACCTCCCTACCCCCTCTTGGATCGTCCAACCCCACGCGTTTTGTTCTATTTTTCACACCGCACAACGCTGATAGTCGTGCCCAAAGTTCTTGTAATAATTGTACTGAACCCTAGTTGGTGCAAAAATAGGAGCAGAAACAGACACCTGAGGAGGGACTGTAGTCGAAGCAGAAACCGTCAGTGTAATCGAAGAAAAATGGGTAGCAAGCACAGCCAGAATAAACTGTGCTGCTAACCCGTGGCAAAACTCCTCAGCACGAAACGTCGAAAGAGCCTCGATGACGGTCGGTCGTGGTGAGCGACTCAACAGCTGAGCCCTAACAGGCTCAAACTCCGGCGAAGGGTTGATGAAGTCATAAAGGCGAAGGCGATCAATATACACCTTCTGCACTTTATAACACTCCTGGCAGAGCGGAGAAGCCAACTCATCCAGCTAGCGCCAAGGACCGACCAGGGATCGGAAGAAGTCGTCGATAGAGGAGTCCTCCTAGCGAAGTATCTCCAACTCACGCTGAAGTGAAAAGAACTAAGCATCGCTGCTCTGCTGGTATCGTTCGCACAAGTACTCCTAGATCTGACGAGTAGCACACAAACCAACAATGTATAGATGGATGGAGTCATCAACGCTAACCACTAGGATGGCTCGAACACGGGCCTCATCATCACACCATTGCTCAAAGTGTCTATGACATACTTAAAGGCCTCATCAGCAACTGCAATAGCGATCTCTGCCTCCTTCTTGGCGCTTGATCTTCTGCAGGAAGTGCAGAAGCATGCTGTTTGGGAGAAGGCTAAACCGGCGACGGCGGACAAGGTCGGGCACCAGCGACATGTCCCCAGAGACGAAGACTATCAAGGGTGATCTCCATGAGTGAAGACCACAACCTGTAGTTCGTCCCATTAAGCTTGGTTCTCGAGAATGGGACCACAGCTGATGGAACGAAGCCATTGGTAGGCGCTGGACAACACGACGACCAAGGCAACGATGTCTAACAGGCGGCACTGGACGGCGCGACAGTTAGATCAATGTACTATTTTTTCTCTCTCTCTCTCTCTCTCTTAATGTACTGTTTTTTCTCTCCTTTTTTCTTTTAACATGGGCCGACTAGCTCACGTAAGCAAAAGTCGGCCTGTTGAGTAGAGCAGCGAGGGGGGAAGAGCGAAGCACGTGCGAGTGAGAACTAGGGTTCCCCCTTGTTAGTGGTGAGGGCGGCGGAATCGGCAGGGCTTTACGCGGCGGTGTAGACCGAGGCCGAGCGGTGGCTTGCGACGTGGCAGCGGGGGGAAGCTCATCGGTGGGGAATTCGAGCGGCAGCTCGCGATGCGGTGTCGAGAAGGAGCTCATCAATGAGCGTCTCTGTCTTCGTCTCGCGCTAGCAACGCTGTGGTCATTATGACAAAGGCCACTGCGTCGGCGCGCGGCGGTGCGGCCGAGAGCAATGGCGCTGGCCGGAATGGAGGCTCCGCGGCGTGGCCGGGCCGAGAGCGGAGGCTTGGGCTACCTCCTGGCAGAGCGGCGGCGGCAACAAGACAATAGAGCTGCGGTGACCCAAGGAGGGTGGCGGCAGCAACGAGGCGATGCGAAAAAAACTAGGATTAGTGCCCTAGCTCTGATACCATGTTATGAATATTATGTGTATATTCAAGAGGACCGAATGAGCAACATATATAGGGAGTACAAGGGGGTACCATATACAAATAAAGAATACAAAAGAATCATATTCTAACAACCGACTCATTTTGCCTCTTTTTTAACCGAATAACAAATCTAGCCCACGCGTCTAAAATGAAAAAAATGACACCTCAACCATACTCCTCGTGCACCCCTCCTACCATGCTCCTTGTGCGTGGCAGCCACCTTTCGTGATCCCCGTGCGCGAGAGAACTAGATTTGCTATTTCGTTTCAAAAAGATGCTAAATGAGTCAAAAACTCGCGCTCTCGCTGTGTGCCACGTTAGCTTGTGAGGGGTGCGCCTGCATTATTTCATAATCTCTAGAGTAAATTTCAGTATGGTCCTCCCATCTTTAAGGCAATTTCAACCTTATTATTTCCTATGAAATTTCAAATTCGGCATTGTTACCATCGGATACCGTATACTCTAGCTAGAGCCTTGTAAGGGCATCATTGCCATATTGGCGAGTGAGTTGACAATGACATATTAAGTTAGGGAGAATTCAGGATTTGCCAATTTAGGATTTGCTATTCGGTGCCTCACCGACATGTAGGTGTAGAGACCATATGTCAGTGAGACAATAAGTGACAAATCCTGGAATGCTAACAAAAGGATTGACAAATCCTAAATTTTTTCCATTAAGTTTTTACCGACACACGACACTCTATGTAAGCATCCGGCTCATGAATTATCACTGCATCAATTAGGGGTGGATATCAATCTAACGAGCCGAGTAAGAGCAAAATCTAATTTCATTAAAACTTAACACATTTCAATGCTTAACCAATTAATTAGTGTACTTTAAGTAATTTTGAATCAGCCAACGAGCCCTACTAACTGTTAGGAAACTCTGGGCCTGGCCCATAAGCCAGCCCATCTATGGGCACCCCACCGGAAACCCTAGCAGGGTCAGGAGACTATATATAGGGGGGACCCCCAACCATTGTAACACAATCATTGAAGAGCAATAAAGCGAAGCATGAAGTCCCATCATATCTCCCATGTTCAATCTACTATTGTGTTCTTGTGTTCTTTGTTCTTATGATTCTGAGTATTGTTTATGAGGTAATCGCTAAGACTAGACTCACCAGCGATGATGCCTCAACATGTTATCAGCATGATCGACTCTCCTCGGATCGAAAGGGAACCGTCGATAAACGACACTCGTAGATCAAATCATTTTTTCTAGATTGCATTCATTTCTACAAATTTGGCTTTCCAAATTGTAACCTATGGTGCAAATCCGCTCTAATCTACCGTGAGCTGACTTGAAGTCATCGGCCAAGCCGATCGGTAGATTACATAAAAAAGTGGATGTCGATTGTACCGTAGATTGAAATTTGCAAATTCGTTCTAATCTACCGCGAGCCGACTTGAAGTCGTCGACCAAGTCGATCGGTGGACGTATGAACATTATCCGCATGAACAGTGCTCGTATGTAGAGTGCGTCTCATATGAACAGTAATACAAAACAAAATTGGTCGGCGCACGACCTGGAGCCTTGTGCCGCCAACCTATCGTCGGTCCCTGCCGGCCAGCGCCGCCCCTGCACGGGCCCTTCCCCGCCGGTCGGCGCCAACCCTACGCAATCCAATCATCACCAAAAGAAAAAGGGGGGGAAAGCTCGAGCCGTCGCGCTTGAAGCCTCCGGTTAGCCGCCTCCACCGCACAACACTACACACGGTCTATCGCGCAGGCTTGTAGCCACCGACCGGCCCCACCGGACCTCCATGTCATGCCCCGCCTCCGCCGCCTAGAAGCGGCTCCCCGAGCCGGCTTGCTGCGCACCCCGCCTCCGGCATAGAAATAGCTTGCCGCACCGGCCCAGACGCTCGCGCTTAAACCGCAGCCAGCTCCCATGGAGGGAACCGCTACCACTAGGTGAACGGGGGTAGTCCCTACCCCCGATCCCCCCTTTTAAGCGGCGGTCGAGTGGACCTAGAAGGCCAGCCCAATCTTTTCTGGCTGAAAAAAATGGAAAAGAAAAAGACAATGCAATTTTGCAAATTTTGCGAAAACGCCCAATCTTTTCTGGCTGAAAAAAATGGAAAAGAAAAAGACAATGTAATTATGAAAAGTACGAGAATTTTTTTCACGATAAGGAAATTTTGCAAAACCCCTCGGATTTTCTGAAAATTATGCGCAAACTTTTCTCAGAACTAAAATTTTGCGCTTTAACCCCTGGAAATTACAGAATCCGTAGAAAAATCTTTTTTCTAGCAGAAACGGACCTCGGGAATTCAAATTTTGAAACAAATTTGCAATTGAAGCTTGTTTAACTTTGTTATTATTATTTCTATGCAATTTATTTATTATATTTAATATTTTTGATTATTTGTGATTATTTAGATTGCTTTTAATCACTGAAAATAGCAGTAAATCATGAAAAATACAGGGAAAAATATGGGAATATTATGAGAATTTTTGCAACTATTTTTACAATTTACCAGTAGTAATCTTGTGAAATCTTTGCATAAATATGCATATGACTGGTATTACGTACCGTGAGTTCGAAGAGCTGGCCCAGCATGTTCACAATTACCTGACTTGGGCATCAGATGTTGAAATCGTACTTGGAGCCAAGAAGCTCCGTGCTGCTATTGGACTTAGCACCTCGAAGGACGCCACTCCAACTGCTGAGGAGAATGATCAAGCACTTCATTTTCTCAAACATCATCTCTGTCTAACGCTCAAGAATGAGTATATGGCAGAAAAGAACACACTAGCTTTATGGACCGCACTGAAGAAGCGGTTCGAGAAGCTGAAGTACACTATTCTTCCTCAGGTAGAGCAAGAATGGAACCGACTATGTTTTGCTGACTACAAAACCGTGGGGAGTACAATTCTGCTTTGCACAAAATTTGTACAAGTCTTTAACTCTGTGGTAAAGTTACGACAGATAAGCAGAAGATCGAGAAAACTCTCTCTACATCGAGAAAACTCTCTCTACCTTTCACCCAAATGTGGTGCAATCCGCACGCAACTGTCGCCAGGACGGCTACAAGGAGTATGCCGAACTAATTGACATCATGCAAGTTGTGGAAGCTCAAGATGACATTCTCAGAAAGAACAACATCTCACAACCGCTTAATAGCAAAGTTAGCCATGAAGTCAATGCCAGCAGCTACAAGGTAAGGAAGTCTCACCCAAAAGAAAGAGGCAAGAAGGGTAAAGTCATGGGTCGCAAAACCAGATAGAATATTCAAGCCAAGAAGGGTGAATAAAAGAAGCGCGACGAGAAGCCCTATGGTCAGCAAGACCAAAGTTGCTACAAATGTGGCACTTGGGGTCATTGGTCACATGTTTGCCATGAGCCGCAACACGTGATCGATGCTTTCAAGGATGAGAAAAAGGGCAAAGGACAGCATGAGACACACCTCGCCATTGTAGGCATAGAGGATCCACGATCATGGGATGCACCCATGGGTGTGGACAGCCATATAGCAGCCTCCATCACACCTATTTTGGACATCGCATCAGTAGCAGCAGCTGTAGTTGTCGAAGAAGAGAAGATGGACATGGCACAGATTCAGGAACATGTTTCTTCATACTTTGTTGGTTCGATCTAGTGCACGCATTGCACTTAGATTTTATAGTCATTTGCAGTTTATGGTTGTGATAGAACATTGATTTTGAATAATGGTTGTAAGCTCTAGGAGAGCAATGCAATAAATTCTTATTATGAATCCCACACGACTTTTTCCGTATTAATAGCAAATTGTGTTATGTTTTGATGTATTTTACTTATATGTGTAGAATGTTTACTACCCATATTAATAAATACAATATATATATTAGAACGTCGTGTGGCCTTATGGAGGAAGTGTGCTTAGCAGACAACGGCACAACAAATACCATATTAAGAGAGACAAAAATTTCCAGTCGATCAGCAAGAATGCTAGTAGTCTTACGACAATCACAGGCAGTGATACTTGCATAATAGGCTTAGGAAGAGCTACAATTATACTCCCGATGGGCACACAAATGGTCATTGAAGAAGCCTTATTGTACTCAGAATCAACTAGAACTCTCTTAAGGTTTAAAGATAATCGCGCTAACGGTCTCCACGTAGAGACTAAAGAAAAGTATGGTAAGGAATACCTACTCATTACAAAGCGCGAAAAAAATGAAAAAAGGGTATTAGAACAACTTCCTTCATATGAATCTGGCTCTATATTACACTCACATTAAGGCACTTGCAGCCTATACTATCTTGAAAACCACTTTCAGAAGCTCTAAACTTTTCTGTCTCTAGCATGATAGATTAGGTCACCCTGGTCTTAGAATGATGGAAAATATAATTACTAATTATCATGGACACAATGTCAATGTAAATGATTTTCCCAAATCAGGAAGATTTTGTGTGCCTCGCATGTGCTACCGGGAAACTGATTACTATATCCTCTACTCTGAATGTAAATGATGAAATCCCTGCATTGCTGGACCATATCCACGGAGACATTTGCGGTCCTATACAGCCCCTGTCATGACCATTTAGGAGCTTTATGGTGCTCATCGATGCTTCCTCAAAATGGTCGCATGTATGCTTATTGTCTACGAGAAACCATACTTTTGCCAAGCTGATCTTGGAGATAATTATAATTAAGAATAATTTCCCTAATTATCATGTGAAGTCCATCAGGATGGACAACGTTGGAGAATTTACTTCAAAGGCATTTGATGATTATTGTATGGCAATGGGAATTATCGTTGAGCATTCCGTACCACATGTCCACACCCAGAATAGACTAGCATAGGCATTAATTAAAAGAATTAAATTTATTGCTCAACCACTCTTGCAGAATTGTAATTTACCAACTACATATTGGGGACACGCAGGTCCGCACGCAACAACTCTCATCAATATTCGACCATCAGCATATAACATCCATTCTCCTATGCAACTAGTGCAAGGGTCAGCACCAAATATCTATCATCTACGAAGGTTTGGTTGCAAGGTCTATGTACCTATACTACCACCGCAGCGAATTGCAATGGGCCCTCTCCGAAAGTCTAAGATATACGTTGGTTATGAGATAACAACCATAATCAGGTATCTGGACACCATGATTGGAGATTTGCATACAACCCACTTCGGTGACAACATATTTGATGGGGATAGTTTCCTGTCATTAATGGGAAATCAACCCCTTGAGGAAAAATATCGGGAACTGACATAGCAAGCCACGAGAATCCATGCACATGACCCACGCTCCAGTGAAACAAATAGAGAAGTCCAGAAGATAATTGATTTGCAAGCATTAGCGAATCAACTGTCTGACCACTTTAGTGATTTGAAGAGCATAACTAAGTTGCATGTGCCAGCACGCAATGCGCCGGAGAGGGTTGAAATTTCAAAGAAAATTGAAGGTATCCCTAACCCCATCCGAAGGCCTCAGAATTAAAGGACGAGAACTCCGGCCCCTCGAATCCCAAGTAATCGGGGAAGCCTGATGAAAAAGATAAGAAGGACTTGACACAGCCGATCACTGTAGCTCCCCACAACCAGAAGGGGAACCAGTTGAGACGTAGCACCACTATGGAACCTTCAGTAAAAGCCATACCGGATTTGAATATTCTCACGGAGGGAGACATCAGCATGGATGTGTGCGCACACATCGGAGCTGAAAAACTAAAGGGACTTGCCCCCGCAATTGAAAGCAGCGGTAAGTAATTGGAAGCATTAGAAGTATCACCCTATGAAGAAATAGCTATAAATTATGTGACCACGGGAGAATCTATGAATAAAACAGCAGCCAATGTCGATATTTATTTTGTAAATTTTTTTTAACATAATCATCGATCTTGATCCTAAGTCTACATCGCTCACTGAATGTAAGAAAAGATCAGTTTGGAAAGATTGGAAGAAGGCAATAGAAGCAAAATTATTATCTCTGAATAAAAGAGAGGTATTTAGGCCTATAAGCCGCACGCCTCCCCATGTGCACCCCGTAGGGTATAAGTGGGTATTTGTTTGAAAGATAAAAGAAAACAATGAAGTTGTAAGACATAAAGCAAGGCTCGTTGCACAAGGTTTCACTCAACGACCAAGAGTCGATTATGAAGAAACTTATTCCCGGGTCATGAGTGGAACTACATTTAGATATTTAATCTCAATGGTAATAAATTTGAATTTAGAAATGAAATTGATGGATGTGGTAACTACATGCCTTTATGGGAACTTAGATTCGGACATTTATATGAAGGTACCTGAAGGTATCCTTGTTCCGATCCAAGACAGAGCAAATAGAAATCTGTACAATGTGCAACTCAGAAAGTCACTATATGGACTGAACAATCAGGCAGAATGTGGTATAATCGCTTGAGCGACTTTCTCTACAAGAAAGGCTACACGAACAATGAGGACTGTCCCTGTGTTTTTATACGGCGATCCCATGATATATTCTATATAATATCAGTATATATAGATGATCTGAATATCATCGGGACCCTGAAAGATATTAAGAAAGCAAGCTCTTACCTGGAGTCAGAGTTCGAAATGAAAGACTTTGGTAAAACCAAATATTTGGGGGTAGGGAAACCCTAACCTCGATCCCCTTTTTTAAGCAGCGGCCGAGTGGGCCAAGAAGGCCAGCCCATGTAGTCCGGTCCAATTCCTTCCGGCTGAAAAAAGGAAAAGGAAAAGAAAATGCTATTTTGCAAAAAAAAAAGCCTGTGAAGTCTGAAAATTACGATAATTTTTTCGCGAATAAGGAAATTTTGCAGAAAACCCATCGGATTTTCTGAAAATTACGCGCAAACTTTTCCTAGAAATTTTTGAATTCACCTAAAGTTCTTTTTCAAGCAGAAAAGAGCCTCGGGAATTCTAATTTTGAATCGGTTTTAGCATTTGAAGCATGTTTAACTCTGTTATTATTATTTCTATGCAATTTATTTACTATTTTGATTATTTATGATTGTTTATATTGCTTTTAATTGCTAAAAATAACATCAAATTAAGAAAAATGCATTAAAATACGGGAACATTATGAGAATTTTTGCAACCATTTTATACAAGTCACCAACAGTAATCTTATGTGCCTTTTGCATGAACATGCAGATGACTAGCATCAGGAACCGGAAGTTCAAAGAGCTGGCTCTGCATGGCCATAATTACCTGACTTGGGCATCAGATGTCAAAATCGTACTTGGAGTCAAGAAGCTCTGTGCTGCTATTGGACTTGGCACCTCGAAGAACACCACTCCAACTGTTGAGGAGAATGATCAAGCACTTCATTTCCTCAGACACCATCTCTTCTTAACGCTCAAGAATGAGTATATGGCAGAGAAGAACACATTAGCTTTATAGACCGCACTGAAGAAGCGGTTCGAGAAGCTGAAGTACACCATTCTTTCTCGGGCACAGCAAGAATGGATCCGATTTCGTTTTGCTGACTACAAGACCGTGGGGGGGTACAATTATGCATTGTACAGAATTTGTACAAGTCTTCAACTATGTGGTAAAGTAATCACAGATGAGTAGAAGAACGAGAAAACTCTCTCTACCTTTCACCTAAACGTGGTACAATACGCACGCAACTATCGTCAGAACGGCTACAAGGAGTATATCGAACTGATTGGCATCATGCAAGTTGCGGAAGCTCAGGATGATGTTCTCACAAAGAACTACATCTCACAGCCACCTAGTAGCAAAGTTGGCCATGAAGTCAATGCAAGTAGCTACAAGGTGAGGAAGTGATGAGGACACCCCGCCGATTGGACCGATTACACGAGCACGAGCTAAATTCATTAATCAGCAGGTGAACTCGCTCCTAATTAATTTTAATCTTGAATCTAATGAATATATGTTACTACCTAATAGTCTCATATTGTGTGTGTGCAGTTTTATACGCATAGAAGCATGGGAGACCGTATCAGGCCGAAGAAAAGAAGATGTCACTGCTAATGTAAACCTATGTTTGATAGTGTGTCCAAATGTTAAGTATTCACATAGGGAATTAGTGCTCTCGGGTGGACCAGCCAAGATGGTGTGCTCACGTCAAGATAAAAGAGTCATATGCATGTGTATATTAAATGCATGTGTATGTGTATGTGCCATGCAACCGAAGGAAGATTTGGAAGCTAATGCATGCATGCAACTAAAGAAAGGTTTGATGGGACCCGGGAGGCAACCGAAGGAAAGCTTCGTGCAGTGCCGTAGCGTGCATGTGTGCGTGACCGGGAAGTAAACACAAACACTTGTGCCGGACAAGGGCAGGACACGCGTGAAGTGCGCAAAGAAGTGCTTTTCGTTTCCGAGTTTGTTAGGGAGTTCTCTTCGGTTTCCATAAGGGCCGAACGTAGAGGGGCCTTTAAATATCTTTGGATGAGACTTTTTGTGGGGGACGACAATTTTTACAGAGATATCAATATACTCTTGATTCTAGGGTTTGAGCAATATTGCCTCCATTAGAATAGGGAGTTTCAATCTGTTGTGCCGTTCCGTCGTTCTTGTGAATCCTTGTGTTTTACAGGAGCAGCGTCACGTCTACTTGGTGTGATCAGGTAGACAGGATCACGAGCGTGTGGTTGGGCGAATTCTTTTGTCGCAGGTTGCTGTTTCACAGTGGTTGGCGCCATCGGTTCGTCAGGTTGCACGGATCCAAAGTTATCATCGATCCTACGTCGTGAAGATCGGGCCTCCCCCGCATCATCTTGGTATCAGAGCAACCGGTTGCCACGGTAGGGTCAATTTACCCGTAGTTAGATTTGTTTTCTATCCTATACACAAAAAGCCACAAAAAAAAAATCCTTTAGCCCGTAGTTCAATCTGTTAATTCTTGTGAGTTTTGTTAGGTCTTGATCCATTAGAAATTGTGTTTAGTCGCTGATCTTTGTTTCTTTTGCGTAGCTTTAATTTCTTGTTTTCAATCTGTTAGCAGTAAAAAAAAAAATCAGTAGCGTGTCGCTAAAAGATGCATAACTAACGCTCCCTGTTTGCAAACCGCATCCAATTCGCATCATCAAAAAAAAAAATCGCGTTACTACGATGGCGATCGCTACAAGACAAGCGGTACTTTAAAAAAAAAAAAAAACTTGGCACTACTGCTCTGATCTGCGATTGGTAAACAGTCTTCGATCTTCTACAAGACATTGAAAAGGTCATGAGCAAGGCGATCTTCTACAGTACATTGAAAAAAAAAAATCCCATTTATCTTTTGTGAATCAATTCAATCCTTTGCGAATACTTTGCTCCTATTTGAGACTAGCTTGTTGATATTGCTCTAGGGCTGCTCGTTTTCATCTCATTGCACAATCTAGCTTGTGAGTTTAGGATATACCTAAAGGGTTTGTGCTTCTCTTTGTGAACCTTTTTGTTGGCCGAGTACAAAAAAAAAAAGAAAAAAAAAAGACAGAGACAAAAAAAAAAGAAAAAAAAATTAAAAAAAAAAAGAGTGCTTGGCCGACATTATTTTGTGAGCACACCTAGAAGGTATTTATTTCCAGTTTGTGCTATTTCATTGTTTTGAGCAATCTTGTGCCCTATTTTATATCATTGAGCAATTAGCTAGCGTCTCTCCATAACTTGTGCAATACGAGCTAGTTGTTTATCACTTATATTTTATATATTAGCTCATTCCTTTGATTGCACTAAGTTCCATCATCTTTGCGTGTGAGTTGCTTCGTTCTTCGCTTATATCATAAGATCAGCAACTAGGCATTGAATTCTAGTTTGGATTGTTACCTAACTTTACAATATCTAGAAATTTCAGATTGCATAGGTAAACACTTTTCCCTCCAAGCTCCACAAATAAGCCATTGTCTAACAAAGGTTTGTGCAATTGAATTCGCAATCTATCACCTTGTGTTGTCTACCGTCACCAAAGTGCGTGCAGCTCTTCAATTCCATCAAGGACGCATAAGAACTTCGGACGGTAAGAGAAGGTGAGGTTGAGTGGTTTCCACAAAAAAAAAAAAATCCACATCCACATATATAGTCTTTTTTTGTTTGCACTAACCATGTCAGGGAAAGAAGGAGAACCAGCATATGTTACACAAGCTGACCTTGAGAAGCTCACAAATGATTTCAACACTCAGTTGAATGACAACATGAGCGTCTTGAGGAGGGAGATACTAGAGGAGCTTCGCAAAGAGCGGGGCCCAGTTAGTGTACATGAAGAAGGTATTGAGCTTGATGAGACCGATGAAGAGAGGGCTGCACGATTCGCTAGAGAAGCTCAAGCGGGTCGAGTCGCTGCCAACGCGGTTCGTCCACCCTTTCCCGGGCGTGGGGGAGGTGTTGTGGGTGCTAACCATGGCCAAGGGAGAGGCCGTGGCCGTGGCCGTGGACGCGGCGGTGCTGCCCACATTGAGGACTTCGGCGACGACGTTTGGTTACACCGCAATGATAACTATCAACGCCATGGTCGTCGTCATGATGAGCACCACGTGGAGGAAAAATTTGGGAAGCTCAAGTTCAATATTCCTAAATTTGAAGGTGCTTCCGATCCAGATGCATATCTCACATGGGAGCTCAAGGTAGAGAAGATATTCCGAATGCACAATTATTCTAAAGAAGAAGCTACACATGGCGTCACTTGAGTTTGATGGGTATGCGTTGATTTGGTGGGAACAAGTGTTGAACCAAAGAGAAGATAATGGGGAACCTCCAATTGCATCATGGGCTGAAATGAAGCAAGAGCTGAGAGCACGGTTTGTTCCTAACACCTATAAACGTGACCTTTTTGATAAATTGCAGAATTTGAGGCAGGGAGGTCGCTCGGTGGAGGAATATTACAAGGAGATGGAGCAATCTATGATTAGGGCACATGTTCACGAAGATGAAGAGCAAACACTTGCGCGTTTTCTGTTTGGCATGAATAAAAACATTAAACGTATAGTGCAATATCAGCCCTACAATACTGTTGTTGATTTGGTGCATCAAGCGACAAAGGCAGAGAAGCAGTTACTAGAAGATATGAAACCAAAGACCAAGGACAAGATCGTTCAACTTGAAAGCTCCATCATTCTCATCTAATGCCACCAAAGCACGCTTCAGTTTAGGACGAGGTACATCTTCAGCTAGTACTAGTTCAAATACTAATGCTCGTTCTTTCTCGATTGCAAAATCAGCACCTACATCAAGTGAGAAGAAGGTGGCTCCATCCCCTACATCTTCAATTAATGCTACAGCAAAGAGTAGAGAAATTCAATGCTTCAAGTGTTTGGGGCGTGGGCATATCGCTAGGGAGTGTTCCAACAACCGAGTCATGCTTGTGACAGAAGATGGAGATTTTGAATCCGCAAGTGAAGATGAGGGTGAACCTAGTCATGCAAATGAGAAATATGAAAATGCATCCGATGAAGATGATGAGATTGATGTGTTGAGTTATGAAACGGGAGAGGCACTAGTCGTCACTAAAAATTTGAGCATGCTTGCCCAAGAAGGAGACGCACATCCGCAGCGATTCAACTTGTTTCAAACACAAGCCAAGGTAAACAACAAGGTAATCAAACTTATTATTGATGGAGGTAGTTGTCATAACTTGGCTAGCGTTGAATTGTGTGAGAAGCTTGGTTTAAAGAAGTCAAACATCCACGTCCATATCATGTGCAATGGTTTAGCGAATGTGGGGATGTGAAGGTTCGGTTTGTGGTGCATGTTACTTTTAAAATTGGAGATTATGAGGACACCGTTGAATGTGATGTGGTGCCTATGACCGTGTGCCATCTGCATTGGGAAGGCCATGGCAATATGATAGAAGTGTGCAACATGATGGTCGTCCCAATAGATATGCTTTTAAGTGGAAGGGAAAGACCAAGGAGCTTAATCCAATGACTCCTAGCCAAATAGAATGAATTTCAGCAAAGAAGATTGCTGAAAATGAGAGTAAAAAGAAAGAAAAGAGTGAGTTCCATACATCGGTGAGTGAGAGCCACAAGCCAAATATGAGAGGAAAAGTAAGAGTGAGGGAGGGTTGGTTATGTTAGCCACAAAATCAGATTTGAGAGATGTGAGCAATAACCCATCAAAGATGCACTTTGTGCTTGTGTACAAAGATGCAACTGTTTTGCTTTCAACTAACGACTTAACCTCTCTTCCTAGTTGTGTTTCCTCTCTTTTGCAGGCATTTGAGGATGTGTTTCGGAGGAGATACCACGGGACTTCCACCATTGCGCGGAATAGAGCATCAAATTGATCTAGTTCCCGGCGCTTCACTTCCAAACCGTCCACCATACCGTACCAATCCGGAGGAGACCAAAGAAATTCAGCGCCAAGTGCAAGGGCTACTTGAGAAAGGGTATGTACGCGAAAGTCTTAGTCCTTGTGCTGTTCCTGTAATTCTTGTTCCTAAGAAAGATGGTACATGGAGAATGTGTGTTGATTGTCGTGCCATTAACAATATCACTGTTAGATATCGTCATCCTATTCCTAGGTTAGATGATATGCTAGATGAACTTAGTGGTGCTATTATATTCTCCAAAATTGATTTGAGAAGCGGTTACCATCAAATTAGGATGAAACTTGGTGATGAATGGAAGACTGCTTTTAAGACTAAATTTGGATTATATGAGTGGTTAGTCATGCCTTTTGGTTTATCTAATGCACCCAGTACATTCATGCGATTGATGAATCATGTTTTAAGAGCTTTCATTGGTAAATTTGTTGTGGTATACTTTGATGATATCTTGATCTATAGCAAAACGATGGATGAACACATTGATCATACTAGACAAGTACTACAAGTGCTTAGGAATGAGAAACTGTATGCTAATCTTGATAAATGCACTTTCTGCACTGATAAAGTTGTGTTCTTGGGCTATGTTGTTTCTGGACAAGGTATTGAGGTAGATGAATCTAAAACTGAAGCAATTAAGAATTGGCCTACTCCTGTGAATGTTAGTCAAATCCGAAGCTTTCATGGTCTTGCTAGTTTTTATCGTCGTTTTGTTAAAGACTTTAGCACCATTGCTGCCCCATTAAATGAGTTAACTAAAAAAGGTGTTGTCTTTGAATGGGGAGCACCACAAGAAAAAGCTTTTCAAGAACTAAAGAAACGTTTAATTGAAGCACCATTGCTTGTTTTGCCTAATTTCACTAAGACTTTTGAAATTGAATGTGATGCTAGTGGAATAGGTATTGGTGGTGTTTTGATGCAAGAAGGGAAACCTGTAGCATACTTTAGTGAAAAACTAGGAGGTGCTCAATTGAATTATCCTGTGTATGATAAAGAACTGTATGCTTTGGTACGTGTACTTGAAACTTGGCAACATTATCTTTGGCCTAGAGAATTTGTTATCCACTCTGATCATGAAGCTTTGAAATATTTGAAAAGCCAAGCTAAATTGAACCGTAGACATGCTAAGTGGGTAGAATTCATTGAAACTTTCCCATATGTTGTTAAGTACAAGAAAGGAAAAGAGAATGTGGTAGCTGACGCTTTATCTAGAAAACATGTGCTTTTAACTCAATTGGAAGTAAAGGTACCTGGATTAGAGAGTTTGAAAGATTTATATGCTTCTAACCATGAATTTTCAGAACCATATTCTAAATGCAAAGATGGAAAAGGATGGGATAAGTTCCATATTCATGATGGGTTTTTATTTCGTACTAACAAATTATGTGTTCCAGATTCGTCCGTGCGTTTGCTTTTATTGCAGGAATCTCATGCAGGTGGATTGATGGGACACTTTGGAAGAGAAAAGACCTTCATGATGTTGAGCGATCACTTTTATTGGCCTAAAATGAGGCGTGACGTCGAAAGGTTTGTACAACGATGTGTGACATGCCACAAAGCGAAATCTAAACTTAATCCGCATGGTTTATATACTCCACTTCCTGTTCCTAGTGTACCTTGGGAGGATATTAGTATGGACTTTGTTTTAGGACCGCTTAGGACTAAGAGGGAAGGGATTCAGTTTTGTAGTTGTGGATAGGTTCTCTAAAATGGCACATTTTATTCCCTGTCACAAAAGCGACGATGCGTCGCATGTAGCTGACTTGTTTTTCAGGGAAATTGTACGATTGCATGGCATGCCAAAGACGATTGTTTCAGATCGAGACGTCAAGTTCATGAGCTATTTTTGGAAGACTTTGTGGGCCAAGCTTGGGACAAAGTTGTTATTCTCTACAACTTGTCACCCACAAACAGATGGCCAAACGGAGGTGGTAAATAGAACACTTTCAATGCTACTACGGACGATGATCAAGAAGAATCTAAAAGAATGGGAAGATTGTTTGCCGCATGTGGAGTTTGCATACAATAGGGCGGTACATTCTACTACTCAATTGTGCCCGTTTGAGGTGGTGTATGGTTTTAAACCAATCACGCCACTTGATTTGCTGCCACTGCCGCTACATGAACATGCTAATATGGAGGCGTCAAAACGTGCTGAATATGTGAAGCAAATTCATGTCAAGACTAAAGAAGAAATTGAAAAGAAGGCACGTTACTATGCTGAGAAGGCGAACAAGTCAAGAAAGAAGATGCTATTTGAACCGGGTGACTTAGTTTGGGTGCATCTCCGCAAAGAACGCTTTCCGGACAAGCGTAAGTCCAAGTTGATGCCTCGAGGAGATGGACCATTTAAAGTACTTGAGAAGATCAATGACAATGCATATAAGATAGAGCTTCCAGGTGATGATTATGCTGTGAGTTCTACATTTAATGTTGCTGATTTGTCACCATTCTTTGGACCGGAAGAATCAGAGTCGAGGACGACTCCTTTTCAAGAGGGGAAGGATGATGAGGACACCCCGCCGATTGGACCGATTACACGAGCACGAGCTAAATTCATTAATCAGCAGGTGAACTCGCTCCTAATTAATTTTAATCTTGAATCTAATGAATATATGTTACTACCTAATAGTCTCATATTGTGTGTGTGCAGTTTTATACGCATAGAAGCATGGGAGACCGTATCAGGCCGAAGAAAAGAAGATGTCACTGCTAATGTAAACCTATGTTTGATAGTGTGTCCAAATGTTAAGTATTCACATAGGGAATTAGTGCTCTCGGGTGGACCAGCCAAGATGGTGTGCTCACGTCAAGATAAAAGAGTCATATGCATGTGTATATTAAATGCATGTGTATGTGTATGTGCCATGCAACCGAAGGAAGATTTGGAAGCTAATGCATGCATGCAACTAAAGAAAGGTTTGATGGGACCCGGGAGGCAACCGAAGGAAAGCTTACTGGTGCAGGCCGCCGTGCATGTGTGCGGACCGGGAAGTAAACACAAACACTTGTGCCGGACAAGGGCAGGACACGCGTGAAGTGCGCAAAGAAGTGCTTTTCGTTTCCGAGTTTGTTAGGGAGTTCTCTTCGGTTTCCATAAGGGCCGAACGTAGAGGGGCCTTTAAATATCTTTGGATGAGACTTTTTGTGGGGGACGACAATTTTTACAGAGATATCAATATACTCTTGATTCTAGGGTTTGAGCAATATTGCCTCCATTAGAATAGGGAGTTTCAATCTGTTGTGCCGTTCCGTCGTTCTTGTGAATCCTTGTGTTTTACAGGAGCAGCGTCACGTCTACTTGGTGTGATCAGGTAGACAGGATCACGAGCGTGTGGTTGGGCGAATTCTTTTGTCGCAGGTTGCTGTTTCACAGTGGTTGGCGCCATCGGTTCGTCAGGTTGCACGGATCCAAAGTTATCATCGATCCTACGTCGTGAAGATCGGGCCTCCCCCGCATCAGGAAGCCTTATTCAAAAGAAAGAGGTGAGAAGGGTAATATCGTGGGTCACAATACCAAGCAGAACGCTCAAGCCAAGAAGGACGAACAAAAGAAGTGTGATAGTTTCTACAGATGTGGCACTTGGGGACATTGGTCACGTGTTTGCCATTGGCCGCATCACGTGATTGATGCTTTCAAGGCTAAGAAGAAGGGCAAAGGACAGCATGAGACACATCTCGTCATTGCAGGCACAGAGGATCTACAATCATGGGATGCACCTATGGATATGGATATCTCAATAGTAGCCCCCATCACACCTTCTTTGGACATCACAGCGGCAGCAGCTATTGTTGTCGAAGAAGATAGGTTGGACATGGAGCAAATTCAGGCAGAAGTTTCTTCATACTTCACTCATTCAATCTAGTGCATGCATTGCACTAAGATTTTATAGTCATTTGCAATATATGGCTGTGAAAGAACATTAAATTTTGAATAATGGTTGTAAGCTCTAGGAGAGTAAAGCAATAAATTCTTATGATGAGTCATGCTATATTTTTTCCGTATTAATAATAGCAAGTTGTGTTTTATTTTGAAGTATTTAACTTATGTGTGTGGATTGCTTCTTACCCCATATTAACAAATACTTTATATATCAGAACGCGTGTGGCGCCCTATGGAGGAAGTGTGCTTAGCAGATAGCGGCACAACGAATACCATATTGAGAGAGATAAAAAATTTCAATCAATTGGCAAGAATACTAGTAGTCTTACTATGATCGTAGACATCGATACTTGTATAATAGACTCAGAAAGAGCCACAATTATACTCCCGATAGGCACAACATTGGTCATTAAAGAAACCTTATTGTACCCAGAATCAACTATGACTCTCTTAAGGTTTAAAGATAATCGCGCTAACGGTCTCCACGTAGAGACTAAAGAAAAGTATGGTAAGGAATACCTACTCGTTACAAAGCACAAAAAATAAAAAATGGTATTAGAACAACTTCCTTCATATGAATCTGGCTCTATACTACACTCACATTAAGGCACCTGCAGCATATACTATACTAAAAATCACTTTTAGAAGCTCTGAACTTTTCTGTCTCTAGCATGATAGATTAGGCCACCCTGGTCTTAGAATGATGGGAAATATAATTATGAATTCTCAGGGATACAATGTCAATGTAAAGAATTTCCCGAATCAGGAAGATTTTATGTGCCCCGCATGTGCTACTGGGAAACTGATTAATAGACCCTCTACTCTGAATGTAAAGGATAAAATCCCTGCATTACTGGACCGTATCCAGGAATCATTTGTGGTCCTATATGAAGGATCTAGACTGCCATTATGAGTTAATGGAGTGTTTTGGTGATTAATGATAGATCTAATTGTGAGACTAACATTTCCATTGTTATTTAGTGCATAGTCTCGTTTGGATAGAAAGGTGAAATTCAATGAGGTATGCGATTGATATCTTAATCTTATTTATTGTTGCATTCCTCTGATCCAAAATATAGGTTAAACTCAACCATAAGTGAAACTTGAATATGTGCATATTTTCCTATTACACATTTGTGTATGCACACATTTAAGGGGAGTTTAGTCTATATCTTGTGATTTCATTCGTATTGATCCATGTTCAATTCTCCACATATAGTTGGGATCTTTACTTTGAAACATATCCGTTTGAGTATACAAAACTTGTGTAGTTTTTGTATACTTATGTTTTGAGTATAAAGAACGTGTATAGTTCTTGTATACTCATGTTGGAGTATATATATAACTTGTGTAGTTCATATATACTCAATTGTTCTCTCATTTATTTACAATCAATTTATGAGTAATTAAGTGGTTATCATCAATTACCAAAGAGGGAAAGATTGAAGTATCTTATCCCGCCATTATGAGCTAATGGTATGGTGTGGTAATTAATGGCAATCCTATACTATCAATCCGTTTTACCAACCAAACACCAAGACCGGTAAAAGACTAGGAACACATCCTTAGCCCTAGCTAGTCATACCTTTGCCTTGCATCTTCTTGAAGCTTGATGACGCACATTAACACTTCAAGTTCGGGTCCTTGACTTCGACAATCATCAACACATGATGATCTAACACAAGCATGGAGCTATTATTTGCGAATGTGTTTTGCAAATAGCCGAGGCTCATGCATTTAATCTTTGTAGCATGGGACTATACTTTGCAAATGTGTTTTGCAAATGATTGAACTCCATGCACCTTAGCCTTGTGGCATGAAGCTGTTATTTGCGAATGTGTTTTGCAAATAGTTGATGCTCATATTTGATTTCTTGTAGCATGTGACTTAAGTTTGCAAATGTGTTTTGCAAATTGTGTGAGTCCATGCACCCTATTCCTTGTGATATGATTCTAAAATTTGCAAATATGTATTGCAACTTGTTAGGAATCAGGTTCTTGATCCTTATTGGCATGGCTTGTCAATTGGCAAATGTATTTTGCAATTGAAGTTGTTGAAAAAGTCGTTGCTGTGCCCTGTCAGGATAATCGAAAGTTTCGGCATTGTAAGTGCGGAAGTTCCAATTATCGGAAGCTCCGAAAATTCGGCGGAACATTTTTTCCAGAGAGTGCCTTCTTTGGGACTTAGCCGATTTTCCGGATGTGCGGTAGTTTCGGCGTTGTATGTGCGAAGTTCCGCTCGGCGGAAGTTCCGATTTAATCGCGGAACGTTTTTTCCAGAGAAGCACTATTTTGGGACTTAGCCAAAATTTGGAAGTGCGGTAGTTCCGCCATGTGTTGTGTGGAAGTTCCGAAGATCGGAACTTCCGCAACTTGGTTGGCGGTAGTTCCGCACTAAAATTCCAACGGCTAGTTTCTCGTCTGAAATAGCCGTTGCTGTGCTTTTCTCTAAGGTGCGGTAGTTCCGGCCGATACATGGCGGAACTTTCGATTTCCGTGAGTTTTCAGGGACTTTGCTTCCAACGGCTAGTTTTTGTGTGTGTGCTATATATACCCACCTTAGCCGGTTGTGGAAGGTTGCGGGTGTTATTGTGAACCTCTATTGAGTTCCTTGAGCTAAAGAGCAAGCCTCTCCTTTCATTTGTGCATGTGTTGCACTTAGTGAGTGTGGAGAGCAAACCCTAAGTGCATTTGTTGCCTTAGGTGGTGGATTGTGTATCCACTTGAGCTTAGACACTTGATTAGTTCAAGTGGGAGTTGAGATTTATTCTCTTGGTGTTTGCCGACACCTAGACGACGTGGAGGCGTCGTGCTCGGTGACCTTCTCAAGAAGCTTGTGAGAAGGCCCGACAGTTGTGAGTGGTTTGGTGCTCGCCATCTCCGGAGCGGAGGAAGAGCAACCATAGTGGAGCGAGGTGTGTGCTCATTTGAGGAGCCGGTCCAAGTGGTTGGACTTACCTCAGAGGTGTTTAGCTTAATTAGTGGAGCCGGTCCAACGCGGGTTGGGCTTACCTCAACGTGGATTAGGGGAGACTAGCAAGTCTCCGAACACCACGGTAAAAACATCGTTGTGTCATTGTGGTTTGCAATTCTTGTGTTTTACTTTGAGCAATTTACATACTTACTTTAATCGCTTATTCATCTTTGTATGATTGCTATCATTGAATTGTATTAATATTGTTGGTGCACTTAGTTGAGCCTAGTTGATTTAGGTTTTAATTGTGCAAAACCATTTGTTATTAGCTTCCGCATTCTTAAGTAGTTTTAGAGCAAAAGTTTTTAAAACCGCCTATTCACCCCCCTCTAGTCGGCCACCTCGATCTGACACTATACAGCCTCTGTTAGGGCCATTTAGGTACTTTATGGTGCTCATCGATGCTTCCTTGAAATTGTCACAGTATGCTTATTATCTACGAGAAATCATGCTTTTGCAAAGCTGATCTCACATCTAATTAAAATTAAGAATAATTTCCCTAATCATCATGTGAAGTCCATCAGAATGGAGAACGCTAGAGAATTTACTTCAAAGGTATTTGATGATTATTGTATGGTAATGGGAATTACCGTTGAGCATTTCGTACCACATGTCCACACCCAGAATGGACTAGCAGGGGCATTAATTAAAAGAATTAAATTTATTGTCCGACCGCTCTTGCAGAATTACAATTTACCAACCACATATTGGGGACACGCAATCCTACACGCAGCAACTCTCATCAATTTTAGACAGCCAGTATATAACATCCATTCACCTATGCAACTAGCAACTCTCATCTACGAAGGTTTGGTTGCAAGGTTTATGTACCTATACTACCACCGTAGCAAACTGCAATAGACTCCCTTCGAAAGTCTGGGATATACGTTGATTATGAGACAACATCCATAATCAGGTATTTGGACCCCATGACTGGAGACTTGCATACTGCCGGCTTCACTAACAACATATTTGATGAGGATAGTTTCCCGTCATTAGGGGAGAAATTAACCCCTTGATGAAAAATATCGAAAAATAATATGGCAAGCCACGAGAATACATGCACATGACCCACAAACTAGTGAAACAAATAGAGAAGTCTAGAAGATAATTGATTTGCAAGCATTCATGAATCAACTGCCTGACCCCTTTAGTGATTTGAGGAGCGTTGCCAAGTCGCATGTGTGTGCACGCAATGCGCCAGAGAGGGTTGAAATACTAAAGAAAATTGAAGGTATCCCTAATCCCGTCCAGAGGCCTCAGAATAAAAGGACGAGAACTCCGGCCCCTCGAATTCCAAGTAACCAGGGACGCTTAATGAAAAAAAGATAAGAGGACTTGACACAGCCGATCATTGAAGTAAATATGTTGGTCTGTTCTGTAGCAAGAACCAAGACCTAACTATGACTGGCTATGCAGATGCTGGGTACATGTCAGACCCACATACAGCTAAGTCGCATAAAAGCTATGTATTCCTATGCGGTGGAACTGCAATTTCATGAAAATCGTCTAAGCAAAGTCTTGTATCTACTTCGACAAACCACTCGAAAATCATATCACTGTACGAGGCCTCATGGGAATGTTCTTGGCTTCGACGGATGATTCACCACATTCCGCAGTCATGTGGATTGAAAACCGCGCAAACCCCCATGATTATCTATGAAGATAATGCAGTTTGTGTTGCACAGTTCAGATGGGTTATGTGAAAAGTCCTCTCACAAGGCATATGAGCCCCAAGTTTTTCTATACTCATAAATTGCAAAAGATGGGCAAAATTAAGGTATTGCATACTAAGTTAGGTGAAAATCTTGTAGATTTATTCACTGAGTCACTTCCAGCGTCTAGTTTTGAAAGATGCATACATGGAATTGGAATGATGAGGCTTAGAGAAGTGCAGAATTCAGGTGGAATCTTCACTAACTTATTATTATAACTTGATCATGAAGATCGAGTACCTAAAGAATAAATCATAGAGATTAAATGAAATTGGGTGGATTGTACTATTTTTCCCTTGACGAGTTTTCATGAAGTTTCTCGGTTAAGGTTTTTAACGAGCCAATTCCTGCAACGCAGTGGAACGCATGTTATGTACTCTTTTTTTGAATTTTTCCTACATGGTTTTTATTGAGTTTTAACGAGACATGAACATGTTGGATGAGTGCCCATGGGGGAGTGTTAAGAAACTGAGCACAGAACCGGAGAGTCCTGACCTAGGTGGGCTCCTCATCCACCTGATGCCTATATAAAGGAGGGAGAACTCTCAACATTGTACACGAATTCAAAAGAACAATAAAGAGAAGTCTGAAGTTCCTTCATATCTCTGTTTCAATCTACTATTTTGTTCTTACGTTCTTGCACTGTTCTTACAATTATGAGTTTGTCTACAAAGTAATCGCTCGAACTGAACTCGTCAGCGACGATCCTCGACACTAATCACTACCACACGAGCACGTAAATCCGCTAGAAAGCTGACATACGCTACGAAAATTCTAACAGATTCAAGATTTCAAACAATGTCTAACGTAAACACGAAAGACCCTTTATATTTCGAGAAAATGAGATCAAGAACCCTGGCGAGGGGGGATACGATCGTCGACACTGAACACTCCAATTCCCAAGAACCTTGGCGAGGGGGCATACCAGTGGCGAATCCACCGGGTGGGCTTCGTCAGGCTGAAGTCCACCCTCCACCGGGGCACCACACCCCCTCCCCCGCCAGCGGCTGCAACCGCCAACTCTGTGGCTGTGCGCAAGAACTCACTCCACCGCCCAAACAAGAATGAAAAGAAAGAAGAGCAACAAAGCAAATTCTCATGGGCCTAACTCCTGCTGAAGCCCAGGCCCAACTCACATCCACCGGTCCATACAGTAGTCCATGTTGTTCCCGTTCCAATCGAGCCATTTCACAGAGGTGCACCACACACCTGAGCGGCTGAGCCAGAGGGAGCTGGGGAGGGCGGGAGGACGACTGTTGTTGCCGCCGTGCCGGAGGAGCCGAGGAGGGAGGGAGGCCGTCGGGCGCGGCCGAGGCAGGAGCCGTGGGCGGCACAAGGGGAGTCTGGAGGCGGATCTTGCCTGACCGCCTGAGGAGGAGCCGGGTTAGGGAGGCCGGAGAGGAGCTCGGGGAGGCGGGAGCCGAGGCGAGCTGCGCAGCGGATCTGGCCGCCAGCCGGCGGGGAGTCGGAGGACTGAGGCGCCGAGGCGGATCTGGCCTGGAGGAGCCGGAGGATGGAGGCCAGGCGCTAGGCGGATCTGGGACCGTGGACAGGAGCCGGGAGGCCGAGTCCGGAGCCCGGGAGGAGGCGATCGCCGGAGGCCGGCGGGGGTCTGGGAGGCGGCAAAGCGAGTGGCGAGACGGGACGAGCGTAGTGCCGAGTCTGGCGTCTTCTGTTGAGCCGCCGAGGGGTGGGTGATTGGGTGAACTGAGGCTCGAGGGAGAGTGAGGGCTGAGGCTAAGGGAGCCGCCTTCCGGCCCAAGATCAAGTGAGTCTTGATATATTGGAGATTTGAGTATTGGACACTGGTGCTACTGCTGACTAGGTCATTGTGGAACAGCAGCCGAACAGTGCTGAGCTACTGGTATTTTGAAGTTGGGCTGGTAAAGTGGTAATCTGATATATACTCATTGCTCATTGCTCTTTTTTTCCTTGCTTTTATTAATGTATAAATTTGATTATGCAATAATATAAGACTATATTTGTTACAAATAAGTCTAGTCATTCAAGACTTTAAACCCACCCTTATTTTTCATCTTGGATTCACCACTGGGGCATGAGATCGTCGACACTGAACACTCCAATTCCCATGTGCACGTGGTGTGGTTTTAGTGAAAGTGCGAGGACCCGCATGCAAAACAAGATAAGGGGAATGATTATCATAGAGCTTTAAATCCTCGGGATCCGCTGTACCCTACCGAACAGCAAACGCGGAGTCTGCACTCTTCATCGTCTGTCTGGGAGAAAACAAACTAAACGAGTAAACGGTCGGTGATCCAGATCGATCACCGACCGGTTGCTTCGTCGCCATCACGGCTAGGGGATCACGCAAGAAATTGCTTGTATTGTCCTTGTTTGGAGCTGTTTTATATAGAGAAAAAAAATGATTCGTCAGAGGTACAATCTGAGGAGTTGCAGTCTGCTTGGGAAGGTTTTTTTGTCTTGTGCTTATTAGCTAGGGACTTGTTCTGATCGGACAGCTTACACAAGCCATCGGATGGATCCAAGCTTGTCGAGGTCGCATTCATGGAGGCCGTCGATCGAGCTAGGGAAAACGAAAGTGGACACACCCATGATGGAGATATGTAGCAAGGGATTGGGAAGTTAACAACTGAGACAATATATTTTAAAAATGACGCGGTGATTGTAACATTCTCAAATTTGCAAAAAGGAAGCATTGGATTTTGATTTTCAAAATCTCAAATCGAAAATTCTCATTCAACCTTATCCGGGTTTTGTGCCCGTCTCGACCAGCCTCCCGGCCAACCCACTACCCTCCAAGGCCCTCTCTCCCCCTTCGGTCTTGTCGCGCTCGCGCTCGCCAACCCACGCCCGCCTCCTCAGCGCCGCCGCTGCCGGCCGTCCCTGCGCCGCCACGCACGCCACTCGAGTCCCCCTTCTCCCGCGCGCCGCCGCTCCCGGCTTTGGCCGCCACCCGCCTCTCCTCCTCCCCCGCTCGGCTCCTCCCCGCCACGCCCGGCTCTCCCCTCGACTATTTAAGCCCCGTCGCCCTCCCTCTTCTCCTCCACACCTCGCCTCCTCCTCTCATCTTCCCGTCGCCATCGTTGCAGCCGCCGCCCCACCTTCTTCCCGTGCCTCGCCGCCATCGCCTCGCCGAGCCGTCGCCGCCTCGCCTCCTACCTCGCCCCGAGTCGCCCGCCTCCTCCTCTCCTTCCCACCCCACCGCCACCGTGCACCCTCGCCCCTCTCTCTCCGCCTCTTACACCGCTTGCGCCTTACAAGTGGGCCCTCCGACTACTGAAGGCTCGTGCGGTGACAAAGTGGACCCCACCGAGCAAAATGTTGTGGACCCGTGCGCCGGTGCGCATGGACTCGGTCCACGCACTGTGTGGTGGACCGAGCCCTACTCATGTGCCACGTGTCAGCACGAGTTTTTTTTTTCCAGTTTTTCTGATTTTCTTTCCAATTAAAAATTCATTTGAAAAGCTTCAAGAACTCATATCTTCTTCGTTATAACTCCAAAAATTATGAAACTTATTCCTAAAATTTTCTAAATTCAAGATCTTGCTAATGGCACTAGTCTTGTTCAATTTGGAGTTCATTTGTTATGTGTTTTGTATTAATTTACTCTCTGCTGTTGTATCTTTTTCCGGTACTTTCGTCCGATTAGGGTTCGAAGACGCAAGAGACCTCCACTTCGATCAAACTCAAGAGTACCATGACCCTACTGCCTTTAACCAAGGCTAGTCAATACTTTGATCATTTTGATCCTATATTTTATGCAAATTATATTTATTTAAAATATCAAAATTGCATACTTTAATTATGTAATCAAATGTATGTTAAAGCTTAAGATAGTTAAACACCCATTTGATGATTAATTAAGTATTATCCATCTTTTCATAAATTAAATCCCTAACTCCATGTCACCCTAGTAATTATGTGGTAAATACTAAGATAGGTTGTACTCAAGCGACATGCTAGTCTTGCTTAAGTACCAGGACAATAAATATCATAATCACCATCTTTTAATCATGAAAGTGGTTTTGGGCAGTCATTGGATGTAAATGACTGGCGTGTTGTGATAATTGGCTTTTCCTCCCCCAAAACCCTAAACAACTTGCTAGTACCACATCTGGACGGATGGAAAGAGTGGTGGGTGCCGTCATGCACGAGAGTGATTGGTATGTGGTATGAGTCGCCCAGATGGATTAAGGACTTAATCTTGTCATGACCTCCCGTGTAAAACAAGTACAACCGCAAGTATGCGAAATGCAACTTGGTTTAGTAAAATTATTAAAACCTGAATGTCATCCCACAAATCGGTGTGTGGAAGCGTGCAAGGGGCATGATGTGTTCCGGCTTGAAAGAGACACCGTGGTAGCGTGAAGTTGCCAGTCGTTGTGGTCGGGGCCAGCTGCGCTAGTCGTTGTGGTGAACATCCCGCACAACTTATGGGAGTAGCCCATATGGATGAGATGTCGGAAAGGGCGAGGTAGTTCAAAAAGTTACTGTGACGATCGCTCAATTACATGACTAAGGAATTATGTGGGGTAACGAGTATGATTATCTCTTGTGGGTACAGTGTACAACCTCTGAAGAGTCTAAATAGTTTAAACAGTCGTGCTTATGGTCAAAGGCGGATATGAGATCTTAACTTGAATTAGTTCTATTTCAAAAACCTTTGTGGGTGGAATACAACCAGGTTGGCTCATCTAGCCTGAGGTTGATTTAACAACCAGGTCGGTTCATCTAGCCTGAGGTTGGATTTTTCATGAGCCGTCGAGCTCAGTGGTATGGAGCAGCGGAGGTAGCTCTAATAAAATGATGCATGTGTAGAGTTTCCGATGGAGGGAACCTCTACTGTATTTAATATTGCACTTACTCTCTTTAATAAAATGCAATTTGTTTAAAATGCTAAGTCATAGTAATTTGAAATTATGATAATTGAAAATGTTGTTTTAGCAAATAAAAGAACCCGAGCCATTCCTTGTCAAACCATGCATGTATACTATTATATCTTGTGTGTTGGCTCGTGAGCACAGAAGTTGTGCTCATTCTCGCTCTCCTCCAAAACCCTCTAGATGATGTGGATTAAGGGGACTACACATACTATGAAGACCCTGAAGTCGATGGACAAGGAAACGATGAAGCGTAGTCTAGTCTATAGTCTAGATCTCGCTCTAGTCTAAGTGGACTCGTTCGGTACATCCGTACAACGGATATTGTCCAACCCCTTGGATAATATCCGTCGTACACAAGTTACCCCAGTCACTTGCCTGTGGATAGATGAGCCCTACCCTTTTTGTTTCCGCTGTAGTTACGTATTTTTATGTAATGTAATCAATTTGGCATGTCCGGTCCTTTTGTAAAACTTGGCCCGACGAGGTCTATGTTACTCTGAGATTGTAATATTTTGAACGTCTTAGTTTAAACCTTGTATGAATTGATTTAGCAATATGCCTGTGAGTGCTATCTACTGATCCAAAGAATATCACAGTGTTTTCACAGAGGATTCGGGATTAGAAAATCGGGTCCGACAAGCGGTATCACAACATACGATTGTACAATCCTTAGTTAGATTGGTCGTTGGCTTAAGACTTGGGTCTTGTTTTCAAAAAGTAAAGAAAAACATTGAGAAAAATATAGTGTACTTATTGCTTTTACTCATCACTCCTAGTTATGTACTTATCTCTACTTTCAATAAGTTTTTACTGACTTTCTCCTGTTTCAAAAATTGTAGATGGCAACCCCCTCCTCCGATGGCCCGTGGGACCATTATTCCCATGGAGAGCACGACGAAGATTTTCCTGACATCCTTTGTTAGCTGATGCAGTACCTGGGCTACACCCGCCCTCCTATCTTTTGGGGCCGGATGGTGAGGATCATGAACCGCGAGTCCTGGATCATGGAGGTTTTCCTCTATGCTAGGGTTGGCGAGTTCACCTCCCACACTTTCGAGGCAAGGAGGCACCTCGTAGCAGCGTTCTCGACATCGTGCAAGATGCAGCCCGAGTTGCCTCCACCCGCTTGTGCTGGATGCACGAGGATCTCCTGCTGAGATCACCGTTCTACTACCACCCGTATCTCCCCGACGGAGAGTGAGTCCCAGAGATCTTCGACTCCCAAGACGACGATCCCCGCCTGACCCACCAGGTGCAGCTCACGTGGGCGATGTCCGCCAACATCCGCACCGCCATGGACGAGATCTGGTAGCTCCAGATACTCCTCACCGGCAGCTACGCCCACTCTGACACCCTCCGCAACAACTTGACCAGGAGCGACGAGGCTCATGTTGTTGCAGTTCAGGAGAGAGACACCCCCGTCGCTGAGTTGGCCTGCCTCACTGCCGCCACTGCGATCACCGCCCCAGCTCCAGTTTCTCCTCCACCAGCCATCGCCTCCAGTGACAGGATGCTCGACCGGCCACTCCGACCACAAGGAGCCCGCACCTGGATGACCGCGCGCAAGAGCGTACGGTGCCCCACTCTGCAGCCCTTCATCGATATTGGCAAGCCTAGCCTGGACGCAGCCTCAGTCGTTCCTAGTATGGGCAGCGACCGTTCCCGCTCCAGTTCACTGACTTTCAGTCAGAGCTGCTTCCGTTCCCACTCCCCGGGCAACTACACCACTTGTAGTGGCCAATTCCTGATGGAGGAGTTGTTATCTTAGTTTAGCTAACAGTGCTTGCTTTAGCAGTCTTTTGGTTGCAAGCACTTTTTGTTTCTTCTTTTGTAGACGATGTGTTTGTATCGCGTGTCGTGCTTAGCTTAGCTTATATGCTATGTGTCAGGAGTCATGTAACACCTAACCCCTTAATATAATGCAGCTATTCTAGGCTTTGTATTGTATATATTCAATCTTCTTGTTGGTTTAATGTTCTTCTGTGTGTGCCTTAGAGGGCTAGTAAACCCTCATATACTCCCTCTTGTTCTAAACCTCAGCTTTTCTTCAGATGCCGCCTAGAACATCCATCGTCCCAGCCCGTGGAGCCTTTGCAACTAGCAGAGGAAGAGGTCGTGGAAATGGAAGTGGTCGTGGCCAAGGACAAGATCTACCTCTCCCGCCGCCAGCAAACCCCTCAATGGCTCAAGTTATATTCCAACAGGCGCAGATCCTCCAAGCCCTACTTGCTAGTTAGCAGACTGGAATAGCCGGCAGTAACTCCAAGCTGGCAGATTTCCTCCGGACAAGAACCCTCATTTTTGCTGCCACCAATGAGCCCCTAGAAGCGGAAGATTGGCTTAGAGACACTGAGAAGAAGCTCCGCCTTGCCCGCTGCTTCGGATGAAGACAGGGTGGACTTTGCCACCCATCGGCTGAAAGGAGCCGCCGCTGCAAGGTGGGAAAACTACCTCGCTACTCGAGGTGGTGATGGCTCGATGGCAGAAGAAGAAGAAGCAGCAGCATCTGCAACCAGCAACCAACTAGACCCCGCCGTCGTAGAAGAAATGTCCGAAGCACCAGTTTATGAAGTTGCACCCGCTTGGCAGCCAATCCCCTGGTCTGAATTCAAGGCCGCGTTCAGGACCAACTTTGTACCAGTTGGTACCATGAGTTTGAAGAAGACCGAGTTCAGGGCCCTCAAGTAGGGTCAAATGTCAGTGAATGAGTATCTGACCAAGTTTAATCAGTTTGCCCGCTACGCCCCCAATGACGTAGCTGACGAAGAAGAGAAGATTGACATATTCGTGGAAAGCATGCGTGAGGACATGTGAGTCCATCTCATCCTCCATGACTACCCCAGCTTCCATCACTTGGTCAAGAAGGCTATAGTGCTGGAAAATGAGAGAAAGGCTCCTGAAGCTAATCGCAAGAGAAAGATGGCATTTAAGAGGACACAAGGCAGTTTTCCGCAGAGATCAACCTTCCAGGGCAACTCATTCTTCAGACCGCCTGCAGCTTTGGCACCAAGAGGTCCAGCCCCACATCCATAGGGAAGTGGTTTTCATGCTCTTCACCCCGCCGGGCAACTTGCAACTATCAGTCCAGCAGCCCACCTTCACTGTTTCCACTGTGGAGAGAAATGACACTTTGCCAACATGTGCCCTCAACATCAGAACCCTGCAGCGAAGTTCAATGCAGGAGCCGCCCAGACTCAAGGCCAAGCTTCCAACTAAAGCAAGAGTCATCAGACGTCTCAAGTCTCGAGGTCTACCCCGACACCAAGCTGCGGCCGTGTGAACCATGTCACAACCGAGGAGACTCAGGACGCCTCAAGAGTGCTTATGGGTACGTTCCCTGTGCAAGTTTTGTTTCATCCTGGAGCTTCACACTCTTTTATTTCAAGAAAGTTTGTTGAAAGGCTTAAGTTGTCAACCTATAAGTTAAAGAAATTCGTGGTTCTAAGTTCACCCGGGGGACCTCTATTTGTTACCTCAGTCAGTCCCAGAGTAGATATTGCTTTGGAAAATTTTGAATTCCTAGCAAACCTTCTTGTGCTAGAATCTCAAACTCTGGATATCATCCGAGGGATGGATTGGTTGGCCAAATACCAAGGATTAATAGATTGTGCCAACAGAGAAGTGGTGCTCACCAAGAATCTAGGAGCCCTAATAAAGGTTAGTGTGGATCGTTCCTCTCCTTTGGATCGAGCAATCCACCACCTTGAAGAGTTGTCTCTAGAGACAACACCTATCATCCAAGCTTACCCCGATGTCTTCCCTGAAGATTTGCTAGGCATGCCACCAGAAAGAGATGTTGAGTTTGTAATCAACTTTAAACCAGGGACAGCCACAATTGCCAAGAGACCATACAGAATGGCTAGCGACGATCTTGAAGAGCTCAAGACGCAGATTGAAGATCTACAAGAAAAAGGTTTCATTCGACCTAGTTCCTCTCCCTAGGGTTCGCCAATTCTTTTTGTGAAGAAGAAGGATGGCACCGCAAGATTATGTGTAGATTACAGAGCACTCAATGTGGTAACCATCAAGAACAAGTATCCCTTGCCTCGCATTGATGACCTATTCGATCAGTTAACAGAAGCATCAGTTTTCTCCAAGATAGACCTAAGGTCAGGTTACCACCAACTTAAGATTAAGAATGAGGATATTACTAAAACAACTTTTACCACCTGGTATGGCCTGTATGATTTCACCATCATGCCGTTTGGCTTGACCAATGCACCAGCCTACTTCATGAACCTCATCAACAAAGTATTCACGGCATTTTTGGACAAGTTCGTAGTCGTTTTCTTATACGACATTCTAATCTATTCAAAGACCAATGAAGAACATGCTGAACATCTGCAAATGGTCCTAGAAAAGCTTAAAGAGCACTAGCTTTTTGCCAAGTATAGTAAATGTGAATTTTGGCTTCAAGAGATCAGTTTCCTCAGACATATTGTGACCACTGGAGGAATTGCAGTTAATCCATCCAAAGTAGAAGCTGTAACGGAATTGAAGCAGCCTACCTCAGTACCAGAAGTGCATAGTTTTCTCGGTTTGGCCAGATACTACAGACGCTTCATATAAGGTTTCTCCGAGCGTCCCAAACCAAGGACTCATCCACTTAAAAAGAAAAAGAAGTATGAATGGACCGAATCTTGTGAAAATAGTTTCCAAGATTTGAAGAAGAGGTTAACCTCTGCACCAGTGTTAATCTTGTCGGACATTCATCAGGACTTTGAAGTCTATTATGATACTTCACGTCAAGGTCTTGGTTGCATACTCATGCAAGGAGGAAAAGTTGCAGCTTACGCATGCAGACAGTTCCATCCTCACAAAGACAATTACCCAAATCATGCTTTGAAGTTAGCAGCAGTAGTGCATGCCTTAAAATTTTGGCGGCATTAATTGATTGAAAATCATTGTGATATCTACACAGACCACAAGAGTCTCAAGTACATCTTCCTCAAGCAGATCTCAACCTTCATCAGAGAAGATGGTTAGAGCTGGTAAAGGATTACAACTTGGATGTCTATTACCATCCTAGAAAGGCTAATGTAGTTACTGATGCATTAAGCCATAAATCCTACTGCAATAGCATTATGGTTCAAGAACACCAACATGAGCTCTATAAGGAATTTGAGGTGCTCAACCTTTGTTTAATATAACAAGGCACTATGGACGCTGTGAAAGCACATCCAACTCTAGAAGAGCAGATCAAGACCGCTCAAGAAGGACATCCCGGAGTCCACAAGTTCAAGCGCCTCATGGCCAAAGGGAAAGCCCCAAAGATAATCGAAGATCAGCAAGAAATCCTATGGTATGGGAGACGTCTCTTTGTTCCCCACCAGAAGGAACTCAAGGATTTGATTCTAAAGGAAGCTCATACAACAGCATATACCCTGCACCTAGGCAGCACCAAGATGTATCAATACATGAAGATTATGTATTGATGGCCGCAAATGAAAAGAGATAGCACCGAGTTTGTAGCTTGTTGTGATGTGTGCCAGCGAATCAAAGCTGAGCACCAGAGACCAGCAGGATTGCTACAACCGCTACAGACCCCTCAATGGAAATGGAAAGAAATTGGAATGGATTTCATTACAGGTCTTCCTCGAACCAAGTCCGGTTGTGACTCAGTATGGGTTATAATAGATAGATTGACCAAAGTCGCCCATTTCATTCCAGTGAAGACAACTTACAAGGGAGATAAGTTAGCAGAGTTGTATATGGCTCGTATTGTATGCCTACATGGAGTACCCAAGAGGATAGTTTTGGATTGAGATTCTCAGTTCATCTTACACTTTTAGGCTAGTCTGCATGATGCCCTTGGGACACACCTTGCTTTTAGCACAGTGTATCATCCTCAGACTGAAAGAACAAACTAGATTCTAGAAGACATGCTTCGAGCTTGTGCTTTGGAATTCACCGTAGACTGGGAGAAATGTCTACCGTATGACGAGTTTGCATACAACAACAGTTTTCAGTCAAGTCTCAAAATGTTCCCGTTTGAAGCGCTCTACGGAAGAAAATGCAGAACTCCTCTGCATTGGTCAGAATCAGGTGAAGGATATATCTTCGGACCAGATACTCTCAAGCAAGCAGAAGAGAAAGTTCGGTTAATTAGAGATCGCCTTCAAGCAGCTCAGTCCAGACAAAAGAGTTATGCCGACAACCGCCGAAGGGAATTAACCTTTGAAGTTGGAGATAATGTGTACCTCAAAGTGTCACCGCTTCGTGGAACTCACATATTTAAGGTGAAAGGCAAGCTTGCACCAAGATACATAGGACCGTTCCCGATCACCGCCAAGCGTGGAGAAGTCGCCTATCAGCTTGAGCTACTGGAAAGTTTGTCAAACATTCACAATGTGTTTCATGTCTCTCAGCTCAAGAAATATCTCAGAGTACCTGAAGAGCAGACTCCAGTTGAAGCCATCGCCCTTCAGAAGGACCTGACCTATTCGGAGCATCCGATCAAGATCCCCGACGTCGTTGAGAAGCAAACAAGAAGTCAGATCATCCGCCTTTGCAAAGTCCAGTGGAGCAACCACTGAGCGCGAAGACCAGTTAAAGTTGGATTTTCTGTTCTTGTTCTCGGGGCAGCCCGAATCTCAGGGTTGAGATTCCATTTAAGGAGGGTAGGTTTGTAACATTCTCAAATTTGCAAAAAGGAAGCATTGGATTTTGGTTCTCAAAATTTCAAATCAAAATTTTTGATTCAACCTTACCTGGGTTTTGGGCCCGTCTCGGACTAGTTCTCCCTGGCCCGGCCCACTCCCCCTCCTGGGCCCCTCTTTGCTCCCCCTCCGGCGCCATCGTGCCCGTGCTTGCCGACCCGCGCTTTCCTTCTCCGTTGCGCCGCTCGGTCGACCGTCTTCTCTGCGTCATCGCCTGCCCCCGCCGCACGCCACCCGGGCCCCCCTTCTCCTTCTCCCATCCCCCGACGCGCCCGCCGCTCCCGGCTTTGGCCGCCGCCTAGGCCCCCATTGACTCCTTCCCTGCCACTCCCGGTTGCCTCCTCCCCCGCCGCGCCCTGCTCTTCCCCTCTCGGCTATTTAAGCCTCGTGTGCCCCCTATTCTCCCCCTCCACACCCCGCCTCCTCCTCTCGTCTTCCCCGTCGCCGCCCCACCTTCTTCCCGCGCCTCGGTCGCCGCTGCCTAGTCGAGCCGTCGTCTCCTCCACTCGGCTTCGTCGAACCGTCGTCGCCTTCGCCCGGCTTCGCCTTTGCCTTCGGCCTCGCCTCCGGCGCCGCCCCTCCTCCCCCCCTCCTTCCTCGCACATGGCCGCGCGCCTCGCCTCCCCATCTATCTCCCCCTCCCTCTTTCTCTCAGGCAATGGAGAAGGCAAGGCGACGTCTTTGCAGCGTCATCTGCTCTTATCCTCTCGCCAGACTCGACAGGTGAGCCCCGACATAGCCTCGTCGCCGACAAAGTGGGCCCCACATGGCACTATGTCAGGGACTCGTCTTGGCCGCCACAGATAGACTCGGTCCACGCATTGTGCGGTGGACCGAGCCCTATTCATGTGCCACATGTCAGCACGGGGTTTTTCTGTTTTTTATTTTCTTTCTAATTAAAAATTCATTTTAAAAGCTTCAAAAATTCATATCTTCTTCGTTATAACTCCAAAAATTATGAAACTTGTTCCTAAAATTTTTTAAATTCAAGATCTTGCTAATGACACTGATCTTGTTCAATTTGGAGTTTATTTGTTATGAGTTTTGTATTTATTTACTCTCTCTGCTGTTGTGTCTTTTTTCTGGTACTTTCGCCCGATTAGAGTTCGAAGACGTAGAAGACCTTCACTTCGATCAAGCTCAAGAGTACCAAGACCCTACCGCTTTTAACCAAGGTGAGTCAATACTTTGATCATTTTGATCTTACATTTTATGCAAATTATATTTATTTAAAATATCAAATTGCATATTTTAATTCTGTAATCAAATGTATGTTAAAACTTAAGGTAGTTAAACACTTATTTGATGATTAATTAAGTATTATCCATCATTTGCTAAATTGAATTCCTCATTTCATGTCACCCTAGTAATTATGTGGTAAATACTAACATAGGTTGTACTTAAGCGACATGCTAGTCTTGCTTAAGTACCGGGATAATAAATATCATGATCATCATCTTTTAATCATGAAGTGGTTTTGGAAAGTCATTGGAGGTAAATGACTGATGTGTTGTGATAATTGGCTTTTCCTCGTCAAAACCCTAAACAATTTGCTAGTACCACATCTGGGCGGATGGAAAGAGTGGTGAGTGCCGTCGTGCACGAGAGTGATTGGTATGTAGTATGAATCGCCCAGATGGATTAAGAACTTAATCTTGTCATGACCCCCATGTAAAACAAGTACAACCGCAAGTCTGCAAAGTACAACTTGGCTTAGTAAAATTATTAAACCCTGAATGTCATCCCACAAATCGGTGTGTGGAAGCGTGCAAGCGGCAGGATGTGTTCCGGCTTGAAAGAGACACCGTGGTAGGGTGAAGTTGCTAGTCGTTGTGGCCGGGGCCAGCTGCGCTAGTCGTTGTGGTGAACATCCCGCACAACTTATGGGGGTGACCCATATGGGTGAGATGACAGAAGGGGCGAGGTAGTTCGAAAAGTTACTGTGACGATCACTCAACTACATGACTAAGGAATCATGTGGGGTAAGAGTATGATTATCTCTTGTGGGTACAGTGTACAACCTCTGAAGAGTCTAAACTGTTTAAACAGCCGTGCTTACGATCAAAGGCGGACATAGGATCTTAACTTGAATTAGTTCTATTTTAAAAACCTTTGTGGGTGGAATACAACCAAGTCAGCTCATCTAGCCTGAGGTTGATTTGACAACCAGGTCGGTTATTCATCTAGCCCGAGGTTGGATTTTTCCTGAGCCGTCGAGCTCAGTGGTATGGAAGAGCGGAGGTAGCTCTAATAAAATGATGCATGTGTAGAGTTTCTGATGGAGGTTACCTCTACTGTATTTAATATTGCACTTACTCTCTTTAATAAAGTACAATTTGTTTAAAATGCTAAGTCATAATAATTTGAAATTATGATAATTGAAAATGTTGTTTTAAGAAATAAAAGAACCTGAGCCATTCCTTATTAAGCCATGCATGTATACTATTGCATCTTGTGTGTTGGCTCGTGAGCACAGAAGTTGTGCTCATTCTCGCTCTCCCCCAAAATCCTCCAAATGATGTGGATCAAGGGGACTACGCATACTATGAAGACCCTGAAGTCGACGGACAAGGAAACGATGAAGTGTAGTCTAGTCTATAGTCTAGATCTCGCCCCAGTCTAAGTGGACTCGTTCGGTACTTGCGTACAACGGGTATTGTCCAATCCCTTGGGTAATATCCGTCGTACACAAGTTACCCCAGTCGCTTGCATGTAGAGAGATGAGCCATACCCCTTTTTGCTTCCGTTGTATTTACGTATTTTTATGTAGTGTAATCAATTTGGTCTGTCCGGCCTTTTTGTAAAACTTGGCCCAATGAGATTTATGTCACTCTGAGATTGTAATATTTTGAACGTCTTAGTTTGCGCCTTGTATGAATTGTTTCAGCAATGTGCCTGTCAGTGCTATCTACTGATCCAGAGAATATCACAGTGTTTTCACAGATGATTCGGGATTAGAAAATCCGGGTCCGACAGTAATTCAATTATTCGAGTGTCGACAACAATACGACGAAACACAAAAAAAAAAGGGAGTGGAAAATAACTTCTGAAATATTGTCGTCTCATGGATGGTGCCAGATATCATCACAAAATATTGCTGATCCTGATGGAAGAAGAGATTTGGGCAGTCATCAAGGAACAACCAGCCGAGAAAGCGGCTGGTGCTGATGGTTATACAGGCTTGTTTTACAAATCTGCTTGGCCAATAATCAAAGAAGATATTGTGAATGATTTGCAAGCGGTTCACTGCCTGCAGGGAGCAAGCTTTAAATTGCTAAACTGCTCGTTGATCACACTCCTGCCCAAAAGAACCGCTTTGCATCCAAAGGATTTTAGGCCGATCTCCTTAATTCACACAGTTTTGCTAAGATTTTTTTTCTCCAAATTCTTAGCTTCCCGGCTTGCATGATATTTGGATCAGCTTATTGATGCAAATCAAAGTGCTTTTTTAAAGGGGCGGTCAATCCAAGATAACTTCAAGTATGTGCAGTACTCGGCGAGGATCTTTAAGCAGAAAAAATCACCAGAAATGTTGCTGAACTTATATCTAGCGAAGGCCTTTGATACGGTTTCCTGGCCCTTTCTTCTCGAAGTACTGCAGCATAGGGGCTTTGGACCCCGTTGTCGTCAATGGATTTCCTTTGTTTTTATCTTCAGGTAGTACAAGAGTGTGGCTGGTGGAAGGGCTGCCTGGTAGAGAAATCCATCGTCTCCGTTGTTGTTCCGTCTAGTCATGGAAGTGCTAAATAAGCTATTTCAGAAGGCCGGTGACACAGGTCTCTTGCAACCTTTGGGGCACAGGACAACCAAATTCAGAGCATCTTTTTTTCGTTTTTGCCGATGATGTTATGTTGTTTGTTACACCATCCGCTAAGGAGCCTCAAGTAACAAAGAGGATCCTGTCGTTATTTGGTATGTGGCGTCGGGGCTACTGGCTAACTTGGAAAAATGCTCCATTTTGCCTATCTGCTGCTCGGAGGAGGATTTGCATTTAGCGGTTCATTGTTTAAATTGCCAAGTCGAGGATTTCCCTTGCACTTATTTTGGCCTGCCCCTTTCAGTGAAGCGTTTGAGAAAAGTGCGTTTCCATCCGATTCTTGATAAGGTAGCTTCAAAATTGCCCAAATGGAAGGGGCCGCTTCTTACTTATGCTTGTCGTTTGATTTTAGTGAAGGTAGTTTTGTTGTCAATTCCAGTGTTCCAACTTAAAGAAGGAAACCCCATCCGCTGTTGATCCAATCTCCCATCAACAAAATCAACGGCTGATGGGGCAGGGCGTCGCGTGAGGCCCTCTCCTATCAGGCTTTCTTCCATCAACTTATGGTCTTAAATATCCTTAAGGGTTTGTTTAGATACATTGTGATCCGACTCAATCTCATCGGATTAACTCGAAATTTGAACTAAAATATCTTACAATTCAAAAGAATTAGTTCTAATATTTTCCATTTCAAACAAACCCTAAGTGGGTCTTAAAGGCAATCGACAGAAAACATCTAGCCTTTCTTTGGTCGGGAGAAGAGTGGGTTCATGGCAGGAAATGCTTGGTCTCTTGGGAAAAAAGTATGCACACCGGTGGAATTTGGTGGTCTTGGTGTTCAAGATCTCAGAATAATGGGCTGTGCTTCGTGACTGAGATGGCTTTGGTTGCAGCGTACTGGCGATTCTAGGCCGCTGCAACACGGTGTTGTACAATCTATGTTTGAACTAGGTGATGGAAGGCTTACCTTGTTTTGGATGGATAGTTGGTTGGTTGGAGGTAGACCTGTTCGAATCCTTGGCCGGGCCGGTTCGGACTGGGTTGGGAAAAGTTCGGTCTTGAATGGTCCGGTCTGAGACCGGTTTGAATTTTGAATTTCATGCGTGTTTTTTTATTATAAAATATTATTAATAAATATTATTATTTAATTTATTTTGAGAATAAAAATGTTTTCATTATTTTTATTGTTAATCTCGGGCTTTTTCGGACGTTGAAAATCAAGGTCTGAGTCTAGCCTGACTTCGGACCTGGCCTTAGCCCGGAAAAATTGGGTTGGGCTCGGGCCGGGCTGTCCACGGACATGTCTAGTTGGAGGGAGCATCAGTAAAAGTTTTTGCTCCTAATCTCTGGAAATTAGTTGGGAAAAGGAAGCGGCATAGCCGGCTAGTTAGTGAGGTGCTATTGGATAATGCAGGGATTCAGGATATTCAAGGAGGTCTGACAGTTATGGCGCTCATGGTGTGTTTGTTCTGGTGGAATCGGTTAACTCAGATTCAACTTCAGTCATCTTCGGTTTACACTGCAAGATCAGCTTACAAGATTTTTTTTTTCAAGGCTCTGTAAGGATGTCGTGTAGCAAGCAGTTGTGGAAAGCTAAGGCGCCCGTTGAAAGCAAATTTCCTATTCAAGGAGTTCAAGAATTAGTCCGTCAAAAAGGTCTCCTTTAGTGCAATGCAGGAGCGTAAGCCTTAGGCCTTGGATAGTGTAGTTTTGAGATTTCTTGCTCTCGTTATTAGCGGTGGTCGTTCTTATTGATCGTATTGTTACATGCGTGCCTTTTGCATGTTCTTGATTTTTTCCCTGATCCGAGCGAACAACACCGCACGTTACAATGCATACCATGTGTACTCTCGTCGCATATTTCCTAGGTGTGCTTCACTCATACTTATCAATACCGTATCGGAGTCTATACCGGTTTGGTTCTTGGAATGAAGTAATTTAATTTTTTTTTCATAACTTGAATAAGCTAAAAAAATTTGAGTAGATTTCAGAACAACTATTGTTCATTACTTTTCAATTTATATAAAAAAATATCCAAAATTGTGAAGTGGTTTGTTCTGACAGATTCTGAGGTAGTCTTTGGGGTTGGAAACGGCGAAGTAAACGGCGAATTCAGAGGTTCGCCATACTAGAAAGTTGTAGATAATTTTATGAGGTTTCTAGAAAGTATATATCTCACCATGTTTAGAGTTTAGAGGAGCGAGTTAGAGCCTTTTTACTACTGAGACAGCGTGTAATACCTCGTAAATCCAGCTAGTTCGCATAGTTTGGAATTTAGTCGAAAATGTGATTTAATAGTTTTCGGAATCGCATTCGGTAAAAGAGGGAAGTCGGAGGGAGAGAAAGAAGTCGTTTTTTTTCAGAATTTACCAGTCCGCAGGGGGGTTATCGGAGTTTTGCACTGACTTGGGCCAAGGGAGGGGGCCGGCCGGCCCACTAGGAGGCCGCCATATAAAAGGGGGGCACCACTCCCCAACCCTAATAGGCCACCTCTCCCCCCCACCTAGCCGCCACCCCCTTCCCCCTCCACCCTCCATAGGCCGGCGCCTCCTCCCTGGTTTGGGCGCCGCCTCCTTCCGATCGCCCGCCATTGGTGCTCCGGAGTTGGTCTCCAAGAGCCCCGGCGCTTCTCCTTCGATCTGTCCTCCGGGTCGCTTAAATGCCGATGGTTCGCTGTGGTGTGGCCGCCAAGGAAGAAGAAGGGAGACCAGCGGGGAGTGGTTCTTCGTCGTGCTACGGGTCTTCAAGGGTAACGAGCACCCCGGTTATTTGTTTGATCAAGTTTTGTTGCGGTAGAGATCATTTGAGTCACGTCGGTTTAGAGTTCCAGATTTTACAGTATTGATCAGAATGTTGCGCGGCTTGTTTCAGTACTTTAGAGGTCGAATTTGGGGTTTTGCCCTTCTAGAGATTTGTTCCTGGTTTCGTTAGCTTTCTTTTGGCACCAAGATGAGCAAAATCCGACCAGTAGTTTGAGAGATATGATTTTTTGAATGCGATCTGTCCAATCTGTCTGAAATCTGTGGTCAGTAGTTTTGTCCCTCGTTTTTGTTCAAACTAGAGGCCGAATCAGAAGACTCCCCCAACTAAGTTATTGTAGATCTTGAATTTATCTTTCCAAGTTGATAAAGATCATCCCATTTGGATCAGTAGGCTAAAAGTTACACTATTTTCTTTACTGCTGATCTGTTTTCTGGACTGTTGTAGATGGGTTAGGTTTAGCAGTTTATTACCACTCTGTTTTGGCCGAATCAGAAGATTCCGCCAACTAAGTTTTTGTAGCCTGATCAGTTAAGAATCAGTGAGCACTGGTTTCAGGTCGTTTAGAGTTACATATAATTAATGGCGAATTTTCTTGTGCAACTGCCCGTAGAACGATAATCTGGACTTTTGGGGTAGATGTCAAATTGAACCCTTGGGTTGAGTAGTTTGATTAGAGAGCATCGTAGTACACTTGAAGCTGTGCCATATTCGATTATCCGTAATACGTGGTAATACTTGTGTAGGCGGTGAGACGGTGGGTGGAAGGACCCCTTCGTTGTTTCACAACACGTCACCACACGGAAGGCAAGTGCAAATGTTTAATTCGTGTGAATTCATTGATTTCATGTTAACTTGGTAAATTGTGAATATTCATGTGATTTGAGTATGATGTGGTAGAGTCCAATACCTTATTCGATGATACATTGAGTTGAATGCCAAGTTATGTTTTTGATTTCATGCATACATAATTCAGTTGATGTCCACGGGAGTGGATACTTGTTTAAGTCCCATTAATTCCAATATGGGCATGTAAGACCTACCATTCCAATGTAGGCAGTTTCGGACATTCCGTATGAAACGTTCTTCATACGGACTTGGATCCCCGCTCTTGGTTAAGAGCGGGCTTAAGTGAACACCGACGGGTGTGTCACTAGTTATACCGGTATAAACATGTGGAAAGTCCATTCTCCTTCAATGCATTCATTCATTCATATTATGCTTTCTTAAATTCATGAAGTAAATGATTTACTTGGTAGCTTGTTTTCAATTCAGTGTTCTATGTGAGTGTATATGTTGTGCTTGCTGAGTTTCGACTCACTCTTGCTTTTATTTATTTTTAGGTGAATTCCAGTGAAACAGTTGCTAGCGGGAGGGTGTAGTCCAGCACGTTCCTTGCACATGAATAAAATAATCATTCGTTAAAGTTCTATTTACATATCTTCAGTTTTATTTATCATGTAATGGACTGTAATAATTGTCATTTGAAGGTTCATAATTATCGCTTTGGTAAACTCTCGTTTGAACTTATAGATGAACTGTGATTAAGCCATAGATTGTTTTCATGGTTAATCGTTTATTTAGCATTGAATGCGTTGTTAATCTTATGAAATGAATAGTAGATAGTCTTGTTAGGTGACATCCTGTCTTAGAATAGGCAGGTGTTACTGATTGGTATCGAGCGGGCTTCGTGTCCGTGGTGATTAGATTGATAACATTTACTAAAACTAGTTTAACGTTGTCAACATAAACTAAAATTTGTCAACAGCTTATTAACTTTAAACTTGACACATGCGTGCGATGGAAGGGTTGGGTATAACTTTGCTTCCGCATTTCTTTCAAGTCATTCCCTTATGTTCGATAATTGAATTGTTTGATCTTTTGTGTGGTGGTGTTTAGATGGCGAGAGGCCGTGGCCGTGGTCGTCCACCGGTCCGTGGTCGGGGTCGGGGACGCGGTCCGGCCGTGTCTTCTTCTCAGTCTGAGGAAGTTGCTGAGGCTGCCACGGAGGAGATTGCCTCTGCCGCTCCTCCGGTCGCAGAGCCTCTGTTGTGTCTGCAAACTAATCCGAACCTTTGAGAGAGAACCGGCTACTCCGCCAAAGAATCGCAGACGGCCATTCTGCATTCTTTGCACCGCGCGAACTCGTTCTCGCCTTTATCGCTCCACCCGAGATTAGGATGAATCTTCGGGAGTGGATGTCGCTTCGATTGGACTCTTTTGATGGAGCTGGCACACCGGTCCAGGCTGCGGATTGGTTGAGATATATGGAGCGTCAGTTTGGGGCATTAGAGCTGACGTCAGTGCAGAGGGCGCGTTTCGTGGCTTTTCAGTTGAAGGGTCAAGCTGACATCTGGTGGGAAGGAGTCCTGTCTTCTAGGACTCCAGTTCAGGGTCCTGCCACTTGGGAAGTGTTCGTGGAGAGATTCAGGACACAATTCTATCCAGACTCCTTTGTTGAGAAGATGGAACAAACACTGTTGACTTTTGAGCAAGGAAAGATGACGGTATCTGAGTACGAGGCTGGGTTCAATAACCTGGTGCGCTTTGTACCAGCGGTGGCGAATGATGATAATGAGAAGGCTAAGAGGTTCCGGCGGGGCCTCAACCAAGAGTACCGCCAGATTCTGAGGGCGACAGGACTGCGTGATTTCAGCTCGGTGGTCGAGCAAGCTAGAGGAATGGAGTTGGAGAAAGGCACAGCTCCGCAGAGTCAGGCTGCTGTTAGTTCTGTCACTACTGGCAATTCCAGTGGTGGGCAGAAACGGAGTTTTGGTGGTGGGAATGGGTCTTTTCAGCGACCCGCTCCCAAGAGGTTTCAGAAGGGTCACAACACTCGTCCTGTCCGTCAGTGGCAGTCTTCCTCTTCGGCGCCCCGTCCTTTGTCTTCCATTCCATCGGTGCGTCCTGTTCCAGGACAGGGCATGAAATGTTTTCGGTGTGGTGAGGAGCATCGAGCTTCAGAGTGTTCCTTCAGGGGGTCATGTCGTCATTGTGGTCGGGATGGCCACAAAGCGTCGGTTTGCAAGCAGAACCCGGCGAGTATCATCCGGTGGGAGCCCGTTCCAGCAGCTTCATCTTCCAGCGTTCATGGTGGTTCGATTCACACTGGCGCAGCTGCGCACCGCATTCACTCTGGTGGATTCCTCCTTCGATGGTTCCTCAGCACCTCCAAAGCGAGGTTCTATTGGAACCCCGTTCCGACTGCACCTCCGTCGTCTGTTGCTCCTGCAGCGGTTTTTGGGCACCCTTCGCAGAGTGTTGGGGCTTCCTCCGCCCCGACGCCGCCAGGAGTCTACGCCATGCCCACTCCAGATACTATGAGGCGACCAGACGTGGTGACAGGTACTTTACTAGTTGACTCGCATGATGCTTTCATATTGTTTGATTCTGGTGCTACGTATTCGTTTGTGTCCTCGAGTTTGTCAAGAGCGAGCTTGAGTCTGCAGCTTCATCTCTCGAGTCCGTGGTAGTCGATTCTCGGGGTCTTATTTCGCTTCTGATTTGCCGGCCGTTCTATTGATATCGATGGGGAGGTTTTCACCGCTAATCTTATAGTGATTCGATTGGCACCTTCGATGTTATCTCGGCATGGACCGGTTATACCAATACCGTGCCAAGATTTGTTGTTTCGGAAGACGGTGACCTTGCTAGCTCCTTCCGTGAAGAATCGGTATTCGAGTGGCGCCGCACCGCCCGATTCATGATTTGTTCGGCTAATCTATTCCCTAGTCGTCGTGCATCCACCATCGGATTACTTTGCTCCTCAATGAAAAGACCGATTCTTTGCGGCGTATTGAGGATATTCCAGTTGTGAAGGAGTTTTCGATGTCTTTCCTATAGAACTTCCGGAATGCCTCCGGTGAGGAAAGTGGAGTTCGGATTGATCTTGTTCCGAACTCGGCCTTTGTCCAAGTCTCCTTACCGCTTGGCTCGGCCATTCCAGGAAGAATTGAAGAATCAATTGGACGACCTGCTGTCCAAAGGTATGATTCAGCGGAGCGTTTCGCCTTGGGGCGCGCCTGTTCTCTTTATTAAGAAGAAAGATGGCAGCTGGCGCATGTGCATAGATTATCGGGCGCTTAATCAGGCGACGGTGAAGAACAAATATCCTTTGCCTCGCATTGATGACCTTTTCGATCAGTTGAAAGGAGCTAAGATATTTTCCAAGATTGATCTCCAGTCGGGTTATAATCAGATTCGAGTTCGTGGCGGGATATTGAGAAGCGGCTTTCTCAACGAGGTATGGACATTATGAGTATAAAGTTATGTCTTTTGGACTAACAAATGCTCCTGCGATTTCATGGAAGCCATGAATGATGTCGCATCAATACCTTGATGATTTCGTTGTGGTATTCATAGATGATATCTTGATTTATTCCAAGACAGAGGAAGATCACACCCACCATTTGCGGTTGGTACTAGAAACTTTAAGAGAGAATCAATTCTATGCCAAGCTGAAGAAATGTGAGTTCGGATTTGGAAGTTGGATTTTTGGGTCATGTTATTAATCGGAAGGTATTTCATTGATCCTAGTAAGATTTCGACGGTGGTTGAGTGGAAGAGACCAACCAATGTTAAAGAAGTAAGGAGTTTTCGGGTTTAGTGGCTATTACGGCGTTTTGTGGAGGTTTTTCAACCATTGCTAAACCGATGACCCAGCTTGACACGAGAAAGGTGTTAGGTTCCGGTGGTCCGACGCTTGTGCGCAGCTTTTGCTCTTTGAAAGATAGATTAGTGATCGCTCCAATTCTTACTCTTCCCGAGCACAGGAAGAGATTCACTATCTATTCAGATCGTCCATAGTTGGGCTTGGTTGTGTACTCATGCGGGATGGTAAAGTGATTGCCTATGCATCGAGGCAATTTGAAGAAGCATGAGCGAATTATCCCACCCATGATCTAGAGCTTGCTGCAGTGATTCACGCTTTGAAGATCTGGCGTCATTATCTGTATGGCGAATCTTGTGATGTGTTCACTGACCACAAGAGCCTGAAATACATCTTTACCCAGAAGGACTTGAACTTGAGACAGAGGAGATGGCTAGAGTTGATCAAAGATTATGATCTTACTATTCAGTACCATCCCGGCAAGGCTAATGTGGTAGCCGATGCCTTGAGTCGCAAGGCGACACCTCCTATTCTCGCTTGTCTTATCGCGATTTTGGCGTATGGATATTTCTTTCTGCTTTGCGGGTACCGCACAGACCGAGACTCAGTTGATTTTAGAGTCAGCCCTTCCGGATCGGGTGCGAGTAGCACAACAGCAAGATCAGATGTTCCAACGAGTGAGAAAGCGTTGCGCTGAGGGCAAGCAGGGTCACTTCAGTGTGGACAACTTTGATTCTTTGCGATTTAAAGGGCGCCTTTGTGTGCCACAGGAGTCTCCGGTTAAACTGGAGATTTTGAAAGAGGCCCATCGTACCCCTTATACCGTACATCCTGGTGAGACCAAGATGTACAAAGATTTAAAGAAAAGTTTCTGGTGGAAACGGATGAAAATTGATATCGCGCAGTATGTGGCTTCTTGTGGAGTGTGCCAGCGGGTCAAGGCTGAGCACAAGCGACCAGCAGGACTGTTGCAACCCTTGGAGGTACCAGTTTGGCCATGGGACGATATATCTATGGATTTTGTGGTTGGTTTACCTCGCACGCAGCGAGGAAAGGATGCTATTTGGGTAATTGTGGACCGGTTCAGTAAGTCTGCACATTTCATTCCTATTCGTACAACCAATTCGGCAAGCGACTTGGCTCCTCTTTATGTACGAGAAATCGTGCGTTTGCACGGAGTGCCAAAGACCATTGTTTCTGACCGAGACGCCAAGTTCGTTTCCAAATTCTGGGAAAGTTTGCAGAGTGCATTGGGCACACAACTCCGTCTTAGCACGACCTTTCATCCCAGACATGGATGGGCGATCTGGCGCACCATCCGACTTTAGAAGACATGCTCGGTGTTGTGTTTTATCCTGGAAAGGTAATTGGGAAGAGCATTTAGCATTGGCGAGTTTGCTTATAACAACATTATCATTCCAAGATTCGAGCCGCACCATACGAGGTTCTCTATGGGCGTAAGTGCAGTCCCCGTTGTCTTTGGGATGAGGTTGGAGAGCGGGCGCCTTGGGTCCCGTGGGTTCAGCAGACGATGGCTAGAGTGGCGAGGTTAAGCGTAATTTGTTGGTACGCCAGAGCCGGCGTAAGAGCTACGTTGATGTCGGAAGCGAGATTTGGAATTCGAGGTGGGAGCGAAGTTACGTTGAGAGTATCGCCATCTAAAGGCGTAGTGCGTTTGGCACCAAAGGAAAGCTTAGTCCAAGGTACGTTGGACCCTTCCCAATCGTGGCACGAATTGGGAAGCTAGCTTATCGCTTGGACCTTCCCGATTCTATGAGTGGGGTTCTAACGTGTTCCATGTTTCGATGCTTAGAAAGTTTCGAGAGACCGGATCATGTCATCCCTTTGGAGCCTTTGATTGTCGGGCAAGATCTTACCATCGAATCCCGACCGGTGAAAATATTAGAAGGAGCGAGCGAGTTACGAGGAACAAGACCACAAGTATGTTAAAATCCTTTGGTCTCATCAGTCCGAAAGAGAGGCTACTTGGGAGTTGGAGTCCCGCATGCGCGAGCAATACCCCGACTTGTTCACTTCAGGTAATTATTTAAGTTATTCATCTTTCATTCTCGAAGTTGCTACGTAGATTCGAGGTCGAATCTTTTCTAAGGGGGATAGAGTGTAATACCTCGTAAATCCAAATAGTTCGCATAGTTTGGAATTTAGTCGAAAATGTGATTTAATAGTTTTGAATCGCATTCGATAAAAGGGAAGTCGGAGGAGAGAAAGAAGTCGTTTTTTCAGAATTTACCAATCCATGGGGGTTATCGGAGTTTTGCAATCGACTTGGGCCAAGGGAGGGCCGGCCGCCCACTAGGAGGCCGCCATATAAAAGGGGGCACCACTCCCCAACCCTAATAGGCCACCTCTCCCCCCACCTAGCCGCCACCCCCTTCCCCCTCCACCCTCCATAGGCCGGCGCCTCCTCCCTGGTTTGGGCGCCGCCTCCTTCCCCGATCGCCGCCATTGGTGCTCCGGAGTTGGTCTCCAAGAGCCCGGCGCTTCTCCTTCGATCTGTCCTCCGGCGGTCGTTTAAGCCGCCGTGGTTCGCTGTGGTGTGGCCGCCAAGGAAGAAGAAGGGAGACCAGCGGGGAGTGGTTCTTCGTCGTGCTACGGGTCTTCAAGGGTAACGAGCACCCCGGTTATTTGTTTGATCAAGTTTTGTTGTGGTAGAGATCATTTGAGTCACGTCGGTTTAGAGTTCCAGATTTTACAGTATTGATCAGAATGTTGCGCGGCTTGTTTCAGTACTTTAGAGGCCGAATTTGGGGTTTTGCCCTTCTAGAGATTTGTTCCTGGTTTCGTTAGCTTTCTTTTGGCACCAAGATGAGCAAAATCCGACCAGTAGTTTGAGAGATATGATTTTTTGAATGCGATCTGTCCAATCTGTCTGAAATCTGTGGTCAGTAGTTTTGTCCCTCGTTTTTGTTCAAACTAGAGGCCTAATCAGAAGACTCCCCCAACTAAGTTATTGTAGATCTTGAATTTATCTTTCCAAGTTGATAAAGATCATCCCATTTGGATCAGTAGGCTAAAAGTTACACTATTTTCTTTACTGCTGATCTGTTTTCTGGACTGTTGTAGATGGGTTAGGTTTAGCAGTTTATTACCCCTCTGTTTTGGCCGAATCAGAAGATTCCGCCAACTAAGTTTTTGTAGCCTGATCAGTTAAGAATCAGTGAGCACTGGTTTCAGGTCGTTTAGAGTTACATATAATTAATGGCGAATTTTCTTGTGCAACTGCCCGTAGAACGATAATCTGGACTTTTGGGGTAGATGTCAAATTGAACCCTTGGGTTGAGTAGTTTGATTAGAGAGCATCGTAGTACACTTGAAGCTGTGCCATATTCGATTATCCGTGTCAATACGTGGTAATACTTGTGTAGGCGGTGGGGCGGTGGGTGGAAGGACCCTTCGTTGTTTCACAACACGTCACCACACGGAAGGCAAGTGCAAATGTTTAATTCGTGTGAATTCATTGATTTCATGTTAACTTGGTAAATTGTGAATATTCATGTGATTTGAGTATGATGTGGTAGAGTCCAATACCTTATTCGATGATACATTGAGTTGAATGCCAAGTTATGTTTTTGATTTCATGCATACATAATTCAGTTGATGTCCACGGGAGTGGATACTTGTTTAAGTCCCATTAATTCCAATATGGGCATGTAAGACCTACCATTCCAATGTAGGCGATTTGGACATTCCGTATGAAACGTTCTTCATACGGACTTGGATCCCCGCTCTTGGTTAAGAGCGGGCTTAAGTGAACACCGACGGGTGTGTCACTAGTTATACCGGTATAAACATGTGGAAAGTCCATTCTCCTTCAATGCATTCATTCATTCATATTATGCTTTCTTAAATTCATGAAGTAAATGATTTACTTGGTAGCTTGTTTTCAATTCAGTGTTCTATGTGAGTGTATATGTTGTGCTTGCTGAGTTTCGACTCACTCTTGCTTTTATTTATTTTTAGGTGAATTCGGTGAAACAGATTGCTAAGCGGGAGGTGTAGTCCAAAGATGTTCCTTGCACATGAATAAAATAATCATTCGTTAAAGTTCTATTTACATATCTTCAGTTTTATTTATCATGTAATGGACTGTAATAATTGTCATTTGAAGGTTCATAATTATCGCTTTGGTAAACTCTCGTTTGAACTTATAGATGAACTGTGATTAAGCCATAGATTGTTTTCATGGTTAATCGTTTATTTAGCATTGAATGCGTTGTTAATCTTATGAAATGAATAGTAGATAGTCTTGTTAGGTGACATCCTGTCTTCCGAATAGACAGGGTGTTACACAGCGGGTAGTGTATCCGGTAAAGTCAAGTTAAAGGCGTCATTTTTGCATAGATATGCGACGGTGAATAGCTTAATGTTTTGGTGTAGTGGTGGTGTGTTTTTTTAGTATATTTTAATTATTTTTTCAGGGAGTGTTTCATCTAGCACGGTACCACCATCTCGCTACCCGGCTCCGAGAGGATAAGAGGGAAGTGCATGGTAGAACGGTGATAGATGGTTTGATCGTTGTTTTGTTTATTATTCATTGCCATGATGCTATTTATTCCATTACATTGTTTAATTACACGTCTTGTGAATGACTCTAGTAATAATTTTGATGATGAAGCCATGAATTATGGTTAATGGAATATTTGATGAGATTAAATTGAATTGTTGCATCATGTGCATCATTGCATAAAAGAGAAGGTAATCATGGTAATCACATATCTACCTTATTGGTAGAGACTCGACAGGAGTGGAGAGCTCTCCGATTATTTGAGGATGAGCTTGATGAAAGGGTGAACACTATCGCGGTTGTTCACTCATACTATATTGGTATAAGCGATGAAATGAGCATGTGAGCATGTAGCATAGAGTTACTTTGCATTAAATGAAATGTGGATATGATATTTGAGTATGAGCATAAAGAGGATATGTGGCTATGTTGATGATATTGATTATAGCTATTAAATTATTGTCCATTGTTTTATTATGTTCTTGTTGGGTCGTAGACTCACCATTACTCTATTGTTGATATAGGTGATCGTTGATGATATCTCGCATGAGAGGGGATAGCGCATATGGAACACTTGCAATCGCTTCTATTACTTGAATTCTTTTATCATGAGAACTTTCATTATAGTGTAATGACAATCCCTTTAGATCCATTAGACTTGATAATTCTTGATGTTTGGTTTGGGAACTTGATTTATTCATTCAATAAACTCGGTATGGCTTGTTTATTAAAAGTTGGTTTATTATTCAGTATTGCTATTCAGTATGGTGTTCATCTTGGTTATTGGATTGCGTTTTTATGCCTTTATTGTGAGCCGTGGATGGATTTTCTTATTTAGTTGTTTGCTGGAATTTATTATGAATTATCGTTAGATCTAATAGATAGTGTAGTTTTATGTACTACTACAAAAAAGTACATTATAGACGGTTCGAACTGTTATCACAGACAGACGGTTCAAAAACCGTCTGTGATAAGGCTCAACACATACGTTTTTTAGTTGAAACCGTCTGTGAATGGGCACTATCACAGACAGTTTCAACCAAGAACTGTCTGTGATATGTAGTGTATCAGAGACGGTTCTAGTTACAAACCGTCTGTGATATGTCGATATCACAGATGGTTTGTAAATAGAACCATCTGTGATATGTAAGATATCACAGACGGTTTGTAAATATAATCGTCTGTGATATACGCGTATCACAGATGGTTGTTGGTTGAAACCGTCTGTGATAGTTTATTTATACCTAATTATTTTATTTTATTCTCGGCTAGCCTCATGAATTGCTAGTCATGCCCTCTGAAAACTAGCAAGCTAGCAGAAATCAGATACATCACACGGATTAATCAATTGTCGACACAACTCAAAGTGATCATTTAAAACTCAAAATCAATTACAAAAGATTATGTTCAAGTATATATTGTCACTAGATTTACATTTGAATTACAACTACTCAAAATGATCAATTACAATTGAATCAATATTTTTAAGGTCGTTCAGCGGTGTCGACGGACTGAAGCTCTACGTTGGCGTTAACGATCTCCATCTTGATGAAGGCGCAGAGCGTCCCTCGAACCTTCGAGACCTCTTTCATAGCGAGTGCATCCAAATCTATGGTCATGTCCTGTCGCTAGCATGAGTAAAGTAGTAAGTATATATATTTTTAAATTTATATTTAGGAAATATTATTGCGAGATTAACAAACCTCGGGATCCTTCATCTTAGCACTAACCAATTGCCGCATATGATGGCAAATGTAGAATGCACATAGGTGATCTTATTTTTGCTGGTGGCAATGCAAAAATAGAATTACATATGTAGGTACAGTCAGTTCGAAACACATTATTACAAAGTATGATATAGCATTATTGTGTTGTAGCGCGTACCGAAAATTGCGTCCTGTGTTGTAGTGTGGTGCTAGATCCTTTGTATAGCCCTCCCTGTGCAACATAGTTGATGAACGACCTGCATGATTCCAAAAAGTTATACTCGGCTATTTTAAAAGAAGGAAGACTACAATAGAGTTATGTATGGAGGAAATGAGCATACATGTCGAGTATTTATTTCAGAAGGGTGAAGTCATGGTTTTTGTTTAGTAGGGAATCAAGTTATATTGCCTTGTTCCTCTTTGGTATAAGGACTAATAAGATCCAGTGGAACCTACTCATGTATGTCGCTATAGTCATAAACTAAAGTTCGTGCTACGTATAAAGTACAAATGAAATTTATATAGCAAGTAGTGAAGTACTTACTTCTTATTGTATGGCACCATTGTGTAGTCTTTGTCGTCCTGAGCAAGCAATCCCATTGTTATGTATTTGACGACGTAGGATGCATGTTCGTTGATGGTTTGCTTAGAGATGACGAAACCCACCGGTTCGTTTTGTCAATGGACATGTTTCATCATGTATCTATACATAAGTAATGAGTTGTGATATTTATCAGTATTACGTGAGTGTAGAACTTGATTGTACACACTTACAGTGTCCAACATCGTAGAAGTGAGAATTCGAGGGCAGCGAGGTTGAAAGCAAATTTTTTAATTTGGCTTGTCATTCATAAGAGAACAAATATTGTACTATTCAAGGAGTTCAAGAATTAGTCCGTCCAAAAGGTCTCCTTTAGTGCAATGCAGGAGCGTAAGCCTTAGGCCTTGGATAGTGTAGTTTTGAGATTTTTTGCTCTTGTTATTAGCGGTGGTCGTTCTTATTGATCGTATTGTTACATGCGTGCCTTTTGCATGTTCTTGATTTTTTTCCCCTGATCCGAGCGAACAACACCGCACGTTACAATGCATACCATGTGTACTCTCGTCACATATTTCCTAGGTGTGTTTCACTCACACTTATCAATACCGTATCAGAGGCTATACCGGTTTGGTTCTTGGAATGAAGTAATTTAATATTTTTTCATAACTTGAATAAGCTAAGAAATTTTGAGTAGATTCCAGAACAACTATTGTTCATTACTTTTCAATTTATATAAAAAATAGACAAAATTGTGATGTGGTCTGTTCTAACAGATTCTGATGTAGTCTTTGGGGTTGGAAACGGGGAAATAAACGGCCAATTCAGAGGTTCATCATACTAGAAAGTTGTAGATAATTTTGTGGGGTTTCTAGAAAGTATATATTTCACCATGTTTAGAGTTTAGAGGAGCGAGTTAGAGCCTTTTTACTACTGAGATAGCGGGTAGTGTGTCCGGTAAAGTCAAGTTAAAGGCGTCGTTTTTGCATAGATATGCGACGGTGAATAGCTTAATGTTTTGGTGTAGTGGTGGTGTGTTTTTTTAGTATATTTTAATTATTTTTTCAGCGAGTGTTTCATCTAGCACGGTACCACCATCTCGCTACCCGGCTCCGAGAGGATAAGAGGGAAGTGCATGGTAGAATGGTGATAGATGGTTTGATCGTTGTTTTGTTTATTATTCATTGCCATGATGCTATTTATTCTATTACATTGTTTAATTACACGTCTTGTGAATGACTCTAGTAATGATTTTGATGATGATGAAATGAATTATGGTTAATGGAATATTTGATGAGATTAAATTGAATTATTGCATCATTGCATAAAAGAGAAGGTAATCATGGTAATCACATATCTACCTCGTTGGTAGAGACTCCATGGGAGTGGAGAGCTCTCCGATTATTTGAGGATGAGCTTGATGAAAGGGTGAACACTATCGCGGGTGTTCACTCATGCTATACTAGTATAAGCGGTGAAATGAGCATGTAGCATAGAGTTACTTTGCATTAAATAAAATGTGGATATGATATTTGAGTATGAGCATAAAGAGGATATGTTGATGATATTGATTATAGCTATTAAATTATTGTTCATTGTTTTATTATGTTCTTGCTGGGTCGTGGACTCACCCTTGCTCTATTGTTGATATAGGTGATCGTTGACGATATCTCGCATGAGAGGGGATAGCGCACATGGAACACTTGCAATCGGTTCTATTACTTGAATTCTTTTATCATGAGAACTTTCATTATAGTGTGATGAGAATTCCTTTAGATCCATTAGACTTGATAATTCTTGATGTTTGGTTTGGGAACTTGATTTATTCATTCAATAAACTCAGTATGGCTTGTTTATTAAATTTTGGTTCATTATTCAGTATTGCTATTTAGTATGGTGTTCATCTTGGTTATTGGATTGTGTTTTTATGCCTTTATTGTGACCCGTGGATGGATTTTCTTATTTAGTTGTTTGCTGGAACTTATTATGAATTATCGTTTGATCTAATAGATAGTGTAGTTTGATGCACTACTACAGAAAAGTACATCATTGACGGTTTAGAACTGTTATCACAAATAGACGGTTCAAAAATTGTTTATGATAAGGCTCAACACAGACGATTTTTAGTTGAAATCGTCTGTGAAGGGGCACTATCACAGACGGTTTCATGTAGTGTATCACAGACGGTTCTAGTTACAAACCGTCTGTGATATGTCGATATCACAGACGGTTTGTAAATATAACCGTCTATGATATACGCGTATCATAGACGGTTGTTGGTTGAAACCGTCTGTGATAGTGCCCCTTCACAAACGGTTTCAACAAAAAAATCGTCTGTAATAGTTTATTTATACCTAATTATTTTATTTTATTCTCGGCTAGCCTCAGGAATTGCTAGCCATGCCCTCTGAAAACTAGCAAGCTAGCAGAAATCAGATACATCACACAGATGAATCAATTGTCAACACAACTCAAAGTGATCATTTAAAACTCAAAATCAATTACAAAAGATTTATGTTCAAGTATATATTGTCGCTAGACTTACATTTGAATTACAACTACTCAAAATGATAAATTACAATTGAATCAATATTTTTAAGGTCGTTCAACGGTGTCGACGGAATGAAACTCTCTGTTGGCGTTAACGAACTCCATCTTGATGACGACCAGAGCATCCTTCGAACTTCCGAGACCTCTTTCATAGCGAGTGCATCTAAATCTATGGTCATGTCCTGTCGCTAGCATTAGTAAAGTAGTAAGTATATATATATTTAAATTTATATTTAGGAAATAATTAATGCGAGATTGACAAACCTCGGGATCCTTCATCTTAGCACTAACTAATTGCCGCATATGATGGCAAATGTAGAATGCACATAGGTGATCTTGTTTTTGCTGGCAGCACTGTAAAAATAGAATTACATATGTAGGTACAGTTAGTTTGAGATGCATTATTACAAAGTATGATATAGCATTATTGTGTTATAGCGCGTACAAGAAATCATGTCCTGTGTTGTAGTGCGGTTCTGGATCCTTTGTATATCCCTCTCTGTGCAACATAGTTGATGAACGACTTGCATGATTCCAAAAAGTTACCCTCGGCCATTTTAAAAGAAGAAAGACTACAATAGAGTTATGTATGGGGAAATGAGCATATATGTCGAGTATTTCTTTCAGAAGGGTGAAGTCGTGGTTTTTGTTTAGTAGGGAATCAAGTTATATTACCTTGTTTCTCTTTGGTATAAGGACTAATAAGATCCAGTGGAACCTACTCATGTATGTCGCTATAGTCATAAACCAAAGTTCGTGCTGCGTACAAAGTACAAATGCAATTTGTATAGCAAGTAGTGAACCACTTACTTCTGGTTGTACAACACCATTATGTAGTCTTTGTCGTCCTGATCAAGCAATCCCGTCGTTATGTATTTGACGACGTAGAATGCGTCTTTGTTGATGGTTTACTCAGAGATGACGTATGGGTCGAGGAAACCCACCGGTTCGTTCCGTCGATGGACATGTTTCATCATGTATCTATACATAAGCAATGAGTTGTGATATTTATCGGTATTACGTGAGTGTAGAACTTGATTGTACACACTTACAGTATCCAGCATCGTAGAAGTGAGACGTCGAGGGCAGCGAGGTTGAATAGGTCGAATAAGTCATCGAATCCCATGATGAAGTGGCTCGGCTCATGGAAGAAATGCTCCTTCGTGTATTTGACAGTTATTCCAGTATCGCACCCCCCATGTTGGGTCTTTTGCATGTACCAGGCATGCAAAGACTGACAAGCTACTCCAGCGCGTGCTAGCACTGTGACGAGGGCCAGTGGACTTCCGAAGGAGTATTTCCCGGGCTTGGGAGGTGCCTTAATGTTCTTCGATTTCAATTTGGCCTTAGGTTTCCTGCGGCACGTCTTCCCATGAGATGACTCAGGAACCGATACGTTGACACGCTTTTCTTGTTCCTTCAGCGTGTTCTCCACGAGAACTGATGAGGCGGCCTTCTGAAGCGAAGGATGAGTTGGAGTCATCGAGGGTCCTGATTGAGAGGTATGATCATGTCGAGATTGCGGCACTGTAGGGTCCAGGGCGATGTCCTTCTTGGACCATTGGATAAAAGTGTTCATGGCATCTCCTAGTGTTCTGATGTCTTTATTCGGGTGAATCTCCAGCGGGATGACCATGAAATTGTCATGTACCATGTCCACCTGGACCCCGACATAACTCTGCACCAGCTGGGCACCGTGCTGCACTACCCCTTCCTGGTATGGATACACCATCCCCCGCCCAACCTCAATAGGAATGGACCCCACCATCCTCACTTGAAGCTCGCAGGGCGTCGGCTCCTACAAAACGATAAGCAATTAGCTAAGGTGTCCTACAGGTCTATCTTTGGAGCATTCCAGAGATGTACATTACCTTGATATCGTCGATGGGTAATTGGACGTCGTCATGTCCAGAATTATGTGTGGACGCGACGCTACTCCGATGTTGAGGAGGACTAGCTCCCAAAAAATGGGAGCGCCTTGCGACTGGTTCAAGAGTTGATTTATTTGATCCTGCAATCTTGTTATCTATCCCTGAAATTTTTTAGTAAGCACTTGTTCTAACCAGCCGTCATGCTCGTCCTTGGATCTCTTCCTACTCTTGTACGTGTCGGAGTCGTGTCGGAATCCATCCCTCCAAGGTACGTAAAGCCCAACGCCTCGCGTGCGACCCGAGTGCTCCTTGTTTCCCAGGGCCGTAGATAGTAGATCCTTCTCCCTATCCACCTCAAAGGAACCTTCGGAACACGCGGAAGTCAATGCTTCCTGCAGGAGGTCATCATGTTATTATATACACTATGCAAGAGGTCATCATGTTATTTTAGACACTACGTAGTTCGATATATTTACCAGACGTTGGGACACTGCCTCGTCTGCCGGGTTTGTGAAAGAGATGCCGCCCGAAGATGTGGCTGATGCCCTCGCTCTTAACCAGGCTCGAGCGCGCTCATCTGAGATCTTAGCAAATGGTCTTGTAGCGCTCTCGTCCTCCGCCGCCCATTACGTGGTTTTACCATCGTACCCAGTGATGCCGAGTTTGTGAGGGTGAGTGTTTGTGCCTAGAGAGCTTTGTACGCCTCACTTTGCCCCTGAAATTCGACCGTCGTCTTCATCCGCACAAAGGTGTCCCATATATCCTGCGATAGGAAATGATACTTCGTGAAGGGCGTCTGACCCGTGTTCACATACTTCGTGATAAGCGTGCTCTTGAAGGTCCTCCACGCGTGTCCCATCGCGAGCAACGCCTGCCGTTGCACGCGTGCCTGGTCTGCTTCTGGGATAACGAACGAGCCTGAAATTTCAGTCCACAGCTGACCTCTCTCTACATCCGTCAGAGACTTCCAGCTTGGTGTGTTGATGGGGACCTATTCCCTTCCAAGTATCATCTCGCTGCTACTTTCTTGGGACTCGGAGGGATCCCAACGTTATTGACATCTGTGATAGTCATTCGGCCTGCAGGCAATTTTGATATTTCTCTGCCATATCGCTTACGTACCACTTTGATCGGAGATCTAGACGCATTCGGCGACGTCAATAACGGCAGCGAAAATGGTGCCTCTGCCATCTCGCTTACTTGCTATCTATATAAGTTACATACGCAATGAACTAAAATGTCATGGATTGCAAGTTGATATCCATAAAATTTAAAGAAAGATACAAACATAATACCAAAAAACAATAATGACTACTTACAATGCCATGGATTGCACTTGACAAAGAAGTCTCACTCAACAAACAACATCAAATTCGAGGCATTATCTTATAAATATGCTATGTTAGCATATTTATTAACAAGCACCCTTGAACAGCAGTAGTAGGGTTACGCAACTTAAAGTCTAACGTTGAGCATATTTTATTCCTACTTTCCACAAATAAAAATTGACAACTCTAAAGTTGCTACATGGGAGCAATCAATAACCATACAAAGGACATAATAAAATTAATAGAACAATGACAGATCAAGGTATACACAAAAAGACTATAGTAAAACCCAAATCTCTAACTCTTTTCACTGCAGAACAGATCAAGGTATTCATAATTGACATCTAATTTGTCTAAATTCTAGCTATTTTCAATTATCTATTAACTAATCTAATCGCTAACTGCTAGCTATACCTCTATTTGCCTGTATTGCCTAACTTATGAACTGACACAATTATCCCTACCTTTGCTCACTAGATGATGACAACCTACTGAAAATTTCTAACCAAACCTGTCTTGCTAATGAAGGACCGAAAAGGCAACAGAGGGGGGGGGTGAATGGTGCAATAAAAATTAAGAACTCCCCTTTACTGTATTTAAAACAAATCTACAAAGCCCTCTGGATCTCTTAAGAAGAGTGAAGCAAAATCAGAGAATGAAAACAAACTTGGATCGTTTCGCCGAAATCGGAAGGTCCGATTCTACCCGTGATAGTTCCGCACTCCGTAGTTCCGGATCTGCGGAAGTTCCGCTGCGATAGTCGCCGTGGACAATCGGAAGTTCCGATTGTCCTGACCGAAGAACAGTGCGCTCGGGTTTTTCCCAAAAATCCAAAAGACTAAATCTTGAATGCTCTTCTCAGGTCAAGTTTCACAGGACATCATCCTAAACACCATCTTGACCTTATGGAGAAGAATCGCAACCAAAGATTCAATAATCGAATCAAAAATGGATTTCTTGAAGAAGGGGCAAGAAAGACCAAAACCTGAAATAGACACGATTCTCTTATTCCTAGTTCATGAAACTTTGAGGATACATTGGCAATATCAAAACGAATCTAGATATCAAGTTTCATGCTATTTCGTAGGACGAATCAAAAGATACATAAAAACCCTAAATATTCAACAGGAAGGGAATAAAGAGAGACATAGACAAGTAATCAAAAACTCAAAGTTTCATTGATAGAAGCCAAGAGATTACAGAGGAAACACAGAGGAATGATTACAAGGATTTTCAGTTCATTCTCTCCAAACCAACAAAAACTCAAAAAGCAAAACAAAACCTTTTGCTAGAGCTAACCCTAATTTTCTCTCTCAAAGTCTAACCCTAACTCGTGGTTCTCCCTATTTATAGCCTTTGCTAATGGGCCTCCAACCCATTAAGCCCGCTACACCGAACGGAACCGCCTCCACTTTTGCCGCTGCGAAAAGACCCTTTCGCCCCTTGCGCACCTTCCGAAGCCTCCGTATACCTTGTTGTGCACGACTACGCAACCGCTTCAAGATTCACGCCTTCTTGACACATCCCGACCGTTCGACCTCAACGCCTCCTGCGCCTAGTCCGGTCCACGTGTCTCGCCACGACTCCATCTTGATGCCTGCGCAACAACACGCATAAAAACACATCACATAGCATTGCACAATATCATAGCATCAATATTTGTATAAGACTCAAACTCATACAAAATCAAAATCACAAAATAATCTTCTACGCGATTACGGACATAATCGGAAGTTCGCACTTACCACAAATGAAGTTCTCGATTTCGAACATCCGCACTTGTCGGGATTATCGGAAGTTCGCGCTCAACAACTGCGGTACTTCCGATATCCTAACAACCGACTTTCGGATATTTAATTCCGATTTGGTAACTCGGAGAACACACAATGTCGGTATTATCTGGACACTCCGCTACCCCTTGTGCGGAAGTTCCGATTTCCTTCTACGAGACCAAAACCGGATAGAACGGAAGTTCCTATTTCCAACACCGGTAGTTCGATTATCGAACTTCCGCTCCATACACATGGTAGTTCCGATTTCCGACTCACCGGCCGAAGCAGTCAAACCAAAAAACTCAACTCTCAATCTAATCAACACACTTGTCAAATACTCATCACTCAGTGGAGGACCTCTCACATGGTCTCTCAATCTCCCCTTGATGAGTATATTGACAATTACCGAAAAAGCATAAGATGAGTTTGAGATTACAGTCAACCAAGGTCTAAACAAGAGTAGTTAAGCTCAAGACCAAGTTGACAAAAGAGAAAGACTTGAGATGAGATGAAAGAGCAATTTTCGCACAAAACTCAAGGCTTTTCTCCAGAAGGCTTTTTCTCACAAAAATTCTCCCCCTTTGGCAATAAAATCATCAATATGTAGAAAAGGGAAGAAAAGACTATAAGATGTTTATTTTAAGCATTAGGAGCCATGTAGATTATCCAAAATGATTATTAGAGTATTACACCAAGCCATAACACAGAAGAATGCTATCAAGATCATGACAATTGATGTATAGAAAAGCTAAGACAGAAAGTCCATAATCTGATTAATGATCCAATTCTTTAGCAGGTCAAATAAGTCAAGATTGAAATCTAGCTAAAGATATCCAAGGATGATGCAAGCCATGTCAAATAATCTAAGTTGAACCAAGAAGACTCATACTGAACAGTTTAGAGTGCTACCAGTTGAAGAAGGACTCATTTTATCCAGAACTCGGTCTCTTTGAAGATAAGCAATTTTAGCACATTTTTCTTTTTCTGAAGACTTTTTATGGTTTTATCTCAGTAAAGCAAGCTCTGGACTAGGTGCCATCCACAACTGCCTCCTAAGCTTCAACCATTTTTTTAATAGCCATGTGCTAGATCCCAAGCCTTATGCGACCACTCCAAGCAATGACTTAAGGAGGTGATCTTAGGTCATCCAAGGCTCCCCGAGTTCATGCCTAGTGCAATGGCAAGTCGTCTCATGAGAAAGATTTGGTGAGATCAGTTTTTTCGCACAAAAGAGATCATTTTTGCTTTTGAAGTTTTTAGACCAGTGATTAGAGATAAGTCATGTTTCTTAACAAACTGACATAGCTTACTCAAAAGTTCAAAAGAGATTCAGGACTCAACTCAGCCTACTTGACATGGCGAAAATCATAAAAGGATAGTTTCAACCAGACTAGTCTCAAGAGCTATCATGACAAGATTTTAATTCAAGTTTAACATTTTTAAATACCTTAGCATGGCAAAGACTAAACTACACATAAAAAGTCATGATAGATCTAGCAGTTTAGCATAAATCATGGCAAGATGTAAAACAGTGAAAACATATCATAAGGGATAATAAACAAGACTCCATTTGATTATAATGCAATGCGAATGAAATGCACAAAAATCCGATTCCCTTGAAATGAGATGCATCTTTTAATTCAGTTGAGTTATGACAAAATTAAGAGTATGGAATAACCAAGAATAACTCCCCACGAACCAAAGGAACAAAAGCGAGAATCGATAAGTAAACCGAAAAGCGATCCTCTAGAGCATAGAAAAGATATAGAGAAAACTATCGCTCAGACAGGTTCTTATCTACCCCATATGATTCTAGGACTATCAGCTGATCTACACATACACTAAGGAGCAAACACTGTCCCTGTCTACCCAAGGGTGGCCCGACCCCTGCTAGAACCTATAAGAAGTGAGTAAGCTCTACTTAGAGAAGGAAGAGACACTAATAAGCGAAGATCCTAGAAGCACAAGACAAGAAGTAGCAATCAAAGCAATTTGGCAAGTGAACCACTCTAACCTATGCTGGAAGGACTTCGACCCAAAAATGAAACCAGAAAGGAGTAATAGTATATTATAATATAATATAATATAATATAATAGTAGCACAAAACTCCCCCTCACAGTAGTCCGTAAGGACAAACCACCCCAAGCTCTCCTCAGAGCCAAAACCGAGAGTCGCCCGAGGCTTAGTGAAGATATCACGCTAACCGGTGCTCACTCTCCACAAACTAGAGCACAATGTCACCCTTCTCTACATGGTCTTGAAGAAAGTGATATCGATATCAATATGCTTGGTCCGAGAATGTTGCATTTGGGTTCTTGGCAATGCAAATCGCAGACGTGTTATCACGTAAGAGTGGAACGCAATGATAGATAGCCCGAAATCCTGCAGGGTCGAGACCATCCAAAGCACTTGACTACAGCAACTGGCTGCAGCAACGTACTCGGCCTCTGCAGTGGGCTGCGCAACACCGGATTGCTTCCTCGACGACCAGGAGACAAGAGAAGTGCCAATGAATTGGCAAGTGCGGAAGTGCTCTTCCTATCTATCCTCTGACCAAATAAATCGCATCGGAGAAGGCTCTAAGAGATAGACAAGAAGAGGAAGAGTACCGGATACCATAGTCAATGGTAGCTCGAAGGTACCGAAGATGCGCTTCACCGCTTTGACGGTGAGATAAGCGAGGAGAAGCTCAAACCGAGCACAAAGACACACGTAAAAATGTATGTCCGGTCTCGAGGCCGTGAGGTACAAGAGAGAGCCAATCATGCTCTGAAATCCTTTTGGTCAGCGTGTTCGCCGTCTTCATCGGATCCAGAGCAAATGTAGATGCCATTGGAGTTGATCTCGGCTTTCCATCATTCATGTCGAAGCGCTTGGGAGGTCTCGAGTGTATTTGCCTTGATGAAGAAAGGTACCCTCCCGAGTCTGCTTGATTTGGAAGCCAAGGAAGAAGCTCAACTCGCCCATCATGCTCATTTCAAACTCCGAGCTCATGACATCGGAAAACTGGGAACGAGCATGCGAGGAGCCGCCAAAGATAATGTCATCCACGAGATCCGACGAAAGGAAGATCGGTGCCAAGGCGGCGGATGAACAAGGTTTTGTCAATTTTACCCATCTCAAAACCATGGCTCGTGAGATAGGACTTAAGCCTTTCATACCAAGCTCCGGGAGCTGCTTGAGTCCATACAAAGCTTTGGAAAGCTCAGACATGGTTAGGGTATTTGGGGTTCTCGAACCGTGAGGTCAGTCTCACATAGACTTCTTCCTCAATAAGGCCATTGAGGAAGGCACTCTTGACATCCATCTGTAAAGCTTGAAACCCTTAGAAGGCGCAAAGGCAAGCGAGATTCTAATGGCTTCAAGTCTAGCTACTGAGGGCAAAAGTCTCTTGAAATCTAGACCCTCAACTTGAGAGTACCCACTGAGCTACCGGCCTAGCCTTGTTTCAATGACTAACCCATCTTCACTTTGCTTGTTCTTGAACACCCATTTGGTCCCAATGATATTGTGACCTTGAGGGGCTCAACAAGGGACCGACCTTGTTCCTTTCAAAGTTTTCCAATTCCTCGTGCATGGCGTTAGTCCATGACTCATCGAAAGAGCATGACAAGCGTCTTTGGGCTCAAACGAGGCAACAAAGGCGTAATGGAGACAGAATAGAGACATGCGGTTTTTGAGCAGTGACTCGCTCAAAGAGATCTCCAATTATCTGCTCAAGGATGGTCCTTTTGAATGTGTCTTGGAGGTCGGGGTGAGATGAAGAAGTGGCCTCTACCTCATTAGCGCATTTGAGATAGGGACAGAGCCACTAGCTTGGAAGAAGAAGCGAAGGTAAGGGCCGATCTCCTCGAGTGCGGTGGAAGAAGGCACCTCAAGAGGAGGAGAAGGAACTGGATCGGGTAAGCAACCCTCATCTCCATCCTCCTCATCGTCCACAAAGATGGACTCATCGCTCTAAGGAACTCGAAATATCGTGGCCTAGTCCTGGATGGCCTCATCGAAGGTCACCTCACGTGTCTCTAACAATTTACTAGACTCGAGCCTGCACTCTATAGGCACGAGAAGAAGTCGAGTAACCCGAAAGATCCCATCACAAGATCGTGACTCGAACTTATCTAGGTTCCTGGACTTGAGAATAAAACACTTGCAACCAAACACACGAAAATGCGAGACGCCGGGTTTTCGCCCATATCTCAACTCATAAGAAGTACGATGCAAGAGTGCCCAAGAAAACTCATTAGAAACATGACAAGCGAGAGCAATTGCCTCACCCAAAACTTCCTAGGTGTAGAGTACTCATCAAGCATCGTCCGGCCATCTCGACCAAGGTACGGTTCTTCCTCTCCACAACGCCATTTTGTTGGGGGCGTATGGAGACGAGGCGGTGCTCTACACTGCCTCACCACAAAACTCTCAAAGTAGGAATTCTTGAACTCGGTGCCATTATCGGTCGAATTGCTCGTAATGCACCGGGAGCTCAACAGAAAGCCTACTAAAAGACCACGAAAAGAGTAAACGTCTCATCCTTGAGGCTAAGAAAAACACCCAAGAATACCTCGAGAAGTCATCGACCACGACAAGTACGTACCACTTCCTCCCATCGATTGCACTCTAGCCGGGTCCCATCAGTCCATATGGAGCGATTGACACAGTGCATCTGTCATAGTCATTTATGAATCGGAGGATGTGAAGCGGCAACCATTTTGCCGTCTTGCAAGGAGCACAAACAAGATCCTTGACCATTTTGAGTTTCGGCAAACCACGAATGAGATCGTGGCCGCTAACTCGGGTCAGATGATCAAATCCTATATGACCAAGTCTCCTATGCCAGAAAGTCAGATCACGGGATTCATAAGCTACTAAACACCTGAGAGGATCACCAGAAGACTCAGAAAAATCAGCACGAAAGATCCTCCCATACCGAAATCCATAAACCGACTACCCAAGAATCAAGAATTTTGCAATTGTTTTTCTTAAAGCTCACCTCATACCCGTCATCGGTAAGCTGAGAGACTGAAAGCAGATTATACTGCAGCTTACTTACTAAGGCAACATCTTTCAAAACAAAGGAATTATTAATGCTCACTTTACCTTTAGCGATGACGCGCCCAAATGAAGCATCTCCAAAAGTGATCGTCTCATCACCTGGAGCGCGGGCTAGGGAAGAAAACCAACGGGACTCACCAGTCATATGACGTGAACAACCGGAGTCTACAATCCAGACCTTTCCCTTCCCAGCCCGGCGACCCTGAGTCAAACAGAGAGTAAAGTCTCAGTACTGGGGTGAATCAACAGTGATTTTGGCACCCAATACCGAGTAACACGGCGAACAGATGAAGTAGTCAAGCAAGACTGACCTCTATCTACCCTACGCTCTGTCACTCAACAAGTCAAAGATCTCACCTGTTCTTTGGATCCGATCGCTATGGGAGAGCGAGTCGAAGTGCCGATAACATGTCGATCTCGCCATGGTAGCTATCTCGAAAGGAAAACGAGATCTACCCTCGGGACGGCGGAAGTTACGACCAACGGAGCATGAGGACGAAAATCGAAAACTTCGGAAAAACCAAGTCCTCGATGTCGCCCAAAATCATCGATGGAACAAATCTAGACCTCGTGTTGGTCTTAGGTGCACTCAAGATCTAGGGCGACTCGAATGTGCCTAAGAGACTCAACACGGTCTCTACGCGCGATCTTGGCGCGCAAGCAATGATCAACTAAATGTCCATCTTTCGGATGAAGGTGCAATGATACTTCGCCTTACGAGGGCAGCTGCCGCAGTGGAATCACCTTGTCGTCGAAATCCTTTGAACAAAACCCACCGACTTAAAATTGACTTTCTCACCCTGGCTTAGTTTTGATCACACAGTGCTATGGTTTTGAGCACGACGGTGGATGCTTCCTCATATCCTCCTCGGTTATCATATCCTAGACCACGATTAAATCTGCAAATTTTAGATTTGTCTAGAATGAGATTGAGCTTCTTCTTGCCTCCTACAAACCTCTCGAGAGTGTTCATAAGATACCGACACTCCCGAAGAGAGAGGTGCAAGAAGAGCGAGGGAAGAAGGGACAGAGAAGGTAAGGGAGCGTAAGAAGAACCAACAACAGAGGAAAGATTGGCTTGTGCAAGCACTGGTAGACTTTGGGGGACAAATCCTCGCTAATGCTAGATTGGTTCACGTTGCTAGGCGTCTCTACCAAACCCTTAGACTTCTTCCCAGCACACACAATACAAGCAGATGATTGTGTCTCTAGAAGGTCCTTAGTTAGCTTCACACATTTTTCATCCAAGGCAACCAAATCACATTTTAGTTTATAACAATGATTGCATGGTGAGCTAACAAGGTCCTTAGAAGCATACTGAGCCAATTTGTTACTGTGATCAATCATTTCTTGAAACCGCTTGATCTGATTCTAGTTCAGCAGTTAACTTAGGACAGTTTAAACAAGAAACAATAGGCTCTAGTAGCGCAGCTTGAAATTCAGCAATTTTGTGATCTGCCCGTTTTAGGTTCATCTTGAGATTATTACAATTTTCACAAGTTTCAGGCAGATCAAGCAACATGGTATAAAGACCTCTAAACGAATTGTCCTTAACCTCACATGAGGTGCAAGCGATAGCCTCAACAAAGAGTGGATGAAGGAGGTGCTACCCTACTCATCTCTAATTCAAAGAAGGCTAATGTTCTCTACCTTAATCATGTCAAGTTCGGAGGACACACTATCATGTAAGGTCCTTAGTTTATCCATATCATCAATCAAAGCACAAAGATGTGTCACATTCATCACGGGAGGGAGCGGATGTAAGTAAAGTAAGCTCCGTGATAGTCTAGCTACTTCCTTCTCCAACCCAGCACACTTAGCCCTAGACTTAGCATGGAATCTACCTAGCTTAAGAAAAGCATCATTAAGCTGGTCATAAGTGGGACTAACCTCATCGGAGTCGGAGTACAGCTCGCTGTCGCTCAGTTCGCCCCCGAGGGCCATGAAGCACATGCCGGAGAAGTTGTCGTCGTCCTTGGGATCATGATCGTCCTTCCCATCATCGTCCTCCACCCTCCACCTCGCTGGTGTCCGGTTAAATCGAGGCGGTGAGGACGCGATGGAATGACTTCTTTGCCTTCCCAAAGTTGCGGAACTTCTTCTTGCCTTGATCAGTCTTTGAGGGCTTCGTGTTGCGGTTCTTGTCGATGTAGTCGTTCTTGCTTGGACCGCCATAGTCACCTTTGCCCTTCCCAAGCTTGGGACGGTTTGCTCGGATGTGGTTGGGGCCACCACACTCGAAACAAATCACAGACCTCCTCTTTTACCATCCCTCCTCCTCTTGTAAGCATGGGAAAACTTCCGAGCTAGGAGGGCTAGCTGCTCATCCTCAAGCCGCTCTAACGATCATCGCTTATGTCACGAGAGCGACTAGGAGAACCCACGATCGACTCGTAAGAAGATCCGAAGTGGGATCGGTGACTAAAGCCATCGATTGTGACTTCGACCTTCGAGAGACAATGTCAATCTCGTGAGTCTTGAGGCGAGTAAAGCGCATCAAGAGTCGTGGTCGAGGTCCGTGCTATCTTTGATGGTAGTCACTTTCATCTCCCAAACACGAAGATCAAGTGCGAAAGCATCATCGGCGTTATCCGAGTCGGGGTATGTAAGACCGACCGCTCGGAGGTTGCTCAAAATCTTGTGAAAACGCCGAAAAGCACTCGTCAAGAGATTCACCAAAAGCATCTCAAATTTATCAGTATTCACGCTTGAACTGGTCTTGTCGAACCGTCTTAATCGGTGGTGCCCTCATGGTATGCATCGAGGGTCACCCGGATGTCGTAGCGTAAATCAAATGAGAAATACGATCAAACTCATACGCTTAAACCACGAATGATTATGTTCCTTGCCTTAGCATTTGCCTCAACATCGCCATGTTTCCAAGATTGATGTTCTCATCGGCAGAACAACAAATCTAACCTTCACCTTTCTCCGATGGCATACCCCGAGCACGGATGTAAGTTTCCATTCGGCTCTTCGGAAGGGTAATCCGGACCATCAAAAACGGAGGCTTGGTGGAATACTTGTCCGCTGCCATGGCTCAACCGACCGGTTAAGATCTATCAAGAAGAGCTAACCGCTCGATACCAATTGAAGGACCGAAAAGGCAACAGAGGGGGGGTGAATGGTGCAATAAAAATTAAGAACTCCCCTTTACTGTATTTAAAACAAATCTACAAAGCCCTCTGGATCTCTTAAGAAGAGTGAAGCAAAATCAGAGAATGAAAACAAACTTGGATCGCTCGCGAAATCGGAAGGTCCGATTCTACCGTGCCGTAGTTCCGCACTCCGTAGTTCCGGATCTGTGCGGAAGTTCCGCTGTGATAGTTCGTAGTGGACAATCGGAAGTTCCATTGTCTGACCAAGAACAAAGGCGCTCGGGTTTTTCCAAAATCCAAAAGACTAAATCTTGAATGCTCTTCTCAGGTCAAGTTTCACAGGACATCATCCTAAACACCATCTTGACCTTATGGAGAAGAATCGCAACCAAAGATTCAATAATCGAATCAAAAACGGATTTCTTGAAGAAGGGGCAAGAAAGACCAAAACCCGAAATAGACACGATTCTCTGATTCCTAGTTCATGAAACTTTGAGGATACATTGGCAATATCAAAAAGAATCTAGATATCAAGTTTCATGCTATTTCGTAGGACGAATCAAAAGATACATAAAAACCCTAAATATTCAACAGGAAGGGAATAAAGAGAGACATAGACAAGTAATCAAAAACTCAAAGTTTCATTGATAGAAGCCAAGAGATTACAGAGGAAACACAGAGGAATGATTACAAGGATTTTCAGTTCATTCTCTCCAAACCAACAAAAACTCAAAAAGCAAAACAAAACCTTTTGCTAGAGCTAACCCTAATTTTCTCTCTCTCAAAGTCTAACCCTAACTCCAGGGTTCTCCCCTATTTATAGCCTTTGCTAATGGGCCTCCAACCCATTAAGCCCGCTACACCCGAACGGAACCGCCTCCACTTTTGCCGCTTTGCGAAAAGACCCTTTCGCCCCTTGCGCACCTTCCGAAGCCTCCGTATACCTTGTTGTGCACGACTCGCAACCGCTTCAAGATTCACGCCGTCTTCGACACATCCCGACCGTTCTGACCTCAACGCCTCCTGCGCCTAGTCCGGTCCACGTGTCTCGCCACGACTCCATCTTGATGCCCTGCAGTCAACACAGATAAAACACATCACATAGCATTGCACAATATCATAGCATCAATATTTGTATAAGACTCAAACTCATACAAAATCAAAATCACAAAATAATCTTCTACTCGCATTACGGACATAATCGGAAGTTCGCAGATTACCACAATGAAGTTCCGATTTCGAACATCCGCACTTGTCAGGATTATCGGAAGTTCCGCGCTCAACACTGCGGTACTTCCGATATCCGGAACAACCGACTTTCCAGATATTTAATTCCGATTTGGTAACTCAGAGAACACACAATGTCAGTATTATCGGACACTCCGCTACCCCTTGTGCGGAAGTTCCGATTTCCTTCGGCCGAGACCAAAACCCAGATAGAACGGAAGTTCCTATTTCCAACACCGGTAGTTCCGATTTATCGGAACTTCCGCTCCATACACAGCGGTAGTTCCGATTTCCCTGACTCAGCCCAGAAATAGTCAAACCGAAAAACTCAACTCTCAATCTAATCAACACACTTGTCAAATACTCATCACTCAGAGTGGAGGACCTCTCACATGGTCTCTCAGCTAATCAAATGTATGTATATACTCATGTACAATATTGAACATCTTACTATGTAAAACACTTACTAACAATCCCTATTAGCCCTCAACTTACCTAAGCTAATCCATGTTAACTGGCTTGCTAATCAAATGTATATATATACTCATCTACAATATTGAACATCTTACCACCAACCTAATCCAATGGATCTACTGTCATACACTCATACTTACGCAACTTAAAGTCTAACCTTAGGGCGTCGGGGTCGGGGAGAAGGGTTGTCGGGGAGCAGCAGGGGCGTCGGGGACGTCAGTGTCACGGAGAAGGGGTGTCGGGGAGGCGGGGAGTACAGCAGGGGCGTTGGGGTCGGAGAGACCGGGAGTACTAGGGGCGTTGGCATTAGGGAGGCGGGGAGTAGCAGGTCGGTGTCAGGGAGGATGCTTCGGCCGCAGGGGAGGTGAAGGGGCGCACGACAGTAAGGAGAGTGACGAGTTAAGGGCGCTCAAACCCTATCAATTCCTCTTAAATAAAAGAATATCACAGATGGTTCTACTATAGAACCGTTTGTGATAAGTCATAACAGACGGTTCTTTAGTAGAACCACCTGTGATATATTGTATAGGGTTTCTGTGAGAAGTCATCACAGGCGGTTCCGTAACAGAACCGTCTGTGATATGAAAATATCACAGACGGTTCCATAACAAAACCGTATGTGATATTTTTCATATCATAGACGGTTCTGTTATGGAATCGTCTGTGATGACTTAGCACAAAAATCCTAAACCCTCATATCATAGACGATTCCATAACAGAACCGTCTGTGATATAGTCATATCACAGACGGTTTCAAAACAGAACTGTCTGTGATGTGTCATATCAAAGACGGTTCTATTATGGAACCGTCTGTGATAACTTCCTAACACAATTCCAAATCATTTGAATGAAAATTCATCTGTCTTAAAAAACTCATATCTAATACAACTCAACTCCAAATCAAGTGAAACCAATTTTGATACTCCACATTACAATGAAGTCCACATTGACATCAATATCAGAGATGACAAGTCCATAATACATGACAATTCCACGTTAACATCAAATTACAATGGAATAAATATTCTTAATCAAAATATAGCCCTTTTTGATGATCACCGTGCATATAGCTAGCTTCTTCACTAGGTTCTTCCTCGAGCCTGATGTTGTCGGACCCCCGGGTGTCACACAACCCCGAGACCCTCTGTGCATACCAAGCTAGTCCCATGATCAGTAGCTAGCTCGCACAGTTGCAACAATGATGTTATCATAACCATTCAACAACGAACTAATGAAGCAGACAAAGTAATATTATTTAAAACAACAAAGACCTTATGGTCAAGGTTCTTACAAAAGTAGCCTCACAGGGCTTAGCAACAACAGGGTATCTGGCAGCGGAAATCTCAAAATACGTGGAGCCCAATCGACATGCCCACAGGCAATCAAGTGGAGGACGTGACCTAGTTCGCGAAGTCTTCAAAGTAGACTTCTTCGTAGAACTCAATATTTCCTGATTCTTCTGCTGGGACTGATCAACAAAGGGCATAAAGCCGTGAGTACATAAAGTACTCAGCAAGTCGTAGAGAAATGTATGCACATAGTATTCATGTCAGGCTTAAGCAAGGATGGCTTTATGGTTAATTTGCAGAAAGCAAGTTTAACCGTAACTACATTAATTAGATTGCAAAGCAGGATTTTAAAAGAATAATACATAGATAACCAAGTTCTTTTGAATCAAACAGTGAACATCCCGTTCACTTCCCAACCATTCCAACCAAACGTTTCCATCGAACCAAACCACATTTTTGAAAATACTACCCCTGCGCGAAATCACCGGGCATGTCCGTAATCGGACACGGCTATTCGAATAGATTTTTAACACTCTACAGAGGTTGTACAGCTTTACCCATAAGAGATAAATCACTTGTAATGTCCATTTGACACACTTCCGAGGGTGTGCGACTAAGTGATTATCACAAGGCCTTTACAAAGTTCCATTTTGCCTCGGTTCTGCCCGCTAAGGTTTCGCCATCACACCCCTCTTGCGCCATTAAACCACCACAATGAACCGACTCAAAATTTCCCCAATTAGTTGGCGGTCCGTCCCATACCGGACTTATGGTTGCACGAGGTGACCGGATCAATGACTTGCAAAGTTAAGTCCTTAGTTGGTCGCTCGGACAAGACTACCACAACCCAATGTGCATCACACACCCACCTTTACTCCCTACCACAAGCCCGAGCATAAATCATTTTTGTTCATTCCCGACCAAATGGCAATCCCTGCCATGGCTCAACACATTTTAATTACAGTGGCATCACACCATAATTCCATAGTTCCATTAGTCAAATTTCATTCATCATAAACATGTGATCGAAAGTCTCGTGGGTAACTAAAGCAAGACTAAGCAATACTACGCTCCCAAGTTGGTATACAATCATGTACAACTAGTATTAACCATCCTAAGGTGTCCAAGGATATATGTCATTCAAGGAGACATTTCATTTTCAATTCATCAAGGAGGCATAATGGCAATTTGGTAATTATCTACTCCCAAAACCATTTTTAATAAAACTAGCCATGCATGATAATTTAATACAATATACATTTGTAAAATGGGTTCAACATGGTCAAAGGCCTACGACTTGCCTTCGTTGACGAGGAGCGGGTCTTGATCGTCGAATCGAAGAAATCTTCCAAACGCCTAATCTACGTGCGAGAATAGCAACAATAAATAAAACAGCACCAAATGAACTCCAAAAATTACAAAACCAGTACCAAATGAAAGGGGCTGAATTTATATGAATTTAGAAATTTGGATCACCCAAATTGGAGTTCGGATGTGAAAGTTATGGCCAAAAGAAGTTGGAAATCACATGAAATGATAGAATTAGGGTTTTTCGGATGTTCGGATTTAATTTTCAACTGAAAATCCGGACTTTGATGTCAGCGGCCACGCGTGCGCTACGCGGCTTCCACGTGAGCAAAACCGCCTACGTGGCGCTGACGTGGCACCACGTGGGTGGCCACGTCGGCTCGGGCCGTAGAGGCGAGAGAGAGAGAGAGAGAGAGAGAGGCGGAGGCGGCGGCGAGCCGAGGAGACGGCGGCGACGCCAGCTTCTCGGCCAAGGAAACGGTGAAGGCGGGCGGCCGAGGCGAGAGGGGAGGAGAGAGCGGGAGAGGAAAGAGAAGAGGCGAGCCGAGGCGCGCGTTAAATAGAGATGAGGGGCGGCGGCGGCGCGCGGCGCGCGGAGGCGGGACAGACGGGGTGGCGGCGGCGCGGCGCGCGCAGCGGAGCAGGGCAGGACGGGCGGGCGGAACCGAGGCGGCGGATTCGCGCTGGCGAGATTAGCAGCGCGACAGAGAGAGAGAGAAGCGCGCACGCGCGAGAAGACGACGAGCGCCCGTCCGATTTTGATCGGACGGTGGGAGCGAGGGAGGCGCGGCGAAGCGATGGCGTCGGATCGCGACGGACGGCCAGCAGAAGGGGCGACGAGCGAAGCGAGAGCCGTCGATAAGCGACGGACGGCCGATGGCGATGGCGCCACGCGGAGGCGGGCTGCGGAGCGAGGCGGAAAAAGCGAGGATTGGGCCGGAGATTCAGCCACAAACAATAAAGGGAATTAAAATAGTTTTGATTTTGAAATTCAAATAAATCAAGAAGCAATTTAGAAAATAGCAAATAGACTCCAAAAATTCTAGAAAAATTCACAGAAATTCCTTGAATTATTCTGGACTTAATAAAAATACTTTCAACTTTAATTTTTTTTCTTTTTCTTTTACAAATAAATTAATTTTCCATTTCGGGTAAAATGAAAATCAATTTCTAAAATCCAATAAATCCAAGAAAACACCTAAAATAATAATTTTGATTTTAAATTCTAGAAAACTTAATTAAACCAACTTTAATTTAATTGAAGTTTGATTAATTCATATTTAAACTGCAATTGATTTTGAAATTTCAAATTAAGCTTTTGGCAAATAGAAGCAAATGGTTCTCTTTTAAAATTTTCAAAAACTCCGAAAAACGGGATGCTACAAACCTACCCCTCTTAAAGGGAATCTCGACCCCGAGATTCAGGCTGACTAGAGAATAGGTGGGGAAACTCAGCCTTCAAGTCATCTTCTCGTTCCCAAGTGGCTTCTTCTTCGGTGTGGTTGCTCCATTGGACCTTGCAGAAACGGATGATCTTGCTTCTTGTCACTCGCTCTGTTATTTCCATGATCTTGATGGGATGCTCCTTGTAGGTGAGGTCTTCCTGCAGGGCAATTGCTTCCATTGGCATCTGCTCTTGAACTGCGCAAACACTTCTTCAGTTGTGACACGTGGAAGACATTATGCACATCTGACAGCTGAGGCGGGAGCTCCAACTGGTAAGCGACTTCTCCTCTTCGGGCTAGAACTGGGAAAGGTCCGATGTACCTTGGTGCAAGCTTTCCGCTTACTCTGAAACGACGCATCCCTTTGAGAGGCGACACCTTCAGGTACACATGATCACCAGGTGCAAATGCTAGATCTCGGCGACGGTTATCAGCATAACTCTTCTGCCTGGTCTGTGCTGTTTTCAGCCTTTCTCTAATTGATCGAACTTGCTCTTCGGCTTTTTCCAAAATATCTGGCCCAAACACTTGTCTTTCGCCTACTTCATCCCAATATAACGGTGTTCTGCATTTTCTTCCATAAAGAGCTTCAAATGGAGACATCTGGAGGCTTGACTGGTAACTGTTGTTATAGGAAAACTCTGCATAAGGTAGCATTTGATCCCAATCGATGCGATTTGCTAAGGCACAAGCCCTTAACATATCTTCTAGGATTTGATTTACTCTTTACATCTCGGCCCATCCGTCTGGGATGATAAGTCATCTTGAAATTTAGATTAGTACCCAAAACAACGTGCAACTTCGCGGAATCTTGAGGTGAATCGGATCCTCGATCGACACGATCTTCTTGGCACTCCATCTTTGGCACACTATCTTTGCCATGTACAATTACGCGATCTATCACGAGTAAGTAGTCTTGGTGGGAGAAAGTGAGCAACTTTGGTTAGGCGATCCACAATTACCCAGATAGAATCATATCGACCTTGTCCTTGGCAAACCAAAGATAAAATCCATGCCAATTTCTTCCCACTTCCATTCGGGCACTCTCAAGGGTTGCGAGAGTCCAGCGAGTCTTTGATGCTCGGCTTTAACTCGCTGACAGACATCACACTGAGCTACATACTCGGCAATCTCACGCTTCATGCTAGGCCACCAATACATTTCCTTGAGGTCTTGGTACATCTTTGTGCTTCCAGGGTGAATGGAGTACAAAGTTTTATGGGCTTCCTTGAGTATCAGCTGCTTAAGCTCTTTCTGATCTGGAACACAGATTCGCTTGTCAAACCAAATGGTGCCTTGTTCATCTTCTGAAAATCTCAGGGCTTTACCCTTCTTCATGTTGCTCTTAATTTCCTTAATATTGGCATCTTCAATTTGAGCTTCCTTGATCTGATTCCGCAAAGTGGGTTGAACTTCTAAGGCAGCTAGGTAACCTTCCTCAACCAACTCTAACTTGAGCTTCTGGAATTCTTCATGGAGGGCTGGCTGATTTTCCTTGATCGTTAGGGTATTGCAGTAGACTTTTCTACTCAAGGCATCTGCCACAACATTAGCTTTGCCTGGGTGGTAATGGATTCCAATATCATAATCCTTGATCAACTCTAACCATCTTCTTTGCCTCATATTAAGATCAGCCTGAGTGAAAATGTACTTCAAGCTCTTATGGTCCGTATAGACTTCACAGCGATTACCAATAAGGTAATGACGCCATATCTTTAGAGCATGCACTACCGCAGCTAATTCCAAGTCATAAGTGGGGTAATTCACTTCATGAGGCCTCAATTGACGGGAAGCATAAGCTACTACCTTCCTTTCTTGCATCAGGACACAGCCAAGTCCTTGCCGAGATGCATCACAGAAAATCTCAAAATCCTTCCGGACATCTGGCAAAATCAACACCGGAGCTGTTGTCAAACGCTTCTTCAACTCTTGAAAACTTTGCTCACAATCTGTTGTCCAAGCAAATTTCTTTTCTTTCTTCAACAGCTGAGTGAGGGGTCTTGCTATCTTGGAGAACCCTTCTATGAATCGGCGATAGTATCCTGCCATTCCAAGAAAACTTCTGACCTGAGGCACCGACTTGGGTGACTCCCAATTAAGTACATCCGTAACCTTGCTAGGGTTAACAGATACTCCTTCTGCAGACATGACATGTCCCAAGAAAGTAACTTCTTTCATCCAAAACTCACACTTGCTGAATTTAGCATAGAGTTGATGATCTCTAAGCTTATTCAGGACCAAACGAAGGTGCTCTTCATGCTCTTCTTCACTCTTGGAATACACCAAAATATCGTCAATGAAGACAATGACGAACTTATCCAAATACTCCATGAATACTTTATTCATCAAATTCATAAAGTAAGAAGGGGCATTGGTCAATCCAAATGATATGACCGTGAACTCATACAGTCCATACCGGGTTGAGAAAGCTGTCTTGGGAATATCTTCTGGACGAATCTTCAACTGGTGGTATCCTGACCTCAAGTCTATTTTGGAGAACATTCCGGCTCCTTTCAACTGATCAAATAAATCATCGATCACAGGCGAGGGTACTTGTTCTTGATGGTGACCTCATTGAGGGCTCGGTAATCTACACACATCCGTTGGGTGCCATCCTTCTTTGCAACAAAGATCACTGGGGCTCCCCAAGGTGAAGAACTTGGTCGGACAAAACCTTTCTCTTGCATTTCTTCAATTTGCTTCTTCAGCTCAACCAAATCATTGACAGGCAATCTGTAGGGTCTCTTGAAAATAGGTGCAGTTCCTGGAACAAGATTGATGACAAACTCCAAGTCTCGATGCAGCGGCATTCGGGTAGGTTATCAGGAAAGACATCTGAAAACTCTCTGACTACTGGCACTTCCTCCAAAGATACAACACTGGCACTGCAGACTAAAGCTCTAGCTAGCTTCTCTCGGGAGGCTTCAAACTTTACTCTGGTTCCATCCGGACTGACCAAAGTGATGCTTCTACCACCACAATCCAAGAGGGCTTGGTGATTGGCAAGCCAATCCATTCCCAAAATCACATCAAGAGACTTGGTGTCTATGATGATGAGATTGGCAAGGAATTCTACCCCTTCTATGGTCACTTTAACCTTAGGGCAACCTTGGTTCGTACTCAATTCGAGCGAGATGAACCAACAAAACACTTTTAAGAGGCAAAACTTCCAACCGGTGCCTTTCAAAGAAAACTCAGAAACAAGCGAATGCGAAGCTCGAGAATCAAACAAAGCAGTGGCGGTCTTTGAATTGACAAGGAACTTACCCAGCACGACGTCCGGGGCTGTCTGGGCTTCCTCCACAGTGGTGTGGTTCACACGACCTCTTCCAAAAGGCTGAGGAGTCTTGACTGGTGCAGCTGGAGTCTGAGGAGCTCCACGTGCGACTCCTGGAGTGGGGGTCCTGGTCGGAGTGGCTCCTATGTTGAAACGAACAGGAGAAGGGCCTTGCCTCTGCGGGCAACTATTGGCGAAGTGCCCCAGCTGATGGCACTTAAAGCGGTGATCCCGGCCGCAGGTTGACGTTCCTTGGCTCTTTGGTTCTTTGGAGCTGTTGAAGCTGCGGTCACTTTGGGCTCGCTGGCGAGTCTGCCGCTCTGAGGGCTCAATGTGACAGGTGGAGCAACACGGGCAGGAGGCGGCACATTCATTCTGACTCTCTAGGAGTGAGACTGATGGGCACTGTGCTGCATCATCTTTCTCTTGCGGGATTCTTCAAGCTCACGGCGGGATTCCTCGATGAGCATGGCCTTGTTCACTGTGTCTTTGGAAATCGCATAGTCATTCCCAATGACTTGCACCTTCAAACTGGGGTCGAGTCCTCTCTTGAAGCGCTTCTGGCGGGCATCATCTGTGGCAACGTCCTCTGGGGCATAACGGGATAGCTGAGTGAATCTGTTAAGGTATTCACTCACTGACATGTTGCCTTGCTGCAACTCACGGAACTCATTCTTCTTCATTTCCACCTTTCCATCGTGGATATGGGAGTGGCGGAAAGCTCCTGGCTTCGGCCCAAGTGATACTCTCGGGGTTTCCATGGGCGGCACAATAGTTCTCCCACCATTCTGCAATGTACCTTCAAGGTGGTGGGTGGCATCTGAGAACCTTCTCGCGATCATCACAACGGGTGATAGCGAGCTTCTTTCCATGGAACGTAACGGTCATCATGCGTCCAATGGCTCCGAGGAGTTAGAGAAAGTGGGCGGATGGGTCCTTAGAAACTCTGCCAGCCTAGACTGAGGAAAAACTGGGGGTGGAGCAGGCGTGGGTGTGGCAGCTGCTTGGTTGTTCTGATTCATCATTGCGGCGAGGCGGCCGTGATGCAGTTCTGGCGATTCATCATCCGAGTCATGTTACGCATCATAGAGCTCATCACCGCGTCTGGCGCCATGAACTACTCAAACCGGATCTGCACCGGCGGCACGGGAAGGCAGGCGATGGCGCTTGAGTCTCATCACGGCTTGCGAGTTGCGGTGCGAACCATCTGCGACAAAGCTTCACCGGTTTAATAGACGAGAAGAAGAAAGCAATTTAGATGAGAGGGAAAGCACGGAGATGAGCGAGAAACAAGGGAGATAGATGGATCAACCTAATGCGGACAAAGTTGGTTTTACCCAACGAATAGATAGCCGGAAAGCTATCAAGAAGCAAACAAGAAAGAGACACTTAAGCACAAAAGCACTATTACGCAGACTAAACGAATCTAAAACTAGAGAGGCAGCTACCAATCTAATCTTTACGGAGGATCAACTTGGAGCAATTCATGGATCTTGAGCTTCCAAGACTTCCATTGCTTGATCTTGAAGGGCTCGATCCTAGGGATAATCCAGAGATGAGGGAGTCAATTTAAATATGAAAACCAAGTTCAATAAAAGATAAGATGAAAGAACTCAAGAATGATATAAGAGGGTAAGATGATAAGAAAATAATAGAATAAGATAAGAAAGAATAGAATAAGATAAGAGAAGAATACCTAGTCAAGTTAATTGATTGGTTTGATTTAGAAAATATATTTTGAATTTTTGACTAAGACGACCAATCTAACTGTGGTTACGTCCTACAGTCGATATGGCTCTGATACCATCTCTTGTCGGACCCCCGGGTGTCACACAACCCCGAGACCCTCTGTGCATACCAAGCTAGTCCCATGATCAGTAGCTAGCTCGCACAGTTGCAACAATGATGTTATCATAACCATTCAACAACGAACTAATGAAGCAGACAAAGTAATATTATTTAAAACAACAAAGACCTTATGGTCAAGGTTCTTACAAAAGTAGCCTCACAGGGCTTAGCAACAACAGGTATCTGCGTGAAATCTCAAAATACGTGGAGCCCAATCGACATGCCCACAGCAATCGAGTGGAGGGCGTGACCTAGTTCGCGAAGTCTTCAAAGTAGCCTTCTTCGTAGAACTCAATATTTCCTGATTCTTCTGCTGGGACTGATCAACAAAGGGCATAAAGCCGTGAGTACATAAAGTACTCAGCAAGTCGTAGAGAAATGTATGCACATAGTATTCATGTCAGGCTTAAGCAAGGATGGCTTTATGGTTAATTTGCAGAAAGCAAGTTTAACAGTAACTACATTAATTAGATTGCAAAGCAGGATTTTAAAAGAATAATACATAGATAACCAAGTTCTTTTGAATCAAGCGGTGAACATCCGTTCACTTCCCAACCATTCAACCAAACGTTTCCATCGAACCAAACCACATTTTTGAAAATACTACCCCTTGCGCGAAATCACCAGGCATGTCCGTAACCGGGGACACGGCTATTCGAATAGATTTTTAACACTCTGCAGAGGTTGTACAGCTTTACCCACAAGAGATAAATCACTTGTAATGTCCATCTGACACACTTCCGAGGGTGTGCGACTAAGTGATTATCACAAGGCCTTTACAAAGTTCCATTTTGCCTCGGTTCTGCCCGCTAAGGTTTCGCCATCACAGCCCCCTCTTGCGCCATTAAACCACCACAATGAACCGACTCAAAATTTCTCCAATTAGTTGGCGGTCCGTCCCATACGGACTTATGGTTGCACGAGGTGACCCAGATCAATGACTTGCAAAGTTAAGTCCTTAGTTGGCTTCTCAGACAAGACTACCACAACCCAATGTGCATCACACACCCACCTTTATTCCCTACCACAAGCCCAAGCATAAATCATTTTTGTTCATTCCCGACCAAATGGCAATCCCTGCCATGGCTCAACACATTTTAATTACAGTGGCATCACACCACAATTCCATAGTTCCATTAGTCAAATTTCATTCATCATAAACATGTGATCGAAAGTCTCGCGGGTAACTAAAGCAAGACTAAGCAATACTACGCTCCCAAGTTGGTATACAATCATGTCCAACTAGTATTAACCATCCTAAGGTGTCCAAGGATATATGTCATTCAAGGAGACATTTCATTTTCAATTCATCAAGGAGGCATAATGGCAATTTGGTAATTATCTACTCCCAAAACCATTTTTAATAAAACTAGCCATGCATGATAATTTAATACAATATACATTTGTAAAATGGGTTCAACATGGTCAAAGGCCTACGACTTGCCTTCGTTGACGAGGAGCGGGTCTTCGGTCGTCGGGTCGAAGAAATCTCCCGAAACGCCGGAATCTACACGTGCGAGAATAGCAACAATAAATAAAACAGCACCAAATGAACTCCAAAAATTACAAAACTAGTACCAAATGAAAGGGGCTGAATTTATATGAATTTAGAAATTTGGATCACCCAAATCGGAGTTCGGATGTGAAAGTTATGGCCAAAAGAAGTTGGAAATCACATGAAATTATAGAATTAGGGTTTTTCGGATTTTCGGATTTAATTTTCAACTGAAAATCCAGACTTTGACGTCAGCGGCCACGCGTGCGCTACGCGGCTGCCACGTGAGCAAAACCGCCTACGTGGCGCTGACGTGGCACCACGTGGGTGGCCACGTCGGCTCGGGCCCGTAGGGCAGAGAGAGAGAGAGAGAGAGAGAGAGAGGGAGGGCGGCGGCGGCCGGAGCTGAGGGAGACGGCGGCGACGGCGGCTCGGCCGAAGGAAACGGCGGTGAACGGCGGGGCGACCGGAGGCGAGAGGGGGAGGGAGAGAGCGCGGGAGAGGAAAGAGAAGAGGCGGAGCCGAGGCGCGTTTAAATAGAGAGGAGGGGCGGGGGCAGAGCGGCGGGCGCGGCGGAGGCGGGACGGACGGGCGGAAGCGGCGGCGGCGCGCGGAGGAGGACGGCACGGACGGCGCCGGGCGGAACCGAGGCGGCGGATTCGCGCTGGCGAGATTCGCGGCGCGACAGAGAGAGAGAGAGGCGCGCGCGCGAGAAGACGAGCGGCGCCGTCGATTTTGATCGGACGGTGGGAAGCGAGGCGCGGGCGAAGCGATGGCGTCGGATCGCGACGGACGGCCAAGCAGAAGCGGCGACGTGGCGAAGCGAGAGCCGTGCGATGGCGATCGGACGGCCGATGGCGATGGCGCGCGCGGGAGCGGGCCGGCGGAGCGGAGGCGGGAAAACAGGGATTGGGCCGGGAGATTCGGCCCACAAACAGTAAAGGGGAATTAAAATAGTTTTTGATTTTCAGAAATTCAAATAAATCAAGAAGCAATTTAGAAAATAGCAAATAGACTCCAAAAATTCTAGAAAAATTCACAGAAATTCCTTGAATTATTCTGGACTTAATAAAAATACTTTCAACTTTAATTTTTTTTTTTTCTTTTACAAATAAATTAATTTTCCATTTCGGGTAAAATGAAAATCAATTTCTAAAATCCAATAAATCCAAGAAAACACCTAAAATAATAATTTTGATTTTAAATTCTAGAAAACTTAATTAAACCAACTTTAATTTAATTGAAGTTTGATTAATTCATATTTAAACTGCAATTGATTTTGAAATTTTAAATTAAGCTTTTGGCAAATAGAAGCAAATGGTTCTCTTTTAAAATTTTCAAAAACTCCGAAAAACGGGATGCTACAGATGTCGTCTCCGAAAGGAGGCAACTCATCAAATTGATTATACTCTTCCTCATCCACGACATTCTCAACTCTGACAATCCTTCTTTTTTCTTGAAGAACTACATGACGGTTCTTATTTGTCGGATCCATTACATAAAAAACTTGAACAACTTGCTTAGCAAGTACGAATGGTTCGTCCTTATATCCGACACATTTGAGGTCCACAGTAGTGACGCCGTACTTGTCGACCTTCACGCCCTGTGGAAGTTTAACCCAATGGTATCAAAACAGGGGGGGTCTTGAAAAGTACGTAGTCGAGCTCCCAGATCTCCTCTACGAACCCATAGTAGGAGTTAAACGCACGTGCCCCAGCGGTATTGAACTGCTCGTGAAACACAACTATGCGGACACCACTGTTCTGGACTGTGCTCCTCCTATCCTGAGCTGTCGTATAAAATGTGTACCCATTTATGTCGTATCCTTGCCATGTCACAATTATAAATTTTGGCCCTTTTGCCAACCATAGGAGTGTATCATCACTTGATGACCTCCCTGTGAATCGCACCTTTAACCATTCGTTGAACCGACGATTGTGCTCTCTCGTGATCCAAACCTCCGACCGGTTTAGATTCTGTTGGCGTACCATGTCTTTGTGCTTGTCGATGTACAGGGACACTTGGGTCATGTGTTAAGAGACCGTCAAATGGGTTTGTACGTACGTATTTAGATCGGGAGTGATTGATTTTCTTCTGATGGTCCCGATACCCTCCAGTCTCCTCTCATGACGTGATAGAGGCACACCTATCGGTTCCACCTGAGCCAAGTAGTCGACGCAGAACTCAATGACCTCTTCGGTTGCATAACCTTCGATGATGCTGCCCTCCTACCGAGATCGATTCCGTACGTAGGACTTGAGAATTCCCATGTATCTCTCGAACGGGTACATATGATGTAGGAACACAGGGCCGTATATCTTTATCTCTTTCACAAGGTGAACAATGAGATGGACCATGATATCAAAAAATGACAGAGGAAAATACATCTCAAGATGACATAGAGTCGTCACCACCTCGGCCTGCAGAGCATCTAGTCCTTCAGGATCGATGACCTTCTGAGCAATTGAGTTAAAGACATAACACAGCCTAAAGATTGCCACTCGAACCTTGTTCGGCAAGATACTCCTAATTGCAATAGGAAGCATTTGTGTCATCAGTACATGACAATCATGAGACTTCATACTAAATAATTTTAAATCTTCCATGGAAACAAGTTTCTTAATATTGGTGGAGTAACTGGACGGAACTTTCACACCATACAAGCTTTCACACAGTTCATATCTCTCGGCCTTGGACAAAGTGTAGCAAGCTGGGGGAAGGTACGTTAGTCCTTTATCGATCTCTTTTGGTGCTAACTCGATCCTTATGTTCATATCAACCAAGTCACACCATGCGTTAACACCATTCTTTGTTTTGCCACTAATGTTCAGTAAGAGACCAACCAAGCTATCACATACATTCTTCTCCACGTGCATGACGTCGATGCAGTGATGAACTTATAAGTGCTCCCAACAAGACAAGTCCCAAAAAATTGACCGTTTCTTCCTGATGTTTTTCTAACGGATCCTTAATTTACGTCCCTTCCCAAGCACTACATCGATATCCTTAATCATATCATAGACCTCTTTCCCTCTAAAAGCCCTTGGAGCTGAACCGTCCTCCTTATTTCTGTCGAATTGTTTCTTCATCTTGCGGTATGGGTGAATCCTAGGAAGGAACCTACGGTGACGCATATACACAGTTTTATGCGAGTTGTTCAGCCATACACTACCTACGATGACGCATATACACAGTTTTATGCGAGTTGTTCAGCCATACACTCTCAGTAACATTTAAGCAGTGCGGACAGGCTTTGACTCTTTTTGTACTAAACCCCGACAGGTTACCAAGGGCAGAAAAGTCATTGATGGTGCAGAACAACATGGCGCGTAAAGTGAAGTTATCTCGTTTATACACATCTCATACTTGTACCCCTTCGTTCCATAGTGTTACAAGATCTTCCAGCAATGGTGCTAGGTTGAAGGACCGAAATGGCAACAGAGGGGGGGGGGGTGAATGGTGCTTTAAAACTAGTAGCTCCCCTTTGCTGTAATTAAATAAGACCTACAAAGTCCTCTGGATATCTCAAGAAGAGTGAAGCAAAGTCGAGAGAACAAAAGCAAGTTTGGATCGTTGCGAGAAATCGGACGTTAGATTTTACCGGCGGTAGTTCCGCACTCCGGAAGTTCGGGGTTGATCTGGAAGTTCCGCTGCGGTAGTTCCGCCATGGACAATCGGAAGTTCGATTGTCTGGAAGAAGAACGATCTTTCGGGTTTTCCCAAAAATCCAAAGTGCGAAATCTTGAGTGCTCTTCTCGAGTCAAGATTCACAGACATCATCCTAAACACCATCTTGACCTTATGGAGAAGAATCGCAAACAAAGATCCAATAATCAAGCTAAATATGGATTTCTTGAAGAAGGGAAAGAAAGACCAAAACCCAAAATAGACACGATTCTCGATTCTTAGTTCATGAGACTTTGGGAATCCATTTGCAATAACAAAGCGACTCTAGATATCAAGTTTCATGCTATTTCATACGACGAATCAAAAGATACATCAAAACCTTAAATATTCAACATGAGCGAGAAAGGGAATAGAGAAGGCATAGGCAAGTAATCAAAACCTCGAGAGATTCATTAAGAGAAATCAAAAGATTACAAGGAACCACGGAGGAATGATTACAAGATTTTGATTCATTCCTCTCAACAAACTCTCAAAGCAAAACAAACCTTTTGCTAAGGCTAACCTAATTTTCTTTCTCCCAAAAGTCTAACCCTAACTCCAGGGTTCTCCCTATTTATAGCCTTGGCTAATGGGCCTCCAACCCATTAAGCCCGCTACACCCGAACGGAACCGCCTCCACTTTTGCCGCTTTGCGAAATGACCCTTTCGCCCCTTGCGCACCTTCTGGAAGCCTCCCGTACACCTTGTTGTGCACGACTCGCAACCGCTTCAAGATTCGCGCCGTCTTCGACACATCCCGACCGTTCTGACCTCAACGCCTCCTGCGCCTAGTCCGGTCCACGTGTCTCGCCACGACTCCATCTTGATGCCCTGCAGTCAACACAGACAAAAACACATCACATAGCATTGCACAATAACATAGCATCAACATTTGTATAAGACTCAAACTCAACAAGATCAAAATCCACAAAATAATCTTCTACTCACGATTACTGGACACAATCGGAAGTTCGCGCTTACACAATGGAAGTTCCGATTTCGAACATCCGCACTTGTCGGGAATATCGGAAGTTCGGCGCTTAACACGAACTTCGATCTTCAACATCCGATTTCCTGCATTTCAATTCCGATTTCCATCTCGAGAACACTCAATGTCGGTATTATCGGACACTCCGCTACCCCATGCGGAAGTTCCGATTTCCTTCAAATTAACCAAAACCGGATAAATCGGAAGATCCTATTTCTAACGCCGGTAGTTCGATTTATCGAACTTCCGCTCCATACACAAATAGTAGTTCCGATTACCCGACTCGGCCAATCACCCAAACCTAAAACCAACTCTCAAAGTAATCAACACACTTGTCAAATACTCATCACTCAGTGGAGGACCTCTCACATGGTCTCTCAATCTCCCCTTGATGAGTATATTGACAATTACCAAAAGCATAAGATGAGTTTGAGATTACAGTCAACCAAGGTCTAAGCAGGAGTAATTAAGCTCAAGACCAATGTTGACAAAAGAAAAGACTTGAGATAAGATAAAAGAGCAATTTTCACACAAAACTCAAGGCTTTTCTTGAAGGCTTTTCTCACAAATATTCTCCCCCTTTGGCAATAAAATCATCAATATGTAGAAAAGGGAGGAAAAGACTATATGATGTTCATTTTAAGCATTAGGAGCCATGTAGATTATCCAAAATGACTATTAGAGTATTACACCAAGCCATAACACAGAAGAATGCTATCAAGATCATGACAATCGATGTATAGAAGAGCTAAGACAGAAAGTCCATAATCTGATTAATGGTCCAGTTCTTTAGCAGGTCAAATAAGTCAAGATTGAAGTCTAGCTAAAGATATCCAAAGATGATGCAGGCCATGTCAAATAATCTAAGTTGAACCAAGAAGACTCATAATGAACAGTGTAGAATGCTACCAGTTGAAGAGGGACTCATTTTATCCAGAACTTGGTCTCTTTGAAGATAAGCAATTTTAGCATATTTTTCTTTTTCAGAAGACTTTTTACGGTTTTATCTCAGTAAAGCAAGCTCTGGACTAGGTGCCATCCACAACTGCCTCCTAAGCTTCAACCATTTTTCTTTTTAAACCATGTGCTAGATCCCAAGCCTTATCGACCACTCCAAACAACAGACTTAAGGAGATGATCTTAGGTCATCCAAGGCTCCCCACGAGTTCATGCCTAGTGCAATGGCAAGCCGTCTCATGAGAGAGATTTGGTGAGATCGGTTTTTCGCACAAAAGAGATCATTTTGCTTTTGAAGTTTTTAGACCGGTGATTAGAGATAAGTCATGTTTCTTAACAAGCGACATAGCTTACTCACAAGTTCAAAAGAGATTAGGATTCAACTCACCTACTTGACATGGCGAAAATCATAAAAGGATAGTTTCAACGGACTAGTCTCAAGAGCTATCATGACAAGATTTTAATTCAAGTTTAGCATTTTAAATACCTTAGCATGGCAAAGACTAAACTACACATAAAAAGTCATGATAGATCTAGCGGTTTAGCATAAATCATGGCAAGATGAAAAAGTGAAAATGATCATAGGGGATAATAAACAAGGCTCCAATTGATTATCATGCAATGCTTGATGAAAAGTACAAAAATCCAGATTCCCTTGAATGAGATGCATCTTTTAATTGAGTTGAGTTATGACACAATTAAGAATATGGAATAACCAAGAGTAACTCCCCAGAACCAAAGGAACAAAAGCGAGAATCGATAAGTAAACGAGAAAAAAGCAGTCCTTTAGAGCATAGAAAGATATAGAAAACTATCGCTCAGACAGGACTCTTATCTACCCCATATGATTCTAGGACTATCACCGATCTACACAAACACTAAGGAGCAAACAACATCCCTGTCTACCCAAGGGTGGCCCGACCCTGCTAGAACCTATAAGAAGTGAGTAAGCTCTACTTAGAGAAGGAAGAGACGACTAATAAGCGACATCCTAGAAGCACAAGACAAGAAGTAGCAGATCAAAGCAATTTGGCAAGAGAACCACTCTAACCTATCTTTGGAAGGACTTGACCGAAATATTAAAAGAAATGAAACGAGAAAGGAGTAAGCGTATGATATAATATAATATAATATAATACGATGGTAGCACGCTCCCCCTCACAGCAATCCGTAAGGACAAACCACTAAGCTCTCCCATGGTTTTGGCAAAACCGAGAGTCGCCTGAGGCTTAGTGAAGATATCGCCAACCGGTGCTCACTCTCCACAAACTGGAGCACAATGTCACCCTTCTCTACATGGTCTCTAAGAAAGTGATATCGATATCAATATGCTTGGTCGAGAATGTTGCACGGGTTCTTGGCAATGCAAATCGCAGCGTGTTATCACGAGAAGAGTGGAACGCAATGATAGATAGCCCGAAATCCTGCAGGTCGAGACCATCCAAAGCACTTGACTACAACAACTAGTGCGACAGCGTGCTTTCGGCCTCTGCGGTGGATGCGCAACACGGATTGCTTCCTCGGCGACCGAGAGGCGAGAGAAGTGCCAATGAATTGACAAGTGCGGAAGTGCTCTTCCTATCTATCCTCTGACCAAAGAAAGTCGCATCGGAGAAGGCTCTAAGAGATAGACAAGAAGAGGAAGAGTACGGATGCCATAGTCAATGGTAGCTCGAAGGTACCGAAGATCGCTTCACGCTTTGACGGTGAGATCTGCGAGAGAAGCTCGAAACCTCGCACAAAGACACACGAGAAATGTATGTGCGGTCTCGAGGTCATGAGGTACAAAGAGAGCCAATCATGCTCTGAAATCCTTTTGGTCAACAGTTCGCCGTCTTCATCGGATCGGAGCACCAGTAGATGCCATCGGAGTTGATCTCGGCTTTCCATCATTCATGTCGAAACGCTTGGGAGGTCTCGAGTGTAATTGCCTTGATGAAGAAAGGTACCCTCCAGTCTGTTTGATTTGGAAGCCAAGGAAGAAACTCAACTCGCCCATCATGCTCATTTCAAACTCCGAGCTCATGACATCGGAAAACGGGAAAGCGAGCATGCGAGGAGCCGCCAAAGATAATGTCATCCACATAGATCCGGGCGAGCAAAAGATCGGTGCCAAGGCGGCGAATGAACAAGGTCTTGTCAATTTTACCCATCTCAAAGCCATGGCTCGTGAGATATGACTTAAGCCTTTCATACCAAGCTCGGGAGCTGCTTGAGTCCATACAAAGCTTTGGAAAGCTCTGTAGACATGGTTAGGGTATTTGGGGTTCTCGAAACCGGAGGTCAGTTCGACATAGACTTCTTCCTCAATAAGGCCATTGAGGAAGGCACTCTTGACATCCATCTGGTAAAGCTTGAAACCCTTAGAAGCTGCAAAGGCAAGCGAGATTCTATGGCTTCAAGTCTAGCTACGGAGCAAAGGTTTCTTGAAATCTAGACCCTCAACTTGAGAGTACCCACTGAGCTACCAGTCTAGCCTTGTTTGAATGACTAACCCATCTTCACTTTGCTTGTTCTTGAACACCCATTTGGTCCCAATGATATTGTGACCTTGAGGGGCTCAACAAGGGACGGACCTTGTTCCTATCAAAGTTTTCCAATTCCTCGTGCATGGCGTTAGTCCATGACTCATCGAAAAGAGCATGACAAACGTCTTTGGGCTCAAGCGAGGCAACAAAGGCGAATGGAGCAGAATAGAGACATGCCGCTTTTGAGCAGTGACTCGCTCAAAGAGATCTCCAATTATCTGCTCAAGGATGGTCCTTTTGAATGTGTCTTGGAGGTCGGGGTGAGATGAAGAAGTGGCCTCTACCTCATTAGCGAGGCGAGATAGGGACAGAGCCACTAGCTTGAAGAAGCGAAGGTAAGGCTGATCTCCTCGAGGTGCGGTGGAAGAGGGCACCTCAAGAGGAGGAGAAAGAAGCTGGATCGGGTAAACAACCCTCATCTCCATCCTCCTCATCGTCCACAAAGATGGACTCGGGGCGCTCTAAGGAACTCGAGATATCGGGCCTAGTCCTCGGTGGCCTCATCGAAGGTCACCTCACAGTTTCTAACAATTTACTAGATTCGCAGCCTCCACTCTATAGGCACGAGAAGAAGTCGAGTAACCCGTAAAGATCCCATCACAAGATCGTGACTCGAATTTATCTAGGTTCCCGGACTTGAGAATAAAACACTTGCAACCAAACACACGAAAATGCGAGGCTGGGTTTTCGCCCATATCTCAACTCATAAGAAGTGCGATGCAAGAGTGCCCAAGAAAACTCATTAGAAACATGACAAGCGGTTGCAATTGCCTCATTAAAACTTCCTAGGTGTAGAGTACTCATCAAGCATCGTCCCGCCATCTCGACCAAGGTACGGTTCTTCCTCTCCACAACGCCATTTTGTTGGGGGCGTATGGAGCGAGGCGGTGCTCTACACTGTCTCACCACAAAACTCTCAAAGTAGGAATTCTTGAACTCGGTGCCATTATCGGTCGAATTGCTCGTAATGCACCGGGAGCTCAACAGAAAGCCTACTAAAAGACCACGAAAAGAGTAAATGTCTCATCCTTGAGGCTAAGAAGAACACCCAAGAATACCTCGAGAAGTCATCGACCACGACAAGTGCGTACCACTTCCTCCCATCGACCGCACTCTAGTGGTCCCATCGTGTCCATATGGAGCGATTGACACAGTGCATCTGTCATAGTCCTTTGTAATTGGAGGATGTGAAGCGGCAACCATTTTGCCGTGCGGCAAGGAGCACAAACAAGATCCTTGACCATTTTGAGTTTCGCAAACCACGAATGAGATCGTGGCGCTAACTCGGTCGATGATCAAATCCTATATGACCAAGTCTCCTATGCGGAAAGGTCAAATCACGGGATTGAAGCAATTAAACAACGGAGAGGATCACGGAAGATCCGGAAAAATCAGCACGAAAGATCCTCCCATATCGAAAATCCATAAACTAGACTACAGAAGAATCAAGAATTTTGCAATTGTTTTTCTTAAAGCTCACCTCGAAACCGTCATCGGTAGGCTGAGAGACTGAAAGCAGATTATACTGCAACTTACTTACTAAGGCAACATCTTTTAAAATAAAGGAATCATTAATGCTCACAGTACCTTTAGCGATGACACGCCCAAATGAAGCATCTCCAAAAGTGATCGTCTCATCACCTGGAGCGCGGGCTAGGGAAGAAAACCAACGAGACTCACCAGTCATATGACGTGAACACCCGGAGTCTACAATCCAGACCTTTCCTTCCCAAATGGCCGTGACCACGAGTCAAGCAGAGTAAAGTCTCGATCTTGGGGTGAATCAATAGTGATTTTGGCACCCAATCTTGAGTAACACGAATGATGAAGTAGTCAAGCAAGACCGACCTCTATCTACCCTCGCTCTCTGTCACTCAACAAGTCAAAGATCTCGACTGTTCTTTGGATCCGATTGCTATGGAGAAGCGAGTCGAAGTGCGATAACATCTCGATCTCGCCATGGTAGCTATCTCGAAAGAAAACGAGATCTACCCTCGGGACGGCGGAGATTACGACCAAAGGGAGCATGAGGACGAAACTCAGAAAACTCAGAAAAACCAAGTCCTCGATGCTGCCCAAAATCATCAGATGGAACAAACCTAGACCTCGTGTTGGTCTTAGGTGCACTCAAGATCTGGGGCTGACCCTGAATGTGCCTAAGAGACTCAACACGGTCTCTACGCGCGATCTTGGCGCTGAAGCAATGATCAACTAAATGTCCATCTTTCCGTGAAGGTGCAATGATACTTAGCCTTACGAGAGGCGAAGTGCAGTGGAATCACCTTCTTTGTCGAAATCCTTTGAACAAAACCCACGACTTAAAATTTACTTTCTCACCCGGGCTTAGTTTTGATCACACACGTGCTATGGTTTTGAGCACGACGGTGGATGCTTCCTCATATCCTCCCGGATATCATATCCTAGACCACGATTAAATCGCAAATTTTAGATTTGTCTAGAATGAGATTGAGCTTCTTCTTGCCTCCTACAAACCTCTCGAGAGTGTTCATAAGATCTTGACACTCCCGAAGAGAGAGGTGCAAGAAGAGCGAGGGGAAGAAGGAACAGCAGAAGGTAAGGGAGCGTAAGAAGAACCAACAGCGGAGGAAAGATTTGCTTGTGCACGCACAAATGACTTTGGGGGACACATCCTCTCGCTAGCGATTGGTTCACGTTGCTAGGCGTCTCTACCAAACCCTTAGACTTCTTCCCAGCACACACAATACAAGCAGATGATTGTGTCTCTAGAAGGTCCTTAGTTAGTTTCACACATTTTTCATCCAAGGCAACCAACTCACATTTTAGTTTATAACAATGATTGCATGGTGAGCTAACAAGGTCCTTAGAAGCATCTTGAGCCAATTTATTCTTGTGATCAATCATCTCTTGAAGCTGCTTGAATCTGATTCTAGTTCAAGTGATTAACTTAGGACAGTTTAAACAAGAAACAACAGGCTCTAGTAGCGCAGCTTGAAATTCAGCAATTTTGTGATCTGCCCGTTTTAGGTTCATCTTGAGATTATTACAATTTTCACAAGTTTCAGGCAGATCAAGTAATAAAGTATAAAGACCTCTAAACGAATTGTCCTTAACCTCACATGAGGTGCAAGCAGTAGCCTCAACAGTAGTGGATGAAGGAGGTGCTACCCTACTCATCTCTAATTCAGCAAGAAGGCTAATGTTCTCTACCTTAATCATGTCAAGTTCAGAGGACACACTATCATGTAAGGTCCTTAGTTTATCCATATCATCAATCAAAGCCTGACATGTGTCACATTCATCACGGGAGGGAGCAGATGTAAGTAAAGTAAGCTCCCGTGATAGTCTAGCTACTTCCTTCTCCAACACAGAACACTTAGCCCTAGACTTAGCATGGAATCTACCTAGCTTAAGAAAAGCATCATTAAGCTGGTCATAAGTGGGACTAACCTCATCGGTCGAGTCTGCTCATTGTCGCTCGATTCGCCCGAGGGCCATGAAGCACATGCTTGAGAAGTTGCCGTCGTCCTTGGGATCATGATCGTCCTTCCCATCATCGTCCTCCACCCTCCACCTCGCTGGTGTCCAGTTCGTCGAGGGCGGTGAGGACGCGATGGAATAGCTTCTTTGCCTTCCCAAAGTTGCGGAACTTCTTCTTGCCTTGATCAGGTGCTGAGGGCTTCGTGTTGCGGTTCTTGTCGATGTAGTCGTTCTTGCTTGGACCGCCATAGTCACCTTTGCCCTTCCCAAGCTTGGGACGGCTTTGCTCGGATGTGGTTGGGGCCACCACACTCAAACAAATCACGGGACCTCCTCTTTTACCATCCCTCCTCCTCTTGTAAGCATGGGAAAACTTCCGAGCTAGGAGGGCTAGTTGTTCATCCTCAAGTCGCTCTAACCGATCATCGGTTATGTCACGAGAGCGACTAGGAGAACCCACGTCGACTCGAAAGAAGATCGAAGTGGGATCGGTGACTAAAGCCATCGATCGTGACTTCGACCTTGAGAGACAATGTCAATCTCGTGAGTCTTGAGGCGAGTAAAAGCGCATCAAGAGTCGTGTCGAGGTCCGTGCTATCTTTGATGGTAGTCACTTTCATCTCCCAAACACGAAGATCAAGTGCGAAAGCATCATCGAGCGTTATCCGAGTCGGGGTATGTAAGACCGACGGCTCGGAGATTGCTCAAAATCTTGTGAAAACGAAAAGCACTCGTCAAGAGATTCACCGACAAGCATCTCAAATTTCTTCAGATTCACGCTTGAACCGGTCTTGTCGAACCGTCTTAATCGAGTGGTGCCCTCATGGTATGCATCGAGAGTCACGCAGATGTCATAGCGAAATCAAATGAAAATACGATCAAACTCATACGCTTAAACCACGAATGATTATGTTCCTTGCCTTAGCATTTGCCTCAACATCGGCCATGTTTCCGGCATTGATGTTCTCATCGGCGAGAAAAGAAATCTAACCTTCACCTTTCTCCGGATGGCATACCCCGAGCACGGATGTAAGTTTCCATTCGGCTCTTCCGAAGGGTAATCCGGACCATCAAAAAGCGGAGGCTTGGTGGAATACTTGTCCGTTGCCATGGCTCAACCGACCGGTTAAGATCTATCAAGAAGAGCTAACCGCTCGATACCAATTGAAGGACCGAAATGGCAGCAGAGGGGGTGAATGGTGCTTTAAAACTAGTAGCTCCCCTTTGCTGTAATTAAATAAGACCTACAAAGTCCTCTGGATATCTCAAGAAGAGTGAAGCAAAGTCAGAGAACAAAAACAGAAGTTTCAGATCGCGGAGAAATCGGACGTTCGATTTTACCCGCGTAGTTCCGCACTCCGGAAGTTCCGGTTCATCGGAAGTTCCGCTGCAGATAGTTCGCCATGGACAATCGGAAGTTCGATTGTCTGGAAGAAGAACAAGGCGCTCGGGTTTTCCCAAAAATCCAAAGTGCGAAATCTTGAGTGCTCTTCTCAGGTCAAGATTCACAGGACATCATCCTAAACACCATCTTGACCTTATGGAGAAGAATCGCAAACAAAGATCCAATAATCAAGCTAAATATGGATTTCTTGAAGAAGGGAAAGAAAGACCAAAACCCAAAATAGACACGATTCTCGATTCTTAGTTCATGAGACTTTGGGAATCCATTTGCAATAGCAAAGCGACTCTAGATATCAAGTTTCATGCTATTTCATACGACGAATCAAAAGATACATCAAAACCTTAAATATTCAACATGAGCGAGAAGGGAATAGAAAGGCATAGGCAAGTAATCAAAACCTCGAGAGATTCATTAAGAGAAATCAAAAGATTACAAGGAACCACAGAGGAATGATTACAAGATTTTGATTCATTCCTCTCAACAAACTCTCAAAGCAAAACAAACCTTTTGCTAAGGCTAACCCTAATTTTCTTTCTCCCAAAGTCTAACCCTAACTCCGTGGTTCTCCCTATTTATAGCCTTGGCTAATGGGCCTCAACCCATTAAGCCCGCTACACCGAACGGAACCGCCTCCACTTTTGCCGCTTTGAAATGACCCTTCGCCCCTTGCGCACCTTCCGAAGCCTCCGTACACCTTGTTGTGCACGACTCGCAACCGCTTCAAGATTCGCGCCGTCTTGACACATCCCGACCGTTCGACCTCAACGCCTCCTGCGCCTAGTCCGGTCCACGTGTCTCGCCACGACTCCATCTTGATGCCCTGCAGTCAACACAGACAAAAACACATCACATAGCATTGCACAATAACATAGCATCAACATTTGTATAAGACTCAAACTCAACAAGATCAAAATCCACAAAATAATCTTCTCGCACGATTACGACACAATCGGAAGTTCGCATTTACCACGGCGAAGTTCCGATTTCCGGAACATCCGCACTTGTCAGGAATATCGGAAGTTCCGCGCTTAACACAGCGGAACTTCCGATCTTCGGAACATCCGATTTCCCAGAATTTCAATTCCGATTTCCATCTCTGAGGAACACTCAATGTCAGTATTATCGGACACTCCGCTACCCCATGTGCGGAAGTTCCGATTTCCTTCAGCCAAAACCAAAACCGGATAAATCGGAAGATCCTATTTCTAACGCCGGTAGTTCGATTTATCGAACTTCCGCTCCATACACAAATGGTAGTTCCGATTACCCTGACTCAGCCCAGAATCAGTCCAAACCTAAAAACCAACTCTCAAAGTAATCAACACACTTGTCAAATACTCATCACTCAGAGTGGAGGACCTCTCACATGGTCTCTCATAGGTACACATCAATATTGTTCCCAGGTTGCTTCGGCCCTTGGATAAATAGTTGCATCAAAATGTATTTTCGCTTCATACACAGCCAAGGAGGAAGGTTGTAAATACATAGATTCACGGGCCTGGTGTTATGTTGGCTGCTCATGTTACCGAAAGGATTCATTCCATCTGTACGCAACCCTAACCTTATGTTCCTCGGTTCTGCACTGAACTCTTCGAAGCTCCGATCGAAGTTTCTCCACTGGATAGAATCAGTAGGGTGTCTTAGCTTTCCATCCTTCTTACTCTCCTCTAAGTGCCAATGCATCAAGCTTGCCTCCTTCGATTCGCAAATAAACGCTTCAAACGTGGAATCACATGCAGATACCACAACATCTTAGCATGAGGTCCTTGCTTCACCTTAGCAGTATTCTTACGTTTGTATCGGGATGCTTTGCATATGGGACAATAATGCATGTCTGCATACTCTTTACGGTAGAAGATACAATCGTTCGGACATGCATGCATTCTTTCTACTTCCATTCCCAATGGACAAATAACCTTCTTGGCTTGGTAGGTGGTGATGAGCAACACGTTTCCCTCCGGAAGGATGTCCGCTAGGAGACCTAACAACGTCCTGAAACTCTTATCGGACCAACCATTACTTGCCTTCAATTTCAGCAGTTCAAGAACGGTTGACAACCTTGTGTATTCCGGCTTGCAGCTAGGGAACAAAAATTTCCCCGAGTCCTCCATTAAGCCCTCGAATTTACAAAACTCTCTCTCACTGTAGTTCCCTTCTGCATCGCGTAGCATCTGATCCAGATTATCATCATGCGACCTATCCTCATCAAAAGCACAGTCCACATCCGGCATATCGCTGATTTCCTCGGCGATGTCGTCATTATTAACTTCTTGTATGATCTGCTTTTCACCATGACTGGTCCAACATGTATACCCTTTTTTGAAACCCATTCGAATCAAGTGAGCTTCGATCTGCGCCGGGTAGTCAAATATTTTTATATTACCGCAATCAATGCATGGGTAATACATAAATTTTATCCCCTTCTTCAACATATCCTGCTCAGCGGCTCTTCTAAAAGCAAACATGTCATTAATGTACTCTTCACTTACACGGTTCTCAACGTACATCCAATTTCGGTCCATCTACACTACGCACGTAACAAATTAGTAATAATTATATTAATAAACCGTAAGTACTCTAACTATTAACCAAACATACTAAAATTTATTAGTGATTAACTTAGAGCAAATATAAAGGGTTATGTACAGATCATTACCCTCAGAGCTCACGACGAATATCCTGCGGATCTCCTCCCTTCCTTTTCTTCCCTGCCTCCTTTCTTCCCTTCCTTCTCTCCAAAATGGCAGCAGGGGTGCAGTAATGGGGGAGGAGGCAGCAGGGTGGCGGCTCAAATGGGAATAGGCATGGTTCTGTCAGGACCAGGTATTATATAATGTCTGCATATCACAGACGGTTCTTATTACAATCCGTCTGTGATAGGTACATATCACATACGGTTGGTAATAAGAACCATCTGTGAATTATCACATACAATTCTTGTTCAGAACCGTCTGTGATGACTTAGAGTATCATATACGGTTATGAGGAAGAACCGTCATGATTCACAGACGGTTCTTCAAATCACAGATGGTTCTTCCTCAGAATCGTATGTGATACTCTAAACCATCACAGATGGTTCGTGGTCAGAACCGTCTGTGATACTTCACAGATGGTTCTACGCAAGAACCATCTGTGATACTCTAAGTCATCATAGACGGTTTGTGGTCAGAATCGTCTGTGATACTTCACAGACGGTTGTATTTTACAAACCGTCTGTGATAGGTTCGTATTACAGACGGTTCTGTCTGTCATAGGTTCATATCATAGACAGTTTGTCTTGGAACCGTCTGTGATTAATATTTTAACACAGACGGTTTCAAAGAACCGTCTGTGATGAGGCGTCTTCTATAGCCTGTTTTGTCGTAGTGATAGCATTCCAAGCTCAGTGTTCGGTCGGGGTGTTACGAAGATCCTCTACACTAGAGTACTAAATACAAAAGATAAATAGTCCTTTGCATTAAGATCATCTCCCAACTATCATATTGAAATTTATCGGCTCATGTGCTTTGCGTCAAAACTGGTAGTAATGTGGTTGAAAAGTTGGACACTGAGTCGCTAAGACTGTAGTAGTAATGTTGATTTCACTTGGAATAAACAACAGAACCATATATAGCTTAGTACGATCGCATCCCATATATAGCTTGTTAGTCCATGTGCTTTGCGTGAAAACCAGAATTACAAAGGAAGAAAAGTGCACTAGATTATAAGTTAATCATTGTGGTATATTTGCATTGTATATGCTGTTTTGGTAGGAAAAATTTTCTAGGGGACGATCCCCTCGTGGTGATATTCAAAGCCGTCCGATCATGATCTCATAAAATCTTAATGTATGCACGACCGGACAGCCGTGAAAGGCATACTCGTGTAGGGGTCATCCCTATAAGGCTCTAAAAGATTTCTTCGTTTAGATGAAGCAGAATTTTAACATTTTTTCAAAACTTGTTTGGCTGGGTAAAAATCTCTGCTTATCCATATGGATAGATCAAAATTTTAATATAAAGTCCCAGCTTATCCATATGGATCCCAACTGAAAATATATTTCCTAAACAAACCCTTATGGATTTTGTTCCAAAACCCAAAAACCCCTCTTATCCAAACGAGCGAAAAACCCATGTGAGGTGACAGATTATTAAATTGTACGTATTAGGCAAAAGAAAAAAAAAAGATGTGCACATGAGAAACATCAAGATAGCCCAAAAAAAGAAGAAGATGTGAACGGAAACACTACCAACGATCAATTTGCAGCACAGCAAACTTGTTTACAGGAGTAGTTCGTCTTGAACATAGCGGAGCAGAAGAAGAAAAGAAGACGAAGACAAAGCTCTGGATCTCCGTGATGCCAGCACCCTCGCTTTGGCTCGAGAGCCACCCGATCGAAGGCGATTGATCGCGCAGACGCGCCGGCGCCGGCGCCGCCGAGCGGGGTTAAGGGAGGTGATCGAGTGGAGAAAAGAAAGCGGCTAGAGTCCCGTGGTTACCAGTTCGCGCTCGCTTCAGCTCAAATTTTACTTGGAGGAGAGGAAACCCCGGTCGATCGAGATCGATACTTCGTGTACCAGTCCGGCTGTGAGCTAGCAAACTGGTCTTGGATTCCATACGCATCGATCGATGATACTCGATCGCCTATGCATGCAGGCACACGCGCCCCTCGCGCTGCCCACCCGTCCGTCAGACACACACATAGGCGTTCCTGCCTCCCACCGAAGCTTCTCATGGTCCCTGCAGGTGCACCGTACCCGTTCCCGCCGGTCCCCGCCTTCGTACGGAGTCTCTGCTCGTCGTCTTGGTCGCCGCAGGGTCTGGCCTATATCAGATGTCAATGGCTTAAAGCTAACTTTCTTCTTGGTTCAGTTGAAATTTTACTCCATTAAACCTAGCTAGACTTGACGATCCACACCCCTAAACTCCCCCGCGCCTCCTGCCGCGTCGCCATCTCCGACAACGGTGACAAAGATGAAGCACGTACCGCTTCTCACGCCATAGACAACTAAAAAAAAACTATGGGGGGAGAAGTGGGCATGCAGTGGAGGGGTGCATTGGCTGGTTGGCGGTGATGGCTGGCTTCATTAGAGTGATCCGCGACGCTTGTGAGCTCACCCGAGACGAAGGTGGGCACACAGGTATTAAGTGTATCCCAAAGTTACAAATTCGATGTAAACTAAAAATATATTTAGCTAAGTGTTGTATACTGATGTTTGAGGAAAGGGAGCTCTTAGCCCATACTATACTAATGCAGTTTTGTGAAGTTTCAGTTGTTTAAAAGTTTCAGATTTCAGGTTTGACGTTTCGACTGGGTTTCAACGCGTTTCAGATTTCTGCAAGTTTTTCAAGAGATTCTAAGAAAGTTTCAAACCCAAGTTTCAAATTTAGGTAAGGTTATGTGTTTTGTTCTTCCCATGTCTGCAACTTGGTTATATGCAAAAGATTCCAAGAAAGTTTCAAGAAGTCTTGTGAAAATATTTTAAAAGTTTATGCTTTCAGTGAGTTTCACGTATTTCTAGAAGTTTTCAGAAGATTCCGAGAAAGTTTCAAGCCTAAGTTTCAGATTTTGAAACTCAAGTTTCATGAAGTCACGTGAAAACATTTTACAAGTTTCTAGTTTCAGTTAGTTTCGCGTATTTCTAGAAGTTTCCAGAAGATTCTAAAAAAGTTTCAAGCCCAAGTTTCGATAAGTTTCAGATTTTGGAACTCAAATTTCAACAAGTTTCAGACAAAAGAGTTTCAACATGTTTCAAAAAATTTCAACAAGTTTCATAAAAATCAAACAAGAGAAAAAAAACATTCATCCCAAGTTTCATCTTAAGTTTGAATAAAAACTCCAAGTCTCAAAACCAAGGTTTCAAGTTTCAAATATGAAACTTGGCATTTGAAATGTTAGCTCCAGTAAGTTTTAACCATATTTCAATCCATCTTTGAAGTTTCAAGCAAAAATTCTTTAAGTGTTAAGAATTTAATCTTAAACTTGGCATTTGAAATGGGAGTTTCAGTTAAGTTTCAAACCATCTTTGAAGTTTCATCCCAAGTTTCAAGCAAAAACTCCAAATTTGAAAACAAAGTTGTAGTTTTAAATCTGAAACTTGGCCTTCGAAATGGGAGTTTCAGTAAGATTTAGCCATGTTTCAAGTCAACTCAAAGTTTCAACCCAAGTTCCATACAAATTTCAAGAAGCACAAAGTTTTAAAAGCAACTTTCGTGTAAAAAAGTAGAAAGTTTTTTTTTTAATAAAAAAGCACTCTACTCGAGCACCAACACATCGTTGGGACAAAATCGGGGGGTGGCTCAGCATGAGATTTTCCTTCTCTGGCTGTGAATCGCCCAGTGGTATTCAAGATGGAGAGAGGAAAGGTATTGGGGAGGGATCTGGGTTGCAGAGAGAGGGACCGGAGAAGAGATTTTGGAGAAAGTCATTTGGGAATCAAGACAGGAGAAGAGAGAGAGAGACCTTTTATTTTGCATGGAGACAGAATCAACTGTGGGACATGAAGTCACAGGATAAAACTATTGAACGATCATATCTTATCCTGTTGGTTGGGTCAAAAATGATATACCGTAGAGTAATTTTTTTCTCTTCAGAAAAAGAGAATTTAAAGATTTACCATTACAAGATAGATCCATTTAGTGATTTACCTATCGGTGGCCATATGTATATATTGGTAGTGGTAAATTATAGGTAATTCAAAGAAAAAGTTCAAAGCAAAAATCCCTACGTGTTCCATTCCCCCACCTCCCAACTCGACCTGCCATAAAGCAAATATCTGGCCACTTACATGCGGGCCCTCCAACTAAAAAAACACACCGTCGTACTTCTCCACCCCGTCTTATCCCCAGCCAAATGGAAGCCACCGCCACGAGCCGCTTCCTCCTCCCGCTCCGCGCCGCGCCGCCGCGCGCGGCAGTGGCCGGTGCGGTTGCCGGCTCCCGGCGCCGAGCTTGGCCGATACGGAGGATCCGTATCGGCCCTGCACGCGCGTCGCTCGACCACACCGCTGTCCTCCTCGACGCCGCCGCTGGGACAGGGTACTCGCAGGCGAGCTACTACACGTCGCTGGGGCTCTTCGTGCTGTCCGTTCCGGGGCTCTGGTCCCTCATCAAGCGCTCCGTCAAGTCCAAGGTCCCTGCCCTCCTCTTCCATTCTTGCTCTGTTCTTGGTGCCACCGTGCGCGCGCTCTTGTTGGTGCTGCGCGGACGCCAGTGCGCACGTGCATGTCGCCGTAGCGCGCGCGCACGAGTGCTATGCGATCAGGGACGCTCACCGCGCACGTGTGGGTGCGCGTGCGCTCCGTGCGTGCCCGTCTTTTCATTGGGTGCACAATCATTCGTAGTATAGATGCAAAATTGGGTAATTCTGGTTCTTCTGGATGAGCATTTCTTGTCTCCAAGTCTCTGTGCCGCGTGTGCGCCTTGGTGAGCGTGCGTCCGTGCGAGCGCACGCACGCACGTGTGATTAGCTTTGGATTTTGTGTGCACCTATTTTATTAGCTTTGAACCAGGTTTCTTTCTTCCTTTCCTTAAAGTGTGCCTGCTAGTGCTAGTGCTGTGATGGGTAGTGGAGTGGACTTGTTCTGTGTTGGCTAAAGTTGTGGCCTTTCTTTCTTTCTTTCTTTCTTTTTCCCTTTCTTTTCTTTCTTTACGGTGTTCTATTTGGTCCAAGATTCCACCACTATGTCCAACAGGGACTACCTTGCTAAATTAAAATTCTTGATGCAAAGTTGTCTGCTTGTTCGTGTGATTACAACAATTTCATAGCGACTAAAGCGTGGCTGCGAATGCTAGCTCTCATATTTATTTGGTTTTGTTTGATGTGGTGCTTGGTTTCTTGGCCGAAAAATAGTGGTACTGATTGTCATCTATATGTCAAATTGGCGAATGCAGATTGTGCAGAAGACATTTGTCAAGGAGGAAGTGCAGTCGATGGCGCCAAATCAGGTGGCTGGAGAGATCCTGTCATTCTTCACCCGCAACAATTTCACCGTCTCTGACCGTGGCGAGGTCATCACGTAAGTAGCACTCTGGCTTTCTAGCCTAGTGCGATAATACTTAGCACTGCTGTGCAAGTGTCAGCAAAAGAACCATCGAAATGTATTTTTAGTATGGTGTGACAAAACACTTGGGAATGCATATAGCATAGTTTTACTTGTGTTGTTGTGCTTCTTAATTCTTTAGGCAAGCTGAATGTTGCAGTCGATTAAGTTCACACTTCACAGTGATGTCCACCGTCATATTGGACATAGTAATGTGGTGGTTCAAGCACCCAAACTGATTGCATAAAGGGCACAACTATCCAGATGAGTAATACTTGTTACTTAGGAGTGCTTTACATTAGAATTACATTGATGATGCCAGAAAAAATGTTACAATCGATAATTGGAAGAAATGTCATCTAATATCTGGTTTTTTTTTGTGTTAATAGCTGCACTGTAGTAGTATTAGTACAGCATCTGTAGCTGTCGCTTGTGACCCCTGCAGTGTGAAGCTGCAATCCACAATGTTTATGTATTGTAATGTAGCACAAGCTTATGGATTTTCTTTCACATGGAAATGCATTGTAAAACTGAGGTTTTATTATTTATTATTTTATGTTTCTGCACAGTTTCGAGGGCACGATGGTACCAAGCAGAGGGCAAGCAGCACTGCTGACCTTCTGCACCTGCATTAGCCTCGGGAGCGTTGGGCTCGTTCTATCAATTGCAGTCCCAGAAGGTGGCAACAACTGGTTCTGGCTTATGACCTTAAGCCCCTTGGCGTATGTCATTGCAACTCTACTAGCAGAAATTCATAATGAAACTTCCAGTACAAATGTAGTAACTGTCCCTTCTTGATGGTCCAGGGGAGTGTACTACTGGAGAAAAGCATCAAGAAAAGAAGAGATGAAGGTCAAAATGATTTTGTCGGATGACGGGAATGTATCCGAGGTCCTTGTGCAAGGCGATGATGTCCAAGTTGAGCAGATGAGGAAGGAGCTCAAGTTCAGTGAGAAGGGAATGATATATGTGAAGGGGATCTTTGAAACATGACCGGTAGCTTGATATCTGGAACCATACAAAACATTTCGAACAAATCTTTCCTCTGATGCAAACTGAAGGTGAGGGGGTGCAATACCTACGGGCAAATCTGTGTCTTGGCTTCAAGAAAGAGAAGTGATCTTCATATAAGACTTGATTAAGATTGTAACAAGTGTTGCCAATATTAGGATAATAATGTATTATTACAAGGCAAGAAACTTTTTTTAGGAAGAAGGAAGAGGATTCTATTGATAACCTGGAAATCATAGTTACCAGAGTCGCGGTACGGGATTTGGGTTCGTAGTTCTCTACTTTTTCTTTCAATTTCCACTGCGAACACGAAACCCGTACCCTAAACCGGTTTGGGTTCGACGAATCCGGTTCGCGTGTCATGGCTAGGTCATCGGCAAATCTCCGTCGAAGAAGAACACAGAAGGAGGAGAAGACACGCTACAGCATTCTGTATTTTCATTCGATGCCTTTTTCGGAAACTACAGTGTCTTTTAAGTCCCACGCACTCGGTTCTTACATGGACCAGGCCCAACACGCCAACAACACAACTTAGTCGACTAATCCAATTCACAGCCCAGTTCTTCTTCCGCCTAGTTCTTCTTTTGCCTAACCCAATCAATCGATCTTCTCTGTTGCTACGTCCAGAACACCTCCATTGTCACTTGTGTCTCTTGTCATCACATTACCGCCTGCCCGAGAATCAGTTTGTCTCCAAGCTGAAGCATTGGGAAATCCGGCGCGCAACACATCGTAATCTTCCCAAGTAGCCATTGCCGCTGGTATGGATTCCCACTTGATCAAAACCTGCAGATGAGCTGCATTACCTTTTTTGACCAATCTTCGATCTAGAATTTCTTCTGGTTGCATCTCCACCCGAGAAAAGTTCATTGGACTGCGTGTGGATGTGAATACTGGAGTATGATCTGGAACTTATGGCTTTAACTAGGAGACATGAAACACAGGGTGTATCAATGCTCCTTCTGGAAGCTCCAGTCTGTAGGTTGCCAATCCGATCCTCTCCAAAATCTTGTAAGGACCAAAGTACTTGTATGATAATTTCGGAAAGGGTCGGTAAACCACTGAAGATTGAGCAGACGGTTGCAATTTCAAGAATACCTTATCACCAATTTGGAACTCTCTCCATGATCGGTGCTGGTCTGCATATTGTTTCATACGCAATTGGGCTTTTGTCAGCTGTGCTTTCAGCAGTTCTGAATATGCTGCCTGTTCAGAGATCTTGTCAATTACAGACAGTGTTGAGCTGCACTAAGGTCTGGAACAATGCCAAACTGTGGATCAACTCCATACAAAGCCTTGTAGGGAGTGCATCCTAGTGTTGTATGATAGCCGGTATTGTACCGATACTCGGCTAAGGGAAGCCATTGTTTCCATTTGGTTGGTGTTTCCTGCATTGCACACCACAAATACATCTCTAAACATTGGTTGACTCGTTCACTTTGTCCGTTAGTCTGTGGATGGTACGCTGTGCTCATTTGCAACTTAGTGTCCAAGAGTTTAAGCAATTCTTTCCAGAACAGACTTATGAATATCCTATCTCTATCTGAAGTAATGGTTCTAGGGATGCCATGTAATTTCACTACATTATCAAGAATTACCTTCGCTATGTGGACTGCAGTGAATGGATGCTTCGAAGGAAAGAAGTGCGCATATTTCGTAAATTTATCCACCACCACTAGGATGGCATTAGAACCCTCTGACCGAGGAAGCCCTTCAATAAAGTCCATGGTCCAATCTTGCCAGGCGCCACTAGGGATTGGTAAAGGGAACAACAAGCTTGGTAACTTGCAATGTGTTAGAGATATATTAGAGATAAGTTAATAGAGATATGTTAGAGATAGAATCTATCTCTAACATATCCTTATCTCTATCTTGTACCCTATATATATTGCTCTTTGGGCCTCTCTTCAATACACACAATCAATTCATAACATGGTATCAGAGCATTAGGGTTTACTGGGTCTCAGAGTGTCCGCAGCTAGCTTCATTGCCTTGCCGCCCGGAGGAGCAATCTCCACTCTCGGGGGTGGCCTCCTTTGGTTGCACCTGCCACGGTGGCTCCGGGCGGTCTCCTCCTGCCGGCACTTCCGCTGCACGCCAGTGCTCTCCGATTGGGAGGAGGACGAAGAAGAAGAAGAAGAAGCTGGATTCCCCGAAGGATCCGGTGCCCGGCGTGCCGGCGGTGCCGACGCGGCCGGCTCCTCGAGCTCGTCTTGCTCTGTCCTCGTCGGAGACCGCCTCGGCCCGGGCCTGCGCCGCCTCAAGCTCCGCTCCCTCCGCGCTGTCATCGACGACGGCGTCGCCACGCTCGCCGCCACTAACCTCCGCAAGATCTCCGTCGGGCCATGCGCCTTCGGCGCCAAGGGGATCGAGGCCGTCCTCCGGTCCTGTCTCCACCCTCGTCTCCATCGTCCTCGTCGACAAGATCGGCCGCCGCAAGCTCCTCCTCGAGGCCGCGGCTGCGTCCATGGTCATGGCCCTGGTGCCGCCCCTGCCGACGCACCTTCTCCGGCCAGATCCGGCTCCCTCCGACCTGCTGTGGCTTCCGTTCCGCCCAACGACGCCGACGACATGGTCGTCTACGGCGCCCTCCGGGACGCCTTCTTCTGCGGCTGGCTCCCCGACGGCTCGTTCGCCGCCGTCAAGCCCGAGCCCGTTCGCATCCGCTTCCATCGCCGGCGCCGCCTCTCCGCGTCGCCGAATCGGATCTTGCTCCTCCCCGAGTCGCTTGTGCGGATCCGTGCCGCCGCTTAGGTTACTCGGCTTGGACTCGAAGAGGAGGTGCTGCACTGGTCGCGAGCCTTGCTTGATTTTCTCGAGTTCCTCCGCTTAGAGCTTTTCGACTCCGTCGCCGCTTGGTTTTCTCGGAGGGAGAGGGAGCGAGAGGTGGAAGGAAGAGAGAATGGATGGAGCTAAATTGTGCGCTGGGGACGTAGGAGAGGAGGTGGATCGGAGGAGGAAGGAGTTGGTGCATTATTGCTTAAACTGCACAGTCGACATTTATCGAACGCTTGTCTAGACTCCGCCGATCCATCGCTCCGGCTTCCACGGCTCTCGGCTTCCACAGGCCTCGGCTTCCACAGCTTTCTCGGCTCGGCCGGTTTTTGCAATGGCTTCTCCACCACTTTGGTTTACGCAATAGCTTCTTGACTCCGACTTCTTGAAGCTTCTACCATTTTAAGAGCCGCGTTTTACGCTAGTTATCTTTAGGAGTTTCCTCCTTTGTGTCGTTGTTTCGTTCGTCCATCCAAGTCCGTAGTACTCAATTTTGAGTTCGTCTTAGCCATCGAGTCCACAAATTCTTGTCGATCATAGAAGTATAGGAATTGCCTTATGCATAGCGGCCCGCCGCGCTCCGTCGCTATTTCTTCGAGCCGCAGATCCGCCGCTCAAGCATTCAAGGCGCGCGCTTCTTCCACATGCGCCTCATTGCGCTTCTTGTGCATTGCGCCGCTCTTCTTCTGCACTGCGCCTCTGTTGCGCTTCTTGTGCATTGCGTTGCGCTTCTTTTGCACTATGCATTCGTTGCACTCCTTTTGCACTGCGTCGCCGCCGTCTTGGGCTACGATTTGCGCCGCCATGCTTCCACCAATTCCTATTCGACTTGATTTGACAGTTCTCTCTATATTTGTTGGTTTCATCATCTTCTTCGTCGTGTTGCCGCGGTCGAGTTCGCTCCTGCACCTTGTGTCTTATGAGCTGTCACATGACACCGGATGGGAGAAGATCTTTTGATACTTGACATATTTTTCAAGAGCTGCATACTACGACGACATTATGAAGACTCGGATTTTGGATTTTTATATTTTAGTGTCAACCCTTTCCAAATGCAATGCTATTGCATACGCCTTGCATTTGAGGGGGGGTGTTAGAGATATATTAGAGATAAGTTAATAGAGATATGTTAGAGATAGAATCTATCTCTAACATATCCTTATCTCTATCTTGTACCCTATATATATTGCCCTTTGGGCCTCTCTTCAATACACACAATCAATTCATAACACAATGCTCGTGTTTGGCTTGCTGGGACACCCTGCATTGTTTGACAAACTCTTCAACGTCTTGCTTCAGCCCTTTTCAACTGAACACTTTCTTTATTCTTTGATAAGTCGGTTGACTTCCCGAATGCCCCCTCTTGGCGAAGCATGCAACGATGTGTATTAACTTTGTTTGTAACCTGACATTAGATCCCAACCAGATTCTGCCATGATGCTTGATAATACCCTCCACCAGAGTATATCCCTAATCATTGGAACTAATCACTACAAGTTGCATCAATAGCTCCTTTGCTTGCTTGTCCACTTCATAGGAATTAAGTACCTCTTGAATCCATATAGGCTAAGCTACGAAGCATGAAGTCCATACACATGTCCCACTCGAGAAAGTGCATCGGCCACTTTATTATTTTCCCCTTTTTGATATTGAAACTTGTATTGTACCCAATTAATTTCATTGCCTTCTTTTGTAGATCGGAATGTAAAACTTGATCTTCCAAATGACATAGACTCTTGTGATCTGTTTTGATGACAAAAGGTCCCCTTTATAGATATGATCTCCATTTCTCAATTGCCATCATAATAGCGAGAAACTCCTTCTCTATATCGGCAATTGTTGGTTCCTGACTCAAGTGCTTTGCTATAAAATGCAATGGGATGCCCTTGTTGCCTGAGAACAACCCCGATACCTGTGTCACAGGCGTTTGTCTCGACCGTGAATGACTGTTGAAAATCCAGCAATGCTAAGAAAGGGGCATGGCTCATAGCCTCTTTGAGCTTGTCAAACGCTAGTTGAGCTTCTCCAGACCACTGAAAACTTTTCTTCTGTAGTAATACGGTTAGCGGCTTGGCTAACATTCCATAATGTCTGATGAACTTTCGGTAATAACCAGTCAGCACTAGAAACCCTCGTAACTCTAACACGTTTATAGATATCGCCACTGTATCATCGCTTGAATCTTAGAGTCATCGGTATCTACTCCTTGGTCGAAAATGATGTGTCCCAAATATTCCAATTGCCATTGAGCAAAACTACATTTACTCTTCTTGACCATCAGTTGGTGGCTTCTCAATGTCTCCAATACCATAGTCAATTGTGCCAGGGATGATCGGCCATGTTTTTACTATAGACCAAAATGTCGTCCATAAAAACTAATACAAACTTTCGGATATGAGGAGAAAAGATAGAATTCATTAAACACTGAAATGTGGTCGGTGCGTTTGTTAGTCCAAACGGCATTACCCTGAATTGGAATTGGCCATGATGCGTCTTGAATGTCGTCTTGTACTCATCTTGTTCAGTTATGTGAATTTGATGAAATCCTAATTTGAGATCTAGCTTAGAAAAGTATCTAGTACCAGCTAGTTCATATAATAATTCATCCACAATTGGCATTGGGAACTTGCTTTTTACTGTGATAGCATTCAATCTGCGGTAGTCTACACAGAACCTCCAAGTCCCATCTTTCTTCTTCACCAGTAACACGGGTGATGCAAAAGGGCTTATGCTAGGTGTTACAATGCCTACTTGTATCATCTCGGCTACTTGACGCTCAATTTCATCCTTCTGCAAGGGAGTGTATCTGTAGGGTCTCGAATTAACATAAGTGCTCTCAGGTAGTAATGTAATTCCATGATCAAAAATCCTGTGAGGAGGTAGCTGCTTTGGATCTTGGAATACATCCTCAAACTGCTGCAAGACTGATTGAATTTGCTCAGGTAGCTCAACCTGATTCATCTCCTGGGATTTCTCTAGCACCACTGATGCCCAAATCTCATTCCCTGTGTTCCATTTCTCCACTTGTTCTATAGATATTTCTTGCAACTCTCTAGTGTCTTCAGAATCTGATATACCTTGCAGTCAGTCATGCCATTGTTCTCAAACTCCACCCATTTCTCTAACCAGTGACATTTCATCACTCCCCACTTTCCCAACCAATTAGCTTCTAATATGACATCATACCCTCCCAGTTCCAACACCTTCATATCATGTTGAAAAGTATATCCTTGTATCCACTGATCATCTTGTCATAGAGCATCTTTTCTACATTGGTCACCTTGATCACTAGGGTGTTGATTTGCATTGGTTGATATCCTATCCTTTCAACCAAGCTAGCATTCACAAAACTTTGAGAACTACCAGAGTCAATCAGCATCAACATCACTTGATTCCCCACTAGAGCCCTCACTCTTAGAGTCTTGGGATGATTTACTCCATACAATGCATTCAAGGAGAGATGCACCTCCTCTTCGTTAGCTTCACCCACCACGACTGCATCGAGCCTCATCGGACAAATATTCTTGCACCTGAATTGCTATAACTTGTCCTTGATTTTGTATTTGACATTTATGTCCAGGAGCATACTTGTCTCCACACTTAAAGTATAGACCATTATCTCTTCGATAATCCTTTAACTGTTTGGCCTTCTATAGCTCCCCTTTCTCAAACCTCTAAGTTGGTTGATAATCCCCCTTTATGAGTTCCTTCATTTCTTCCTGTAATGGTGCTAGACCTTACACTCTTACCCTTATAGATGAACTTATTAGTTCTCTCCAGCACTCCTACTTGGACAATAGCAAAGGTTGTTGCCATTGCCACAGTATTTGGCATTTGAATTTCCACGGCTACTCGCAGATCTTCCTTCAATCCCAACACGAATCTGGTTACCAGCATTAGTCTACCGATAGTATGATCATACAATCTAACATGGTAGACTAGAGCATCGAATTTTCTCTTGTACTCCTCCACAGATCCAGTGTGCTTCAAGAGCAGTAATTCTCTCATCTTGTTTCTTTGTGTATCTCCTTCAAATTCAGATATCGCTGCGTCTCTGAACTGCTCCCAGTCATGCCATACATGGGTCATCTTATAAGCTTAATACCAGTGTGCAGTGTTGTTTGTCATGTACATTGTTGCCGCCGCAACCTTTAATCCATCTAGGATCTTGTATAATGCAAAAAATGTGTGCACTTATTGATGAAGACGGGGTGCCCGATCTTTCGATGAGATTGATAAATATCGATTTTGGTGGAGACGACTCTCGCGATCCGACTACAACCGTACGACGATGCTTGCACCTTAGCAATCGTTGAACCAACTCCGAGATGTTATTGACCTGCTGGAAGTACGATCAACCTGACCACGAAGGTCTATTCCTGCATGCAATCGAAGAACACGCAAGAACAAGATAAAACACAATCTGATGTATTGCAAATATTTATAAAATTTGATAAGATGGGATTCCGAATGATGTCTTAACAGGTGGTCGTTCGACACAACTGAAGAACAATAGTTTGCACAAGGGCTAAACCTTAACTCAACGAAATCCAAGAAAACTAGAGGGGTGTGACCTCCTTATATAGGGAGGGGAAGCTAAAAATCTAAAAGAAATAGCAGGGTGGGACTAAACCTACGGATTACTGGTCACATGAACAGTAACAACGCTCCTAGGTGGGCTGCCAGCATATGGGCCAAGTTGAGTATGATTACAAAGCCCAATTTGGCCTAAATAGGTGATATAGCATCTTTTTTTAACGATTTTGAAGTCTACAGAAATAATTTGAAGGTGAGGCCAGATCCATTGGAAATATCTCAGAATAAGCTTTCCAACAAGCCCAAAAACACATGAATCGGACTTCGTTTGCAAAAGTTATGACCTTTTTACTACATGCCTGTTGGGCTATCACCATGCTGATTGTTTCGGCGATTCCGACCTGTACAAAAGGAATTTGAAGGTGGGGCTGGATCCGTTGAAAAGATGACGAGATAATCTTTCCATCAAGTACTGGTGAACCTTCAACGGACTCTGTATGTGAAAGTTATGCACGTTTGAAGTCGGTACTGTCTCCGGAGGCCGAATTGGATTCCAAAATAGGTCCAGCTCGAACTCGTGCAAATCTACCATTCTCTGTATTTTATTACTGAAAATAATAACATATTTATTAGGCAATATCATATAGGTCATGTAATATAAAGGTACTCCTAAAAACGAGCTCACCTGATAATCTAAGTGAAGTGTATGAGCTCTTGTAATTGGAACAACAAGTATAGCAAATATGGTTGTATCCATAGGGGTTATGGTCTCATCACTTATCCACCCAGAACCTTGCATCCGTTCCATCAAATCTAGGCAAATCCATTTTCGACATCCAATTCCTCCCTCCTTGTTCTGGATTTCTTCCTCAACTCGGCTATAACTGGAGTGGGTGGAGGAAATTGTACCTATGGCCTTTGGGCATTGTGCACCTCTAGTCATCCCATCGTTTGGGCTCTCACCTCTCCAGGTCTTGCCACGAGAACCCCAGCTTCATCTGATGAGGCCCTAAGTGCATCTACTACGGTAGTCAATATCCCTAAACTGCAAGTGTGTATTAAGCCTCAAGTTGAGCCTATTATGCATCAATGGAGAAAAAAAACAAGAACCAGGTTTGGCAAAGAGCAAGGATAGGGAGGAATGCCGACCGGGGAGCTTTAGTGGACATGGGAAGACACAAGAACAAAGGACTTTGCATGTTGCAAAGTATACAAGAGAATTTAGCCAAGAAAAGACAGAAGAACCAAATTCAAACTCTATTCCGAAATCAATACATTTTCAGCCTAAGAATCCAAAATGGGTTTGGATTGATGCAATTCCAATTCGGATCATTCTTTAAAAGAAGTTAATTATAAATTACTTGTAATAGGATAGTTTAATCTATTTTCAGCAATTAGAGTAGTTTAAATTTCGAATTAAAGGAGTTTGTAATAAAAATACCGTTAGAATCTTGTTGATGAGCGATGGCAAGGGCGATTCTTCGCTCATTGCTAGAGTACAGGCTGGATTCTTCGTTCATTGCTACAGTCGAGGTGGTTTACTGTTCATGGGCTATATATTTAGGGGTAGAGCCCCATTGTAAGCAAGTTAGAGTTGAAGAAAATACAGAAAAGTCACAGGTTTATGTGGCGCAAAATGAATACATGCATTTCGGAAATTCCCATCTAGGGTTTTGTGATTGCGTGAATATTGGAGGAAGGTTGTTCTTCCAAGATCCGTGATTCCTTGTGGATCATCTCACCAATTCGTAGCATCCTCAATTGCTCACGGTTTGGTGTTGTTCTTCCGGTTTGATTTTGTTTCTCTCTTCGGATTGATTCAACATCAACCAAGTGTTACTTGCTTTGGAGATATACTTGCTCTTCTATTTTGCCAAATCAAGAGAGAGGAAAGCGGGAGTTTCGCTTCATTCAGAATCGAAATACAAGTACCGTGAAAGATTGGGCCACATTACGCATCAACACACGTTGATCCGTATCATCATCCCTCGTCGGAATCACCAAGGGTGGTGGAACTGTTCCACTGAGAGCCCTCTTACCACTACCTGGTCTTGCTGGACTTGTCCAATGGAGTCCATCGACATGGTTAGTTTCAGTTGCATCTCCTCCACCTTCTCACCTTGCTGATCTAACTTCTGATCTACAGCCCATGTGCGAACTCATTTCCTCCCTTGCAATATGCATCTTGGCCCTGAGAAATTCGACCAGCCTAGCCTCCATACCTTCCATTGTCGTAACCATCTGGCGGACTTGCGCCCCCTGCTTAGTCGGAGCCGTGGTGTCCTCTTTTCCCCAGCCGACTGAACCTAGGTGGGACTTACAGCAATCACCCAAGGGCGATCGCTTCCCCTCCCCTCGGAATTTCACCAGTCAAGGCCATGAAAATCGCAGATCAATCCACAGGTTCGACCTCGCTCTGATACCAATTTGTCATGGCTGGGTCATCGGCAAATCGCCGTCGAAGAAGAACACAGGAGAAGAACACAGAAGGAGGAGAAGATACGCTACAACATTCTGTATTTTCATTCGATGTCTTTTTCGGAAACCACACAGTGTCTTTTAAGTCTCACACACTCGGTTCTTACATGGGGCAGGCCCAACACGTCAACAACACAACTTAGTCGACTAATCCAATTTGCAGCCCAGTTTTTATTCTGCCCAGTTCTTCTTCCGCCTAACCGGGTCAATCGATCATCTTCTCTGTTGCTGCATCCAGAACACCTCCATTGTCACTGGTGTCTCCTATCATCGCATGGTAGGGTTTTATAGCGAATCCGGTAACTATACTGGAAATAAGTGTTAATAGAAATGAGAAGGGAAATTAAATTTGAAGAGAAAAGCATGAAGCGAGAAGGTAAATCCGACAATACAGCCCGTCCCAACAATAGATTAGGAGTAATTACAATGTCTTAAATGAAAAGACCTGACCAGTGTTACAATTGTTGTTGTCCTGCTGTTTTGCTCTTGTTGTCCATAAACCATAATAACATTGTCTCGCTCACGAGGTGTAGAAGCGTACTCCTCGTGTTCACTGATCTTCGAACGACGGTATTATTTTTGGCTTCTCATAGCTCAAGAAACTCAACCAGAGACTAACGCCATGGTAAGAAACTAACGAGAAACAACATTAACACACGAAAAAACGAGTTGTGAATATATCTACCAGGAACTCCAGTTGAACAGCAGAACTATACCTAGTAATTGCCACTGATTTCAGTTAAATCAACACTAGGTTCCCTTTTGGTTCAGGGTCAAGAGGTGGGTTAAGGATTTAACCCGCCAAACACCCTTGGGTTATCAACGTAAGAAAACCCGGTTAAAGCATTTTAATCGTCTTAACCTAGGATTAAGTTAACCTAATAGACTGGTGGAATAAGCTAACTTAATTAGCACAACAAACTCTCCTAAGTTCTAACACAGCTAACTCACTTAATCTGGACCAAACAGTAATTTAGATTAACAAGGTTGGTTACCAAACACAAAATTTGGGTTAAGCTATCCTAGCCGGGTTAAGGTTGGCCAATCTGGTTATCTCAACCCCGAACACATAACTCACTCTTGCAAACAAGAAACTCCGAACCAAAGGTTTTTTGTGCTCAGCTGAGCACCATGAAATGTCGGTACGTACTGGTGGAGCCAACAAGACAACGAGCACAAGATGTATCTAACATAATATAGATTAAAAGTCCTAAACATAATCCATCTAACATTACATAATTGAACATTGGATGATTACTAGCGACATAACTCATCAGTATGGCACTTATTGCAAGGCTCAATAACCTTGAACTTAATCTTTTGAGGGAACTTTCTCCTCAATATATGTTCTGATGTGGCCAGAAGAGCCTTTCGGGCTTCCATAATAGCCTCCCTAGTCCCTACTCAAGGGCAAGCATGTGTCGAAGTTGGCAAACCTCCTATCATACCCACGTGTAGTACTGTCCAATGTAAGGTATTTTAGTGACATTGCATTCTCAAGCATATAACTTGTTTGCTCAATCATGGTCTTTGAAGAGCAAAAGCCAGTGATCACCACACTCTTGAGGTTGTCATGGCAGTGTTTTGAAAGGCATCTTGCCGGTGAGGAGTCACCATGATTTACTCCGAGAATCGAATCATTACTTATGGTAGTGTAACTAACACCCCCAAAATTGAAGCAAAAAATTCATGAATTGAAAATGTGCGATTTTTTTATTAAAAAAATTGGATTTTGATGTCATATTTGCCTCATTTGAGTTTTTGAGAGTCATTTGAAATATATTTGTGCTTTGGAATTTTTCCCAAAAGCAATTAATAAAGTACAATCAAGCTAAGAGTATTAAATTAAAAGCAAAATTAAATGCATAACTCAATTACAAAAGCCCCCAAATCAGAAAAATCCAAATCCGAATTGAATTTGAAATTAGGAGAAATCGAAAAAAGGAAATTATGAACCCCAACCTCAATTTGGGCCGAAATCCAGCCCATATCTCGTTTTTCTCTTTTATTTTATGTTCCTTTTTTCCCTCCCTTTCTCTTTTCCCGACTGGTCTGGCCTACTTTCCTTTCTTTCTTCTCAGCCCAGTCACGGCCCATTCGGCACCCTGTTCTCGCACACCACCAGCCCACGCTGTCGGGACCCTGGGTATGCAACCCCGAGACCCTCTGTGTATTCTGAATTAGTCCCGGATCAGTAGCTAGCTCACACAGTTGCAACAACAATGTTATCATATCCATAAAACAAAGAATCTAATAACGCAAACAAAGTATTATTACTTAGCAGCAAAAGGACCTTATGGTTAAGTCTTACAGAGGTTGCCACGCAGGCTTAACAGCAAAAGATAAACTTGCAACGGAAACTAAAATATCTCGTGGAGGCTATTCGACATGCCTACAGACAATCGAGTGTAGGACACATCCTAGTTCGCACAATCTTCAAAGTAATCTTCCTCGTAAAACTCTGTGTTCCCTGGTTCTTCTACGGGGACTAATCAACAAATGGCGTATAGCTGTGAGTACATAAAGTACTCAGCAAGTCGTAGGGAAATGTATGCAAATAATACTTATGCAAGGCTTGAACAAGGATAACTTTATGTTTAATTTGCAGAAAGCAGTATTGACATTAAATACAATAAGTAGATGATAAATTATAATTCAAAAGATTAATACATAAGTAATCAAGTTCTTTAAAACAACTAGTAAACACCTGTTCACTTCGCAACCATTCCAACCAAACCATTCCAACATTTTTATGAAAATTTACCTCTCGTGTGAAATCACCAAGCATTGTCCATAATCGGGGATACAGTTATTCAAATAGTTTTAACACTCTACAGAGGTTGTACAACTTGACCCATAAGAGATAGTCGCTTGATACAACACACGTTTCCTTAGACATGTGAATCAAGTAGAGACTATCACACTACTACATAAAACCTCATCACAGACGGTTCTAAACCATCATCACAGACGGTTTTTTGAACCATCTGAATTTATGTGTCTGTGATAAAGATGGTCATCACATACGGTTTTCAAACCGTCTGTGAAAAAAGGTATCACAGACGGTTCTTATTTAGAATCGTCTGTGATAGTCTATTTTCACATACGGTTATGAACAAGAACCATCTGTGATAGTAATTATCACAGACGGTTCTTATTCAGAACCGTCTGTGATAGTTTTTTATATTGTAAAGAACCGTCTGTGATAGTTTTTTATATTGCAAAAAAATTGGATTTTGATTGTTTCATAGTTGGTACCATCACAATTTATGTGAGCATTTTTATTTTCAGAGACTCTTGAAAATACATGAAAAAGGCATCACTCCCATACGAAAACCTTCTTGACCTCCCCTTATGGCCTGTGAGTACCCCGGTGTTGCCCATCTTGACCATAGCGTCGGCGAAGAGGGTGCTGAGGAGGCCCGAGTAGGAGTAAACGACGTCGACGGTGGAGGTGCCGTTGTAGAGCACGGCGTCGGAGGTGATGACGGCGAAGCCATTGCGGATGTGAGCCACTGCAACCATTTACCATTTACGTACGTGCACCCATAGGTTAGCTACCATGATCGATCGAGTCATCGAGGAAGAAGAAGTTTGTTTGCTTACAGCTGAGGAGGACGAGGTCCTTGTCGTGGAGGCTGCGGCGACGGATTTGGACCGAAGCACGTCAACGGAGACGAAGTTTAGCAGCACGTCGGCGACCCGCGGGTTCGACACTCTCCACAGCACATCCCGCCTCGACTCGGCTATTATTTATAAGGATAGCGCTAAAATATTTTGCCTCCCGCGCACGCGTTCAAAATTTTTCGAACTAACCGTCTGTGATAAGCATCTCATCATAGACGGTTCTTAATCCAAACCGTCTGTGATGAGATACATATCACAGATGGTTCATATCAAAACCGTGTGTGATGACTTAGAGTATCACAGACGGTTCTTGCACAGAACCGTCTGTGATACTCTAAGTCATCACACACGGTTCTAACCACGAACTGTCTGTGATACTTCACAGACGGTTCTACGCAAGAACCGTCTGTGATACTCTAAGTCATCACAGATGGTTCGTGGTCAGAATCGTTTGTGATACTTCACAAATGATTGTATTTATGAACCGTCTGTGATAGATTCATATCACAAACGGTTCTAAGAGAACCGTTTGTGATAGGTCCATATCACAGACGGTTTGTCTTGGAACCGTCTGTGATGAGACGTTTTCTATGGCCTGTTTTGTAGTAGTATCATAAGACTTTTACAAAGCTCTGTTTTATCTCGGTTTTGCTCGCTAAAGATTCGCCTCGATCTGGCCCCCTCTTGCGCCACTCATCAACCCAAACAGAACTGAAACAAAGTATTACTAATTAGTTGGCCAGGTTGTCGGGACCCGAAAATACATCTCAGGAACCCTCTGTGTATTCTGAACTAGTCCTAGATCAGTAGCTAGCTCACACAGGGAACAGTGATGAAATACCATCCATTTATTCGATTTAACTAGAAAGATCTCAAAATAACAAATAATAACTGGACCTTATGGTCAATGTTTACTTAACTTGCCACGCAGGGCTTAAAGAAACAAATAAACTCTTGCAGCGGAACGAGAAACTTGGAAAGGCCAATCAACATGCCCACAGGAAATCGAGTGGAGAACGCATCCTAATCCGCAAAACCTTCATAGTCTTCCTTCTGAAAGAACACCCGTGCCGCTTGATATTCTTCAACTGATCAACAAAGGCATGAGCCGTGAGTACATAAAGCACTCAGCAGGCCGTAGGGAAATGTATGCAAATAGTATTCATGCAAGGTTTACCAAAGGTTAGCTGTATGGTTCTTTTGCAGAAAATAGCATTTATGACAAATACAATAAATAGATTGAAATGCGTAATTGAAAAGAATAATAAATACTTAAACAATTTCTTTGAAACACCCAGTGAACTAACCATTCACTTCTCAACCAAACCAATGACAAGTGAACTCCCCATTCACCCATCGACACAAACCACTAAGTGAATTACCCATTCACCGAACAAACATTATATTCATCAAGTGAACTTCCCATTCACACTCCGACTTATTTTTAGAAGAAACTCTATCTCCCGTGTGAAATCCCCGAGCACGTCCATAACCGCGAACACGGCTATTCGAATAGTTTTACACACTATGCAGAGGTTGTACAGCTTGACCCACAAGACACGACTTCTCTAGTTGGTTTAGCATCCGTCGATACCACTGCTCACTACCTTGGGTAAGCAGGCTAGAGCACGTGACAAAGCCTTTACAAAGCTCCTTCTTAACCCAGTTCTGCCCGCTGAGGTTTCAACACTGAATGTCTCCATCCGACCAAACAGGGCCACCCTCTTGCGCCATAGTGAGTACGTACCATGTAACTCACTCTTCCAAGACAGAACCAGAAATAAGATATTGCTAATTAATCAGCCAGGTCCCGCCCATACAGGACATGTGGTTGTACGGTTAAGGCTTAGTTCAATGGCGCACAAGATTAAGTCCTTGACGAGTTACTCAGGCGATCTTTCCACAAACCCTCAACGTGTTAAAACCACACCCTCAATCCACCATCCACTCGTCTGAGTGAAAACCATTTTGTTTAAAAGAAACCAATGACATCCCCTGTCATGGAACACAAATTTTACAAAGTGGCTAACCACCACAATTCCATTTATCATTAAATCAAGATTAATCATTATGACACATGTGATGAATGAACCCATCGTAACTAAGCTTGACTAAGCATTAATACGATACCCATGTTGGTGATACGAATATGTCCAACTAAAAATTATCCAAGCTAGGGTGACAAAGGATTCATGGCATTCAAATGTTCAATGGAGGCATAATGACAACAGGTAATAACTAAACCCAAAACAATTGATATAAAGATAGCATGCAATTGTATAAAACAATATACTTTTGAAATCATAGGATCAATATGATCAAAGGACTACGGCTTGCCTTGGAATAAATCCTGGGATTGATCTTGATCTTGGTGTACTTCTCCTTGTTCAAAACTTCCCGAAGTAGCAACGTCTATTCGCAAAATAAGCAAATAGAATAAATAAATACCAACCAGAGATAAAATAAATTCCAAAAATTAAATAAAAATCATAAATAAATAGAGCTCGAAATTAGATGAATTTACAAATTTGAATGGGCTCAATCGGAGTTCGGATGCAAAAGATATGGGTTTTGGAAGATTGAGAATAAATTAAAACCCTATTTTGGATTTTAATTTGATTTCCCGATTTATTCTTCAATGGAAAAATCGATTTATGACGTCGACTGACGTCAGCGAGGAATTACCGCCGGAAAATAAAAAAAAAGAAATGGCTTGACAGGTGGGACCCACTGTCAATGACTGGTGCACCGTGGACTGAGCTCAAGAAGGTTTGGCTTCGGGTGGAAAATGGTCTGCCACATGGCAGCGACACACAGGCGCCACGCTAGCAAAAAGCCGACGTGGCCGAGGAGGTGGCGGCTGAGGTGGCTTGCCACGTTGGCACAGAGAGCAACCGCAGAGGAGGCAGCCGCCGGCGCAAACCGTGGCGGTGATTACCGACGGCGTCGGCCTGACAAGAAGGTACAAAAACGAGACCAGAGAGAAGGACGAAATCGCTTGAGGTGCTGGTTGGACTCGGCGACGATGGCTTACGGCGTCGGCGAGCAATGGCGGCGCTGTTGTCGGCCAAACCGCAAACGACGATTGTGAGGCCCTCGGGCAAGGGCGACCGGAGCACCACGTAGCTCTTGCTAATGTAGACCCACTGGTGGCGGAAACTCGGCCGGAGATGGATCAACGGCAATAATTGCGGCAATGGAGCGCCGCCGTCGATGGCTTTTTCGGCGATTGCGGCGCCGAGAAGACGAACCGGCGGCGCCTTAGGGCTTTGGAGGAGGAGGAGAGGCGACGAAATTGACCCGGGGCTCGGGCCTTAAATAGCCAAGATGGAGGAGAACGAGGGAGAGACGGCGGCGGCTACGCGCGTCGTGCGGAACTCGGACTGTGGAGTCCAGCTTGAAGACGAAGCTGAGCTGGCATGCGGCGGGCCCACAGACACGGAGAAGGAGAGGCGCAGCACGGGCGATTTCAGTGGGCCACCGGCAATGGAGAGGCCTTGGTGGCCGCAGCTTGGGAAAGGCTGGAGGGAGACGGGCCAAGGCAAGGGAGTTGAGCCAGAGGGAGGCGGGCTGGTCCTGGAACAGTGGTGGGCTTCGGCCTGTTACTGTTCCGAGGAAATAGAATAGGTTTTTCTTTTTTAGAAAATAGCAGAAAATCCAAAAGGCAAATATAAAATAGCAAATGAATTCAGAAAAAATCTAGAAAATTTTAGAAATTATATCTAAGCCCATAGAATCCAAATAAAATAATTTTGATAATAGTTGATGTCGGAATTAATCATGTTAAATTGTTTTGATCTCTGAAGTTTCTAATTAAGCTTTACCTTTAGTAGAAAAATTCAAATGGTTATTTTTCTTTTAAAACTTTAAAACATGCCAAATTTTTGGGATGTTACACAGGTCCACCCCATCAATAGCCTTGTGGTTGTATGGTAAGACCCAGAACAATGGCGCACAAAGTTAAGTCCTTAGTGACTACTCAGGCAAAACAACCACATCCCAAAACCATCCCCTTTACTGCATGATCACTCGTCCGAGTATAAATCGTTTTTGTTTCCACTCGACCTAACTGCAACCCCACAAATTTTAATAACAGTGGACATGCTACAATTCCATATTCCTAGGTCAAAATTGATTATTCATGAGCATGATCATGAATCCTATCGAATAGCTAAAACATAGCTAAGCAAATACACACCTATGTTGGTATTACAATAATATCCAACTAAGATTACCCCATCCTATGGTGTCCAAGGATTTGAGTCATTCAGCGACTAGGGCTAGGTAAGCCTCGGTAAGAAAAGTCTTAATGCTTTTATAAAATTCGAAATGAATTATTTACACAATGAAAATTCTATTAACTTCAAAAATGCATAACTAATTCATTTTAACTCCAAAAACAGTGAAACCAATGCTGTTAATTTTCATTTTAAGTAAAATTTATTTAAAAATAGGGTTCAAAATTTTATCTATAGTACAGAATGTAGTTTTGGAAAATAATTCATAACTCTATTATTTTTACAATAGAAAAATGTTGATAATGTAACACCCAGATCCAAAACCGGCTCAATACCCAGCCCACCGTGGGGCGGATCCGCCCACACATAGCACCCCACTTATACTTTTCGTCCCCGCTTCATGTAAAATGGTTAACCCGGAGGTGCTACGTTTGGATCCAACAGGCATTATATACTACTACAACTCACTTGAGACAAGCAATGTGGGACTAATCCCACCACACAACTCCTCATGGGCCACGTGGGCCACACTACGAGTAGGCCGGGGTATTACATTCACCCCCCTTGAGGGCTGACGCCCTCGGCAGCATACCGCATACATGGCAAATGCCCAGAACCACCCCTCGGTACACGTCCGTGCGTCCAGTGCCAGCACATATGCCATGCCGTGTGTGCACTCCGGGCCCACATGTGCCATGCACCATATGCCTGCGGCCCTGTCCCGCACACGCCCGTGCAGCAAAGGTTGATGCTCTGATACCATCTGTAACACCCTGACCCAAAATCGGCTCTATGCCCAGCCCACCGTGGGGCGGACCCGCCCACACATAGCACCTCACTTACACTTTTCATCCTCGCTTCATGTAAAAGGGTTAACCCGAAGGTGCTACGTTTGGATCCAACATGCATTATATACTACTATAACTCACTGAGACAAGCAATGTGGGACTAATCCCACCACACAACTTCTCATGGGCCACATGGGCCACACTACGAGTAGGTCGGAGTATTACAGATAACTTTGAAAAATCATAACTAATTTATAAAAACTCCAAATGAGATGGACCAAGTTAATTTGAGTTTATAATATTATTCTATATTTATCTATGTAATCCTTTGTCTCCCCACTGCTCTGCAAATTTTGGCCAAATAATTAAATTGAATGAAGAGTGAAAAATTACATTTTCTGCAGGTCTGAAATTCAAACTACTATAACTCTCACATACTAAATCTAAATGGAATAATTCTTTCACCTAAATTCATATAAAAATATAAACTAGCCACTGTAGAAAAATCATGCTTTTTTTGAGTAATTTGATTTTTCTGGTATTTCTCAGTGTTTATCGATATTTTTATTTTATAGAGCCCGAAGCGATCAACATAGACTCTTACGCCACCGAGAGTGAACAATTGAACTTCTAGCAAGTCAAGCATCATTTGAACTTTATTTTTGCATCATATTGATCCAAGTGTTAATATACTAGTGTTTGAAATGCAATGATATTGCTTGCATGCTATTTTCGGTATATCATTATGTTGTGAGTAGTTAGCTATGTCCTACACTTACTTGTTATCCTTGATAATTCCCTTATAATTATTCTTAAGATGGATGCTTGTGATGATGTGAAGGTTATGTGTTGAATGCTTAGCCGTTGCGGGTCTAGAAAACGCAATAGGTCAATTGACGGGATTAGCTCGTTAATTGTGGGAGACACATAACAATTCTTATTTTTCATTCTGTCAAGATTGTTATATCTAGTTGTTGAGTCAAAAACTTATTGTTGTTAAATGGTTTTGGGTCTGGACAAGTGGTTATAGTGTGGGTGCTGTTATGCATGAGATTCGGGTTTGTGGTTGTCTTGTCTGGACCGTTAAGGACCGAGCTATGGGCTTTCATTCCAAGTACTGAGCATGCTATCACATGTGGGATATGGGTACCGTACGATTAAGTAATGGGAAGGTTTTATTGTGTTAAGTCCCAAGGTGGTGTGAGGACACTTGTGTTCGATCATTTGTCTGTAGGAGTCGATGTAATTTTCTATAGTGTGCATGGGAGCACTATTTTTCGTTATTTAGTTGCATCGGTATTTTCCAATACAACTTGTGAGCCTACTTAGCAAGCGATATCCGTAGCTTGTACTAAGTATGAGAACAACTCATAAGGGGGACTTATCTCAATAGGGCTTCCTTGCTAAAATGATTGTATCTCGATTCTCCCCGACTGGCATACCTAAGAAAGTGTGTCATCTTCCAGAGGCATCCTGAGGCTTACAGGCTAGTCGAGTCGTGTGGGTAAAGTAGTACACCTCTGCAGAGATAATCTATTAGAATAGCCGTGTCCATGGTTATGGACAACACTTGGTTTGGTATGCGTCATCGTTATACTTGAAATTAAAGGATGACTTGGTTATAACTTGGTTACGGCATGAATGGGATGTTCATGAATATTAGTTTACCAAAATGGACAGCCACTTTAATAATTATTGATCTATACCATTATATATGCCTTATGAAATCCTTTTTGAAGAAACGATTTGCAAATTGGCTTTCGAAAACTAAGAAGTCTAGGAATGTAAGTTGTTGCATTTTATGCAAAACTAGAGCCACTAATGCTATCCTTTGATTGCCCAATATGCATAACTAATTTTTTATTTTTATAAGACTTGCGAGTACCTTTGTACTCAGCCAGTTTGTCTACTGGTTTCAGGTGAGGAAGACTTCGAGCCCGATGGGCTCGTCAGTGTCGATTTAAGCGACGATGATGAGTAGTTCTATTATTTAACTCTCAGTAGGTTGCCATGGGTTATGGGGCACACCATACCGGACTTTTGGTTTATTTATATTGCTTCCGCTGCTACTTAATGTTATCATTTGAATTTGGCCGATCGGCTACTTGTAATAGTTGTAGACTTGACTATTATTGATATATGTCTTTTGAATTATCTATGTATGAATATTGTATGGATGTGATTGACGTTGAATGAGGGTATGAGCATTGGTTATTGATCTTGGGAGCCAACATGATCTCATGCTCGCTGTTGATGAATTCCATTTTAACTCACTAAGTGTGAACTTTGAGTGTTTGGAGGACCGGCTATCATGTAGTGCTTGCAAGGGAGCAGTACGCATGATCATCAGATCTCTAATTTCAGTCAAACCTTCTCACTTAGATGGAGTTAAGTTGAAATCCATTTACTTGAGGCCTAGAGTTATTTCCATAAGACCTGGAAGGCATCGGTCTTATGGAAATAACCTGGGGTCCTCACACTATAGGAGCAAGGAATCGACAAACGCATTAATGGACCAAGGTGGGAGACGAAGGGTCGGTTCTTCGGTCGAAATAGGCAAAACTTCGAATTTACGAAATCATGTCATACATTGTCAATATTTGTTGAGGGGAACTCTTAATTCTGCTCAAATACACAAAGTGACGCGCAAGATTGACCAAGAACCTCATAGGAGACGAAGAAGGCACGGTGATGTCACTCGGGTGAGCTCTCTGGAAACAGCCGAGAGCACGAGGATAGACTAGAATCTACAAGCCGATTCAAGCCTACGCATTAGCAAAAATGGACATGGTAATGATCATAGAGCAGGGAGGAACCATTGAATTAAAGCTTACCCGAGAAGGTTGCACAGGAGAACCTCTTCTTCCTCAACCACCGAGAGGAAGAATAGCGAAAAGAGAGGGTAAGGAGCGGGTATTATGCACATGGAGATGACGGAGTGGAGGCAGCGTGAAGTGGAGAAGATCCAGGAGTGGTCAACGACTGCGGTGGATTGACGCCGTCACTGGCACATAGAAGGAATCGTCGGCCGCGTGGAGCTTGCCTTCTGCGCGTCGCAGCTGAAGGTGGGAGACGAAGCTGACGCGTGGGCCCAGCGCGTCAGTCGCACACACGTGCGCGTGCCCAAGGGTGGTTCGGTGGGTACAGCTAGGTGGTCCAGTCAAGTCACTTGGTTCGGGTCGGGGTTGGGTCTGAGTCAGTCCAACAGTACGTGGCTCGGGTCGGTGTTCGAGCCCAAGGAACAGTAGATGGTTTGACTAAATTTGAATGTTATTGATTCAAGTTTGACCGAGCTACAAAATATAGCAAAAAATCCTAAAAATATGAAATAAATCAGAGGGTTCTTTGGGTGACCTAGTCCCAAAATAAAATTTTAAACATCACTGTCCATGTTCAAATTGCATATTTTAAATTCAAACCCAAAGTAGGTCGTTGAATTGAGTTTGAATTTTAGTCCCAAAAAATTGGAAAAAATATATATGAATTCATGATAATTAATATAATATTTGAATAAATTATTTCCAAAGATGTTCATATTTTTTATTACTAATATCTCTTGGGAGTCAATTTGAAGTGTATGTTTAACAATTGTTTGAGATTTTCCAAGTGCAATACTTTATGCAAATATTTCAAAACATGATGCATGCTGATGAGATGCATACTAATTATCATTAATTACATTGGGGATGTGACCCTTGATGGATTTGTCGGCGGCGAGGAAGAAAGCCGCGGCGAGAGAGGAGTGAGGCACGAAGGGATGCGGGGATGGGATGAGGGGATAGGGCAAGACACCGAGGTGGCGTGTGGCACAGTTGGCCGATTCAGAATCGGCGGTGAGAAAAGTAGAATCCGACTGTGAAAAGGGGGAACCAACGTTGAAACGGACACGGAGGTGATAGTGGATAAGATTTGGCGGCGAAGTGGCGAAGAAGGCAGGCCGTTTTGGGCAGCTTTGAAAAGCTTGTGTAGGCAAAAAGGGGGAGGAAAGAGGGTGATAGGGTGGGGCCCGGTGGAAGTGAGAAGAGGGAGAGAAAGATAGAGAGTGGGCGCTAACATGTGGGGCCCGCAAGTTAGTGAGGAGAGAGAGAGGAGGGGTAGGATAGGCTGGCGCAGTTGGGTTGGCCTGCGGAAATGGGTTGGGCACACAGGAGAAGAAATGGGCTGGAGGGAGATTTGGCCCAAAGGCAAAATCTGGATTTTTGTTGCTTTTTTATTTACAGAATTGCAAGAATTCAAATAGGCTTTTAAAAATAGTAAATGGAGTCCAAAAATTATGAAATTTTTTACATAAATTGTCTGAGTTATTTTGGACTTAAATAAAATAATTTCACTTTAAAATTGGTATTTAGATTTGCAAATAAAATTTTTATTACTTTAAAATAATTGGGAAACAATTTTAAAATCAAGAAAAATAATTATATAATATTTTTTTAACCAAAAATGAAAATTTAGGATGTTACACACTGACGCCTCCACAACAGTAGCTCGGTGAGCTTCCCCCCGCTGGTGGTGTGGTCGAGTCCTGTTTTCCACCGTAGTCGATGAGGGCCTTAGTGAGCATTTTAGCCTTTAGGTTGGCAGCTGGAAGAGGGTCGTGAGTGCTTCGATGGCCACCGGCTGGAGGGGCTCCTAAAGAGGTCCAAGTATTTCTGAAGCGCTGCCTCCATCAGCGGCTCCTCGTCTTGGATGATGCTAAGCTTTCGGCTGAGGATCATTGCGCCCTCTGCGTGAGTGGGTCGCATCTTTGATGCCAACCTTGCACTACGCCTAACATTAAAGCTGGCAGCGACGGTCGCGGGTGTGCTGTTTCTGGGTGCGGAGATGGTAGGAGTGGTGGCATCGGCATGACGAACATGTTCATCACCTCGGCCACTACGTTGTCGCTATCGTCGTTGTCGTCGGTGCCTGCATCGGTGTTGCTTGGCCTGAGGTGAGGGCTTGCACTGGCTAATGGCGATGCCCGGACTAGGGCTGGAAAAAAAGCTTGAAGCTAGCGAGCCTGCTCGAGCTCATTGCGAGCCGAGCCGGCTCGACTCGAGCTCGTAAATTTTCGAGCCGAGCCGAGCCCAACTTCCAGGTCGGTGAAAATTCGAGCCGAACTCGAGACGGCTCGTGAGCCAAATTGGCTCGTTACTGTTTCAGTTCTTTTATATTCCCCACGCAGCCACGCCTTCCCCTTCCGGCCTCCCCCTCCCTCTCTCCCAAATTCCGCCTGCGGCCACCGCCTCCGCCTCCCCCTCCCGACCTTCCCCTCCCTCGCCCAACTCCGTACCCGCCGGCCGTCGCCTCTGCCTCCCCATCCCTCTCTCCCAGCTCCACCTGCCGACCGTTGCCTCTGCCCCCCTCCCTCTCACCCAACTCCACCCGCCGACCGCCGCCTCCGCCTCCCTCCTCGCCCAACCGTGCACTCACGGCCACCGCCTCCCCTCCCCTCCCTCTCCCAGATCCACCCACGGCCGCTTGCCTTCCCCCTCTCTCCAGATTCACTCATGGCCGCCTTCCCTCCCTAGCTCCAGTGCTCCACCCGTCGGCCGCTGCCTCTGCCTCTGCCTCCCCCTCCCTCTCGCCCAGCACCACCTGCTGGCCGTCGCCTCCGCCTCTCCCTCCCCCAGCTCCAGTGTCTCCACCCGCCAAGGCTGCCTCCCTCCCCCCTCTCGCCAAAGACCACGTGCACGGCCGCGCCTCGCCTCCTCCTCCCCCAGCTCCAGTGCCTCTACCCACCGGCCGCCACCTCCGCCTCCAGTTCTGAGATGACCATGAGCGTTGGTGGCCTTTTCCGTACGCCGGCGGTCGTCTCCGTGGTGGCCTGGAATGAGGACTGAGGAGGAGGTGCCGTGGCATGATGTGTGGATGTGTGTCTGGATGTGCGTGGCCTCAAGCTCGCGAGGGCTCGCGAGCCACTTTGAGCCCACTGCCGAGCCGAGCCGAGCAGGGCTTTTGGATGGTTCCAAAAATGAGCCGAGCCACTGTTCCATACGAGCTCAAGCGAGCCAAGCCTAAGCCGGCTCGGCTCGTTTCTAGCCCTAGCCCGGACTGAGGGGGTTTCACGTATTTTGCATCCGCTACAGACAGTGGAGGCTGGGTCGGTGATGGAAAATAGTGTGCTTCCCCGTCTTCCTAGGATTGAACCTGGACAATGTCGAAGGCGGTGAAGATCAACTGATTCTCTTGACCACTTGCCTCCTTTGATTCCCCGTCCTGATACTCGTGGCATTGTTGGAGACTCATCTAGGTGCGGTGGGCACTTTTGTTGGAACAAACCGAAGAAAAACTTGTCCTCGAAAGAAATATGCGTATTAAAAAGACAAGAGATAATTTGGTGTTGCACAAGTCAGCTTTTCTATTGTTTTGACTCTCAATCATCTTACTCATACAAAATCTGTCTACATGTGACCCTCTTTTATAGTCATAACTACTGCTACAGTACTCAGACTAGGACTGTATTCAGCCCTTTTTGCAACAGTGGTTCGGACTCAGACTTCTAAACAGAAACGGACACAACAAATATTACCTAACAATCACTCTCTAATATTTGTTGTACTTATTATATTTCGTGTCTGCCAGTTGGACTCAACTTCAACATGACTCCCACACACTCGGCCGAAGACGGTGGCATAACTCGAACACATCTTGGACACTTACTCATTGAGGTAGTCGGTCTCAACTATGACTTACGTCCCAACTCGTACTCGAACTTCAAGTTGGCCATGACTTCAACTTGAGTAACACACAAACTCGACTCAGGACGACGAACACATCTTCTCGATGTCCCGGACTTAACACTACTTACTTGACTCAAGAAGACGAACACATCTTCTCAACGTCCCTCGCCTTCACCTTTCGATGATCGGCACTAAGATGCATCGTCTTCAACGCCTTCCACGCAGCTTTGATCGTCTCCTTTTCGGCCAGTAGGAAGAGCGTCGATGTTGCCTCGTCACCGGTGACACCACTCCCTGGAGAACGTGATATAATCTTGGGCACAAATAAAAAACTCAGACTCCTCCTTGTTATGGAGCCGCATGCGCCGTACAGTGCATCGGTCTCACTGCATCAAGCTGTCGCACCCCGCCGTGCGCTCTAGCGCTGCCGCATCTAATGCGCCGCCACGCCGTATATGTCATCCCAGGAGTCGAGATCACCCCTCCCTAGGCAGCAACTAGGGTTTCAAACCTAGAGCTCTGATACCAATTGTTGGAACAAACCGAAGAAAAAATTGCCCTCGAAAGAAACACGCGTATTCAAGAAAGACAAGAGATAATTTTATGCTGCACAAGTCAGCTTTTCTATTGCTTTGACTCTCAATCTTCTTACTCATACAAAATCTGACTACATATGACCCCTTTTATAGCCACAACTACTGCTACAGTACTCGGACTAGGACTGTTACAGTAATCCATCTCTGTTTACAACAACGGTTCGAACTTAGACTTCTACACAGAAACGGACACAACAAATATTACCTAACAGCCCTTCTCCAGTCGGCACATCGGTGCTTGCGACGTTTTTAGCTTCTAGCTCCAGAAAAAGGGGCGCCTTTGGCTTGGTGGTGTGGGCATCCACCGAGATCCTAGTTTCCCATGACTGAACTAGCTACAGGTCCCTCCTCTCCACCGATCTTGGTTGAGGAACCAGCAGGTCGACCAAGGGAAATGACTTGCAGGTGGTCGAGGCACCAATTGCAAGCTAGCTTTGTTCGTAGTTGCCCGCTGGACGAATTGCTAGGCCTTTGAGAGCATTCGACTTCCCATCGGCCGGCTATAGCCAAACGCCAAGGAGGGTGTGGAGCTCCTCTTTTAGGGCCTTGGCGTACGTGGCGAACAGTTCTTGAAGCTTGCTATCCACCTGCTCCTTCGAAGTTAGTCGTGGTTCCATGAGTTTAGTGTCCTGTGGATTCTGCGTCGTCGGTGATTCATTTGCCCTCTGTCTTTCTCGGTGACACCATTGCCATGAATGTGTCTTGTTGTGCCACGGGCTCTAGCGCCTCTCCGAGATGTCGCGGCCCCGCGCCGCCCTACTTTTCATCGTCGCATCGGCGTTGCAGGTGATGTTTGCGATGATCAACATCGGTCTGTCGTCGTTGAAGCCGCCTTTGTGCATCCTGGCACTGGGTGTCTTCTTGGCAGGCTCCCTTCCTGTCGTCATGGTCGTCGTCATCATCCCTCCCTTGCAGTAGCGCCTTCTTGAACGTCTTATTGTTTTATCTTGTTGGTCCCCCGTGCTTGTGTCATCTTGGTAGAGGCTCTGGCGGGGAAACGTACTGTCGGTGACCAACAAAAATTCAAGCAAGCAAGAAGCAGGCCAGCAAGAGAAACTCATCCAAAGTAGAGGACACGGGAGAATTAAAGATTTTGTTATTCTTTAGTACTAGATTCTTATATAGAACAATAATCCGATAGTAGTTGGAAATAATCCTGTGTGGACCCGAGTCTCCGATCCTGCAAAAATCAAGTCCGAATCACACTAATTGTGGGATGGTTTGATTCCAATTTATACATTCCATAAGTAGCTAAAACCTTCTATATTCTCTGTAATTGCATACTTTATATTTGAGAAAAATAGAAGAGAAGATTGAGCCCATAAAACACGATTGCTTTTCTCTGTTTTGTCTCTTCTTCCCTGTAGTCTGTTCTGTTTTTTTGCCGGACTAGCTACAGTTCCTGAGCAATCGCTTGCATAACTGGTATGAGAACCATCATCTGGTATCAAAGCTCTGTGTATGCCCAAGTACCCACGATTAAACCCAATGTCGATCGTTCCTTAGGACGAGGTGGCGTGGGAGAGCAGCGGTGGGCTGTTCCAGTACCCGCAGCTGACGGTGACAAACTATATGAGTTGGGTGATTTGAGTGCAAGCGATGATGGAGGATCAAGGCGTCTGGGAAGCAGTTGAGCCGGCGGTCGGTGCGGCCGTCGACACGAAGAAGGACAAGAAGGCGAGGTCGCATCTTCTCCAAGCGCTCCCAGAGGACCTCCTGATGCAGGTGGCGAGGAAGAAAACGGCGAAGGAGGTCCAGGACCGCTCAAGACAAGGTTCGTTGGCGTGGATCATGTCAAGAACGCGCGACTGCAGACGTTGAAGAAAGACTTCGACGCCATGAGCATGGAGGAGGGAGAAACTCTGGACCAATACGTTGGAAGGCTGAATGGCATGTCCGTCAAGTACGCCAACCTGGAGGCGATGCTCGACAATGCCGCATTGGTCAAGAAACTATTTGATACCGTGCCGGATCGATTCCTGAGTGTGATCGCCGGGATCGAGCAGTTCTACGACATCGATACCATGCCATTCGAGGAAGCCGTGGGGTGACTGAAGGCTTATGAAGAGCGCACACGCTTGCGCGCATCCGCGGCAATAAAGAATAAATACGTCGGCCGCCTCCGCCACTCGGGCCAAGTGGCGAGCACGCGACAAAAGAAGAATGGTGGCGACTCCTCGTCGAGCAACAAGGGAAAATCTCACGCTCTTGCAGATAGCAGCAACCGCAGCCAGGGTGGACGTGGACATGGCAGAGGCCGCGATAAGGGGGGTCGCAGCTGGCCGCCACACAAAGATGGGTGAAAGTGGCTCCAGCGGTGGTGGCCGTGACAAGAGCCACATCCGCTGTTTTAACTGTGACAAGATGGGGGCATTATTCATATGAATGCAGGGGCCCAAGGAAGGAGGAGGAGGCGCACCTCACGCGCACAGACAACACCGAGCCGGCCCTGCTGCTTGCGGTGTCAGAGGAGATGACGCCGAAACGGCGGGAGCTGCAGGATGCCGTCCTGCTGAGCGAGGAGAAGACGCGACCGGAGCTGTGCGGCACATAGGAGAAGGCTACCCCCTGTCATGTCTGGTACCTGGACAATGGGGCGAGCAACCACATAACCGACGACAGGGCGATGTTCCGCGAGCTGGATGAGAATGTCACCGGCAAGGTCAAATCCGGCGACGGTTCAACGGTGCAAATCATGGGCAATGGATCAATCCTGTTCGGCTGTAGGAACGGGGATCAGTGGTTGCTCCAGGAGGTATACTACATCCCGAGGCTCCGTAGCAACATCGTGAGCCTCGGACAACTAACCGAGACTGGCCACAAAGTGATCATGGACGATGATGCCCTGCAGGTGCTCGACAAAAATCATGCGAGGCTGCTCATGAAGGTGAGGCGCACTGCAAATCGTCTTTACCAAATTGAGTTGCATCTGGCGAAGGCGGTGTGCCTCCTGGCGAACCTTGAAGATCTGGTGTGGCTATGGCATGCCAGGCTTGGCCATGTCAACTTCCACACTATGAAGCTACTCATTGACAAGGAAATGGTGGCGGGCGTGCCGCCGATCATGCACCCAAACTAGTTGTGTCGAGGGTGTTTGGTGGCGAAGCGGGCGAGGTAGCCGTTCCCGGCGGCGGCAAATTGCAGGGCGGAGGAGCCGCTCGAGCTGCTACATGCTGACCTTTGCGGGCCGATCACACCTCCGAGCCTCGCCAGTAACAGTTATGTGAGACCCCGGGTTATCCGGCTTGTAATGCTTAACCATCCATTCGGTCCTAGCATCACAAATCAGATAATCCGAGACTCGAGACATGTATACTTCCCAGAAATGCAGTATACACACCTCGTTACAAAGTTCATATACCAATTCCATTCATTCACATAGAACCGAAGCAAGAAACAGAACAGAAGTTATCATAAATAAAGGACAGATATTACAAAAGAGAGGTCGACCGGCCAAATACATACATAGACAAAAGAAATAAACAGCGGAAGCAAAAGTGCCATAAGATGGCCATAAACAAAAGAGCCGACCAGTGTGCCTTTAACCCACAAGGCAACCGACCGGACCGCCAAGCTAGTCGTCGAATCCACAACACATTTCACAAAAGTGAGGCCCTTGGGGCTCACCTTCCTCCCCTGCAACAAAGAGCCCAGCAAAGCTGGGTGAGTACATGGAATGTACTCGCAAGACTTACGTGTAGAGTAACAGACCTGTACATATGCTACATGCAAGCTTTTTGAGTGGAGACTGTATGTTTCATTTTCAGCATAAAGCAAATTTTATTTGCAATAAGGTAGTACATTTAAAAGCAAGTTAACAAATCAGTTTTTAATGTTCAAATAATCGTAAAAGACAATAATATAACAGTAGATAGATGACAACAACAGTTCTGGAAGTGACTAAACCCCTAGTCACCACAACAATAGCATGAATTACCCATTCATACCAACCATGTTAAATTTTAATTTAAAAGGTTGTAGTTTAACTATTGGAAGACCTCCCCAAGTGTGTCCATAACCTAGGACAAGGCTATTCGAATAGTTTTATACCTGCGCAGGTGTACCAATGTACCCACACGCTGCATCGCCTTTTGCCAAGCTATTAAGCACACTTCCTTAGGTATGCCAAGACGGCTAAGTCCTACGAGACATTTCCAATATTGTGTATTACCCCACGAGCCGCCTGTATGGATAGAAACCCATACGTTGTGTCTGAGTCATTGTAAAGCCTCGGTCAACTACCCGCCCTGTAAAGCCTTGACAACTACAATGCTCCTCGAGGTGGAGAGCCTACCCTAATCTCCACCACCGCACACCCAACACAAGAACACAAGAACACATATCATGTTTCACACAACACACACAACCCCCTCCTGCGACTCAGAGATAACCCACGCCAAAGTACTTAGTCAAGAGAGGTCCCATATCCCTCTCGCGTGGTTAGCACGCAAAAATACTTGGTTTAGTGTAACAAGATGTTCAGTCCTTGTTGACTTAGGCAACACATCCACAAACCCAATAACCCACCATCCGACCACTTGCCCAAGTCGAAATCAATTTTCCATTTTCAGATTTTGACTTTACAAAATAGCCAAGCACAAGTGCTGGACATAATGGCATAATAAGTAATGTGTGATCAAGATCATCGACTACAATCGATGATCGCCCAGTACTACCGAAACTAAGCATCTCTAAGCAGTTTCCAGTCGAAATCTACTAAGTGACAAGAGCTCATCCATCGAACTCCGACCACAGCCAATAACCTAAGCTCATGGTAGTAGAGGATAGACAAGTCCTACAGATTATGCAATTATAGGATACTAACCATAATTTGACAACAAAATAGCAATGCATACATACAAGCTGAAAACAATATATTAGACTTGAAAGATAATAGGATTAACATGATCAAACTGCTTGCCTGCTTACTGTGGGTCAAGATGTTGCTGAGGATCAACAATATTGTCGATGTGCTCTTCGGATCCTAACGAGAAGGCGAAAAGCAACCGATAAGAACGAATAAAACACCAAGACTCAACAGCAAAGTTTCTCCAAAAATTCTGAAAATGTTATAGTAGCAAGATACTGATTTATAAAGGATTTAGCAACAAGAACCAATTGATTTAGATTCTTAATGCCAAAACTACGACCGAAAGAAAGTCTTACGACCAGGTACAGGTCGTAGCAGAACCCACGACTGAACAATAGTCGTAGAAGGGTTTACGACCAGGTAGCGGTCGTAGAAGAACTTACGACCACGACATAGTCGTAGCAAGTCTTTCGACTAGGTACAAGTCGTAGTAGAACTTGTGACCCAGACATAGTCGTAGTAAGACTTGTGACTAGGTACAAGCCGTAGTAGGACTCACGACTGGGTACTAGTCGTAGACGGACTTGCGACTAGGTACCGGCCGCGACAGAACTTACGACTGGGTAATGGTCGTAGAAGGACTTATGACTACGCCATAGTCGTAGCAAGACTTACGACTATAGGGGTGATTGTAGGAGAACTTACAATCACTTGGTAGGCCTCTCCCTTACAAACATAAGGGGTACTTCTGGGGACTACGCGACGTCATATTTACCAATCATAATACTGCATCTGGTCGAAACGACTGCTACGATGATCGGTCGACATTCCGACCACAAGGCAGCGCCTCCCGCACGCTTTGCCAGTGGCTCGGCGGCTTCTCCGACCACAGCGGCGCCAACCAAGGGCAGGGATGAGTGTCTAAAAGCTTAATGGTTCAACCGCGCCAAGATCGGCCTGAGTATGGTCATTTCTACGGTGGTACGACCACGGAGTGTGGCCGAGTAGGTATGGCTCGGGAGAACTCCCGAACGGACAATACCAAAAGAACAACGAAAATACACCTAAGCTCCTATAGGGTAATGCGAAAATACCTGAGCTGAAGAACGACCAGAGACCCACGGAGTGGCTCCGTCGACGAGTAACCGAACGGCTGCGGTGAGGTCCTCACTAGGCCACAGTGACCTGAGCAAAGAGAGAACCAAACCGAGTGAAGGTTAAGCTCCAGAGAGTAAAGGGGGAGCAGAGGGGGCAAGGACTCGAAGAAGAAACCCCTGCTGCACCGCCTCCACCGAAACTCCCAACTCAACAATGGCGGTCGAAGGGATTGCAAGGAACTGCAGCTCAAGCAAGCTGGTGAGTGCTAGCTGGAGTTGCGGAGGTGCTAAAGGAAGCTAAGGGTGAAGCAAAAAGGAGTTTAAATAGAGCAATGGCAGAGAGCAACGGCCGGTTTTCCAGTCGGGTCAACACTGCCATGAGAGCACTTGAGAGCGATGTGAGCAGTCGAATCATGGCCTTCTGAGGGCTGAGCGCGATAGGCATTTAATGCGCGCAGAGCTAGCCGTTTAAAGGTGACCATAGAGTGGACTGCACGCCACTGCTTTTCTCCTCTACACACGCCATGGCAGGGCTCACGCGCGCGCGGACAGAGGAAGGAGACGACTCGTTGGTCGTCGTATTGAAATCGAACGGCTGGGCTAGATCGAGCGGATTGAAACGATCCCATCGTTCGGCTGGTCGAAGACCGTTCGATGCCGATCCAACGGCTGAGTTAGATCGGGTGGATTAAAACGACTCCATCGTTCGGCTGGTCGAAGACCGTTCGATGCCGATCCAACGGCTCACGACCCCAGCGCCCGAACGACCGAGTTGGTACAGTTAGTGGACTGGACCGAGTCAAGTGGCTCGAGCCCGAACCCGATTCGAACCTACGGAACAGTGCAAACCAGTTAGGGTTTGAATTTGAATAACTGATTTTTGAGGGATTATTTAAGGTAGCAAGCAAGCTCCAAAAATTACGAAATTTTAACTGGAGATTGCTGACAGCAGGAGGAACCTCCCATAAAATTTTCAGAGATTTTAATGTACTGAATTTTCCTCCAGAAATTCCAGAAAGTGCGAGCTATGGTTTGACCAAGCTTTGACTCACCTCCCAAAAATTATCAAATAATTTCTAAAAATCATGAGATAATTCAGAGGGGTTGCCAAGCCTCCCTAAAACTCAAGAGAAATATCTCCAAGGGTTTGGCACAAGATCTATGACAATGAGGTTTTTGATTGGAGTTAATTGAGGATTCTGATTGTGATTTCCATAATTTCTTTATAAGAATTACAAAAATGACCAAGGGCTTCAAGATGCAAGAAAAGTTTTAATTTCTTCTCATTTTCTTACATTTGAAACACAATTCCGTTTTGGGATGTTACAAGTTACTTCATGTTAATTGTTGATGATTACTCAAGGTGGATGTGGCTGTACGTGATCAAGACAAAGGACCAAGCCTGCTCTGTGTTCTAAAGATTCAAGTTGCAGACCGAGAACACGAGCGAGCGGCGCGTTAATACATTGAGGACTGATCGCGGTGGGGAGTTTCTCTCTGCTGAGTTCACCCGGCTCTGCAAGGAGGCCGGGATCGAGCGGCACCTCACCGCGCCGTACACGCCATAGCAAAACGGTGTGGTGGAGCGGAGGAACAGGACCATGATGGCTATGGCGAGGTCCCTTCTCAAGAGCATGAACGTGCCAAGAAGATTTTGGGGGGAGATGGTGCGGCATGCTGTGTACCTACTGAACCGCTGGCCGACAAAGGCACTAGGCGAATGCACTACGTTCGAGGCTTGGAACGGAAGGAAGCCACATCTGGCACACTTTCGTGTGTTCGGCTGCATGGCGCACGCGAAGGTGACAACGCCACACCTTAAGAAACTCGACGATCAAAGCCAGACGATGGTGCACCTTGGGGTCGAGGACGGCTACAAGGCGCACCGCCTGTTTGATCCACGTCGCGGAAAAATTCATGTAAGTCGCGATGTCAAATTTGAAGAAAATGTGGAGTGGAGCGGGTGTACAAGCGCAGGGGGTGGAGATCCATTTGATTTCGCCATCTAGGAGGAGTGCAGCACGAAGCCGACAGAGGGTGGCTTTGTACCGCTCGCGGGAGGCCCGGTAGGCGAGCCAGCGCCTGTGGCACAAGTCTACCCAGCCCCTTCGTCGACTCTGCTGGCCGACGAGGTGACGCCGAAAGGGCTAGTAACCAGGGCACGTGCTGCGGCACACACGGCAGCAACCTCCTCGACATCCCCCACCACTCCGATGGTGACGTCGGCCCCTGGATCATTGGCGGATGATTTTACCACACCGCTGCCGGGTGGAAGCGACAGCACCGATGATGGGCCTGTTCACTACAGGCACATCGACGACATCATGAGAGATGCTCGAAGGGTGGAGCTTGACGAGGAGGACATGGAAGAAGAGGCCATGCTCGTGGAGACGGAGGAGCCGTCCTGCTACCGCGAGGCCGCTGGGCAGCAAGCCTGGGAGGATGCCATGGCCAAGGAGATTGAGTCCATTGAGAAGAATGAAACTTGGACCCTAATGGCACTGCCAGCTGGACACAAGCCAATTGGGCTCAAATGGATTTACAAACTGAAGAAGAACTCAGATGGAGGCGTGATGAAGCACAAGGCAAGGCTGGTCGCGAAAGGATATGTTCAGCTACAAGGAATTGATTTCGATGAGGTGTTTGCACCGGTGGCCAGGCTCGACACCGTGCGCGTCATCCTTGCCATCGCTACCAATCACGGCTGGCAAGTTCACCACCTCGATGTCAAGTCTTCTTTCCTAAATGGGGAGCTTGATGAAGAAGTGTATGTTGCCCAGCCGGAGGGATTTATAGTGAAGAACAAGGAGAACTTGGTGCTTAAATTGAGCAAGGCGCTCTACGGGATCTGGCAGGCACCACAGGCCTGGAACATTTGACTTGATAGAAGCTTGAACAGCTTGGATTTGTGAGATGTGCTCAAGAACAAGCTGTGTACACAAGAGGACAGTAGAAGATCCAGGTGCGATCGCGACGTTCAAGCGGCAGATGATGTCTAAATTCGAGATGAGTGGTCTCGGATTGCTCAATTATTATCTCAGGATTGAGGTCAAGCAAGAAGAAGGTTGTATCACAATCAAGCAGGAAGCTTACGCCAAGAAGGTGTTGACTCAATTTGGGATGATTGAATGCAATCCCACCAAGTTTCCTATGGAACCAAGATCACAGCTGAACAAGGACCCTGATGGACAACCGGTGGATACAACGGAGTATCACCGTGTTATTGGTTGCCTCAGGTATCTACTTCACACACAGCTAGATCTCTCCTTTGCTATCAGGGTGGTGAGCAGGTTCATGGAGAGGGTCACGGTGATGCATCACAAGGTGGTCAAGCAGATCCTCGAGTATGTGAAAGGCACTGTGGATTATGGCCTTGTGTATACCAGAGGAGGTGATGTTGAGGTGATCACCGGGTACACAAACAGTGATTTGGCCGGCGATAACGATGATACGAAAAGTACCGGGGGCATGGCATTCTATGTCAACGAATGCCTAGTGTCATGGAACTCGTAGAACAAGAAAACGGCAGCCCTGTCATCATGTGAAGCCGAGTTCATGGCGGCAATGGTGGTGGCATGCCAAGCGTTGTGGCTCAGAAGCCTGTTGGGCGAGCTGACCGGGAAGGAGAATAGCGCGGTAAAGCTGTTTGTTGACAATAGGTTTGCGATCGCCTTAATGAAGAATCCTGTATTCCATGGACGCAGCAAGCATATCGACATGAGATTCCATTTTATACGTGAATGCGTTGAGGGAGGGCAGATTGTTGTCGAGTTCGTTCGCACAGATGATCAACGAGCTGATGCATTGACAAAAGCGTTGTCGGCGGCGAAACTAACAACCATGCGGTACCTGCTAGTTGTTCACGATCTTCGTGATCTTGGGCCACATCAGGATTAAGGGGAGTATGTTGAAATAATCTTGTGTGGACCTGAGTCTCCGGTCCTGCAAAAATCAAGTACGAATCACAGTAATTGTGGGATGGTTTGATTCCAATTTTATACATTCCATAAGTAGCTAAAACCTTATATATTCTCTATAATTGCATACTTTATATTTGAGAAGAATAGAAGAGAAGATTGAGCCCATAAAACACGATTACTTTTCTCTTTCTCTGTCATCTTCCCTGCGATATGTTCTGTTTTTTTGTGAACTAGCTACGCTTCTCGAAAGATCGCTTGCATAACCGGGTCCGAGAACCATCACATCGGCCTGCTGTCATCGGCAAATTTGTGCATCCCGCACCGGTGTCTTCTTGGTAGGCTCCCTGCCTGTCATCATGGTCACCATCATCATCCCTCCCTTGCAGTAGCGGCCTTCTTGAACGTCTTATTGTTTTATCTTGTTGGTCCCCCGTGCTTGTGTCATCTTGGTATAGGCTTTGGCGAGGAAACGTGCTGTCGGTGACCATAGAAAATTCAAGCAAGCAAGAAGCAGGCCCAGCAAGAGAAACTCATCCAAAGTAGAGGACACGTGAGAATTAAAGATTTGGTTATTTTTTAGTACTAGATTCTTGTATAGAGCAATAATCCGATGGTACTAAAAGGATCGAGTGAGTTGTGAGATAGTGATAACCCCTTGTGCCCTTTTGAGGTCGTGTTTAAAGAATTTGCTGTTGGTTTCGCCAAATCTTTCTCTCTCGTCGTGGATGCTTCATTGTCGTTATTTCAGTTCTTTCTACACGATTCATCTACTTCGTTCTTCATACCGTACACGCCCATGCTGCATCTCATAAAATCGGGTTCAATTCAGGAGTTGCTGTGCATAAGGAGGGTTATTAGAGTATAACAGAATCCATCCTTAACTGCACAACCACAAACATCATAAGTTTTGTCGTCTTCAACTACAAAACCCCATATATCATCCAGGTGTTTTGGGTATCCAACATCTGCAGCATTTGCCAAAAAAAATAGTGGAACAAACAAAAAAAAGGTCCATTTTCCCTATTACAGTATCACTGATGGCATAAACATACAACAGTTTATACATGATGTGGTGTGATAATTTTGGTGTTACAACAGCTTTTGAGATGATGATTGACAGGTGATGAAGATTAAAACCTCTATGTATTACTTTAATACATAAGAAAAGACCATGAATTTTCGTGGTCGTAACCCCTAAGGCTAACGACCTCACTGGTCGTAAGGATTCCAGAGGTTACATAATAAATACCCTGGTCGGACAAGGTCCCGTACCTAGTCCCCGACCAGTTAATCGCTTATAAAGCTATGAGCTGATACCTGGATCCAAATCCAGGTATATCCTTTATCATGTGATGAATGAAACACGTGTTGTATACTCCATACCACGCGACGTTACATAATCCTAAGACACTAACTAATGGTTGAATGTTTCACCGATATTTAACCGCACAACAGTTTATACTTTAATCAACTGCCACCTCCCTCCGACCAAGGTATTTATTATGTATTTGTCATCTAGTATCCAGGTATTTTTCTTATGTATTTGTCAACTTGTCATGAAAGAGGCATGTAACGATCCCATTTTTCAAATAGGGTGTACCCGGTTTGTGCAACCCCTAGGATTTCAATTGTGAACCAAAATGGAATCAAACCTGCTTACAAAGAGTTTAAAAGTATTATTTTGATTAAATTATAGCCTAACAGCTATTTTGTAGCAAAAAATGAGCATGTTAAGCCCAAAGCTTTGACTTACATTCAGAAGAATCAAAGGCTTCCACAGGAGAGCTTGAGAGCGGTCGTAACCCTAACACGTTCTCCAAGGTATTCTTCAATCTTCTGATAAAAATTTAGCAAGATTGCGTAGACAACGTACTCAACAAGCCACATGGGAAAGCTATTTAACTACATACCAGGAGTTCAATGGATTGCTAAGGGTTTACCATATCAGGTATATGCGGATGCATTGTTTGAGTTAAAGCGCTTTGTCTTTAAAACAAGAATCATACTAATATAACAATAAGAGTTTTCTCAACATCTGCTATTACCATCTTAACATCTCAAAATCTCTGCTTATGCCTCATATATTGGAATCACCCATGAACATAGCTTCATTAACAAGAAGCACGACATATTCGAATATCATTAATTATACTTTGCTGAGTTGCCCAACTTTACGCACAAGATACATCAAACTCATACTGTCATGCAATATACATGCAACCTGACAACGTGCGACTGAGTTGAGATAACAATGTATTTTCACTGCTCAACCTTTCTAGCCTCTACCCGATAAGTTTTTGGACAATACAAAGAATCGGAAATCACCAACCAATGGTGAAGTATGCGGTCCGATGTCGATCGCTCCTACCATTGTGTAGTTCAAAAAGTGTTCTAACCGACCACTCCTAACTCACCACTAAACCGCATCCGCTCTATACAACAAGAGCGGTGTCATTCTCAAATATTTAATCTAAGAGCAGGTACTAAGTCAAGTTGGATAAACAAAATCTATGGTTGAGCGATTTTTGTGTCTGTTATTTGGCACAAGGTTCTAGTCCTTATCTGTCTTACAGTGAGGCGATGGACCAACATCCAACTCGTGTTTGTCCACCTCTTGTTCTCACTTTCGATTCACTTTTATCAAGTCTATTGGGTTGTCCAGCCTCCTGATCTCAACCTCAACTTTCCACCAAAATCATTGGCTAGCCAATACTCTTTTCAGACTTACAAGCACATTGTGTGACAATGCTAAATATTTAGTATCATTTTATGTAACTTAACCTTGTCAAGGTGAATATGGCCTACAAAGAATAAGTGTGCTTGTATGTGGGGTAATAGGATATATCTAATCATCATGGCATTCAAAAGTATTATTTCAAAATTATAATAATTGGCATAAATATGATAAAGAAAGTAATAATATAAGTACATGAAATATATGCTCAAAATGGTCAAATGAATGCGACTTGCCTCTATATCTGCAGTCCTTGAGCGGATTTACATGTCCTGTACCTTGATCAATTCCTTCTGTAAATCGATAAATTCGGGTTCTATCATGGAAAAAATCAAATAAATAAGTACATGCTCAACAGGAGGCGAGCTGGGAACAACATGAATTAAATAAATTTGGAAAGAATTGAAAAGAAAGGTGATGGGGTGGTTGGGATTTATTTGGTGCTTGATTTGGCTAAACGGAGTTGAAATGGATATATTATGTCGAAAATGGGTTTAGGTAAAACATAATAGTTTTGGTACTATTCACTAATGGATTCGGGTGAAATAGTAATGGTTTAATGAATAGTATTGGGTCAATACTATTCAGAGCTAGTCGGGTTAGATGAATAGTAATGGGTTTGGGCTGAGGTGTTAACGGGCTGAATAGTAATGCGCTTTGAACAGTACTAGGCTTGGCCCATTTGTCTTGTTAGGCCTAAAAGCCAATTAGGCTTGCTTTGCCACCGCTCAAAGGGCCTGGGAGTGGAGCTCGCCTCCTATGGCGACCGAGAAAAAGGGCGTAGAGAGCCGAGTGGTGCGGAAAGCACCTATGAGGTGTAGGCAACCCATTTTAGGGATTTTCACTGGCGGAGAAGGTCCAACGAAGGGTGAGCGGCGGCGGTGGCACATGACCAAAATAGGGCAATATGGCGATGGCGGTTCAGCCACGCTCCGACCAAATTGGTCGTGGCTTGAGCAAGGGTAGGTGAAGGGGAACTCGGGGACAGTGGCGACGAGGTTTGGGTGCACCGAACCTTGCTGGTGACGAGAGCCGTGCATGGCGCAGCGGTGGAGGTTGGTGCCGATGAGGTGGCGGCGGGGATAGTGGCAAAGGAGGTGGGGAAAAGGTTGAGGATGATGGGGCGGTGGTAGTGACGGGGTCGGGAGGGAGAGGGATGGAGAGTCGCGGCGATTTGGTTTTCGCACTCACTGGGGAAGAAAGAGGGGCGGCGGTTGGGGGAGATGGAGGTGGTGAAAGAGGTGGAGTGGGCGATGGTGATGAGAATGACACAGGCAAGGGGTGGCTTTTATAGCATGTGAAGGTAGTGGCGGCAGTGTGCGGCTTGAGCGGGTGAGGCACGTAGCGGCGACGGGTGCGGCTACACGCAATTGGCGCTGGGGGAGGGGGAAACTAGGCGGTGGGGTGGCAGTGCCATGGCGTGGCAGGAGCGGCTCAGTCACACTAGCATGGGCACAAGAGTTGGCGAACATGGCAGGGGCAACGACGGGTGGTCGAGCACCTGGCACGGGAGCTGGCGCGGGCGAAGGTGCGAGGTGAGGCGGCGCTAGCATGGGTGGGATAGGAAGCCGAAGGTGGCGAGGTGAGGTGGCGAGGCTTTGGCGTGGGTGAGGACGAAGATGAAGGATCGAGATGGTCGTGACACGACGTACGGTGGCTTAAAGCGAAGTGGAAAAAAATAGAGAGAAGATGGCTTGGCAAAAGGCGCCTTCGGGCTAGAGAAAATGAAAAGCCAAAAGAGGAAGGCGTAGTTTCGAGGGGAATTTTTGAATTTGGCAAGAAATCCAAATTTGAACCAAACTTCAAACACGTTTTTGAAAACATGAAATTTACGGTCTTTTGAAGGTAGGCAAACATGATGCTGAAGAATTCACAGCCTCTTGTAGCACCCTGGATTCCTACGAGAGTGTTGTGTGCCTGCAGTGTGTGGACATCATATAACCTGCTTTTCATTTTCATTTCAAGAAGCTATTTTGTTGGGAACTAGAACGTGTGAAAGTAGCTACTAGGCAGCAAGTTTAAATCTTTTGTAAATATACACTCGGTATACTCACACAACACAACCAAAGCTAACCAAAACGCAAAACAAAAGGTAGCTTTCATGTGTATGTTGCAAATTACAACTTTTTTTTATCTTGGTTTAACAATACGTTAGTGACACGGTACCATAGGGACTAACCGATTGTTTGGGATCAGCTAATATTTGCCTTTGATATCGATTTTCCAAATCTCTAGTAAACTAACCAATTGTTTGGGATCTTTTGGGAGTTTTTTTTGGTCAAGAAAGAAAATCGAAGTTGTTTTGGTTTAGCGACACGATACCATAGGACCAGGGACAGAGGCAGGTGGCTAGTGGGAGATCTGGTTCTCCATGTTTGATGAAGTCTTCTATTGTAACATCCCAAAATTTGGTTTTATTCCTGAAGCTTTAAAAATAAAAATAACCATTTGAATTTTTAGGTTTAAGTTAAAGCTTAATTTGAATTTTCATAAATCAAAACAATTTAACATGATTAATCTAAACATCAATTAAATTAAAAGTTATTTTATTTGTGTTCCTTGAGTTCCAGCTAATTTTCTGGAATTTTCTAGGAATTTTTGGAGTTTTATTGTTATTTATTTGAGCTCGGTTTTATTTATCTTAATTTCCTAAATTTGGAAATCCTTTTCAATTCTAAAATTTATCTTTGGGCTGAAATCTTTCCGTTTGGCCCAATCCCTTTTCTTTTCTCTAGCCCACCTTTGTCAGATCTCCTTTCTCCTTATCAAACCCACTTCGAGCCAACCTCCTTTGCCTTGCTCCTTCCTCTAACTGGTGGCCCCCTGTTGTCAGCGCCACATCTCTACTATCTTTCTTCCTCCCGACGGCAAATCCACGTGTCCGAGTAGGACTTGTGCCGCCGCAATAACTCTCCCCCTTCGGTGCTATTTAAGAACCGTACTCGCGTCGTAATTTTCACCTTGAGATACTCTCCCAAAACCCTAAAGCCCCATCGCCGATTTCGATCTCATCGCTACCGATTTCGCGCCAAGCCACCGCCACCGGCCCTTCTTCATCGGAGTTCGCCGCTCTTGGAGCCTCTCGTCTCGAGCCACTATCGCCATCGAGATCGCATGCCCGCGCTCTTTGAGGTGCTCGATCATCTTTCCTTGAGACCCCAAGTCGCCGTCTTCGTCTTCTCAAAAACCTATCGCCTCCACCCATTCCGATCTACTCATCGGTGAGCTTCTTTACCCTTCTATGTGTGTCATCTCTCGTTCCAATTCATACTCATTTGATCCCCTCCCTTTTCCCTCTCTCTTCGTCGTCGAGACGCTGCCACCGTGTTTCTTCTTCGTCGTCACTCATCTTCATCGCACATCCACTCCTATCCTCCTCTGGCCGTTCTGAGGTGTCCCTTTAGTTCCTTGTGCCTCCGCTGATCTGGTGCTCCCTTCAATTCTCTTCGGGTGCCGCCTAGAAGCGCCGAAACCACCTTGACCCGAGCTTCCCTTGCCGTCGTTGTCACCGCCGCCGATGAACCGCCGTCGCTGTTCCTGCGTAGCCACTTCCATCAGCTTCGCCGAGCCACTGGGTTCCATTTTGCTCTTTTGCCGGTCGTCTGTCCGCCGTTGATGTCGCCACCTTTGCCGCTGGCCAAACATTCGTCGGTCCTCTCTGTCCTCCACCTCATGTGCCACGATACTGCCACCAAATCACCACCTCAGCCTTTGCCTGCAGTCACCTCGTGTGGCGACCACATGGTGCACCCTGGACCTTTTCCCATGGACTTAGTTCACAGGAAACAGTCACCTACATGTGGATCCCAACTGTCATTGTCTCTCTATTCTTCCTCTCTCTTCCACTTTGGTCCCACATGTCATCCTTTCTTTCATATCTCTCTCTCTTGCGAGTGGACCCCACTTGTAAGTTCCCAATTCTTTTTATTTTCTTTTTCAGTTGAAGGAATATTCCCGAAATATTCTTTTCCCTCTCTTTCTCCTTTTCGGTAAATCTTCCGAGAGTCCATTCTCTTTCGTTCAAACTCTGATTCAATCTATTCAAATTCTTAAATTTATCTAAAATCGAGCTTTCTTTTAGAGTTAGATTTACTATTTTTGGATTTTATTTGATTTTTTTGTGCCTCACCTGTTGTTTTATCTCTCATTAGACGATCTGTTTCACGGAGCAAGAGCAGAAGCAAACTTTGAAGATCCAAGTGTGATAACTGAGCAAAGCCAAAGCCAAGGCAATTCGAAGTCATTTGATCATATTGAACCTATGATTTCAAAATATATTGTCTTATATCAATTGCATGCTATTTTTATATCAAATATTTTGAGATTAGTTAACATCTATTTGTCATTATGCCTCCATTGAACTTTTGAATACCTTGAGTCTCTTGTCACTGTAGCATGTTTAATTTTAGTTGGATATATTTGTATCACCAACATGGGTATCGTCTAGATGCTTAGTCATGCTTAGTTATGATGGGCTCGTGATCACATGTTCAATAAATGTTGAATTCGACTTAATGAGATATGGAATTGTGGCGGGTACCACTATTGTTAAAATTTGTGTACCAAGACAGGGTATGTCATTGGTCTTGATTAAACAAAATAATTTTCGCTCAGGCGAGAGGTTGTGAAGTGAGGATGTGGTTATAACACGTTGTGGGTTTGTGGTAGACTCGCTTGAGTAACTTGTCAAGAACTTACTCTTGTGTGCCATTGAACTGGGTCTTATCATACAACCACATGCCCTGTATGGGACAGACCTAACTTAATAAGTTGTGGAGTTTTGGCAATGACTACTCACGTAGTATATAGGTAGAGGTCTGCACCTTTCTAAGGTCACACCTATGGGCGTGGTTCACTGCCTCTGTGTCCAACTGTGTCGGCCAAACCAATGGTGAGGTTGGGGTTAACAGATGCACAAGGGGAGAGTTAATTATTGAGATGAAACTTTTGAAAGGTTTTGTTATGACCGCCCGCATAAGTTAATTGCATTTTGTGGGTAAAGTATACAACCTCTATAGAGTGTTAATTAATCTATTCGAATAATCGTGTCCTCGGTTACAGACATGTTCGGGGATTTCACACGAGAGGTAGAGTTTCTTCATAAAAATATATCGAAGTATGAATGTGAAGTTCACTTGATGAATATAATATCTGTTTGGTGAATGACTAATTCACATGGCGGATTGTGTCGGTTGGTGAATGGGGAAATCACTTATTGGTGGTTGGGAGTGAATGAGAAGTTTACTGGTTGCTTCAAAGCAATTGTTTATTTATTTATTATTCTTTTCAATTACGTATTTCAATCTATTTATTGTATTTATTGTCAATACTGCTTTCTACAAAAGAACCATACAACTAATCCTTTGTTCCAACCTTGCATGAATATTAATTGCATACTATTTCCCTACGAATTGCTGAGTACTTTATGTGCTCACGACTTTAAACTTTGCTACTCAGTTGAAGATTATCAAGTTACTCAAGAGTTCTACGAACAAGAGTTGTGTGAAGGCTTCGCGGATTAGGATACGTTCTCCACTCGATTACACAGGGCATGTTGATTGGCATTTCCAAGTTTTTTCATTCTGCTGCAAGAGTTTATTTGTTTCTTTAGCACTGTGTGGCAAGCTAAGTGAACATCGACCATAAGGTTCAGTTATTATTACTATTTGTTATTTTGAGATCTTTTTAGTTAAATCGATAAATAGATGGTATTTCATCGATGTTTCCTGTGTGAACTAGTTGCTGATCTGGGACTAGTTCAGAAAACACAGAGGGCTTTAAATGTGTAAATTTGGGTCCCGACATCTATATAGTTTTTAGGCCCTGTTTAGTACAACTCCTACTCCTATCTTCTTATGGGGATGTCGATGAGCTATAACAAACACCCAGCTTCCCAAAACAACCAGATTCCACTTCTCGCAAGAAGCTATCTCAAAAATGATCTAGTAATGAGTAATCTTTCTGTGGATTCTCATGGGAAGGCAACCTTGTAGAAGCAAAAATACCCATTGAAGTTGATTCTTTTTACCCACAAATGCTATAGACATACCCCTTAGAGATCCCACCGTGAGACCCCAGACCACACCGCTTCGCCTTTCCCCTCGTGTCCTCATCTCCTCCTTCTGCTCTCACGACTAGGCGATTTTCGTCGTGGGCCTCTTGTGCGCCTCTTCTAGCCCCCCGTGTGCACCCTAGTTGGCCCCCGTGTGTGTCCCCACTGGTCCTCGATTGCGCCGCCGCAAGCACACGAGAGCCGTCGACCTCGAAACCCTAGAGGCCGCTGCTCCCCACCTTCTTCGCCGCCACCATTTCTTGAGCATCACCGCCACTCCTATGAAGATAAGCTCATCATCCGACCGTGCTTGGGGTGGATCGATTTTGTTATTTTTGTTTGTTCGAATGTGTAGACTCTTGTGTATATCTGTGAATCTATGAATGTAATAGGAAAAATATCATGGAATTCTTTATCAATGGGATGTTAAAGAAGGTATATCATCAACGTTTGACCATTCTGAGTGTCATGAAACAAAGTGTTGATGATTTTTTTCACGCATCTGTTAATCTATGAAAGTTTTGTTTGGTTTCATGCACCCTGAACTACTATAGCTTTCTTGTTTAGTTTTGTCATCAGCACTAATCAAGAATATCATTATAAGACATTGTGACTGGCATCCACTTTGTTCTGCACTTTTCGCATGCCCACCACTTTACTTCTCTATCTCTCAAGTCTATACATAAGCAAAATTTAGATGCATGTTGTTTTCCTTTTTGAACCAACTAGCTCTGTGAATCTACTCTGTGAATTTGTTGTCACTTGAAAGCTCCTGCTCAAGCTATTGGAGGCGTTAGTTAAACCTTGAGAACAAGTTTGGAGCGGCGACCGACAGCTTATGCTGGGGTATCATGTTTACCAACTCGTTGTATCTGCGCTGAGAGGAGCAAAGCAAATGTCCTAATTTTGTTATATTTTTTCTTTGGGGAAGGCATGGAAATTGTAGCCCTTATCGCCATCGGTACCACTGTAGGAGTTCAGGCAAATGTAAGTTCTCGTTTTAGATATTTGAAGGTTCATATACGATGATGCGCTTGCGTTGCTTTGTATGCTTGTATGCCCATAGTTCTGTTTTGTTTCAGAATTTATAAAAGTTATCAGCAAGAAAGTCTCGCCTACTGACATTCATACTTATCTAAAGGTTCATATACGATGATGAGATTGAGTATTTTCTGTGGAATGTCGCAATGCTGAATGATTTTCAATGATTGACAATGGACAAACAGAACTCGATATTTGAAATTGACAATGCAGATGGTTGGTAACGCTGAGTGAAACGACAAGAATGCGAGGATAGTGTGTGAATTGTTCGTTGAACAAGTAGCGTCAGGAAATCGCTCGAATACCCATTTGAACAACCCAGTATACTCTAGTGATTGCAAAATTTGCGAGAGAAGACTGGCCGCAATACAAAATGATGCAATTGGATGTAGACAAGGAAGTCTTTCCACATCCTCCACATGGTAATTTTCTTTGTTTGGTATCATTTACGAATTTATTTACTTGTAATGTTCATGCATTAGATGTTGATATACATGATTTTTCCATCTATGTTGTAGGTAAATATTATCTTGTTGATGCCGGTTATCCGAACAGGCCTGGGTACTTAGTGCCATACAAGGGGCAAAGGTACCATGTTCCAGAATTTCAGAGAGATGCTACTCCTAGTGGTGAGAAAGAGAAATTCAATTAATTGCACTCGAGTGGTCGCAACGTAATTAAGAGGTCCTTTGGTGTATGGAAGATGAAATAGAGAATTCTTCTTAAGATGCTGAGCTTTCACATGTCCAAGCAAAAGATGATTGTTGCAGCAACCATGAGACTCTACAACTTCATACGTGAACATGCTTCGATGGACATGTACTTTCGTAGGTTCGATCGGGATCATAATTATGTGCCAACAATACCATCAAGATATGCAAAATATGCTATTTCTCCGATGCATCGGACGCATCAACGTCGCAAATGAGTGCTACATCCATGGGTAGTTTATGTGATGACCTTGCAAGTGCAATTGCTTAATTAGTATGATGGACACACTAATTGTGATATTTTGTTATCATTCATTTATCATTTCAATACTTGTACGTAATAGCATTTAATTATCATTTGAACACTTATACATGAGTGCAATATCTCCAGCTCAGAGGCAGATTATTGCCTATGCGAGCATGATCTAGTTTCTGGGTTTACATAACTTGGATAGTTTGGGATTTCAAATAAAGGTTGGTTATCGATATGGTCTCTGATGGTTGCTTCATCTATACTCGGTTTTGCATGAATGTTTGATAGACTCCGTAGATATGACACACGTTCTTGCATTAGTAGGTAAAATTCTAATTGATAACGGAAGTGTCCTCATCGACGCATCATTAACCATGACTAGAAGAGGAATGAAGTGGCACTGACTGCACCAACAGTTGTCCGCCGGCTGGCCACTTGCACGATAGCATTTCAAGACTCAACTTCGGTGAGTATGACGTCAACGGCGCAAGGACAAATACAAATGAGTAATACACAATTGATGTATTTGTACGAAGGGTAGCATGATATATTTACATATAATCCTCACTTGTATAGTTTTTTTTAGCCAATCTACCCGCTAAAAACTTTCTTGAGATAACTCCAGATTCTTAGAGAAGTGGATTCTCAGATAATCAGAAGCAGAATCTTAAAAATAAGAATATAGAGTTTTACCAAACATGGACTTAGTTTACTCATGTAGAATAGTAAAATATTTATACTTGGCATCCATCGACATTTAACTCTCACCATATAGCCATCTAAAGAAAAAATTTCTAGCTCTGTCTTTGTTAGTGAACCCCACAAGGGCTGCGACACAGCGGTCAAAATGTTGTTACCCTTGCTGTTGACGGATAACAGAAGATATCAGGATACATTTTCGGTATTTAGATGGTTATATTGGCATGTGGGGTGACAAAAAAAAATAGACAGGGGAAGTGAACGACGGGTAAAATTTTCACTTTCTTATGTGGTAGATTTATTTATGTATTAGGTATATATAACATTTTCTCTCCGACTCCTATCACCTATCCTTCCATCCAAAGTCAAATCCCGCTCTCGGTCACGACAGTGGCCCCAACGCTGCTCATCCAGCCTCCGGACCCACCAGTGGTCGACATCCTGCCCCCACTCATGCACCGACCCACCACCACCACTGCTCAAGATTCGCGAGATTTCTCTGCATGACGCGTAGCGATTCCCTATTCCCTCCTCCCCACTTTGGGCCTGCTTGGCATGGCTCTAACTCCGCTTGAGCAGCTCCACCTGTAACTCCAGTGGAGCCGGCTCTGAGTGGAGTTGAGCCTGTCTGATGGAGTGTTTGGCTAGAAGGGTACTCTCACCTGCACTGTGGTTTGTCTGTGTGGATTGCCCACTTTGCCCTTGGTTGACATGAGTGGAGTTCAATGATGCGTCAAGAAGATAACAAGAATATCGTATGTTCTCATGTATCGCTTAGCTAAACTGTATGAATCAGAGATACAAGTCCGACAAGCATGTAAATAAATTAAAGTACCAACATATATCAAGATAAGCGATACTAGTGACATGAGAACATACGTGTATCTTGGACATAGTTTAGCTAAGCCATACAAGTCCGACTTTGCCCTTGGTTGACATGAGTGGAGTCCGACAAGCCATACTAGTGACAGCTTCTTGAATGAGGACGCATTCATTTGCCTTAGCTTTCTTGCTCAGATCTTGATGGCCTTGCCGCTCTTTGGCACTACCAGGGAAGGGGTACCTCCTCTACCTCCTCACCTTGAGCCAAACCTTCGCACATTCTCACAAGACCTTCCTCACCTTGTGCTGGGTTCTTGTGTCGCACTATCAATCAGAGGTGTTGCATTGCCGCCACAAGGGGACCAATGGTCAACACCAATATTAACGATGCCTTGAAAATAAGTCGTCAACTCATCTTCATTTTGAAGGGTTGCTTCCTAAACTTCCCGACACTGAATGTCCCGAAAATATCCAAGAGAGCAACACATATTAGTACAAATAATAACAAAGAACTAATTTAAAAGGTAACATTCCTATAAATACATATAACACTTACAACTCTAGCTTTCTTCCACCATTCATCGTCCATATCAATAGTGCCATTATTACGGTTCCAACTGGTTCTGCTTGCCTCATCTTAAGCTTTTTCCATGCCTTGAAATCTTCCTTCAATTTATCCCATTTGTTCTTGATTTGCGCCTGGTTAATTCAATACCCGTCCTATCTTTGAATCCTTTTCAACCGCAAAGATAACCAATCAATTCAAGAATGTATTTGGCGATTTCCTTTCTCAACTTGTTCTACCATCAAACCACATAGGATCCGAGTGTTCTCTACGTTCCAATCAATTTCCAGATCTATAGCAACTCAAAGACGAGCTTTGTAACATACACAGATTGCTAACATGAACTACAGAGGAACTATTTCTTAACTAAAAATTTCACCTTGCACAAATCAATTTAACTAACCTGCGGAATGAAAGGGTGCATCATTTTAAAATATCACCTCATCATTGGCCAAAATCATACTTATGCCAACTGCGAATGAAAGCATTTAAAATCAGTGTACTAGATCATCTACCACATTTATGTGACATGTAACTAATTAAAGACAGGAGGCATCATATGATAGGCAAACACTACAAAATGGAGCATCGATTCAGATGATAGGCAAACACTAAAAAATGGAGCATCGATTTCATGTTTCAGTATCAAACATCTCAACCAGCTATTAATGTGCAATGTCCAATTACTCAATGTGCAATGTCCAATTCGATTTAACATCAAGAACTGAGAGCATCAGTTCATGGGATGTAATACGATCATCGATTCATGGGACGAGAATCACGAATCACGATCAAATTCATGGGACAGAATACAGCTAGTAAAGTTTAACATCAAGAACTGGAGAGCATCGGTTCATGGGACAGAATACAGATCAAGCATATTAGGAACAAGAAACTACTCAATGTGCAATGTCCAATTCGATTTTGTCTCAATCCCAAACAAGAAACTAGATCATGCGATTCATGCACCTGACTTTCTCACATCTCAATCGCCGAAAACTTCACGCACCTTTGAGTTCGGCGGTTGAGGAGGCCCAGTGGGAGGAGGAGGAATCGAGCCGGCGTTGAGGCGCGGTTGGTGGGAGGAGGGCGATCGGCCGGGAGGAGGACTACCGGGACGGAGGCGTGGTTGGCGGGAGGAGGACTACTGGGACGGAGGCGTGGTTGGCCGGAGGAGGACTACCGGGCCGGGTCAAGAGACCGAGGCGGGCGTGGGCGTGCGGCGTGCGTGGCGGCGGGCGTCGCGACGTGGGTTGGTTGGGCAGCTGAATCATGGCCGGTGAAGCTGCGCCGGGCGGCGCAAGGCATGGCGTGGCGCGGGCGTGGCGTGGCGCGTGGCGTGCGTGGGGCGATGGGGAATGGAGGAGTGGGACTGGCACGGTGGGAGGAGAGAAAAAACGATTCGTTGGTGAGTGTAATCGATGGCAAGGTGGGTAATTTCTTTGAAACTCCATGTCTAGATCTATTTCGATGATTGTAGAGTTGGAAAATAGGTGCTCCAAGAGAATGAACTAGCTCCAAAACTACATGGAGTTAGTGCTCCGATTTTTTTGAGTTGGGGTGTTTAGGCCATTTACCCACTTCTACCCTGGTTGCCTCAGAGCCATGCCAAACACCCCTTTGTTTCGTTCCACTTCAGATCTCCTCCTCGGTCTCCACCTCCCCGTCGTCGTGTTTCTCCTCTCCGGCCGATGCCCTCCCAAACCCTAGCCCCGCAAAACCCTAGATCCCGCCTCCCGCTCCCCGCCGCCGCCATGGATCCCTCCGGATCTGCCTCCCGCCACGGCCGCCTCCTCATCTCCCCGTCGCTTTCCACCCCGACTTTCTCCACCCGCTCCCTTCCCCGTCCCCTCCCAGCACCACGACCGCCGCAACTCCACCTCCTCCCCAAAGCCCTCCTGCCCTTCCCTCTCCTAACTCCAGGCCCCAGTCCTCCGCCTCCGCCGCCGGACCCGCGCCGCGGCGTCCGCCTCTACCCCGGCCTTCGCCCACAACGCGCGTGTCGCGCTTGCGCTCGCGCCCGCCGCAGCCTTCCTCCTCGACCTCGGCGGGCTCCCCGTCTTCGCCGTCCTCGCCATCGGGCTCGCCGCCGCGTACCTCCTCGACGCGCTGCAGCTCCGGCAGGGCGCCTTCTTCACCGTGTGGGCGGCGCTGCTCGCTGCTGACGTGGCATTCTTCTTCTCCGCGTCCTCTCGTCCGCCGCCGCCGCCTCGCTGCCGCTCACCGTCCTTGCGCTGCTCCTCTGCGCCGAGACCTCCTTCCTCATCGGCGTCTGGACGTCCCTCCAGTTCCGCTGGATCCAGCTCGAGAATCCTACCATCGTTACTGCGCTCGAGCGGCTCCTCTTTGCTTGTGTGCCCATTGCCGCCCCTGCAGTCTTCACATGGGCTGTTGTGTCGGCGGTTGGCATGGCAAACGCTTCCTACTACCTTGCCACATTCGCCATGTCGTTCTACTGGCTGTTCTCCGTACCGCGGCCGTCCAGCTTCAAGAATCGAAAACAGGACACTCCATTGCAGGACAGTGATGGCATTCTTGGCCCTTGAGAGCTGTGTGCACACGTTGTATCTGTTGTTCGTGCCGGTGTTGTTCCATGCTGCGTCTCACCATGCCACACTCTTTGCATCATGGGCCAATATGTGTGATCTGCTGCTGCTGTTCTTCATACCATTCTTGTTTCAGCTCTATCGTCCACACGTGGTTCGCTGTGGTGGATTTCCAGGGATGCACACACAATGGATCAGATACGGATGGCAAATGGTTTGGTTGCACTGGTTGTAGTGGTGCTTTGCCTTGAGGTTCGAGTTGTATTTCACACGTTTGGAAGGTACATTCATGCTCCACCGCCACTGAACTACCTGCTTGTAACGGTCACGCTGCTTGGTGGTGCTTTGGGTCTGGCAGCGCATGCTGCTGGCAAGGTTGGGGATGCTGTTAGCTCGGCGGCTTTTACAGGGTTGGCGGTGCTTGTCAGTGTAGCAGGTGCTGTAGTCATTGGATTCCCTGTTATGGTATGTTGCAACCTGCTGGATAGCAATATCCACACTTTTAAATTTATCATCAACTTTAGCAACATTGAAATGGATATTTGTAATTTGTGCTAATGCTTTCTCAATAGTGTATTAGGGTTTGAATTAGTTGAACTCGTTAGTCTTAACGCGTAATGCATAATTGCATATTGCATTCTATCTTGAACCAACAACTTGTATGAACTATGGAGTGAGGTACGATTATGTTATGAAATATGAAGTCAATCAAACTCTTGGAATAATCATGATGGACCTGGACTAATAATAAGTATTCCTGTAAGTTAGGTTATTATAGAGTTGCTTGCTATCTCATCACTTCATAGTCGTTTATACTTTAAAGTAGCTCTACATTGAATATCAAAACTGGTGCTAAGATAAACTGGCCAAGGGAGTTATTTAACCTTTAATTGAATACTGTCAGTGTCTCGAATTTCGATTTTTTGTAACTGTCTGTCCATCTTAGCTGCTGTCCCGTTTGTTGCAAGGTAACACTTTGACCGCTTTATAGTTGACTTCATGTTAGTCATACATTTGCTTGGTAGTTGGTCTGGATGACCTAAGTTCCTGTGTTGAATGGTGTCCTTCAGTGATATCTGCTGTTCCAGGCTCCCAGCGATCGAGTTTGATTAGAATTCAGAAGTCATGAGTGCACAATAATTTGTTTAGCAATAACTGTTGTATGAGAGAATATTGTTATCCAATATCCATGTTTCAGTCATCATGAGTTGCGGTATTGTGTTCCCATATCAAAGTTGTTCAGTAGTACATGGCAATTGCTGCCTGTGGATGCTCTTCAATTATGTACTACTTTTCTAGCTGAACTTGGGTTCCTTGTTCAGTTGTTTATATTGCTCAAGCTGGTGCAATTTTTTTTTTAAATGCAATCCTTATATTTCTATGGTCACAACTCACAACCCTCCTGGTACTGTTCTCAGCCTTTATACCTTTGGTGATTTTGTTGTTAAGTACTCAAGTCATGGTAGTGATGATGCTGTTGAAGTCCTTGGCTATGGTTAAGTTTTTATAAACATTGTTGCATAATTCTCTTAAAACTTTATGTAGACCATTCGATAGATTTTTTGCTGCAGAACTGTGCCAAAGTATAATGTATGTTTAAAACCAGATAGATCCATGCTTGGTGATAGTTGTCCCCGCTAAGAAAGATTTAACTAGCACATATGAATGTGGTGTTATGTAACATTCATGAAAATGATGTTCTTGGCTTCTTGATCTTGCTCCACTTCAGGTGCTCAGATTTCATAGTAAATAAGTCCTGATAGCCGATCTTACAGTAACATGGAAATGAATCTAGGGAATAATCCTTTTTGTATTTGGGGCTGCTTTTATACAGCTTAACAAGTCCTGCCATGGCCTTGAACTTGCAGTTGCAGCATCAGTATTCCAAGCTGTTATTTATTATTTTTGTTACTCCACACCGAGTGTTTTCATTAATATTTTTGCAGTTCCTTCCACTCCCGATGATTTCTGGCTATTATGTGGCAAGGTTCTTTACTAAGAAAAGCTTGTCATCATACTTCACCTTTGTGGCAATAGCAAGCTTGATGGTCCTTTGGTTTGTAGTGCATAATTATTGGGATCTCAGTATTTGGATTGCTGGCATGCCATTGAAGTCGTTCACTAAGTACATTGTTGCAGCTGTAATCGTGGCAATGGCTGTTCCTGGTTTGGCACTTCTCCCAACAAAACTGCGGTTTCTTGCAGAACTTGGTCTTATTGGTCATGCATTATTGCTATGCTACATTGAGAACCGATTGTTCAACTATGCTACCATGTACTACTTTGGATCTGAAGATGATATCATGTATCCTAGTTATATGGTTTTGATTACAACCTTTTTGGGATTGGCTCTCGTAAGAAGATTATCTGTTGATCAGAGAGTGGGGCCCAAAGCTGCTTGGATCTTGACTTGTCTTTATTCCTCGAAATTATCAATGTTGTTTATCACATCAAGATCGGTGCTATGGGTTTCAGCTGTGTTGCTACTTGCTGTTACTCCCCCTTTACTTCTTTACAGGTATCTGCTGCAAGTTTATGTTCTAATTGAGTATCTTGACTTGTTTATATAAAACTCTTCCCTACGCTTTCCAGAGACAAGTCCAAAGGGGCTTCAAGGATGAAGGTCTGGCAAGCTTATTTCCATGCATCTGTAGTAGCCTTTTCTGCTTGGCTCTGTCGGGAAACAATCTTCGAAGCTTTACAGTGGTGGAATGGAAGGCCACCTTCAGATGGTCTGCTTTTGGGTTCCTATATTCTCTTGACAGGTGTTGCTTGCATACCGATAGTCGCTTTCCATTTCCCTCACGCTCAGGTAGTTGATACTTAACTCTTTGTTCTATTGGAAAAGATCAATCTTCTCAGAAAGCATCTTTGATGTTATTATGTTTCCATGCTCTGCTGTTATACTTGTGTACTAATGCTTAGTGTTTATCTTCTCAACAAATATCTACTGAGGGTCTGTTGATTCTCTACAAATATGGATGGTTTACTCATTTAGCACTTTGAGATAAGAGGTTTGAACTCTGTATTGTTAAATACTTAAATCATGACATCAAATCATCAGCTCCAAATTGCTAGTAAACTTGTTTACCTTCTTGTGGGTGTCAGAGTGGTTGACAATGCCTTGGATGTTTCCACAGTGATTTAACATGGCTAAATAATTAGATGGTGTCCAGATCACACTTGCAATCTTGAAGTTAACCTTTTGGGTTCAAGATTATCTTGATTTCTCTGCAATTTTATGAACTTAACAAATCTAAAGAAAAAATTTATGTTAGAGTTCCATCTCGGTTTCATTTTATGGCCATGGGATGTAGTCTGAACTGAAAATACAGCTTTACATATTCAAGACCAGCTGTTGTATGAACTGATATTAGTTTGTTGCCCTGAAAGATTAGAAAATCCTTTCCGTCTGCTGGATTTGAAGTTAGATTATCTTTTTGTTTTTATCCAAGCGATCTTGCTTGTACTTGTACTATTATGTTCATGATGCTAAAAGATATTCTTGAACTGAAAGGACTGTTCTGCATGCACCATTAATTGCATAATATGAACTTGTAGGATTATCTGTGAAATTCTGATTATACAGCCCTTCGCCTGTTAGTTTTCATTCGTTATGTAAATGTCTGAAACAGTCCTTGTAATTACTATTTTTTATCAACAAATAGTCGAAAAGGCATCATCTAGTTATTCACAAACATTTATGGTTCCTGATTAGCAAGAAGCATCTCCATTTTAAAGACTGAAGTTCAACCTCTCTGTGTTTCTATATTTGTTTTTACCTCTCTGTTGTTGCTATTTGATCTAAACCTGTCTTATGCTGAAGTGTTGAAGTTATTATTGTGATAATGTACACCTTGCAAGTTATTTTGGGATATTGCACCAATTGACTATATTTTGTTATTTCCTTGCAGTCAGCGAAGAGATTCCTGGTGCTTGTTGTGGCTACAGGGCTTCTTTTTGTGATTATGCAGCCTCCTGTTAAACTGTCATGGGTATACCGGTCGGAGTTTATCACAGCAGCACATCTTTCGGATGATGACACTTCAATATATGGTTTTGTTGCATCTAAGCCCACATGGCCATCATGGCTGCTCATTGCAACAGTGGTACTTACATTAGCAGCAGTTACATCCATTATCCCAGTGAAGTATGTCGTCGAGTTGAGGGCATTGTATGCAGTGGGAGTTGGAATTACACTAGGCATCTACATATCTGTTCAGTACTTCTTCCAGGCAGTTGTTCTGTATCCTCTTCTTGTTGCAACAATTGTCTCTGCTGCTGTCTTCATAGTATTCACACATCTCCCATCTGAATCAAGCACAAGGGTTTTGCCATGGGTGTTCTCTTTCTTGCTAGCTTTGTTTCCAGTTACTTATCTGCTGGAAGGACACTTGAGAGCTAAAAGTTTTATGGATGAGGATGAAGCGGAGCAGTTCACAAACATGTTGGCTATAGAAGGGCCAGGATGTCGCTTTTGGGTCTCTATGCTGCCATTTTCATGATCATTGCATTAGAAATTAAGTTTGAACTGGCTTTGCTATTGCGTGAGAAGGCCACAGACAGAGGTGTAACACATGGTCCATCTGGTCGGAGCTCTGCCTTTCCACCCAAAGCAAGGTTACTCCAGCAACGAAGAGCTCATGCTGCACCAACTTTTACCATCAAGAGATTGGCAGCTGAGGCAGCTTGGATGCCTGCGATTGGCAACGTTTCTACTGTGTTGTGCTTCATCATCTGCCTTGTTCTCAATATAACACTTACTGGTGGCTCAAACCGTGCTATTTTCTTCCTAGCACCCATCCTCCTGCTTTTGAACCAAGATTCAGATATCTTTGCAGGATTTGGTGACAGACAACGCTATTTCCCTGTAACAGTTTCTATTTCTTGGTATTTGTTATTGACAGCATTGTATAGGATATGGGAGGAGACTTGGCCTGGCAGTGGAGGATGGGCTCTTGATATTGGTGGCCCGGGCTGGCTTTTTGCTGTGAAAAATGTTGCTCTTCTCGTCCTCACATTACCTAATCACATACTCTTCAATCGCTTCATGTGGGATTATGTCAGACAGACTGATTCGAAGCTACTTCTGACACTGCCTCTCAACTTGCCGTCGATTATAATGACAGATATACTTACTGTGCGGGTATTAGGATTGTTAGGAGCTATTTATTCTCTAGCACAGTACCTGATATCAAGGCGGATAAGAATTGCTGGGATGAAATACATTTAAACTAGGACATGTAACCTTTGAGGTCATTCTTGTATGTCTTGGCGCAATTGTTGTCTGTAGAGTCTCCAGCATCCTGAAGCAAATATTTCAATGCATTGCTTGCAGACTTTCAATGATACACCAATTTCTTTGGAAGGGTCATGAACAGGGACATCTTTGCTGGTGGGCTGGGAACAGAACTGTGCCTTGTAGCAGAGAGAACCAATGGTCGATCTTTGGTAATCGCTTTTGTACTGGGTGATCTTTGTACTGGTACCCTGAAGGTGTTGTAGTCTAGATGTTATTGAATAACACATACAATCCATCACCTTGGGTCCTTTACTCTGAACCTGTGACAATGCAACATTTTGCGCCGATACTTTTTTTATAAGCCTCACCAAAACTGACTCGTGCATTTGCAGATATTTTTGTTGTACAAATGACTAAGTCTGATTGTCAGGATAATGGTCTCTCTCCATGGAGCTGTCTAGTTCTGTTTGTTGCAGAAACTGTTATCTGTGCGATGTACAGTATATAATATCCCAGATCCCAAGTCCTGCTGAAAAGGAAATGTACCCTATCTATGCGGAAAAAAGAGAATTTTTCATCACCTTTGAATCGCCCTTTGAGGAACGAGAGCATGGTAGCACGAAATATGGCGGGAGCACGGTGTAGGGTGTAGGTTCATGTGGGGCTCTGCAGGCATTTGCACGGACGGCCCGGGTGGTTTTGTTTGGATGCACGTATAATTACACACACAAAAGAACAAATTTTCTTTTTGTGTGTGTGTGTGAAACGTAATTTGTGGATGGCCTTCCAGGGCAGAAAGTGTTTGCGCGGTCATGAAACGGAGCACCAGAGGGTCTGTGTGGCTCACAGCTTGTTAGACTCGAGATGCCCTGACGCCACAAAACCCAAAGCCAAAGCACGATGAGTAGAAGTTGGACTGTCAATACCGTTTTGGTACTATTTTGTTAGCTAAATCGGTATAGAGCAATTGTACATTTTGTATCGTTCATACTGGTTCGATACCGATTATACCGGTCAATACTAGCTATACTGGATAATATCGGCTATATTGGCGGAATTGATAATAACGTCTAGTATACTTATTGAAGTATAAATTATATTTTATTATACTATTATGCATTTAGAATAATATTACAAGTAAAATTTCGTGTGTATATAATTAAACATAGACTATAAGTGAAAATGATCAAATTCGAATGAACATGAATGAACTCAAATTGTATTTAAAATTTCAAATGAACTCTAAAATTCATGTTTTCGGTTTTTTTGGGTAAGGTTTGAATTAGTAAATGTACCCTATCTATGCAAAAATAATAATAATCATAACCATTTGAATCGCTCTTTGAGAAATGAGAGCACGGTAGCACGAAATATGGTGGAGCACGGTGTAGGTTCATGTGGGGCTCTGCATGCATTTGCACGGACAACCTGGGTTGTTTTGTTTGGACGCACACATAATTACACACACAAAACAAATTTTCTTTCTTGTGTGGGAAACGTAATTTGTGGATCGGCCTTCTATGGCGAAAGCGTTTGCACGGTCATGAAGCGGAGCACCAAAGGGTCTGTGTGGCTCACAGCTTGTCGACTCAAGACGCCTGCCGCCACAAAACCCAAAGCACGATGAGTAGAAGTTGGACTGTCAATACCGTTTTGATACTATTTCGTCACCTAAACAAGAATAGAGCAGCATACGTTTTATTTCGTCTATACCGGTTTGATACCGATTATACCGATCAATACTAGCTATACCGGATAATACCGCCACACCATTAGAATTGATAATATCGCCTAGGTACTCATTGAACTATAAGTTATATTTTATTATACTATTATGTATTTAGAATAATATTACAAGTAAAATTTCATGTGTATATAATTAAACATATACTATATGCGGAAAATGACCAAATTGAATGAACATGAATGAACTCAAATTGCATTTAAAATTTCAAATGAACTCCAAAATCCATGATTTTGGTTTTTTGGGGTAGGGTTTGAATTAGGATGAATTTAGAGACAATACTCATTGAATTTGGATTTAAAACGAGAGAAACAGCTTTCCAAAGTTTTAAATACAAAAAAACCTAAAATTAATAGACGAGAAAATACTCTCACCGATGTGAACTCCACCACATTTTTATTTACTTCTTAATTGGAAAATCCCATCGTGACTCACTGTGTGTGACCCTTGATATTTTAATTTCTTTTTCAATTTATTTTCTTAATTAAAAGACTACTTTCATTGACAAAGGGCCACTGTTCGTATGAACTCGGTCCATGAAAATGTATATGGACCGAGGGTCCACGTGTCATTGACAATCGGTCTATGGACTAGATCCATATAGTACCATTTTAAAGGGTAGGGTCCACATGTCATCGGCTCATGACTTAATTTAGTTTCTAATTATATTTCACTAATAATGATTTGGGCCCACATGTCATACTAACTTATCCCCTAATTAAATCTAACCTAGAGACGTCATTACGCCTTAATGCCCTAGCTACGAGACACACTCTGGTGCTCCTCCCCAAATCCACCTGCAGCAGGGGCGCTAAGAGTGCGCCCTAGCCGTGCTCAACGGGCGAGACATGCCTCGGAGTGACCCGGTTGCCCAAAATGGGACCCCGTATCTTCACGGACCCCGACGATGTCGACGGCATCCTCGCTGACCCCGAAGGTGTCGACAGTGAGGGAATGGTGGCCTGTAGCGGCGCTGTGACTACGCGAGGTGGGGGCGGCGTCTCAGTCCACAACGGAACCAACTAGCCGACGACTAATCCCACCTGACGATGTGCGCATCACCATCTACTCCCTGAGGGGATTCTACGTGTAACACCCGCACAGTGCGAGGAGCTTCATGCGAGGTCGCCCGCCTACGACGCATCGGAACAAAGGAGTGACGGTGCGGCGGCACCGTGCTACTTTATGGCCCTAATCGACTAGCGCGTTAGCTACTCTTGCTCCTAGAACGTGAGATGACACGACTACTTGCGTTGAGGCGGCCAGGACGACGAGGTTGAGCAGTGGAGGACGAAGGCGACGCGACTCGGGTTTGACGGTATCAAGGAAGAAGAAGGCGTCATTCCGGGCGGTCCTGCGGGATAGAGGGGTGAAGAAGATGAGCATCCGACGGAGGAGACCAAGGCGAAGCTGGAGGACAAGGTGGCAGGGTCGGGGCTCAACCGTGGAGTTGGCGCGGCGTGGAGAAGCAATGTGGCACAGCCAGCTCGGGTGTCGGAGAGGAGGAAGATGGGGCGACAACAATTGTAACATCCTGTCTATGTGGAAGCCAGGATGTTACCTAAAAGGGCTAACATTCTACAACAATACAGAATAATTTCAACCATAACATGAAGAAAGATAAATATTAATCATCGACATCAATGATTAAACCATCACCCAAGCATCCAATCATGAAAGACAACAAGCTATAAGAAAATCAATCCTATGGCCGTCTCTAATTTCTCAATGAAAGCAATTCACTTATCAATTGAGTATAAGTCAATCTAAGGGGTCCTCACTTTAGCAACTAAGTTCAAGCAGTCCACCCATACTAAACTCATTTAGATAACGAACAACTATCACGAAAGTGTCATTGTCCCAATTCAAACATCGTAATGGAATTACATGAACTTAGAACGAAGGATTTAAGCCCTAAAAGGATCATCCATGAATGCAACAAAATCATCCACCACGAAGGATGGTCACAAAATCATCCACCACGAAGGGTGGTCACAAAATCATCCACCTAAAGGAAACATCAATTCTGAGAATTTCAGATAATTGAACTAGGTCATTCGTTGTGGTTATAAATGTGTGAAGTGCACCATGACTACCCCTCCCCATACATGCCGCTGCGTCGAGAGGTACCTAGAAAGCACAACACAACAAGAGTGAGTCTACGACTCAGCAAAGAGCAATAGTAAGTAAACATAGCCTCATATGTGGACAAGGAAAATCAACAATCTCACCATGAACAACATCAACATAAGCCAAATAGACCAATCCACATCTTATACAGAAATGCAATGATATGTCATGAATGCATATTCTTCACTTCTTAGCAATTACCGGTAATGCCGAGTAGTGTATCCGTCGATACATACTCTAGGCCTGTGCCCTATAGGCACAGGGATCCAAAGCCCACACTCCACGAGTGTGGGGACCAGGCCCGTCTAATGCATGACGGGGATCCAAAGAAAAACATTCTCAAGGCCTGTGCCCTTAAGGCACAGGGATCCAATGCTATGATGCAGAATGTAAAGCATGCTATCAACTCATCATGAAAAGTGATGCCCATCAACAATATCAAACTCAAAGCATCATCATTAACCATGGCACTCATCAATTAGGAAACAAAGCAACACATCATTACTATCTGCACTTGCCTTCACCGTGAAACGGAAGAAAAGAGGCGGAACGAGCTAGCACCGGCGTTCACCACCACCTGGTAACCAAGAATGACACCAAACATCAATCAACCATGCATAGCAAGTCCTTAATCGCAGCACTCTACAACGTTTTCCCATAACTCGATCGACTCAACTAGACTACAAGCTAAGCAGAAATCTAGTTTGGGACAGCAGTAAAGAAACAAGCACAACTTTTGTTCTACAGATCCAAACGAAGTGTTCTTTACCAATCTGGAAAGATAAGAAGGTAGTCTACAATATTCGTTTAGGTGGACAGCCCTGAATCGGCTCTTAACAAATTGAAATCTAACCATCAAAACTTCTGCTACGCATTGACAGATTCCTAGACAGCAGTAAAGAAACAAGCATAACTTTTGTTCTACAGGTCCAAATAAAGTTTTCTTTACCAAGCTGGAAAGATAAGAAGGTAGGATGCAATATTTGTTCAGGTGGACAGCCCTGAATCTGCTCTTAACCAATTGAAATCTAACCATCAAAACTTCTGCTACGCATTGACAGATTCCTGGACAGCAGTAACGAAAAGGACCATAACTTTTAAACCGTAAATCGGATTTGAGTGAACTTTGCGTCTATGGAAAGATAAGAACGGATCCCACATAACTCTAGAAGGTGGGATCCCCAGATTCGGACTCTAGGTGCCAGAAACCAGTCGCACAAAATCTGGACAGAAACTGCCCAGTTCTCAGCAGAGATTCGATCTACCAAACAAAGCCAAAATATGAATCTAAAACAATCAAAACTGAGAGGAATCACTCAAGACCCTTGAATACCTGTAGATCCTTCTTCTCCTCCTTCCCCCTCTTCTCCTTCCCCTTCCTCCCCTAATGGCCGGCCACCGCAGAAAACACCAATAGGGCAAAGAATGGAGGGCTTCTCCTTGAGGAGAGGGAGTTGGAGGCACCCATGGGGATGGAGAATAGGAGGGTCTGCCAAGAGTGAGGGGGAACCAGGATTTCGGCCAGGGTACAAGGAGCTGGTGCTAGGGATAGGAATGGGAAAAAGGTGGTTTGGGGCTAGGGTTTGAGGGAGGGTGTGGGGGCTTGGGTGCGACCAACTAGGCACCTCCCCTCAATTGGCCCAATGGGCCGACCACAAGGCTGCCTAAGCCTGGCCCGGAGGCCCATGTTCCAAGGATCTCCCCCTAAAGCTTAAATTTTCGATTAACTTCCCTCTCCCGAATAATACACTTTCTAATTGGAATTTGGGTTATTACATTCTACCCCCCTTAATGGAATTCGACCCCGAATTCTAAACGTCAAAAGGATCACAGGAACAGAAATTCCACTGAATTGGAAACAACAAACTTACACGTACCAGAAGCAAACAAATCTGGATACTGTTCGCGCATGCGAGACTCTAGCTCCCAAGTAGCCTCTCTCTCAGATTGATGAGACCAACGAACCTTTACATACTTCAAAATCTTGTTCCTCAGAACCCGCTCTGACTCTTCCATTATTTGCACTGGCCGGGACTCAAAAGTAAGATCCTGCTCGATGGTCAACGGCTCCAATGGAATCACATGCTCTGGGTCCCTCAAATATTTTCTCAACATTGATACATGAAACACATTATGCACTCCGCGCATGGACTCGGGAAGGTCCAAGCGATAAGCCAATTTCCCAATTCGTGCCATGATTGGAAATGGTCCAACGTACCTCGGGCTAAGCTTCCTTTGGTACCAAAACGCACTATGCCTCCGTAGGCGACACTCTCAAAAGAACCTCGATCCCCACTTCAAACTCCAAATCCCGCCTTCTCACATCGCCATAACTCTTACTCCGGCTTTGAGCAACTAATGATTCTTCCTAATCTCTGCTACTCGCCACAGCTTGTCAACCAATCGGGACCCAAATCGCCTCGCTCTCCAACGCATCCCAACACAACGGGATCGGCATCTTCGCCATAAAGGACCTCAAATGGGGTAGCTCGAATACTAGCATGGTAATCGTTGTTATAGGCGAACTCGCCAAAGCTAAGTGGTCTTCCCAACCTCCTTCCAAGACATAACACAACATCTGAGCATATCCTCCGATTATCCGAATTGTGCGCCAGATTGACCATCTGCTTGGGGGTGGAAGGCGGTGCTAAGTCGAGTTGTGTGCCCAAAGCACTCGCAAACTCTCCCAAAACTTGAGACAAACTTGGCATCTCGATCGAAACAATAGTCTTAGGCACACCGTGAAGCCGCACTACCTCTCACGCGCGTAAAGAGGAGCCAAATCACTTGGTCAATTGGTTGTACGAATAGGAATGAAATGTGCGACTTGTCAATCGATCCACTATAACCCAAATAGCATCCTTCCCTCATTGCGTGCGAGGTAATCCAACCACAAAATCCATGGAGATGTCATCCCACGGCCAAACGGGACATCCAAAGGTTGCAACAAACCCATTGGTCGCTTATGCTCGGCCTTGACCCGTTGACAAACTCCACAAGATGCCACAAATTGAGCGATATCAACCTTCATTCTTTTCCACGTAAACTCTTCTTCAAATCCTTGTACATCTTGGTCTCGCCAGATGTACAAGATATGGAGTACGATGAGCTTCCTTTAGGATCTCATCCTTTACTTGATCCTTGGCACACAGAGGCGGCCTTTAAAACGCAATGCACCGTAATCATCTATGCTGAAATGACCTTGCTTGCCCTCATCAAGGCGCGTCCTCGCCACTGGAGCATCCGATCATCTTTGTTGTGCTTCCGACTCGATCCGGAATGGTCGAGTCAAGAAGCAAACGGGTCTCGATCGGCGGTACCCACAAAGCAAAAAGAGATGTCCATACGCTCAAAATCTGCAATAAGACAAGCGAGGGTAGGAGGTGTCGCCTTGCGACTCAAAGCATCCGCTACAACATTAGCTTTTTGGGGTGGTACTTGAATGGTGAGATCATAGTCTTTTATCAATTCTAACCACCTCACGCCTCAGTTCAAATCTTTCGGTAAAGATATACTTCAAGCTCTTGTGATCGGTGAATATATCACAAGATTCACCATACAAGTAATGGCGCGGATCTTTAGAGCAAGAACTATCGACAAGCTCTAAATCATGAGTAGGATAATTCTCCTCATGCTTCTTCAACTGCCGTGATGCATAAGCAATCACCTTGCCATCCTGCATGAGCACACAACCAAGCCCTACTCGAGATGCATCTGAATAAATGGTGAAACGCTTCCCAGGTTCAGGAAGAGTAAGGATAGGAGCGGTCACCAACTTATCCTTCAAGGTACAAAAACCGTGCTCACACGCATCTGACCAATGAAATTTGACACCTTTCTGTGTCAACTGAGACATTGGTTTAGCAATGATAGAGAAACCCTCCACAAAACGCCGGTAGTAACCAGCTAAACCCAGAAAACTCCTCACTTCCTTGACATTGGTTGGCCTTTTCCATTCTACCACTGTTGAGATCTTGCTAGGATCAACTGAGATGCCATCTTGATTAATAACATGGCCCAGAAACCCAACTTCAGAAATCCAGAACTCACACTTCTTCAGCTTGGCATAGAATTGGTTCTCTCTCAAAGTCTCAAGAACCAACCTCAAATGCCGATCGTGATCCTCTTCCGTCTTGGAATAGATCAAGATATCATCGATGAATACCACAACGAAATCGTCAAGATATGGTGGCAAAGATAATCGCTTCATGGCTTCCATGAAAACTGCAGGAGCATTTGTTAGTCCAAAAGACATAACTTTATACTCAAAATGACCATACCTCGTAGAGAAAGCCGTCTTCTCAAAATCTTGTTCCCGAACTCGAATTTGATTGTAACCCGACTGAAGGTCAATCTTGGAGAACACTTTAGCTCCCTTCAGCTGATCAAAAAGATCCTCAATGCGGGGTAAAGGATATTTATTCTTTACTGTCGCCTGATTAAGAGCTCGATAATCCACACACATACGCCAGCTGCCATCTTTCTTCTTTGTGAATAGAACAGCGCTCCCCACGGCGAAACACTGCGCCGAATCATACCTTTGGACAACAAATCGTCCAATTGCTTTTTCAACTCCTCCTGGAAGGGTCGGGCCAAACGGTACGGAGACATTGAAATAGGCCAAGTTCCCGGAATAAGATCGATCCGGAATTCCACATTCCGTTTCGGAGGCATCCCAGGTAGCTCCACCGGGAAAACATCAGGATACTCGCACACCACGGGAATCTCCTCAATGCGCAGGGAAGAATCTGTCTTCGCGCTGAGAGACCAAAGCAAACCAATGGTTGATGTTCGACGACTAGGAAACAAACTGGCTAGGACAAAAAGGGAATCAGGTGGCGCACTTCCCTGAAACACCAGTTCTTCACCGGACGGGGCTTGCAAAGTCACGGTCTTCCGTATAACAAATCTTAGCACGGTAACTAAATAACTTGATCCATACCAAGGATGACATCAAAAGGTGACAACGGAATCACCATAAGATTAGCAGTGAAGTTCTCGTCATCGATAGTGATAGAACAGCCCGGACATGCTGAAGAGCTAGAAATAAGTCCCCCCGGAGAACTGACTACAACGGATTCGGAAATAAGTTGCACACTTAAACCCGCCTTTCTAGCAAACTCAAGAGACACAAAAGAATAAGTAGCCCCTGAATCGAAAAGAACGAAAGCCTCGTGGGAATCGACTAGCAAGGTACCTGTCACCACGTCAGGACGGCCCACGGTCTCAGGTGTAGGCATGGCGTAGACTCCCAGTGGTGTTGGAGCAGAAGACGCACCAACACTCTGCGAAGGGTGAACAGGGGCTGCCGCAGGTGTTGAGAACGAAGGTGGTGCAGATGGTGCAGGGGTCCAGCGGAACCCGGCAGGAGGTGCAGGAGCGAACGCTGCAGGAGGAACCCACCCTGGAGGGTACTGAGGTGCAGGAGCAAACACCGCAGGAGGAACCCACCCTGGAGGGTACTGAGGTGCAGGAGCAAACACCGCAGGAGGAACCCACCCTGGAGGGTACTGAGGTGTAGGAACCGCAGCCAGAGTATGAACTGAACCCCGTGGAGCACTGGAAGGAGGTGTCAGGGGATGACTCCACTTAATGATACTCATTTGGATTCTGCTTGCACACTGACAGCTTGTGGCCGGACATGCCACAGTAACGACAAGCTCCGGTGAAAGAGCACTCAGAATAACGGTGACCCTCACCGCACTTGAAGCAAATCATGCCTTGCCCTGGGACAGGTCGCAAAGCCGGCGAAGCTGAAGAACTGCGCGATGCTGAAGGAACAGTCTGCCTCTGAGGACCAAGCCGAACTGAAGACTGAGGACGATGGCCTCCCTGAAACTTCTTGGGAGTAGGTCTCTGTGAAGACCCACCCCCGCCACTGAAGCTCCTCTTTTGAGCACCGCCAGAACCACCAGACGGTGTAAAGCCACTAGAGGTCTGCCTCTCTCTAGTGAGCTCTCTCTCCAACTCCATACCCTTGGCCTGATCGACCACAGAGTTGAAGTCAAGCAAGCTGCTCGCCCCTAAGACATGGCGGTAATCAGAGTTAAGTCCCCTCCGGAACCTCTTTGCCTTCTCACGGTCATTACCACCACACGGTGCACGAGCGGACAGTTGTTGAACTCACCTCATAATCCGCTATGATCAACTTTCCCGAACAAAGGTCAACAAGGAATTCTCCATCCTCTCAAGGAAAGAATCAGGATAGAACTTAGCTCGGAATTGCCCCAAGAAATCCTCCCAAGTGACTGGTCCATGAACTGGGGCCCTAGCTGCTAGAACCCCTTCCCACCAAATATCTGCTTGGCCTTTTAGCTGGAAGGCCACGAAGCGCGCCTTCTGCGCCGAAGTCATCTCTAGCGCACTGAACTGTCTCTCCATGTATCGTAGCCAATCAGCGCTCCGACCGGAGTGCTGTTCCATCAAAGGGTCGAGCCAAGAGACATCCACTCTCTAAGACTCATCCTCCGGCCTCGGGTGGGCGGAACAAAGACTCGGACCCACAGCAGGTGCATTTACCGCAGAGGAGCTGCTGCACCGCCGACGGCTCTTGAACCTCTCTCAAGGTCATGAAGTAGCAACAGACGCACTGAGCTCGAGCATTGGCGGTGGTTGAGCAAATGAGGCAACCTCCTCACTCGCATCACCAAGAACCTCAATAGATCGGGATCAAGGCGCAATTAACCATGTCCACGACCACGCCACGACCACGGCCTCGCCTCGCCATAATCAACAAAGAAAGAAAATAAAGCTAGCCACTTAGCTCAAGTAAAGACAAGCACTATTATAGGATAGAAGTAATAGCAATTCAATATAATGTATCTTTCTATCAAAAGCGCAGATGCAATGGATTACCCAATCCCACCTCATCGTGCACAAGGTGTCAATTTAATATTCAATTACCACGGACCTAAAGCCCGCTCGATATTAACTGTAACATCCCCGTCTATGTGGAAGCGGGATGTTACCTAAAAGGGCTAACATTCTACAACAATACAGAATAATTTCAACCATAACATGAAGAAAGATAAATATTAATCATCGACATCAATGATTAAACCATCACCCAAGCATCCAATCATGAAAGACAACAAGCTATAAGAAAATCAATCCTATGGCCGTCTCTAATTTCTCAATGAAAGCAATTCACTTATCAATTGAGTATAAGTCAATCTAAGGGTCCTCACTTTAGCAACTAAGTTCAAGCAGTCCACCCATACTAAACTCATTTAGATAACGAACAACTATCACGAAAGTGTCATTGTCCCAATTCAAACATCGTAATGGAATTACATGAACTTAGAACGAAGGATTTAAGCCCTAAAAGGATCATCCATGAATGCAGTCAAAATCATCCACCACGAAGGATGGTCACAAAATCATCCACCACGAAGGGTGGTCACAAAATCATCCACCTAAAGGAAACATCAATTCTGAGAATTTCAGATAATTGAACTAGGTCATTCGTTGTGGTTATAAATGTGTGAAGTGCACCATGACTACCCCTCCCCATACATGCCGCTGCGTCGAGAGGTACCTAGAAAGCACAACACAACAAGAGTGAGTCTACGACTCAGCAAAGAGCAATAGTAAGTAAACATAGCCTCATATGTGGACAAGGAAAATCAACAATCTCACCATGAACAACATCAACATAAGCCAAATAGACCAATCCACATCTTATACAGAAATGCAATGATATGTCATGAATGCATATTCTTCACTTCTTAGCAATTACCGGTAATGCCGAGTAGTGTATCCGTCGATACATACTCTAGGCACATGCCCTATAGGCACGAGGGATCCAAAGCCCACACTCCACGAGTGTGGGGACCAGCCCAGCCTAATGCATGACGGGGATCCAAAGAAAACATTCTCAAGGCACGTGCCCTTAAGGCACAGGGATCCAATGCTATGATGCAGAATGTAAAGCATGCTATCAACTCATCATGAAAAGTGATGCCCATCAACAATATCAAACTCAAAGCATCATCATTAACCATGGCACTCATCAATTAGGAAACAAAGCAACACATCATTACTATCGCACTTGCCTTCACCGTGAAGCGGAAGAAAAGAGGCGAACGAGCTAGCACCTGCGTTCACCACCACAGGTAACCAAGAATGACACCAAACATCAATCAACCATGCATAGCAAGTCCTTAATCGCAGCACTCTACAACGTTTTCCCATAACTCGATCGACTCAACTAGACTACAAGCTAAGCAGAAATCTAGTTTGGGACAGCAGTAAAGAAACAAGCACAACTTTTGTTCTACAGATCCAAACGAAGTGTTCTTTACCAATCTGGAAAGATAAGAAGGTAGTCTACAATATTCGTTTAGGTGGACAGCCCTGAATCGGCTCTTAACAAATTGAAATCTAACCATCAAAACTTCTGCACGCATTGACAGATTCCTAGACAGCAGTAAAGAAACAAGCATAACTTTTGTTCTACAGGTCCAAATAAAGTTTTCTTTACCAAGCTGGAAAGATAAGAAGGTAGGATGCAATATTTGTTCAGGTGGACAGCCCTGAATCTGCTCTTAACCAATTGAAATCTAACCATCAAAACTTCTGCTACGCATTGACAGATTCCTGGACAGCAGTAACGAAAAGGACCATAACTTTTAAACCGTAAATCGGATTTGAGTGAACTTTGCGTCTATGGAAAGATAAGAACGGATCCCACATAACTCTAGAAGGTGGGATCCCCAGATTCGGACTCTAGGTGCCAGAAACCAGTCGCACAAAATCTGGACAGAAACTGCCCAGTTCTCAGCAGAGATTCGATCTACCAAACAAAGCCAAAATATGAATCTAAAACAATCAAAACTGAGAGGGAATCACTCAAGACCCTTGAATACCTGTAGATCCTTCTTCTCCTCCTTCCCCCCCTCTTCTCCCTTCCCCCTTCCTCCCCTAATGGCCGCCCAGTGGGGAAAACACCAATAGGGCAGCAATGGAGGGCTTCTCCTTGAGGGAGGGAGTTGGAGGCACCCATGGGGATGGAGAATAGGAGGGCTGCAGCCAAGAGTGAGGGGGAACCAGGGATTTCGGCCAGGGTACAAGGAGCTGGCTGCTAGGGATAGGGAATGGGAAAAAAGGTGGTTTGGGGCTAGGGTTTGAGGGGAGGGGTGTGGGGGCTTGGGCTGCAGCCAACTAGGGCACCTCCCCCCCCTCAATTGGCCCAATGGGCCGACCACAAGGCTGCCTAAGCCTGGCCCGGAGGCCCATGTTCCAAGGATCTCCCCCTAAAGCTTAAATTTTCGATTAACTTCCCTCTCCCGAATAATACACTTTCTAATTGGAATTTGGGTTATTACAACAATGATCCTTCGGAGGAGAGGATGAATGGAGGTGAGACCCAAAGCATTGATCTATGGCGACAGGGACTCAACCGGGCGGCAGAATGGCATCGACGGACGGATATGGTTGCCAGAACAGAGCTCGCGGCCTTGCTGGCATTTTGGTGCTCAAAGGAGAGGAAGAGGGTGAGGGGAGTGCAAAGTAGTAGCGACGCGAGGAGAACAATGGTGCGGACACGACACGGGAGTGATCGAGCGATGGTAGTTGGCGGCCAAATCCTTGCAGCGCTATGGCGGCGTGATGATGACGCACGGTACGGTAGCAACGTGGCACCAGAGGCGGAGTGGCGCTAGTGCCGATGCGGTGCGTCGGCTCGGGACGAGGAGGGAGAAGTAGCAGGTGGGCGACTTGGGCTGATGGCGTGGAGGAGTGGGGTGGGCCACGACCGGGCTAAGAGGAAGGAGGAAGGAAGTAGGCAAGCCCACTCGGAAAGGAGTAAAAGGGAGGAAAAGGAAGAGATGGACTGGGCTTCAGCCCAAGTTAGTTTTGGTGTTTTTGTAATTTTCTCATACTTTTAAATTAAAATTCCAATTTGAATTTCTGCTTTGGTATGTTAGCATTAATTTTATACATTCAATTTGACTTTGGTTCTATTAGGTTTATCTGGTTTTTCCTCAACAGTCGCTCTCAAAAATTCCAAAATATGACAAAACTCAAATGGAGCAACAATACTCTTTTAAAAAAATCGACATTTTTATCCTTGTGATTTTTTGCTACAACTTTGGGATGTTACCACACAATTGCACCGCGTGACTAGGTGTCCTAACATATTTTTTAATACAAGTCTAAGGGATAAGGGATGGAAAACCGGATAGGATTTCTTGTGGCAAAGACCACCGTGTTCTTATGGAGGGTGCTTTCTGGCAGCATATGCGATGTGACAGCTGATTTTTCTAGCAGATCGGCAAAGTCGACAATAGGTAGCCTGAGATGAAAATCGATCACGAATGAAATGTCGAGGCGAAGCAATATCGAGCAGGAACAACTCTTGAGACAGGTGATAGGTGTAACTCAAATATTGATCAACACGTCGATGCGAAGCGATATTGGTCAACATCAAATATTGATCAACACGCTACGGTCTACTCCTAATGTACATGAAAAGTAGATGTGAAAAAGTAGTAAAGGTTAGTGTGTGCAAGATTTCCCATCGACCATTACATGGTATTTATAGCCTAAAACATCTGACTTGATCTTGGATTATACTTCAAGTCTTCCTCTTCGTGTTGGCTCAATCTTTCCTTTGGTAGAGTCCCTGGTCATCTCCAAATCTTGAAACTCATTGTTGATGTTTCCCTTTTTCGCACCAACCATTCCTTATTCGTCCGTTCTAGGTGTTTCTAGCATGGTCAATCTTGACTTCCTAAACCTAACCTTGTCCGTATTTTGATCGTGCCCAATTCTATATGGGGATGTCTATTTTGAGGCTACCCTCACCAACCTTTAATTGGGGGCACATCCAGGTCCTGCCACGTGGTGCCCCTCCCTTCCCCTTTCCCACGCGCTTCTTTCCCCCTAACACCGAAAAATTTGATTCAAAACTTTGAGATGAATGGAAACTTTTGGCTCAAAAACTTCCGGTTCAAAAACATCGATTCAAAAAACTTTCAGTTCGAAAACTTTTGATTCAACCAAAAAATTTCAATTTAGAAACTTTTGGTTCAAAACTTTCGATCCAATAAATTTAGGTCCGAAAACTTTCGATTCAACAACTTTCGGTTCGAAGACTTTCGATTAAAAAAACTTTCGGTTCAAAAACTTTCAATTCAACAACTTTCTATCTGAAAACTTTTGATTCGAAGACTTTCGATTAAAAAACATTTAGTTCAAAAACTTTTGATTCAACAACTTTCTGTTCGGAAACTTCAATTCAAAAAATTCTAATTGGAAAAGCGAGAAGGGAAGGGGGAAAGGGATGCCGCCAAATGTCATGACAAGAGAGCGTTTAAGGGGCAAGAGAAGTGGGGAAAGGAAAAGGGGATGCCGCCATATGTCGTGATGAGAGGGCGTCCTAACGGTAGCCGTATTGGGCAGAGCCTCGGGCGGCCCAGCGCATTTAACAAAACTAAAATTTGCACTATTTTTTTCAATTTTTATTAGGATTTTTAGTGGTTTTTTTAGCTGGGCCTCGGGCCATTGCCCCAGGGGCCCGAGGCCCAGCTCCGCCCCTGGTCCTAACCAAAGAATTGATGACAACAACCTTAAATTAGCAAAACTGATTCTACATTAATATACCTGACCATTTTGCCCAATCAGAACGTTTTCTTTTTTCTTTTTCTATGCACGGCTAGCTAGAATTGAAGGGGCTGAACGTGTGGAATGGAGTGAGCAGCGAGGAATCATGTGTTGGTTCAAAGCTTATGGATGCTAACTTTTGAATCTATTAGGTTTTTTTACCAAATTTTGGGAAGCTTCCCATTCCACTGGCTCTTTAGTTTATTTTTCTTTTGCCAAAACTTGAGCCAATAATTTTTATATTGCAAATTTTGGCACGCATTGGTAGGGTTTATATTCCATGAACCAAACAATGGCTATAAAAATAAAAGACTATACCTAGTCATTCAAAACCGATATGAATCCGTAAGCCTCTCTGCAGTACCACCAATGTTTTAGTGACATGGCATCCCAAATAGCAAGTATGACAATCCTTTATATCCCCAACTCCAATCCTATGTCCTCTCTTTTTCCTACTACATGATCGGGTGCCATCGCCTATGGCATGAACTCCATCGAAATTGGGAGTGGCTCTTCGTTATTGATGAGGTAATCATCATGCTAGGATAGAGGAAGCGAGAAGCAATAGTAGTGGCTAGGCCCTCAAAATTGGTACTATCACATCCTCAATTTAATAAATAGAATTATTATGCATCTCATGAGCATACATGGTATTTTTGAAACATTTGCACTAATTATTGCATTTAAAAAATCTCAAATCGAAGTCAACTTACAACTGAAATATGAAGCCCCAAAAGGAAAATGAGATAAATGTTTATAAAGTTCCCTGGGAAATAATTTATTTAAATACTATAATATTTAACATGAATAAATATATTTTTTCCCAAATTTATAGAACATAACTCTCTCGTGTAAAAATTCAAATCCCTTCCTAAATAGCCATGCAGTTTTGAATTTAAATTCAGATTTTTAGGAATTTTTTTGCTATATTTTGTAGCTCGGTCAAACTTTAAGCAAACAAAATTCAAATCAGTCAAACTCACACTGTTGCACCGACTCAAGCTCGACCCCGTCTTGACTCAGCCCAACCGACTCGCTACGCCGCACGCACAAGACTTCGGCTCGAGCCCTCACATTGTTGCTCCGACCGGACCTTGACTCGAGTTCAACCTGGGCGAACTGATTCGGCTGAATCGACTAGCTGCACCGCTTACACTCTCATTTGATCGCGCCGCCTTGTGTCGCTGTCAACCCGGGCCCACCCGTCAAGTCCATCCCCTACCTCGCGTTGGCCCTCGCGCAGAAGCGTCGTGCCACGTTGCGGTCGGGCTCTATCCTAGCGTAGCGACGTTGTCAATCCACCGCATGCACTAACCACTCCTGGACCTTCGCCTCTTCACGCCACCTCCACTTCGTCATCTCCCCGAGGATAATACCCCTTCACCTCCATTTCTCCTTATCCTTCCTCTCGGGTCTGAGGAAGGAGAAGCTCATTTGAGTTCAGTTCTTCGGTAAACTCCTCCTCACCGAGTCCATTAGCTTCCTTCTTGCATGTCATTTCCATTTTGGCTAATGACGGGCCATGATTTTACTTGTAGCTCCTGGACCATCTTTATGCTCCCTGAAGCTCCACAACGCACACCCGAGGACACCACCGTGACATCATCGTCTCCAAGATGGTATTAACCTCGACCTTGTGCATTACCTTTGTGTCCTTGAGCATGATTAGCATGACCCCTCACCTAATTTCAACAATGCACGGCAGGATTTTGAGGATTTGAAGCTTTGTCCATTTTCGATCGTAGAGCAACTTTTCATCTCCCACTTCGATTTGTTAAGGCTTTGTCCAATTCCTTTCGTCTACACCTTACCACTAGCATCCTTAAGCTATCTCAAAGCTTCATTCTCTTTTTTGTTGCTCAGAACAAGCCCTCCTTGTGAAGCCAAGCCGCCGCCGTCGTCTTCTTCATCGTCGGCCCAACTCCGAGCTCCTCCGGCCATCTCAACTCCTCTCCTCGATCAGGTAGCTTGTGAGACCTTGTAGATGCTCGAGCACACGCTTGAATGGACTTTGTGGAGCATTCTTGTTGCATGCGTTCGGTAGAAGTGTTCTCACGCTTGTCTCCGCGCCGCCGCTTCTGACCACCGTTGAGGTAGCCACCGTTGAGTGCATACCGATACCTTAAGGTCGCAAGGCTATTGCTGTTCCATACACGCCTTTGCTCGGCGCCGCCATGGCGGAAAGCGTCGGCAATCGCAAATCTGTTGTAACACCATTAGGGCGCAAATCTAAGTCATTAATAGCTAATCATCCTTTAAGTAATTAATGGTTGTCTTAAAGAGATAATGAGTCAATGACATGTGGGTCCTGCGCACATAAATCTATGGAGTTAAGTAAAACACCGTAGTGACTGACATGTGGGCCTAGCCCTTAAGCGCATGTGCATTGTGCGGGTCTTGTAGATGAGCGTGTTCATGGGCCGAGTCACTCACGAATGGGTCCCACCTGTCAGTTCGGTTAAATCCAAAGGTTTAATAGAAAATGCACTATTCATCAGACCCCACCAGTCAATGTCTGCGGCTAGCGCAGCGCCTGGTAGAAAAAGTATTAAATGTTTTAGAAAATTCAAAAATGAATTATTGTTGCACCTAAAATTCTATTAATTTGAAAAATGCATAACTAATTCATTTTAACTCCAACTACAGTGAAACCCATTTTGATAATTTTTATTTTAAGTGAAATTTATTTTAAAATAGGTTTCAAACATTTCTGTGCAACAAATAATATAGTTTTGGAAAATAATCCTTAAACTTTATTATTTTTATAATAGAAAAGGCTGATAACTTTGAAAATTCATAACTAATTCATAAAAACTCCAAATGAGATGAACAAAGTTATTTTGATCTTACAATAATATTATATATCCATCCATATAATCCTTATCGTCACCATTGCTCTACAAAGTTTTGTGAAAAATTTAATTTCGATGAACATTAGCCGAATGCTATTTTCTGGAATTTTTATAAAACTGATTTTCAAACTGCTATACTCTCTCAACTCAAATCCAAATTGAATAATTCTTTCACCGAAATTCATATAAAATCATCATCTAGCTACTGTAGAAATTTCATACATTTTTGAGCAATTTGAATTTTTCTCATTTTCTCGATGTTTATTCGGTGTTGTATTTATATAGATTCTAAAGCTATTGATATTGACTCGTGCATGCCGAGGAAGCGAGCAATTAGACTTTCAACAAGGCAAGCATCATTTGAACTTTCTTTTGCATCATATTGATTCGAGTTTTGATAAGTAGTGTTTTGAAATGCAACGATAATTGCTTGCAAGCTAGTTCATTATATCAAAGCATCAAGGTTTTTGTAGGACCGGAAAGGCGACTAGGGGGGGTGAATAGGCGCTTTCTCAACTTTCTCGCCTAAATCAAATTCAACACGAACTTTACTCCTTTAGCTATGAAAGCTAAGAAGATCGGTAGGTGCAGGTAGCCTTGTCTTTGAATTAGATAACCCGACAACCACACACACGAAGTGGAGACTTAAACTCAAAGGCGGATCTGGGCAAAGGCGGTCGGCCAGAAGCGTTCAACCAAGCCGATCGGCCAGGCAACTAAGCGGCGGTCGGACCGGTGGGCAACCGTTCGACCGGCGATGCAGTGATGCGAAAATACGAGCGGTCGGACGGCGTTGAAACTACCGATGCGGCGGTTCGATCGATCTTGAAAAATGAAGCCCAAATCCAAAACGAAATTTGATCCAACTTTTGACTCAACCAATGAAACTTGACCAAATTTCGAGCACACCTCCCTAATGATATTAGAGACCTATTCCTAGCGACGATCCTTGGATCCACTTGCGAATCGATCTCTCAAGGATTTAACAAAGAAGTGCACAAACCCTAGAAATATGAAAATCTTTGATTCAAGACTTGCTTGTGAGGGTTGATGGTCTAAATGATTCTAGGAGTACTCCCACACATCAAAGCAAGACAAAGTGGGTCAATAGACCAAGTTTAACCACTTGAATCAAGGAAGCACCAAATCCATCCAAATGAGAGAAGAACACAAAAGAGAGACAAATGAACTCTCAAGCAAGCATCACAAGATTGATTGATCTCACACGATGCTTACAAAGCCACTCCCTCAAGGAGAACAAGAGCTCATCAAGGAGCAATCACAATCTCTCCCTCTCTTCCTCTCCAAACACTAACCCTAGAAAAAGGAAGGAGAAAACCAAATGGAAGCCTCAAAGGGGTTTTACATCTCCCCCCTTCTATTTATAGGAGAGGACTAGGGTTACACTTTTGGGACCCACACACAACATCTGTTGAAGCAATCGCCTGCTTCACCACGTGTAGGTTGATCAGCGGTTCTCATCGCGTCGCCAAGCCTCTCTTGTCCGAATCCCATCGGAACCTCCCGAGACTTCGCCGATATCCTTGCTTTTGATCCAACCAGTGCCCGAACCACCGTTCGATCCATCTTGCCCATCACGCACCATGCTTGAATCACACGACCTCACCCGGTATCCATGATCGTTACGGACCTCGGCTCTCCAAGCGTAGTCGATCCACTCACCGTTGGCGTCGTTGACACAAAGCCACACGCACAACAATAGACAAACAAGCCGTTTAGGGAACAAGTTCTTCACAACTTGACCCACGTTAGCTCCATGAATGCAATATACATCAATAAAGCATTGATAACCAAACATTAATCACAATCAAAACACATCAATGCAAACTTGGCTCACCTCCAAGTCATCGCGGTCGATCCGCCCCAAGGCCGGTCCGAGCCGATTCAGTTTGATCGGACCGCTCCCTGGCAGCGGTCGGACAAGGTCAACAGACAACCAAATTTCGACGAAAATCCAAACCTTCGAATTTTCAACTCAATAGAATTTTGACTAGGAGCTCCAAAATGATGCAACCACATCCGAGAGACTCCTCACTGCCTACACAACCTATTTTGGATTAGCTCCAAAACCAATTTTAAATCGGCCGGTCAGGCCAAGCCACCACTGCAGTCCGACGTCCCTAGCAGCCGGTCGGACGCTTTGTGGTCCGACAAAGAAGAAGCAAACCCAGCGAGATTTTGCAAACCAACAAAGCCATTGCTAATTGACTCATCATCCACGAGATCGTGCACATATCCTCACGATATCCACAATCTCCCCTTGATGAACACATTGGCAATTTCCCAGAAAATGTGGTTTTTCGAAATGAAAAGTAAAAATCGTCGTTTTCGCATAAAGGCACAACTTGGTCCATAAGCAAGAAAAAGCCTAGGAACCGACCAAGCTGGCTTCAGAATAGTATAGGCAAGTGAGATAAGGCAATGAAAGCACAAAAGGATTCAATTTTCAGAAAGTAGCCAAAAGTCTCACTTAGGTCCATATGAAAGACAAAATGTTCTATTTGACCTTTGATCATTGTGAGTCTTCTTCAATTGCAATTAAGATCGAGAAAAGGCAATAAAACCCGAGACTCAACTCCTTTGTGATCACAAATTTTCAAAAGGTTCACATTTTTTTATGTGTGTTCTTTGATGTATGAAACCTTATGTAAACCAAAAGCTCCAAAACAGCATTTTCTTCAATCCTTATTCCTTCTCCCCCTTTGACAATGAATTCATCAAGATGCAAGGAAAAATAAAGAGCATGAAGAACTGACTTTATTTGAAATTTAGAAAAAGGAGCCATGACCATTATCGAAGTAGGCGAGTACAAGAATTATACCAAGCCATATAAGGTGAAGAAGCTATATTCAATAATGGCAAAACATGTCTTTATAAAGCTAAAACCAAAATAGCGACAATCGAGATTAACAATTAAAATCATGAAAGGTTGCTCCATATCATAGATTCACTAAAAGCAATCAAAGATGAGTCAAGCCATGTCTATAAGTAAAGAGACTCAAAACAAGAACGAGGCATTTTGAGCATTAAGAGTATTCTTTTGAAGCAAAACTCACGCACTTAGCATTTTGAGCATTCTCTAAAAAGACTTTTCAGCGTGCTAGATCTCAAGCCTTGCGCGACCATCTCAAGCGATAAGCTTAAAAGAATGATCTAGGTCATCCAAAACTCCCCGAGTTCATGCCTAGTGCAATGGCAAGCCGTCTCATGAGAAAGGATTGGTGAGATCGATTTTACATACGAAAATCTCATTTTTTGTTTGCTTGACTTAAGAAGATAAAAGCTCATTTTCATCTCAAAATAAGTTCAAGACTCAATTCAACCTATTTGACATGGCAAGAATCATAAGAGGATCACTAGAGCAAAACTAGTCACAAGATCCAACAAGACATGATTTGATTCAAATTGCTCACAGATATAAAGCTAGCAAGGAGAAAGCTAAGCCAAAACACGAAGAGCCATAAAAGAAGTCTAGCCGACTATCACTTGATATGACAAGGTATAGAGTATGAAAACAAGCCATACAAGGATAATAATCAAAGCTCCACAAGTTTTATTATGCAATGCAAGACATTTGAAATGAAAATGCATTATGATACAATGAATGCAAAAAGAGCAAATTCCCTCAAAACATCCATGCCTCAGTACTGGGATTTGAAATAAAAGATCTAGGTGTCGATCTTGAGATGGACGATGCTGGAATAGCAAAAGAAAGCAGAGAAGATGATTAGGCACAAAATCATAAGAATGCCCACGAGCACCACTGGACCTCTCCAAAGCGATCTACCAAAGACCGATACTCCCCTGTCTAGGTGCTACCGTGGTCTATCCTCACGATATCCAAAGCCAAATTCTTTGCTGGACCCACGGAAGAGTCAACAAAATTCTCTACAAACCTAGGCCTATATGTGAGTACATTTGAATAGGTTTGCTGGCTCTAGAGACTACAAGCGAAGAAGAGACTCCTCTAATGAATCTCAAAGTGCTCATTCTCTCTTTCCTCTCAATTTTTGCTCTTGGAAGCAAAACTCAGCAGATGTGACCCTCTTTCTTGCGAGAAGGTGCAATGGTACTTGACCTTTTGAGGGGTCAAATGCGGGAGAAAGCAAGCACCTTTCTTGCTAGAAAGAGTTTGAGCGAGAACTGCAGATTTAAAAACACTCTTTGAAGTCATAGGAGGTTCTTGCTCAACCAAACCACTTTTCACACTCTAGCAATCTTTGGTGATAGATTCTTAGAAAGCTCAAGGGACTTAGAACCTAGGCCCTTTGTTTTCACACTCACCTTGGATTGATCTAGAATCAAGTTGAGTTTCTTTTTCCCACTAGTAAACTTCTCAAGAGTCATTTTGAGATAATCATTCTCTTTTGCCAAAGCTCCACAATTGGAGCACTTTTGAAATTGATTACCTCAACATGTTTGCTCTCAAGAAGATCCACTTCCACTTTGAGAGCCTCACAAGACACACAATAGGACTCTCAATCCTATTCAAGCTGCTCCTTAAATTTGACTCTAAAAGCCTCTTGTATCTTACCAATTCAGATTTCAACTTGATGCAACATACAAGAGGAAGAATCAATGACTTTCTTGGAAGCGATAAGAGACATAGATCTTTCAATTTTAGCTTTCTCTTCAAGAGTCTTGTTTAAAGCTCCAATCTCAATTGTAAGCTTAGGACAATTTTCACATGAAGCGACTCTAGAGTAAACGACCATTTGGTCAACTCTTGCATTTTAATCCTATTGTTCTTACAATGAGAGCAAGTGTGACTAGCATCAAATTTTGCAATTCTTTCAAAGAGCTATCCAGTTTTAATTCTAGCAAAGCACAATTTGAGAAGTTAAAGGAATAGCATCCAAGGTAGTCACACCAAGCGGAATAGCATCCATGCAAATGAACTAGACTCGAGAGATTCTAGTTCGAAAGAGCATTTTCAATTGCGTTTCAACAGAGGAATGAGTATAATTTAAGCAGCAGTTCATTAAGCAAGCTAGAGCATGATTCATAGAAATCATCGAGATTAATGGATTTGAGCCTAACAACTTCTAGGTTCAAATTATCAATCATAGTATCTGTTTCTTAATCAATTTAACTTGCTTATGCATTTTTGTTCAGCAAGCACCAAAGCCCTTTTCATGTCGAAGTGAAGGACATACCTCATCGGGATCACTTAAAGGATCCTCCATTTGTTGGAGGAGTCATTTGTCGTGGTTTGTTCTTAGCCATGAAGCACATGCACTGAAATCACGTGCCTTCTTCTTGCCACGGAGTCACTTTTGTCGTCCTCCATCTCAGAGTCCACATCTTCCATGCTTACATCCTCTAGAGCTTCAAGGACTCGGTGACAAACTTGCGATAGTTTGTCTTCTTGGACTTAGCATCCTAAGCTTGAGGATGCCTTTGTGACTCCTTCTCCTCTTTGCCCTTGACTTGGAGCATCTAGGCGAATGTGGTTTGGCTCACCACACTCGAAACATGTGATAGGTCCACCTCTCCTCCTACTCCTCACATTGTTGTAAGCTCGTGAATTTTGTGGATAGGAGGCTAAATCATCTTGGGTAGTCTCTCAAGTTGCTCAGCGCTCAAAGAATGCAAAGAGACAAAGAAAAGCGGATGAGCTAACTTCAAAGAATCGAGTAAAAGCCATCGAATCGGTCATGGGGAGGCGAGATAAAATCAATCTCATGCGTCTTCAACCTAGAGTAAAGCTTATCCATGGTAAGCTCACTCATGACATGTTGTCATTTATGGCGTGATCTTCATTCCCAGACCTTCACATCCAAAGCACCCAAAAGTGGCGTGCATTTTCGAACTCGAAAATACAAGATCAACGGTACGGAGATCATGAAGAATTTTAGAAAATCTCCCCACGGCTCATCTAAAGATTCACGAGTCTTTGCTCGATCTTGGGTATGCTTTCTTTAAATGGTTCTGTCTCACTTCCTTTATCGCGATGGACCCTTCATGATAATCACAAAGAGTCGCGGATCTCATGAAGCAGACAACAAATGAGCGACACGCTCAAACTCCGTCGACTAAGGCCTTGAATCAAAAATTCCGAGCCTATTGTTGTTCTCCACATCCGAGTGATCAAATTGTCATCGGTGTACGACATAAGGGTGTTTCACCTTAAGCCAAATTGCGTGCCCTTGAGCCTCGATATAGGCACGCATTGGGCCTTCCAATAAGCAAAATCAACTCTATCAAAAACATGTGGCACGATTGAATATCTTTCGATCGCCATGGCTCCAAAGACGGTTAAGATCTATGAGAAGAGCTAGCAGGCTCGATACCACTTGTAGGACCAGGAAGGCGGCTAGGGGGTGAATAGGCGCTTTCTCAACTTTCTCGCCTAAATCAAATTCAACACGAACTTTACTCCTTTAGCTATGAAAGCTAAGAAGATCGGTAGGTGCACGCGGTAGCCTTGTCTTGAATTAGATAACCCGACAACCACGACCACGAAGTGGAGACTTAAACTCAAAGGGCGGATCACGAGCAGCAGGCGGTCGCGAGCGGCTACCAGGCGGTCGACCGAAGCGTTCAACCAATGATCGGCCAAGCAACTAAGCAATGGTCGGACCGGTGGGCAGTGATTCGACCAGCGATCTGAATGATCTGAAAATCGAGGCGGTCGGACCATGGTTGAAACACCGATCCGACGGTTCGGTCTAATCTTGAAAAATGAAGCCCAAATCCAAAAGCGAAATTTGATCAACTTTTGACTCAACCAATAAAACTTGACCAAATTTGAGCACACCTCCTAATGATATTAGAGACCTATTCCTAGCGGCGATCCTTGGATCCACTTGCAGAATCGATCTCTCAAGGATTTAACAAAGAAGTGCACAAACCCTAGAAATATGAAAATCTTTGATTCAAGACTTGCTTGTGGGGGTTGATGGTCTAAATGATTCTAGGAGTACTCCCACACATCAAAGCAAGACAAAGTGGGTCAATAGACCAAGTTTAACCACTTGAATCAAGGAAGCACCAAATCCATCCAAATGAGAGAAGAACACAAAAGAGAGACAAATGAACTCTCAAGCAAGCATCACAAGATTGATTGATCTCACACGATGCTTACAAAGCCACTCCCTCAAGGAGGACAAGAGCTCACCAAGGAGCAATCACAATCTCTCCTCTCTTCCTCTCCAACCCTAACCTAGAAAAGGAAGGAGAAAACCAAATGGAAGCCTCAAAGGGGTTTTACATCTCCCCCCTTCTATTTATAGGAGAGGACTAGGGTTACACTTTTGGGACCCATTCACACATGGGACCCACACACAACATCTGTTGAAGCAATCACTTTGCTTCACCATGTGTAGGTTGATCGGCGGTTCTCATCGCGTCGCCAAGCCTCTCTTGTCAGAATCCCATCGGAACCTCCGAGAGACTTCGCCGATATCCGCATCGCCTTTGCTGATCCAACCGTACTGCACCGAACCACCGTTCGATCCATCTTGCCCATCTGCACCATGCTTGAATCACACGACCTCACCGGTATCCATGATGCGTTACGGACCTCGGCTCTCCAAGCGTAGTCGATCCACTCACCGTTGGCGTCGTTGACACGCAAACCACACCACGACAATAGACAAACAAACCGTTTAGGAACAAGTTCTTCACAACTTGACCCGTTAGCTCCATGCAATGCAATATACATCAATAAAGCATTGATAACCAAACATTAATCACAATCAAAACACATCAATGCAAACTTGGCTCACCTCCAAGTCATCAGCCGGCCAGCCCGCCCCACAAGGCCGGTCAAGACCGATTTGAAACCCGATCGGACCCGCTCCTGGCGGTCGGACGGTCAACGAACAGCCAAATTTCCGGCTTGAAAATCCGAAACCTTCGGAATTTTTAACTCAATAGAACTTTTGACTGGGAGCTCCAAAAATGATGCAACCACATCCAGGAGACTCCCCTCACCTGCCTACACAACCTATTTTTGGATTAGCTCCAAAAACCAATTTTAGGTCGGTAGGTCAGGCCGCCACTCTTGCCGATCCGATAGTCCCGACAGGCGATCGATCGCCTACAACGCCCGTCGGACACTTGTGGTGCGACAAAGCAAAGCAAACCCAGCGTGAGATTTTGCAAACCAACAAAGCCATTACCAATTGACTCATCATCCTGAGATCGTGCACATATCCTCACGATATCCACAGTTTTCCATGCTTGGGGTAGCACCATGTTAATTAGTTGGGAATGTGAAGAGACGCGGCCATGCTTGGAAGTGATTTTTCATACCATCGTCCTTTGTTTGTCATAAATCTCTATCCATGCATGCACTAGCGTGCTCGGACTCATGCGACCGCAACCCTTTCCCGACGAGTTTTGTCGAGGCACTTGTCGGGTTCCTTCTTTGAGACCGTTGGTTTTCTAGGGTTTGGAATCTTGCTTGGTTGTCGGCCAGTCGAGGAAGAATTTGGTGCGCCCACTGCGTCGGCCCGAAGCTCCTCCGCTCTCGGCATCCCTCTCGCGCTTCAACACGAGGCGAGAGTTTTGTAAAAGGCTAGTTGAGTGTGCACGGGTTACATGCGAGGTGATTGGTGGTTAATTACTATCGTCCACACGAGGACATATCACAACTATCCATACCGGCGCCTACACTACTACGAAAAGCTCATCACGAGCGGTTCTAAACCATCATCACGCGACGGTTTTTGAGCGTCGGAATTTTATGTGCGTGATGACACGAGGTCATCACGAGCGGTTTTGGAACCGTGCACGTGAAAAAGGCTATCATAGGCGGTTCTATTCACGAACCGAAATGCGCGATATCTATTTTCCTGAGCGGTTGCGTGAATAATTTTCACGAGATGATTCTATTCACGAATAAATGCGTGATAGTCTATTTCACAGAGCGGTTCGTGAATAGAACCGTCGTGATAATCTATTTTCACGCATGGTTCTAAACAAAAAGCATGCTCGTGATAGTTACTATCACGCAGGCGGTTCTTGTTTAGAACCATCTGTGATAGTTTTTCTATGGCAAAAAAATGAAAATGGATTTTCACTTAGTGCAGAGCCTCCAGAGCCTCGCGAATGAATCGATATTGATTTTGATTGAACTTTTCGCTAACTTTCCCACAATAGCCATAGCATCACGGTAGCATCAACTCAATCCATTCACGAGCACTAAAAACAACACGGCATGCATCACCCACATTATAGTAGCATCAACTCAATCCATTCACGAGCACTAACACATCACGGTAGTAATCCACATCACGCGAAGTGGGGGAGTAGAGTGAGGTCGTGGGAGCTTGGGGTGTGCGAGGTCATGGGAGGCCGGCGATGAGGCGGGGCAAGGTGGAGGAGGTCGCAGGCGGCGAACTCGGGAGGGCCCAGGCGGCGAAGTAGAGGAGGTCGAGGCGGCGAGGTCGTGTGAGACCGCGACGATGAGGCGGTGCAAGGTGGAGGAGGTGTTGAGCGACGAACTTCGGGGAGGGACGGGACGGCCAGTAGAGGAGGCGGGCGGGAGGCGTGGGCCGGCGAAGCCGAGGCGGGGCGAGTGGAGGAGGCGCGGACGGCGAGCTCGGGGAGGCAGAGGAGAAATGGCGAGAGGAGAAAGCGAGAGGAGGAGATGGAGATGGCAAAGGAAGATGAATGACTTTGTTAATATAGAGAGATTTTGGAGCCCGCCATTAAGTGCAAATTTTCGTTTTCCGCCTAACGAAACAAAAGTATCACAGACGGTTCGTATCACGAACCGTCTTGATAAGCATCTCATCACAGACGGTTCTAAACCCTAAACCATGGTAAAAATCCAAACCATGGTAAAACCCTAAAATCACATACGGTTTTATACACAATGATTCCTTCTATGGCGCCTAAGTTGAACTAATGATTCCTTTTATTATCTTGTATTTATCAAGGAAGTTTCATAAGCCTTAGTTGGAACTTCTAAGCATTAGCGAGGCACCGGCCTTATAAGTTGATCGAGGGTGTCTGGGTTTGGTTGATTACTATCGTCCACTGGGACATATCACAACTATCCATACACGATCGCCCACCGGGACATATCACAACTATCCATACACGACGCCTACACTACTACGTAAAAGCTCATCACGACGGTTCTAAACCATCATCACGCAGCGGTTTTGAACCGTCAGATTTTTATGTCGTGATGACACGAGGTCATCACGAGCGGTTTTTGAACCGCTGCAGTGAAAAAGGCTATCATAGACGGTTCTATTCACGAACCGTTCGTGATAGTCTATTTTCGCGAGCGGTTCGTGAATAGTTTTCACAGATGATTCTATTCACGAATCGTCGCGTGATAGTTCATTTTCACGACGGTTCGTGAATAGAACCGCCTGCGCGATAGTCTATTTTCGCGATGGTTCTAAACAAAACCGCTGCGTGATAGTTACTATCACAGACGGTTCTTGTTTAGAACCATCTGTGATAGTTTTTCCTATGGCAAAAAAAATGAAAATGGATTTTCACTTCGTCTGGAGCCTCCCGAGCCTCGCGAATGAATCTGATATTGATTTTCAGATTGAACTTTTCGCTAACTTTCCCACAATAGCCATAGCATCACAGTAGCATCAACTCAATCCATTCACAGAGCACTAAAAACAACACGGCATGCATCACCCACATTATAGTAGCATCAACTCAATCCATTCACAGAGCACTAACACATCACAGTAGTAATCCACATCACAGAGCAACAGGGGGGAGTAGAGAGAGTGAGGTCGTGGGAGCTTGGGGTGACGAGGTCATGGGAGGCCGGCGACGATGAGGCCGGGGCAAGGTGGAGGAGGTCGCAGGCGACGAACTCAGGGGAGGACGGGGCGACGAAGTAGAGGAGGTCGGGGGCGACGAGGTCGTGTGAGACCGGCGACGATGAGGCCGGTGCAAGGTGGAGGAGGTCGCAGGCGACGAACTCAGGGGAGGACGGGACGACGAAGTAGAGGAGGCCGGGGGCGACGAGGTCGTGGAGGCCGACGCCGACGAGGTCAAGAGGTGGAGGAGGCCATGACGGCGAGCTCGGGAGGCCAGAGGAGAAATGGCAGAGGAGAAACGGCAGAGGAGGAGATGGAGATGGCAAAGGAGAAGATGAATGACTTTGTTAATATAGAGAGATTTTCGGGAGCCCGCCATTAAGTGCAAATTTTCGTTTTCCCGCCTAACGAAACAAAAGTATCACAGACGGTTCGTATCACGAACCGTCTTGATAAGCATCTCATCACAGACGGTTCTAAACCCTAAACCATGGTAAAAATCCAAACCATGGTAAAACCCTAAAATCACATACGGTTTTATACACAATGATTCCTTCTATGGCGCTAGTGAACTAATGATTCCTTTTATTATCTTGTATTTATCAAGGAAGTTTCATAAGCCTTAGTTGGAACTTCTAAGCATTAGCGAGGCACCAGCCTTATAAGTTGATCAGGGGTGTCTACGGGTTTGGTTGATTACTATCGTCCACCTGGGGACATATCACAACTATCCATACACGACGCCTAGCTGAACTAATGATTCCTTTTGTTATCTTGTATTTATCAAGTAAGTTTCATGAGCCTTAGTTGGAACTTCTAAGCATTGGCGAGACACCAGCCTTATAAGTTGATCAGGGGTGTCTACGGGTTTGGGTTCATCTTTGAGGTGATCTTTAGTTAGCTTCATTACTTGTGTGGCTTGACATACACTAAAGTAACCTATCACACTAGGTTGATCCTTAGCTCTAACATCTGCCGACGTCTACTTCTAGTTAAGTAGATAACTACTCATTCCCTAGGTAAGGCTTATGTGTTTTTAATCTACCTACTTCTTGTTCAGTGATTACTATTGGTGATATGCCCTAGAGGCAATCATAGAGATGATTGTATCACGCCTACTGCACAGCGGCAGGGGGGCATATGCTAAACACTGATCATCATACTTAAGTTTTTGAAAAATCTTAGTCAAGCCTAGAAGATGTTTATAAGATGATTACTATTTAAATTCACCTTGAAAGTTTTACTACTTAACAATTTCGATCCAGTTGGTCGACAATGCAAAGATCATGAAGATTATGCAAAGATCATGATGATCATGACTAAATATTGAAAATATTTGTCAAATCCCTATAGTGCAAAAATCCCATAATGAATTTATATTACTTTGTGGTGGTGCAACCATCTATTGGTGGTCGCCTTAGCAGACCTTGGTAATTACTTCTACCAACCATTCAGAAATTGTTGCACTATATGAAGCCTCATGTGAATGTGTTTGGCTCAAACGTGTGATTAGTCATATCGAGAAGTCACGTGATATTAAATTCGTCGATACCCCCACAATTATTTATGAAGATAATTGTAATACCCCGAAAGTGAATCGACTTATTAGAAGAAGTTTCGGAAGAGGGAGCTAATCGAAAAATCAGAATTTATCTTTTCTTGGGGAGTTTTGATGTGTTTTCACGGCAACCTGGGCTTTGGGCCACAGCCCAAGTGGCCCAAGGGGGGCCGCCCAAGAGGGGGGTGCCTTCCCCCCAAACCCTAGCCGCCACCCCCTCCTCTCCTCCCCTCTCATTCCAAGCAGCCACCCCCTCCACTCCATCCCGTTTGGCCGCCACTTCCTCCTCCAACCGGCGCCATTGCTGCTCCTTGACACCATATCGCTGCTGTGGTGCCGCCTCCAGTGTTCCCCGGTGGTGCTTCTGAAGGATCCCTCCGAAGTTGCCTCCTCCCACCATCGTCACCGGCCGATCGTCGTCGTCGTTCTTGGCCGGCCTTGGAAGAGAGGAAGAAGGGGAAGGGAGGGAGGTCTTCGGAAGGCAGATCAACGTCCTCCTACGGGCCTACAAGGGTAACGAGGACTCCCATTCGCTGTTTGATTCATGAAGGATGAGCAATCGATTCGATTTGTTTGGATAGTTTTGCATCAATTCTGTCCAGTGGGTTGTGCGCCCCGTTTCGGTATCTTATAAGCCGAATCTGGTATTTTTGTCTCCTAGAGTTTTGTAGCCCTGGTTTTTATCTTTCTATATCCACCAAGATCACGAGATTCTGTCTTACGGTTTAGGAGATATGAATTATTCTTTGCGCACTGTTCTGTCTGTCTGACGAGAAGAAACTGTCTGTTTGCACATTTGTTTTGACCTTGTTAATGTAAGATTCAGAACTTCCACCCAACTAGGTTTTTGTAGAATTTTTAATAATATTTTCAGATTTATAAAGAACACCTCCATTGGATCTGTAGAGTGAAAGTTATGCCATGTTCTTTACTACTGATATGTAGTCTGGACAGATGTCTGTAATACATTTTCAATCTTTGTTAGCCGATTGTCTTTACAGAATTAATGAAACTTGTCAACTTGAGTTTCGTAGCCTAGCCTAGTTCGTTAAGATTCATTGAGCACTAGTTTCACATCATTCCGAGTTACAGATCTTTAATTATGATTTTCTCGTACTGTTGCCCAGTAAAGCTGTAAGCTGGCTAAATAGTTTTATTGTCGGTTTGATCCCGTTGATTATATTGGATGGTTAGAGGGTTAGGGTAAGACACTTGTGGCTGTGTCAACCCTTGTTATCCTTATTCCGAATATATGTTTGTGTAGGCGATGAGTGGATGAGCACCTTCGTTGCCTCCTAGCACGCCACAAATACGGAAGGCAAGTACAATGTGTTAAGACATATTGATTTCTGTTGAATGTTGTTAATGCGATGTTTCTTCTATGATCCATGTTCATACTTCATGTTATACAGTTGAAAGTTGTTGATACGATGCTATTTCAATGATCCATGATTCATACTTCATGACATATATTCGTTCTTAGTTGATAATCCATATGATTGAAAGAGGTGACACCCATTGCATATATTCATTCCATTATTGTATTGTTCGTGTTCCGCCCACGGAGTGGAATTGTTAAGACCCATCAATTCCAAAGATGGGCACGTAAGACCCACCATTCCAATGTGGGCAATTTGGACACCGTATGAAACGTTCTTCATACGGTGATTGGATCCGGACTTTGTTAAGTCACGGGTTTAAGTGAGCACCGACGGTGTGTCACTCGCTATACCCCAGTATGAGCATGTGTGAGTCCTTTCCCTTCAATGCACCCATTCATTCCATTCATACTCATAAGTGTTTAGAGATAAGTTCATCCTTTGTATTGAGATTGAATAGTTCATAACCTTGAATGTTCAATTGTTTATCAGATTTACGAGTTTCGACTCATTCTTGTTTTCTTTATTTATTTAGGTGATCGTTGATGATGACTCTATCGGGAGGGAATAGACTTGCACAAATCACACAGTTCACTACATTTTACTTTCATTAATAGTGTCGAGTATGTCTTTCAGTTGTTAATTGAGGAACTGTAATAAATAAGTTTTCTACTGCATGATATTTCTCTCCACGTTATGTCTTCTTGTCAAATGATGCTAGTGGATCACTTCAATTATTTCTTGATTCTGTTTGATGAATTCACTCTTTATTCCTGCTATGCTACTATTAAAGTTGGTCCCCTTATGTACTTAGACGAGTTAAAGTTTAAATTCTTTCGCAATTTGGTTGTATGTTAGTCCTTTAGGTAACATCTTGACTTCTGAATAGCCAGGGTGTTACAATAATGTTGTTTGTGTTTCAAAAATGCAAACGATTTAGGTTAAAAGTAATATCACGAAGCATATTGCTCTCAAAATCTTCTATCCTCGTGAACTCCAGAAGAACAATGAGGTGAAGATTCTGCAAACTAAGTCTTGTGAAAATCTGGCTGATCTATTCACTAAGTCTGTGCCTACGTCCAGTTTCCAACGATGTGTTCGTGATATTGGAATGAAACGGCTTGGAGAGTTGCGAGGATCGGGGGGAGAATCCCCGGAATCATAATCCACTTAAGGTCCCGAAGTTTTATCTTAATCCTAAAGATTAACTTAGAAGGTAGAGATATTGCACTCTTTTTCCCTTAGTGAGTTTTTCCTGAAAATTTCTCATATAAAGTTTTTTAACGAGACAACGATACAATACTGCTTGCGGATGCAATATACTCTTTTCTCTGATCATTTTTTCTCACTAGTTTTTAGGAGAAGTTTTTAATAAAACATGTACATGACATGATATTCGTCTAAAGAAGACTGTTAAGAAATACTGGATTAGAGATTGATAGGTATAATACCAAAACTATCATCGGTGAATTTTAGTGTTTAAATAGAATTTTTTGTACTTAGAAAGACCACATATTTATCTCTCTTTGTCTATTATTTATTATTTTGTGATCGGTTGATTTCATCCGAGGACGACTATATTCTTCATCAGCACCAACCTAGCCCGCCTTATCGAAGAGGCGCTGGGGCCAACTGTCAGCCACGTCGCGCATCTCCCACCTCCTTCTCGATCCCTCTCTCTCGCTCGCCTCCCTGCGGCTGCCATGGCGGCCACGCTCCTCCGCCGCGCGCTCCATCTCCGCCGCGTCCTCCCCTCCCCTTCCTCCCTATGCCCCCCGCCGCCTCTGCCCATCACCTCTTCTCCACCTTCACCTTCACCGCCACCGCATCCCAGCAGAACACCGCTACCACCACCATCGACCTCTCCTCCGACGAGAGCCGCCGCCGCCTCATCAACAGGTACTAACGCATCTTCTTTCCCTCCTTCCTCTCCTTTACTCCCTCCACTCCATCTCCATCTTTGGGTCACCGAGGAGGACGGTTCTTGAGTGATAGGCCATGTTTGAGTGCGTGCAGGCTGGTGTACAGGAGCAAACAGAGGGGGTTTTTGGAGCTGGACCTGGTGCTCGGGAGCTGGGTCGAGCAGCACATCCACTCCATGGACCAGGCCAACATCGGCGCCCTGCTCCAAGTCCTCGACCTCGTAATCCACCTGCTTGCCTCGTCCCTCCTTTGGTTGTTCTAGTTCGTCATCTAATTGTTCTGCTGTGTAACCCTGTTGCTTGTTCTAACATAGATCAATCAGCTAGTTGAGATTACTGCTGAATAACTGTTTGTTCCTCCTGGTCTTCTCAATTTGCAATCTGTGTTTACCCTTGGCCGAGTCAATTGGTCCCAAGCCATTCCACCAGCTTGGTTGTGTTCTGTACAGGTTAACAATTTTTAGTAGGAATACGGGATTATTGGACTTCACTCCTGTATGTTCCATGTACCTATTCACAAAGTTCACTAGCACTGGAGGTGTTCTTGTGGAGTACATATCGTGTGCACGTACACTATTTCGTGGACATATGCTCATGAGACATCGAGCCGTCCATCCAGCGATCCACGATCGTCCTCTCACCCACCTTCCATTTATGCCACATTTGCGAAAACCCCTTCTAGTCGATTTCAGGCGGGGTTTAGCAAATGTAGCGTAAGTGGGAGGTGGGTGCAGGACGGTCGTGGATCGTTGGATGGACGGCTCAGATATCTCATATGCATATGTTCACGAAATGGTGTATGTGTACACGATATGTCGCCGTTCTTGTGGCAGCATTGTAGATAGAGTTATTTCTTTAAATCCAGTGGTGGAGCTAGAAGAAAATACGAGTGGCGGCACACTCAGTTGGGTTGCTGCAGGCTGCAGAATTTAGCCCACTGAGATGAGTGGGGGCACACTCAGTTGGCCAAGTGGGGATGGTGAAAATTTGGGCCTTATAGTTACGGACCAGAAATTGAGTGGGGGGCTTGTGCCCCTACTGGGCCCTACGTGGGTCTGCCCTGTTTAAATCCCATAACTTGCAATTGCATGCTGCAAGTGCAAGAGTAGTTTGATGTTCATAGGTCGCTTCACAAGGTTTTGACTAGAAAATCATTCGTATCTTATGTTCAGGATTTACTTCTGTGCCACTGCCAACCATTCTCAAAAGCACATGCTTATTGAGAATGTTGTCCCACTGCAATGTTATCTGCTTCTGTTGGAAACCGCTGCATAATCAAGCTGCGCTAAATTTTGCCCTGCTTTTATGATACGCAATCTCCAAAATCATCATTTCCGACATGAATTGAGCATGGCACACAAAATGGCTAGTTTGGTGTGGCTGAGCTCTGACTATCCAGGCTATGTCTGCACGAGTTAGTTTCATGATTAACAAAATTATATACCAATTTCAGCCCATCAAGCTTTTGTATTGTATCGTTGACATCCCTCAAGATTAGTTCTTCTATGCATCCTCGCCTCCTCGGGCAATTGCAGTTTCTAGCATCTTAAGATACTTCCAGATTTTACAGTGATTTTACCTTTCTCAGCTTGCTAGAAAATCATTTTTTATGTAATCTGGATATAACCTTTCTTTCTGAACTCTCAAGTGTAGAGTATGTTTCTTACCAGTTGACATCTAGTGCTATTTTTATTTTAGCCCTTCACTGTCAGCTGCTCGAAAATAATTCATTCAGCCAGTTACTTTTAAGTTTGCTGAGCTTCTTTAATAAATTCATTACGGACTTACGCTCCATCCCCACCCCCCTCAATTCCATACTGCTGACCCCACCACAATTGTTCACAATTGTTATATTAATGATTATAAGTCTGGACAGCTTATGTTTTGAACTGAAGCATAAAGTAGTATGGACTATTGGACTGGGCCGCTGATTTGATACTAACATGAGCTGCGATTTTCCTTCCAGCCATTTGTCTGCCTCAAACAGTCAAACCATACCTTTGATGGATCAGAAATATTTCATTTTTAACCATAATAGCAATCACACTTAACACTTTGTCATATCTGATGTTATACAGTGTTATTACATAATGTATCATTAGATGCTTCATTAGACAAGTGTTATGACTTCAGACCATCAATTGCAAATGGACACAATATATCAATAGCATCAAATCCTACTCATACATTTTCGTCTATACAGTTGAAAGGCAATTGCCAACAGCCAATGACAGTGAACCTTTTGGTCCCAACTCCCATGGTCATCAAAGGATCCCTTTGTTCTGTATACTGTTTTACATTTGCAGATTGGTTCTAATTCTAGAACTGTTTGATTCTTCAGGAGAATCCAGATTTGTGGAAATGGCTTACCGGTCAAGAGCAACCACCAGAGGCTTTAAATTCTAATCCTGTATGTCATACCGCAGATAACCTTCTTCTGTCCCTCTGATTGCTTCTGTACTGAACAATTTCTGTTCAAATAGGTATTTGTTGCTGTTAAATCGAAGATCACGGATAACTTGACCAAGCACGCTTCTCCAGAGACCCGATCAGCGCCTGGTCAGCCATGGGTGAGAGGGTGGGATGACAAGAGGGCATAGATGGACCTAAGTACGAAATCAGTGATCAGATGCTTGAAAGAAGTATGGTAATTTTATGTCTTAAATAAGACCCTCTTTCTTTTTCGCCTTGTGTATGACGCTTGTGTAGAATAAAGTAAATCTGGCACGTATGTGTCATCATCGAATGATTTGGAGAATTGGGGTGTCAGTGTGGATTTTTGTTAATAATGCTTTTGTTGTTACCATTGAAGAGAAAGGAAGAGTTGTGGTATTTGGTAACGGGGTAACCAATTGGTTATGCACAAATCAAGTAAGGATGGTGAAAATTCCTAATTGGTTATGCACAAATCACTGGCACATTTCCACTAAATTTAATTATTGTAAAACATGAAATTTTAGATATCACACTATGCATTGTAGGATCGGTGTATAAGTAAGGAAGAATGAACTAGCTGTGCAATAAATACAGTAAGCATTGCAACAGAAACAATTCTTATGCTGTTATATGGATGTTAATCGTGTCGTGTGATGTACAAATCACTTATTCCACTTCTCATACACTGAAGAACGAAACAGATCACTCTTACAAACAGATGAACGAATGAAAGAATAGCATGATCTAACTTTGGGGTTATGGTACATGAGAGCACCGCACAAAAGAGAAATCTTCATTTTAATATGAACACGATGGGCCTTGCAGCACGAAATCTTCAGAGAAGAAAGGAAATATCACTTTTGGCATGTTGAAGAACCTAAGAACCAGCTGAGGCTTGTGCTCGGATCACCATTTCTTCAGTAGTAGTCCCTATAATCTCATTTGCACGCTTCAATGGAACGCATACGACTCTCCCGATTGAGTCCTGAGTAGAGAAATTTATTGCAAGAATCAAGAACTTTGGAATAGACCAAGGGTTAGAGATTTTGAGGTGAACAAGTTCGAACTACATATTTAAATAAAAGCACTGCTCAGTTATTAGATAAGATGCTGTTGTACTACTTTTGCATTAGTTATAACTCAGAAGATTACTCAGTAGAGAGGCTATTTTAATTGGAATTTTCACCATTTTAATTAAGAATCTTACCCGAGAAACAATCCCAAGCTTCTCTAGCTTCTTCACAGCATCAACAACATCAAAATTGCACTCCACATCAAACTCTTCCTTAATGAGCTGTTCACAACGTAAATCAAGATCCTGCAATGAACAAGTAAATAAAATACTGCAACTTCAGCAAAACTCATATGTCAAAAGTCCTAAGAACATGTAAGTAAATATGACTTCTTTGTGTAAACTCTCCATCAAGGTTGTCACGGCGCTCTGGCAAGTCGCGGCGAGCCCGGAGCGCCAGGACGCCTAGGCGCCCGCCATGGCGAGGGTTAGACGGTGGAAAGAGGCAAAGCAGAGTAGCACAAATACCATGTAGCAACACAAATCAGAGCAGCACAGAAGGAATGAGCACACAAATAAGAGGCTCAGAGTAGCCGACAGCATTCCAAACAAGCGGAGCAGAAGGCAACAACGCAAGAAGCAGAGCAGTGGCAACGCAGGAGGGAGAAGCAGCAGCACAGGAGGGAGGAGCAGCACCAGCAGCGCAGGAGGGAGGAGACGGAGGAGCAGCAGCAACGCAGGAGGTAGGAGGGAGGAGAGGGAGGAGCGGCCTGCGCTAGGGGAGGAGCAGCGGCGGCAGCGCAAGAGGAGAAGCAGCGATGTGAACTGACCTAAGTGAGGTGACCTCAATGGAGGCGGCGCCGGTGGGCGTGGATGGCGATCAAGGGAGGGGGGGACGGAAGTGAGCTGCTGTTTTCCCCCTCCAAGACCCCAGATCTGTCTCTCTGCTCCTTCAAGCGTCGCCGCAAAGGAGCTCGGCGTCCCCCTCTGGCCGACTGGACGCCAAGGCGTCGACTAGGCGTCACCTAGTCGACACTATGATAACCCTGCTCCCCATTTAATATACTTGGGGCAGGAGCCATGCAGCATAGTTCTATAAAGAAGGTAATATTTGCCAGAATAACATCTATATTTCTAAACACATAAAGTTTAATTAGATGGAAAACATTCCATAGCTTGTAGTGTGAGGCTGTTCTGCTGCCTATATGATGAAGAAAAAAAAGGTATTCTGACAGTCAAATAATGGAAGTTAGCAAATCTGATGTTGCAGAGAAATTCAGGTAACTTAATTTCTGTCAAGTTTCAGATGAAACAGAGAAAGAACTGTGTAACTAGACAGTCTAGACTACAGGAAAAATATGGTTGTGGTGGAAATGTAGTGAAAACATAAGGTTTTTCAAAAGCATTAATGTGAACGAGAAATGAAGGAAAACAATGGATATGGATAGCTGAAGTAGTCAATAGAAGTTAGTAGCATACTAGCATGTAGACATGCTTACTTGTATAGTTGCCTTTCCTTGCTCCATCAATATATAGTAAGAAACAATGACCTCTTTAACCTGCACAGAAGTTTACGATATGTCAGTGGTATATACAGGACAAGTTACACATATAGCAAGAGAAGTCCTTAGTGGCTCCATACTTCTTGCTGGATCACATCATCGCATAAGTGCAGAAGTGTTCCTTTCCCACTATCAAGCTGCTTATCATACATTGATTTTGTAATCAAATTTTGGTAAGTTACCATATTAGCCTGAAATCTGTTTGACAAGACACATTTATCTTATATTAGTACCAGGAAATAGGTCATGTTGATACACAATTGATATTATCAAATGATACGTGATCGAAACAAATTTTCTTATGATGGATACTATAAGTTAAATCACTTACGTGAAGTAGATTTTAGCACAGTATCCTATCAAACCAGACAAAATAGCTATGACAACCCATATATCAGCCTTTGGCATTTCAAGGGAACCTATTAGAGTGACCTGAAAAGACAAGGCTATTCAGATGCTCAAAGATTAACTCAGCAGCAGCATGTCTGGTATCCAAATCATCAGACACATACCAAACCAATCACAGCGGAAATAAGAAACTTGACCCAATCCATTGGCGTTAAACTAGGGTTCTTCTTCTCTGGCTACAGCATAAATACTATTATCAGGTACACACAAAAAACAATAAACAGAACCTGCCAAAAACTGCTGAAAACATCAAATATGAAATGCAGTTCAGGCAACCTATATTACCAGAACTAATTCCATATCAGCCATTGGGATATTCTTAAAATGCTTTACAAATATTCCTCGATCCGGCTTAGTTTCTGTGCTAGCCTTCCTGTAATGTTACAATCAGAGTAAGCAACTATGTCAATGTGTCCACACTGAAGATAAGAACTTGCTTCATTATTTAAGCAGGAAAGTGAAAAGATGATTCACAGCAAATTACCTATATACCACGATCATCCTTTCAAATGTAGGCTCTTGAATTGTCATTTGTCTTAGTAGATTCCTTATGCTGCCGTGAAATGGAAAAAACACACATCAGATAGTAAGTTCAATTTTAGTCTGCAAAAAATTACGGTGAGGGCGAGCCCTAATCTACAACCTCAGCTCCATTTTTTCTAGGCGAATGCGCTCAACATAGAGGTCTGCTTCTTCTGCTTCTTCATTAGCTTCATCAGTCTTCTTTGCGTCTTTCTTGGACCTCGATTGCCGTTTCTTATAGAACAATCTATCAATCCTGTCGTTAAAACAACAATGCATCATTTTGGTGCATTACCATTTTAAAGAAAATTTTCCCTTTATCAAAGAAAAACATGAAGTTGATATCGGATCACACTATCATACCTTGTGACTCTAAGCAATGACCTCCAAACTCGAGATATGATTACATCCACTTTCTCCAGGAAGAAGTAATCAGTTGTCCGGTCGATTCCAATGCCCCGACGGAAGACAATATACTACAAAGGTGTGGTGGTTGTGATTATAATTAATATAAAAGATTATGCAGAACTGGAACGAGTGTCGAATCTAACTTTCACATCCTCGTGAGTTACGGTTAGCAAGTAAAAACTGCTTATGAAATCATTAGAACAAAAAAAGCTGGGTTTTTCCATTTTTATTTGTTTTGGTTTGTATAGATGTGGCATGCTGTTCATAATCAGCAGTGTAAGTGTGTAACATAAGTAAAATGTACAATTCGTGCTCCTTAAAGTAAATGATGGATACATCTAAAAAAAGAGAGTAAATGATGGATACCTTATCAGCGAATGCTGGTAGATTATTATGTGGGTGCTCTTTAAAGTACCTCGTCAACAACTTCTTATCTACCTATAATGGTTCAATAAACTAGTTAAGCAAGTGAAGTAGATCGTCATGTGAGCATACACTGTTATGATTCTCTATTTAAAATGTTACAAAAGTAGCTTCAGACCTTGGATTCATCAACTTGGATTGGAAGGTTCAAAAGATACTGACCAGACTGGGCTACTTCATACTCTTCATCAGATAGCAACTTGAAGTTGCTCTTTTCCATTATCTAGTTGAGACCACGAATATATTTGGGAACAGAGGGATTATTAGTTATTGTCAGATAAAATCTCACAAATCACATATAGTAGTATGAGAAGGTATAGATAGTGGGCCAACCTGAAAAAGGTACGTTAAGAAATTGAGTTCAAGAGTGTCAATCTCATCTGATGTCAGGCTCTGCTGCTCCAAACTCTTCTCACCATAAACAGGGTCAAATAGGGCATACAATTGCTGAATCACAGCACAAAACATTAAGCTAAAAGAAACTTTTGACTAACTGGGAGACAGCTATAAAGTAATAAAAGAACAGAAGAGAGAAAGGGTACCATTAGATCCTCAAATTGCAGAAGATACCAAGCACGGATAGTGTACTCCACCCTCCTACATAGCTTCATGAACGCTGCACGGTCATTGTCATGCTCTGAAGAGTAAATTCGGAGCATGTGTGAATTATGGGAATATAAATAAAATCAGACCATTTCGAGTCCACAGTTCCACATAACATAATTTCACACAGACAGTTATTTAAAAAACAAGAGACATTGTTCACTCTATAACAAATATTCAGGATTGCCAACTGAACCAGATATTTACAAAAAAAAGAGATGTTTTCAATGAGGCAGAAACGAACCGTAACCAATGCAATCATGCAACAAAACTCGAAAAAAATGATATGTTTTCAGTGAAGCAGAAACGAAAGGATCGCGCTGGAGATCACGCAAAAAAAAAAAAAACTAGATATTTACAAAAAAGAAAAAAAAATCCACACACGAAAACATAAATAAAAAAAAGACACCACACTGATCCTTCATTTAACACGGGCATTAAAACATAGTATCAGTAACTGCAATTACTAGAACTCTAACAACAAGATGAATATAGAGAATCACACGATGGATTCCTCCTAAAGAACCAACTATCAATAATCGCCAATGGCCCTTTCTTCCTCTGGAAATTAAGTAAAACTATTTCCAATTAACGCCCCTAGGTCAAAAGCTACCAAAGTATGCTCACTTTTCTCCTATTTGCAAGAACTCGTTGCAATCAATTAACACCTCTAGATCCCGTTGTCGCAATGCAAAGAACCAAAAAAAAAAAAAACTAACCAACGATCAGACAACGGGATACAGGGATATCATTGCCGATGACCCAACCACGATACGATCGCAGCCCTCAGAATTGCAGCAAACATAGCAATTTTCTCTCCCATTTTCAAGAAAAAGGGAGTTCATGGCAATGAGCGCAACCAAAACCAAACGATCCATCGATCGAACCAAGCCAAGAACGAAACAGAGACGGATTGACAGCAATACCGATGAGGTAGGCGAGCTTCATGACGAGCTTGGGCTTGAGGATGGGGATGACCGACTCCCTCTCGAGCCGTATCACCTCCTTCACCACCCCGTCCTTCTTCTCCTTCCCCTTGGCCTCCATCGCCGCCGCCGGCCCGGGTCCTTGCCCTTTCCCCTCCGCCTCCTCCATTGGCCTAACTGGCCGGAGCAATGTATAGGAGAACCGACCGGAATTCGAACCTTGGAATCGAAGGAAGGGATGGAGTCGGGTTGCGGAAAGAGAGAAAGCGATCGATAATGCGAGGAGAAGAGAGAGAGAGAGAGAGACAGCGCGCCTTTTGTGAGTTGTGGCACGAGCGGCCGGTTGCCAACCCAAGAAATTTACAAGCTTGGTCTCTCGTGCGCTCCGTTAGAATGCAGACGTACTCTATTTAGACCTAATGTACACGTACTCGGATCTGTGGTTTCTCATTTCTCAATCTTACTAGTTTTTTGGTATAAAAAAGAGAGAATCGCCCTTTTCGATTACTATTATCATCCTCCAAACAATCTAAAAAGAAGAATGAAACAAAAATGACCAAAAATGGAAACAAAAATGAAAAAAAAAGCCTCGACAACTGGAACGCTAGAATTTTATAGAAATTTTTCAGGAATTTCACATGAGACAATTCAACTCTCATTAAAAAAAATTAGAAAAAAAAAATCCCCGCAGGGCCTGCAAATTATCCAAGGGAATCGATGGCATTAGCAATGGCCTAAGCTCGGACGCTCTCCAACTATTCTAAACTTGTAATTGGATAGATGTCCATCGACTGATATAAACAACAAAACACCCACTCAAGTCATTCTACGTTGCAGTATCTGATTATTATTTTTGGTAGTATTTTCTTTTCTCCGGCCTCCAGGTGACGAGTGAAAACGGGCACATGATTTGTAAAATTGCACTGCAGTTCACCGAGCTTTTGCGTGCGTGCGTCTAACGGCTCGCTAGAGCCTGCATATACGCGCGTCGGCGCGTGAGGATGTACCGCCACGGCGGCGTCGAGGCCGCGCATGGCGCGCGTGTGGCGGCTGCTTGAGCCGGCCGTCCGCGTCGAGCAGGAGGCTCTCGGGCTATGGCTTTTCGACGTCCCGCGCGCGCGCGCGCAGACATCTCCGTGACGACGAACGCCCGGGCGCGCGCGCGCGCGGGTGACCTCCCGGCGCAGCCGCTCCGCTCCACCGTCCGCCGCAGCCTCGTCCATCACCGTTGACGCTCTCCCCGGTTCGTGGTGGCCACTGAGCGTGGTTTTCGACGGGGACATTGGGTTGAGGAGGCGGACACGCACGGTGCAAGGAAACGTACGGCCCACTGGATCCGTTGCTACGTTTCTCCGTTCTAGCGCGGTGGGGTGGGTCGTGGTGGTGCGCGCGCTCGGGACAACGGGAGGCGTCACGGGCAGGGTTAGTTTAGTCCAAACACCAAAATGCTTTGCCTTCTTCGAACATTTGTAACCACATTAATTGCCGGGACACGTTTCAGCAAACACACGCACCCCTTGCTTGGACAGGTTAAAAAAAAAGAAAAAAAAAATCATTTGACGCATCTAAACTCTTTCAAAAATTCAAAAATCAACTTTGAACTACAAAGTCACACATTCGACACCTTTAAATTTTTAAAACCGTTCACTTTACCCTTCAACCCAATCTAAAATGGTTTTGATTGACATGGATGCTACATCACCCAATATATCATTTAACAAATCACTAAATAAAAAGAGAATGAAGGGCCCACATGTTAATCCCTTCTTAACTTCTTTTTCCCCTCTCCCTCCTCATCTTCTTCTTCTCCTTCGGTTGTTGGAGCCTCCTCCGCTCACCCCGCATCGCTCCCTTCCGACGAAGACGGCTAGCAAAAGCGCCCCCATGCTCACCTCACCGAGCTCCCAATCCGCGCGAGCCTCGTGCTACTGCCTCCCTCCTCCAGCACCTCCTTCCCGCCTTGCCCGTAGCCCTATTGTTAGGATTTGTGATGATCCGACCACAACTTCTGCGATTTCCAGTGGATTTGGGGGAGATTGACAGAAGCAAACCCTAGACTACTTTACTCTACGAGACAACTAAGAATATACTCCATCAAAACTACCTCATTTACTCCAGTTCTGGGTATATATACCCGAAAGTTTTACAGATGAAGTAAAGAGTGAAACTGAATTTAATGACTTACAAGGTAGACTGAATTTAACAATGTAAATGACAATGAAAATGACGTCAACAGGCAAAACCAAGTTACTACATCACTCGTACGCTGTCGGGTCTTCTTTACTCGTACGCCGTCGGATCTTCTTTAAGTTGAATTCTTCAGTTCTGATACGAAGCTGGCAGCTAAGATGTAGTCGACGGAGCCTTACCCTTGGCGCCGACTTGCGAATTGAGCCCAACTCGGTCTGTTTCTGTAACATCCCAATTTTCAGAGCTTTAAAAATCTTTTAAACAATGGTATTAAGAAAATTCACCATTTGGATTTATTTGAATTTTAATTTAAAAAGCTTAATATGGACTTTAAGGATAAACCGATTTAATGAGCTTAATCCCAACATTAACAATTGCCAAAATTATTTTATTTAGATTCCATATGCTTGGTTATATTTTACAGAATTTTCTAGAATTTTTTCAAGATCATTTGCTATTTTCCATGGCTTATTTGAATTTCTGCTATTTTCTAAAAACGAAAAACTAATTTAAATCTCCAAGCGATCGTTGGGCGAATCTCCGGCCCAACACCGCTCATCTCGCCCATCTCTCGTGGCCGTCCGATCGGATCGGACGGCGATCTCGCCACGCCTGGCGCCTCGCCTCCCGTCATCGCCCGGTGGACCCCACCGCCGTCCTCGCCGCCTTCTTCTCATGGACGCTGCCAGCAAGAACCGCCATTGGCGGTCAACGCCGAAGCCCACGCGCGGGCGCCTCAACCTCCCGATCCCTCGCGTGTGCGCAGCACGACTCGCGCCCCGCCGCCACGAACCCCAACCTTCTTCTCTCCTTCTTCTCCGCGTTATGCGCCTGAAGCCGCAACCGCCGCCCACGACCTCCACGCCACGCCGCCGGACCTCCCGGTGCCCTATAAAGGAGAGCCCCGCGCCCGTCGCGTCACCGATCCCAAAGCCGCCACCCACTCTCTCTCTCGCCTGCTCGCGGGAATCGAGATTTCCCGCCGCCGGCCGAAGGCTTGAGCTTCGATTGCGCCGCCTCGCCGCCCGCGTCGTCGTAGCCGCCACCGTTGGATTCGCCGTGACGCCGCTGGCCGGTGCTCACCTCGCATTCGCCGGAGGAGCCTCTAACGCCGCCGCCGTCGAGCCTGCACCTCCTCCGCCAAAGCCTCGCCACGGCCGCCGCTGCCCCGGAGCACCGGGAGCACACCCTAGGTTCGCACTGGCGCCCTCTACCCACCGGTACCACCCACCTCACCGAGAGCTATCGTCGCGGAACCCTTGGTCCCGTCTTGCGCCGCCTCGCCGCCGTCCACGTCACCTCCACTCACCGTTTCGCCTCCGTGGCGCATGCGCAGGCGACCACGTGGCGCGCGTCGGCGCCGCACGCGCGCGCGAGTGCGCCACCTCAGCCCCAATCCCTGGTCCAGTGGCTCGGTGGACTTAGTCCACCGTGAGCCGGGTCACTGACATGTGGGTCCCACATGTCAGTTATTTCTTTAATTATTTAAATTCCGGGAAAATCCTTCGCTGACGTCATGCTTGCGCAATAATCCGATTTTTCTATTAAAAATAATTCGAATTCCAAGAAATCCTATTTTAGGTTTTTCTTTTGATTCAAACTTTGAAACCTTATAACTTTTGCATCCTAACTCCAAATCCATCCATTCAAATTTCTAAATTTGTATAAAATCAAGATCTATTTATTGGAGATTTTTAATTATTTTTATCAGAGTTATTTACTTCTATTATTTATTTTTCTTGTTGTTGCTTCGTTACATTTGTAGACTTCACGATACTTCGGAAGGTTTGAGGAAGAAGGAGCTTTCCAAGACCAAGACCAGCACTTGAACCTATTCCAAGGCAAGCTATACCCTTGACCATTTTGCTTCCCAGCTTTTATAAAAGTATTTTAATTCAAATTATCGATCTTAATTTTAAGTATTTATTTAAAAGCTTTTGGGTGCGAGAGTTAATCCCAAATTGTTATGCCATCCTTGTTAATTGCTATGTCCCGATTCCTTGTCACCTTAGTTGGTATTTAGTTGGTAATATGGTAGCACCAACGTGGGTTGGTTAGTTGCGTATTAGATTGCTTAGCCAGCCACGAATCACTTGTCATGTATACTTTTTATAAATTGACTAAGTGAATATGAGACTATGTGAACAAACTGTGTGTACTATGTGTCTTTGTGGCATATGTTGCACTTAAATCAACGAGGTGGTAAAAGGATTTGACCGAGGCAAGGGGTGGATACTGTGTGAAAGGGTGGACTGTGTGGACTGTGTGAATAATATTAATCTGTGTGTCTATGTGGTTTGGTTAGCTGGAAGTCTTGCCTTGGTCAATTAAGGACCTCACCATGTGCGTCATTGAACTGAGCTTCCTGTACGACCACATGCCTGTTTAAGATGGGCCTAGCATAGTAAGATAAGGTATCTGAATTGCTTTGTTATGCTTAGTGTTAGCTACACTAAGTGTATCTTGTGGGTAAAGTGTACAAACCTCTGCAGAGTGTAACTTAATCTATTCGAATAGCCGCGTCCGCGGTCATGGACAATGCTCGGGGATTTCACACTAGGGGTAGATGTTTTCATAAAACTGTGTGGGAAGGGAGCTATGTGATTAAATCATCTAGCTATGTGAATAAACTGTCAGGCTGTGTGTCTTTGTGAAATAACTTGTTAAGATTATTATTGTCTATTGGTTTTACCTGTTTTCAATCTATTAAATTGTATTAAATTGCAAAGGTTGCATTTATGCAAAAGAGCCACAAAATGCCTTCCCTTGTAAAAAGTCAGCATATATACATTTTGCATCTCTGTGGTGTGGCTTGCGAGTACGGTGTGTACTCACGCTTGTTTTGACGAATCAAGCAGAGGAGGAGTCTTCACCAGCATTCGAGGACGAGTACATCGAAGGTGCTTAATCGTGAGGTCTTGATCCCAGTCGGTTGCCTGTGGTGAATCGATGGGTGCCACTACCTTTTCGCTTCGGCTGCCGTTTATTTTCTCTCAGTTAGCCCTGCGTGGCTCAGTAATTATAACTCGACCTTAAGGTCAAAACCATTATTTATTAATCAAAGTTATTCGTTTATGTTACTATTCGCTTGTATGGATCGATTTCCATCTTTGTTAACACTGTGTGCACTAGCGTGATCTGGGCTAGTGCATTAAACACTGAGGGTCTCAACCGTAATTTTGGGTCCCGACAAAGTGGTATCGAGCCATATTGATCGTAGGTCTAGACCTTAGTTAGATTGGCTGCTCGAGTGTTCAAATTATTTTCTAAAAGAAAATTAACTTGCAAGATTAAATGAATTGCTTAACTCCTCTTATATCTCTCTTAACTCATCTATTGCTATAACTTCTTTACTCTCCCATTGCTTTAACATGGTTCTTACCTCCGTCTGCCTTGACAGATGCCTTACCTTCGCACCTTCTGAGATAGCAACGAGGACTTGCCGCAGAGTCGTGGAAGCCGCAGCACACTTGAGGCTTCGATCGCCTGATGTACCGTGGCGTGAGTACATGGTCAACTGACGGATCGTGGTATAGTCTGCCGCCGACAATCCACGCCAGAGGAACACTAGAGGCAACACCTTTGTACATCTCACGGGAGGATCACCTTCACACAAGGAATCCAGAGTCGCCACGACCGCCATGCTCCGAGTCCGCCACATTTACGCCAAGAGCCGCCACACACCGCTTTCCGCTATCATCCTGTAGCCGCTTGGGGGAGATGTTCGCGCGCTTCCGCCTACAAACGGAGAAGGCCATGCCACGCTGGTGCATCTTGCACGGTTCACACCGCCCAGAGGAGTCGCTGGAGATGGCCGCCACCGAGCCGAGGTGCGCCTATCGTGCCCGGGAGGAAGCCGAGAAAGGATCGCCGCCCCAGAGCAAGCTCTCTACGGTCAAGATGAGCTCAAGATGATCAAAAGGAAGATCCTAAGAGCCGTAAGAAGCCGAGGAAGACCCAGAGGAGATTCTAGAGGATCCAGAGAGGTTGCACAAATGAGGAGCCACAGCACTGCACCCAAAGACGCATGCTCCCGCCGCACCATCCCGGCATCGAAATCGGTTCACGACGATGCCGGCTAACTCGAGTCTACACGAGCAGTGAGGCGTCGCCGTGGATTTGAAGGCTTTCGAGTAGTTCGTCTAAGTCCAGCTTTAGTCGAGCTTAGCCGCTTCCTTTTCGAGTCGCCCTTTAGGCGGTAGCTTGTGTGCTTAGGTTCGCTTCATTTTCCTGTGTGTAAGTATGAGCCGCAAAGGCCCTTAGGCATTTGTTGCGACCATGCTATTAAGCTATTAATGAAGATTATTTCATTCAAGTTTCTTGAGTCAGGTTTGTTGGGTTTAATCTATCCCTATCTAGTTCTTAACTCACCTTGTGCTCTCTACCTTATCTAACCCATGGAACCTCATCGATGGTTCGGACTCGCCATACCACGCAAGTGGAGCCAGAGCCCAAGGATCAAGGCAATGAGCAAACCACTACGGAGCAAGATCACCCCAAGCACCTCCTATTGACTTACGTAACTTTGGAGCCTTCATGGCGGCCTGAGACGCAGATGATGTACACCATGATGAACCAGATGCGTGCCATGAACAACAACAACAACAACCACAACCATCATCGTGGAGGAGCCCCAGCTTGCTCATAGTCATCGTGGACCATCCAAATTGGTCAATTCATGAGGACCCGTCCGCCAACTTTCTCCTGACATGTCTCGCCAAGAGAAGTCGATGATTGGCTTCGCGTGATTGAGAGGAAGCTGTTGATCACCCAATGCAGCGATCATGAGAAGGTTTTGTATGCCACCCATCAGATGGAGGGCATAGCTGCCGAGTGGTGGGAAAACTTCGCGGCCGCATGGAACACCGCAGAATATCACCGGAAGAATTTTCCGCACTTTTTCGCCAAGATCATGTACCAAGGCATTATGGATTTGAAGAAGGACGAGTTCCGCTCTCAAGCAAGGGGTATGTCGCTGATCGACTACCGAACAAGTTTTCTCGCTAGCTCGCTATGCTCCAAGACGCCGCTCGGCTGTGTCTCGCCAGAGTCGATTCTTGAAGGGTCGAACTCAGACTACAAGTCAATCGCTTGCCCACACCTTTCCGCATTTCCAGAGTTGATTAACAAGGCGTTGGTTATGGAGGACAAACGCAAGGAGCTGGAGGATCACCGCAGCGTAGGATGATTCAGCGAGGAAGCCACCACCACAACAAAGCAGAGGGCAAGGATAGTGCCACGGCCAGCTTAATCGCTTCCCGCCACGTAGTTCTTTCGAACACCGCACCGCCTTCAAAGACTCGCCCTTTTGTTCAATTCTCGTAACCCTACACCACCAACCCCACCCCAGAAACAACAATCGCCGAATGAACCAAGAGTGTGTTACCATTGCCGTCACCAGGGCATTTCGCTAACCAAAGTCCTCAAAGGAACTATCACTCCATTCGCTTCAACCTTGGAGCAACACCGCCAAGACCCCAGCAGTAACAACCAAGGAGTTTCTCAGGGAACCACCAACCAGAGGAGCGCCTCAAGGGTCGAGGTCGTGTTAATCACGCCACTTTGAAGGAGCCCAGAAGCACCGTGGTTGTACCGGTAAGTTCCTAGTAAATTCAAGACTGCCTGCTCTGCTTGATTCGAGCTTCGATTCGCTTGTTTCGGAGTTTTTGCAACCAAGAATAAATTGGAAGTTATGCACCTTAAGCGTACTCTGCCGGTCCACCACCGGAGTAGAGCTAAGTTGTAATATGGGTTGTTTAGGGCTAAGTTACTCATAGCCGGAGTTGAGTTTCTAGCTAACTCGGTTATTCTAGACACCCAAACCATAGATGTCATCCTTGGCATGGATTGGTTAACCAAGCACAAGGCCATGCTAGATTGTGGCCGAAGAGCCGTTACAATCGAGGATACCAAAGGAAACAAAGTGGAGTTCCTATCTACCTCAGTTCGTAATGGACATCTGCTAGTCAATAGCCCAAGACCGTCGCGTTGGAAGATGTACCACCGTCAAAGAGTATCCAGATGTGTTTCGGAAGAGTTACCAGAATGCCACCGATCGTGACATCGAGTTTGTCATTGATCTAGTGCCGTGGACAGACCACTCTCGAAGAGACCTTATCGGATGCCACCGATGAGCTAGTAGAAATGAAGAAGCAAGTAGAAGAACTTTTGGAGAAAGGTTTTGTGAGGCCTAGTTCGTCGCCATGGGGAGCGCCAGTTTTTGTTCGTCAAAAAGAAGGATGGAAGCATGAGAATGTGCATCGACTACCGGTCTCTCAATGAAGTCACTATTAAGAATAAGTATCCATTGCCCCGGATAGATGATCTGTTTGATCAAATGAAAGGAGCCGAGTGTTCTCGAAGATCGACTGCGATCGTTTACCATCGCTTGAAGATCCGTCCCAAGGATATACCTAAGACCGCTTTCAACGCTGCACGGACATTATGAGTTCCTAGTCATGTCCTTTGGTCTGACCAATGCCCCTGCCTATTTCATGAACATGATGAATAAGGTATTCATGGAGTATCTGGACAAGTTTGTAGTTGTATTCATCGATGATATTTTGGTCTACTCAAAGTCAGAAGAACAACATGCCGAACATTTGAGATTAATTCTAGAGAAGCTCAGAGAACATCATTTGTATGCTAAGTTTAGCAAGTGTGATTTCTGGAAAAAGGAAGTGGATTTTCTTGGTCATGTGATGACAACTGCAGGAGTAGCCGTGGACCCCAGTAAAGTTAAAGCAGTACTACAATGGGAACAGCCCAAGACCGCCACTCGATTCGCAGCTTGGGATTGGCGGGATACTATCGCCGTTTCATTGAAGGATTCTCATCAATTGCTAAACCTCTTACGCAATTGTTGAAGAAAGAGAAAAAGTTTACCTGGACCCCAGCTTGTGAAGAAAGTTTCAAGAATTGAAGAAATGTTTGACTTCAGCCCCAGTACTGATTTTGCCAGATATTCGCAAGGATTTCGATATCTATTGCGATGCTTGCGCCAAGGATTAGGATGTGTCCCGATGCAAGAAGGAAGAGCGCCGCTTATGCGCCAAGGCGCTTAAGGCCGCATGAAGAGAACTATCCCACCCATGATATGGAGTTAGCCGCAGAGTGCATGCCTTGAAGATTTACGTCATTACCTCATCCAGAATCACGCGAGGTATATACAGATCATAAGAGCTTGAAATATATTTTCACTCGATCGGATCTGAATATGAGGCGAGAAGATGGTTAGAATTGATAAAGGATTATAACCTTGGAATCCATTACCATCCCGGTAAAGCCAATGTCGCTGCGAGCGCTTTGAGTCGTAAGAGCCACCGCAATGCCTTGGAAGTGAAAGAGCTTTGTTCAAAACTTCAAGAGGAATTCTGTGAAGCTAGAAGTAGTATCTAAAGGATTCGTGGCAACTCGGAAGTGCAATCTACTTTGGAGAAGCAGATTCGCAAGCTCACCAAAGGACTCAGAGTTCTCCGACATCAAGGAGAAGATGACAGAAGGGAAGTTCAAGGACTTCACAGTGGATGATCAAGACATACTGTGGATCAATGGACGTATCTGCGTCCCAGATATTGATGGATTGAGACAGCTAATTTTAAAGGAGGCCCATGACTCAAAATATTCGATTCACCCTGGTAGTACTAAGATGTACCAGGATGTTAAGAATAAGTTTTGGTGGCCAAATCAAGCGAGAAGTCGCAGAATTCGTTGCCTTGTGCGACGTGTGTCAAAAAGTTAAAGCAGAGCATCAGAGGCCAGCAGGTCTGTTGCAACCTTTGAAGATTCCAGAATGGAAGTGGGAAGAAATCGGAATGGATTTCATTACTGGTTTACCCAAGACCCAATCAGGTTACGATTCGATTTGGGTAATAGTGGATCGTCTGACTAAAGTTGCCCATTTCTTACCAGTCAAAACCACTTACTCAGGAGATCGTCTGGCAGAGCTGTACATGTCGAAGATCGTCATTTTGCATGGTGTACCTAAGAAGATTGTGTCGATCGAGGATCTCGCCACCTCCTCCGATTTTGGCAGAGTTTACATGAAGCCTTAGGGACTCACCTGAATTTCAGTACTGCGTATCATCCCCAGACAGATGGACAGACTGAAAGGGTTAATCAGATATTGGAGGATATGCTGAGAGCCTGTGCGTTAGCAAATGCTACTCGTTGGGATAAGAGTTTACCATATGCAGAATTCTCGTACAACAACAGTTATCAAGCCAGTCTACAAATGTCACCATTTGAAGCCTTGTATGGTCGTGCTCAGAGAACCCGTTGAACTGGTCGAAACCCGAACGTCTGCCTTTGGTCCGGATATTATTCAAGAAGCAGAAGAGCAAGTGTCAATGATCAGGGAGAGATTAAAGATAGCTCAGTCGAGGCAGAAGAGTTATGCCGACAATCGTCGTCGTGATCTCAGTTTTGAGTCAGAAGATTTTGTGTATCTTCGAGTTACGCCCCTCAGAGGTGTGAAAAGGTTCCACGCTAAAGGGAAACTTGCCCCTCGGTATGTTGGTCCGTTCAAGATTTTGGAACGTCGTGGAGAAGTGGCTTATCAGTTAGAGCTGCCACAATCGCTAGCAGGAGTACACGATGTCTTTCACGTCTCTCAGCTGAAGAAGTGTCTTCGTGTGCCAGAAGAACAAGCACCGTTGGATTCGATTGAACTAAAAGAAGACCTCACCTACAAAGAGCAAATGGTCAGATTATGGATGTCGCAGAACGCCGCACTGTAAGCAAGACCGCTCGTTTACGCAAAGTCCAAAGGAGTAACCACTCGAAGAGAAGCAACGTGGGAACGTGAAGAAGAGTTGAAAGCCGAGTTCCCTAGCCTTTTCTCTAGCTAGCCTGAATCTCGGGGTCGAGATTCCATTAAGGGGGGAAGGTTTGTAACATCCCAATTTTCAGAGCTTTAAAAATCTTTTAAACAATGGTATTAAGAAAATTCACCATTTGGATTTATTTGAATTTTAATTTAAAAGCTTAATATGGACTTTAAGGACAAACCGATTTAATGAGCTTAATCCCAACATTAACAATTGCCAAAATTATTTTATTTAGATTCCATATGCTTGGTTATATTTTACAGAATTTTCTGGAATTTTTCAAGATCATTTGCTATTTTCCATTGCTTATTTGAATTTACGCTATTTTCTAAAAACGAAAAACTAATTTAAATCTCCAAGCGATCGTTGGGCGAATCTCTCGCCCAACATCGCTCATCTGCCCATCTCTCCGTAGCCGTCCGACGGGATCGACGGCGATCTCGCCACGCGCGCGCGCCTCCCGCCTCATCGCCGGTGGACCCCACCGCTTTCGCCCTCGCCGCTTCTTCTCGCATGGACGCTACTAGAATCGCCATGGGCGGTCAACGCTGAAGCCCACGCGCGCGCGCCCAACCTCCCGATCCTCCGCGTGGCGCGCACGACTCGCGCCCACCGCCGCCACGAACCCCCCCCTTCTCCTTCTTCTCCGCGGTTATGCGCACGGCCGCAACCGCCGCCCACGACCTCCACGCCACACGCCGCCGGACCTCCCGGGCCCTATAAAGGAGAGCCCGGCGCCCCTCGCGTCACCCATCCCAAAGCCGCCACCCACTCTCTCTCTCGCCTGTGCTCGCGGAATCGAGATTTCGCCGCCGACACCGAAGGCTTGAGCTTCGATTGCGCCCGCCGCGCCGCGTCGCCGTCAGCCGCCACCGTTGATTCGCCGTGACGCTTGGCCGGTGCTCACCTCGCCTTCGCCGAGGAGCCCTCTAACGCCGCCGCCGTCGAGCCCGCACTCCTCCTCCGCCAAAGCCTGCGCCGCGCCGCCGCTCGTCTGGAGCACCGGGAGCACACCCTAGGTTCGCCTGGCGCCTCTCTACCGCCGGTACCACCCACCACCGAGAGCTACTGTCACGGAACCCTTGGTTCCGTCGCGCCGCCGCCGCCGCCCACGCCACCTCCACTCACCGCTGCTGGCCTCCGTGGCGCATGCGTGGCGCCACGTGGCGCCGCGTCGGCGCCGCAGCGCGAGTGCGCCACCTCGGCCCAATCCTCGGTCGATGGCTCGGTGGACTTAGTCCACGTGGAGCGGTCACCGACATGTGGGTCCCACATGTCGCTTATTTCTTTAATTATTTAAATTCGAAAATCCTTCACGACGTCATGCTTGCGCAATAATCCGATTTTTCTATTGAAAAATAATTCGAATTCCAAGAATCCTATTTTAGGTTTTTCTTTGATTCAAACTTTGAAACCTTATAACTTTTGCATCCTAACTCCAAATCCATCCATTCAAATTTCTAAATTTGTATAAAATCAAGATCTATTTATTGAGATTTTTAATTATTTTTATCAGAGTTATTTACTTCTGTTATTTATTTTTCTTGTTGTTGCTTCACATTGTAGACTTCGACGATACTTCTGGAAGGTTTGAGGAAGAAGGAGCTTTCCAAGACCAAGACCAGCACTTGAACCTATTCCAAGGCAAGCTATACCCTTGACCATTTTGCTTCCCAGTTTTATAAAAGTATTTTAATTCAAATTACTGCATCTTAATTTTAAGTATTTATTTAAAAGCTTTTGGGTGCGGTAGTTAATCCCAAATTGTTATGCCATCCTTGTTAATTGCTATGTCCCGATTCCTTGTCACCTTAGTTGGTATTTAGTTGGTAATATGGTAGCACCAACGTGGGTTGGTTAGTTGCGTATTAGATTGCTTAGCCATGCCACGAATCACTTGTCATGTATATTCTTTGTTATAAATTGACTAAGTGAATATGAGACTGTGTGAACAAACTGTGTGTACTATGTGTCTTTGTGGCATATGTTGCACTTAAATCAACCAGGGTGGTAAAAGGATTTGGACTGAGGCAAGGGGTGGATACTGTGTGAAAGGTGGACTGTGGATCGTGTGAATAATATTAATCTGTGTGTCTATGTGGTTTGGTTAGTGGAAGTCTTGCCTTGGTCAATTAAGGACCTCACCATGTGCGCCATTGAACTCGAGCTTCTGTGCGACCACATGCCTGTTTAAGATGGGCCTAGCATAGTAAGATAAGGTATCTGAATTGCTTTGTTATGCTTAGTGTTAGCTACACTAAGTGTATCTTGTGGGTAAAGTGTACAAACCTCTGCAGAGTGTAACTTAATCTATTCGAATAGCGCGTCATGGCCATGGACAATGCTCGGGATTTCACACTAGGGGTAGATGTTTTCATAAAGCGTGTGGGAAGGGAGCTATGTGATTAAATCATCTAGCTATGTGAATAAACTGTCAGTCAGTGTGTCTTTGTGAAATAACTTGTTAAGATTATTATTGTCTATTGGTTTTACTGCTTTCAATCTATTAAATTGTATTAAATTGCAAAGGTTGCATTTATGCAAAAGAGCCACAAAATGCCTTCCTTGTAAAAAGTCGGCATATATACATTTTGCATCTCGTGGTGTGGCTTATGAGTACGGTGTGTACTCACGCTTGTTTTGACGAATCAAGCAGAGGAGGAGTCTTCACCAAAGATTCGAGGACGAGTACATCAAGGTGCTTAATCGTGAGGTCTTGATCCCGCGGTTGCCCGTGGTGAATCGATGGGGTGCCACTACCTTTTCGCTTCACTGCCGCTTATTTTCTCTCATAGTTCTGCGTGGCTCAAGAATTGTAACTCGACCTTAAGGTCAAAACCATTATTTATTAATCAAAGTTATTCGCTTATGTTACTATTCGCTTGTATGGATCGATTTCCATCTTTGTTAACACTGTGTGCACTAGCGTGATCCTCGGCTAGTGCATTAAACACTGAGGGTCCCAACCGTAATTTTGGGTCCCGACAAAAGTGGTATCGAGCCATACTGATCGTAGGTCTAGACCTTAGTTAGATTGGCCGCTCGAGTGTTCAAATTATTTTCTAAAAGAAAATTAACTTGCAAGATTAAATGAATTGCTTAACTCCTCTTATATCTCTCTTAACTCATCTATTGCTATAATTTCTTTACTCTCCCATTGCTTTAACATGGTTCTTACCTCCCGTCTGCCTTGGACAGATGCCTTACCTTCAGACCTTCTGAGATAGCAACGAGGACTTGCCGCAGAGCCGTGGAAGCTATTGCAGACACTTGAGGCTTCGAACGCCTGATGTACCGTGGCGGTGAGTACATGGTCAATCGGACGGATCGTGGTATAGTCTGCCGCCCGACAATCCCACGCCAGAGGAACACTAGAGGCACCACCTTTGTACATCTCGGTCAGAGGATCACCTTCACACAAGGAATCCAGAGTCGCCACGACCGCCATGCTCCGAAGTCCGCCACATTTACGCCAAGAGCCGCCACACACCGCTTTCCACTATCATCCCGTAGCCGCCGGGGAGATGTTCCGCGCTTCCGCCTACAAACGGAGAAGGCCATGCCACAGCTGGTGCATCTTGCACGGCTCACACCGCCAAGAGGAGTCGCTGGAGATGGCCGCCACCGAGCCGAGGTGCGCCTATCGCCCGGGAGGAAGCCGAGAAAGGATCGCCGTCCCCAGAGCAAGCTCTCTACGGTCAAGATGAGCTCAAGATGATCAAAAGGAAGATCCTAAGAGCCGAAGAAGCCGAGGAAGACCCAGAGGAGATTCTAGAGGATCCAGAGAGGTTGCACACCGAGGAGCCACCAGCACTGCACTCAAAGACGCATGCTCCCGCCGCACGATCCCGGGCATCGAACCGATTCACGACGATGCCGGCTAACTTCGTAGTCTACACCAGTGGGAGCGCCGCCGTGTATTTGAAGGCTTTCTCGAGTAGTTCGCCTAAGTCCGCTTTAGTCGCTTAGCCGCTTCTTTTTCGAGTCGCCTTTAGGCGGTAGCTTGTGTGCTTAGGTTCGCTTCATTTTCCTGTGTAAGTATGAGCCGCAAAGGCCCTTAGGCATTTGTTGCGACCATGCTATTAAGCTATTAATGAAGATTATTTCATTCAAGTTTCTTGAGTCGTGTTTGTTGGGTTTAATCTATCCCTATCTAGTTCTTAACTCACCTTGTGCTCTCTACCTTATCTAACCCATGGAACCTCATCGATGGTTCGCACTCGCCATACCACCGCAAGTGGAGCCAGAGCCCAAGGATCAAGGCAATGAGCAAACCACTACGGAGCAAAGATCACCCCAAGCACCTCCTATTGACTTACGTAACTTTGGAGCCTTCATGGCGGCACGCAGACGCAGATGATGTACACCATGATGAACCAGATGCGTGCCATGAACAACAACAACAACAACCACAACCATCATCGTGAGGAGCCCCAGCTTGCTCATAGTCATCGTGGACCATCCAAATTGGTCAATTCATGAGGACCCGTCCGCCAACTTTCTCCTGACATGTCTCGCCAGTAGAAGCTGATGATTGGCTTCGCGTGATTGAGAGGAAGCTGTTGATCACCCAATGCAGCGATCATGAGAAGGTTTTGTATGCCACCCATCGATGGAGGGCATAGGCCGCCGAGTGGTGGGAAAACTTCGCAGCATGGAACACCGCAATATCACCAGGAAGAATTTTCCGCACTTTTCGCCAATATCATGTACCTGAAGGCATTATGGATTTGAAGAAGGACGAGTTCCGCGCTCTCAAGCAAGGGGGTATGTCAGTGACTGACTACCTGAACAAGTTTTCTCAGCTAGCTCGCTATGCTCCAGAAGACGTCGCTACTGACAGGTCTCGCCAGAGTCGATTCTTGAAGGGTCTGAACTCAGGACTACAAGTCAATCTGCTTGCCCACACCTTTCCAGATTTCCAGGAGTTGATTAACAAGGCGTTGGTTATGGAGGACAAACGCAAGGAGCTGGAGGATCACCGCAAGCGTAGGATGATTCAGCAGGGAAGCCACCAGCCACAACAGCAGAGGGCAAGGATAGTGCCACAGCAGTTTAATCGTTTCCCGCCACAGAGTTCTTTCAGAACACCTGCACCGCCTTGAAGACTCGTCCTTTTGTTCGAATTCTCGAACCCTACACCACCAACCCCACCCCAGAAACAACAATCGCCGAATGAACCAAGAGTGTGTTACCATTGCCGCCGGCAGGGCATTTCGCTAACCAGTGTCCTCAAAAGGGAACTATCACTCCAGTTCGCTTCAACCTTGGAGCAACACCTGCCAAGACCCCAGTGCAGAACAACCAAGGAGTTTCTCAGGGAACCAGTCAACCAGGAGGAGCGCCTCGAAGGGTCGAGGTCGTGTTAATCACGCCACTTTGAAGGAGCCCAGAAGCACCGTGGTTGTACCGGTAAGTTCCTAGTAAATTCAAGACTGCCTGCTCTGCTTGATTCGAGCTTCAGATTCGCTTGTTTCGGAGTTTTGCAACCAAGAATAAATTGGAAGTTATGCACCTTAGCGTACTCACGGTCCACCACCGGAGCAGAGCTAAGTTGTAATATGGGTTGTTTAGGGGCTGTTACTCATAGTCGGAGTTGAGTTTCTAGCTAACCTCGTTATTCTAGACACCCAAACCATAGATGTCATCCTTGGCATGGATTGGTTAACCAAGCACAAGGTCGTGCTAGATTGTGGCGAAGAGCCGTTATAATCGAGGATACCAAAGGAAACAAAGTGGAGTTCCTATCTACCTCGGGTCAGAATGGACATCTGCTAGTCAATAGCCCAAGACCGTCGCGTGGAAGAGGTACCACCGCCAAAGAGTATCCAGATGTGTTTCGGAAGAGTTACCAGAATGCCACCGATCGTGACATCGAGTTTGTCATTGATCTAGTGCCAGGACAAGACCACTCTCGAAGAGACCTTATCTGATGCCACCGATGAGCTAGTAGAAATGAAGAAGCAAGTAGAAGAACTTTTGGAGAAAGGTTTTGTGAGGCCTAGTTCGCCGCCATGGGGAGCGCCAGCTTTGTTCGTCAAAAGAAGGATGGAAGCATGAGAATGTGCATCGACTACCGGCTCTCAATGAAGTCACTATTAAGAATAAGTATCCATTGCCCTGATAGATGATCCGCTTGATCGATGAAAGGAGCCGAGTGTTCTCAAGATCGACTGCGATCAAAGTTACCATCGCTGAAGATCCGTCCCAAGGATATACCTAAGACCGCTTTCTCAACGCTGTACGGACATTATGAGTTCCTAGTCATGTCCTTTGGTCCGACCAATGCCCCGCTTATTTCATGAACATGATGAATAAGGTATTCATGGAGTATCCGGACAAGTTTGTAGTTGTATTCATCGATGATATTTTGGTCTACTCAAAGTCAGAAGAACAACATGCCGAACATTTGAGATTAATTCTAGAGAAGCTCAGAGAACATCAGTTGTATGCTAAGTTTAGCAAGTGTGATTTCTGGAAAAAGGAAGTGGATTTTCTTGGTCATGTGATGACAGCTGCAGGAGTAGCCGTGGACCCCAAAGAAAGTTAAAGCAAGATTACAATGGGAATGTACCAAGACCGCACTCGATTCGCAGTTTCTTGGGATTGGCGGGATACTATCGTCGTTTCATTGAAGGATTCTCATCAATTGCTAAACCTCTTACGCAGTGAGACCTTTAGTGTTTTCAATATTTCATGGAATATCTTACTAGTGAAGATTCGATCTCGTCTGTCACTATGACAATTGGCATTCCATGTAGCTTGAATATGTGATCCATAAAGAGTTGAACTACCTACTGCACAGAGTAAGGGTGTGATAGTGGAATGAAATGAGGATATTTAGTCAACCGGTCCACCACTACTAAAATAACATCCTTTCCTCTGGATTTTGGTAACCCCTCCACAAAATCCATTGAAATGTGTGTCCAAGCCATGTCAGATACTTCCAGTAGGTCTAACAGCCCTAGTATGTGGATGTTCTCAGATTTTGTCACCTGGCATATTGGGCACACATTGATCATGTCATCTACATCCTAGTGCAATTTAGGCCAGTAAAAGAGTTTCTTTACTCTATGATAAGTAGCTCTTTTTCCAGAATGATCACCAAAAGCTGATGAATGGAAACTGGTAAAAATTTTCTGCCTCGTCTCATTTTCCTTGCCAACAAAAACTCATCCTTTGTATCTGATAAGCCCATCAGTCAGTGAGTATCCAGTAACTATGTCGACTGTGTGTTGCATTCCTCCAACAGTTTTTGACTGAAATTATCCCCCACATAACTGGCTTTAATGCCCTGGATCCACTCAGGTAGGATTATAACCGTGGCATTGCAAGCTAGTTCTTTATATTGAGTTGAAGCATCTCTTATGGAAAGTGCATCTGCTACTACATTTTCCTTCCCCTTTTTATACTCTACAGTGTAGTCGAATTCCAATAATTTGAGCAAGAGTTTGTATTGAATACCTTCAGTAAGCTTTGTTTAGTGATATACTTTAGGCTTTGTTGATGGTTTTAATAATCAGCTTGCCTCCCAAGAAATAGTGTCTCCATCTCCTAGGAGCTTCCAAAATAGCCATTGCTTCTTTATCATAAATTGATTGAGCTGAGGATTTGATTCCTAAAGTCTTACAGAAATATGCTATAGGCCATCCTTTTTGCATGAGTACTCCCCTAATACCTCCCCCACAAGCATCTGTCTCTACCGTAAAGAGTTGAGAGAAGTCAGGAAGAGCTAGGACTAGACATTCTGTCATAGTCTTCTTGAGAGTCTCAAAAGCTTCAATATGTTGTGCTTGCCATTCTCCAGCATCTTTTTTTTCAGTAAATCAAATAGTGGTTTGCAGATTTGTCCATATCATTTGACAAACCTCCTATAATATCATGTTAGTCCCATAAATCCTCTAAGTTGAGTTTAGTTTGGGGTTTTGGCCAATTCAAAATATCAGCAGCCTTTTTGTGGTCTGTGGACACACCTACTCCACTTGCTTCACAGCAAATACACATTTGTTTCTTCTTGCTGATAGCTGGTTCTACCTCAATATAGTCAACACCAATTGCACATGACCCACATGAGTTTCAATGTCCTTCTCAGAATCACTACTACACAAAACCTCATCACGAGATGGTTTGTATTAAGAACCGCTTGTGATAAGTATCTCATCATAGACGGTTTGTATTAAGAACCGTCTGTGAAGTATCACATATGGTTCTTCTATGCAAACTACAACACAGACGGTTCGAGACGTCTAGTATAGCTTGTTTTGTAGTAGTGAATCAAAATATCATCAAAGAATACCAATACAAATTTTCTCAATTCTCCATATTGAATATTTGATTTATCAGTGCCTGAAAGGTAGCTAGAGCATTCGTTAATCCAAAAGGCATAACCAAATATTCATAATGACCAAGGTGAGTTTTAAATGATGTCTTCACAATATCATTTTCATTCATCCCGATCCGTGATAACTGCACCTCGATCCATTTTTTGTGAATATGCTAGCTCCATGGAGCTCATCCAATAGATCTTCGATGACCGGCATAGGGAACTTGTTCTTAATAGTCATGGTATTGAGATGCCTGTAATCCACACACATGCGCCAAGATCCATCCTTATTTATCACCATTACTACTGGAGAGGAATAGGGGCTCACACTATTCCTTATCTTATTGTTTGTCATCAATTGGTTGATAATTTCTTCCATAGCTTCCGTCTAATGATGGGGTATTCTGTAAGGTCTAATGTTTGGAGGCTCTGCTCCCTCCTTGAGATGAATAGAATGATCACAATCTCTTTTTGGTGGTAGTCCATGAGGTTCCATAAAAACATCTTCAAATTGGTTAAGCACCATTTCCATTTCCCTTCAACAGTTAGTGTTTTCAGATTCTGACTGTCCTGGTATTAGTTTAGCATGGATCATGCACTCCATCACCCCCTTTGTAGCCATCTTGCCCAGTTTTGCCATGCTGATCACACACTGTCCTTCTGGTTCAGTGAAATCTCTAAACAGTATAGTTCTGCCCCTTTTGCTTATTGACAATTGTCTTTTCTTCAAATCCAATAAGATGGGACTATGTTCATAGATCCAATTTGCTCCTAGAATGAGATCATAACTTCTTAGTGCTAGCAACCAAATGAACTCACAAAGTGAGTGCCTTGTATTTTGTAACTCAAGTTCTTAACCACATCATCTGCTTTCGCCCCTCTCCTGCTCTTGAGAGTGTCTTAGTCGATCTTGAGTTGTATTCACATCCACTCTTTATGGCAAATTCAAAATCCATGAATGAATTTGTACTTCCACTATCTACTAATGCAATAGCTTTCTTATCCCCAATTGTAGTAACCAAGAAGAATGTAGCTGGACCAAATGTAGCTTAGGCTGCATGTTGCGATAACTGCATCAGTTCTTCCTTGGTCTTTGTATTATTATCTTGCTTGGGGCTATCAGGAGCAGTGGTATACCCTTCTATATCTTCTCTCAGCAACAAAACATGAATAGCTTTCTTTACTTTGCACTTGTGATTCACATACCAAGGTTCTTGGCAATACCAACATGGTTTCTTTTCTCTTTCACCATGGTCGGGTCCTTGTTTTGTTAAACTGCTTTCTATCTCCGCTTGTTGCAATCGGTTTTGTCAGCAGATCAGATTCTCGGGTTACCACCCACCGCAAAGAAATTTGTTCTTGTTGTAACCTCTAGATCGATGAAACTTCTTGGTCGCAATTGCTTTTTCATAAACTCGAATACCAATAAAATTCTAATAATCCTTGTGGTCTTTGTCCACTCACATCATGCTTAATCTCTGGTCTCAAATCCCCAATAAAACAGCTCATCATAAACGCTTCTTGGATATAAGGGTGGTCTTTCTTCACTAATGCCATGCACTCTTTAAACTTGTCAATATACTGCGAGATTGAAGAACCCCCTTGTCTCATATTTTGAAGTTGTTCCACTGCATCATGTGCATTAGCTTCAGAGAAACGATCTATCACCATGGAACAGAGTTGGTTCCAATTCAAGATCTGCAATGGGATCCCTATCCCTTTTAACCATTTCGTTGCTCTGCCTTGGAAATGTGATGTAGCCAAATTCACCCATTGGTCCACAGGTGTGCCTGACAACCCAAAAAACTACTCACATTATTTTAACCATTCTATAGGGTCATCACAATTGAAATAGGGAATATCTAGTCTGGGCCCTTTTATCACAGCTTCATCATAGTGTGATGTGTTTCCATCATTTCCTGGGTGCAGAATTCTTTGAGAATCTAACCTTCTAACCCCTATAAACTGAGTCGGATTACCTCCGCTCAAGTATTGCCCAGTCACAGGGTTGTACTGATGGTTGCTCAGAAAAGGGTGATTCCAATCAATCCCATATTGGTTTCCTGTTTCCCTTGGATGTAGTCTTCCCCGTACTGCATACGTGTCATCGAATCTTCATAAGTCATGTCCGCCTGAGTGGTTGTCCTAACAGCATGAGTGTATATTGGTGCTCGTGGAGGTGTGACAGTATTTTGTTCAATATAAAAGTGCATACCGGTTGGATCTTCCCCAGTATTAGTAGCCCCAGAATTGCCCCCAATGTTAACATGAACTGGATTAGAATGAACACCACCTCCTACTATCTCATTCGGATTGCTACCCAATGCCACAGATACAGTCACAGGAACACTAACCTCATTGGTTGTACGCTGTACGCTTGTTCATCTGTGATCAAGGGAACAGAACCTTTTGAGAAGAGACTTGATTTCTACCATTTCTGCTTTCATTCCCTTAAATTCGGATAACTCTTCTCTAATGGCGGTCACCTCGATTCTTGCATCTAAAGTATCTTCATCTCCCGTCATCCTGTGCTGAGATCGGGTCTTAACTATCATGCACTTGGACTCACATGACCAGCTCGAGGGATTTTACCGGCCTAAACCAACCTCTCCCTTTTTACTGTGGATCTCCTTCAGATGGCAGATCCGAATCCTCCTTTCCCCAAAACCAGATCTGATTGACACATGAATTTCACAGCAGTAGATTGAAATCACCATAACCTTCGCTGGTTCGATCCCCGCTCCAAGAATCGACTATACTATGGTACCTTTGTCAGGATTTGTGATGATCCGATCACAACTTCAACGATTTCAAGTGGATTTGGGGGAGATTGACAGAAGCAAACCCTAGACTACTTTACTCTACGAGACAGCAAAGAATATACTCCATCAAATCTACCTCATTTACTCCAGTTCTAGGTATATATACCCGAAAGTTTTACAGATGAAGTAAAGAGTGAAAATGAACTTAACGTCTGACAAGGTAAACTGAATTTAACAGTGTAAATGACAATGAAAATAATGTCAACAGGCAAAACCAAGTTACTACATTATTGGTACGTTGTCGAATCTTCTTTACTTGTACACCGTCAGATATTCTTTACTCGTACGCCATCGAATCTTCTTTAAGTTGATTTCTTCCGTTCTGATACGAAGCTGGCAGCTAAGATGTAGTCGACAGAGCATTACCCTTGGCATTACCCTTGGCGCCGACTTGCGAAATGAGCCCAGCTCTTCTCTGAACTTCGGTATGTTTCTTTTGCTGCCTGACACCTGCTCCCCCCGTGTGGATCTGCTACTCCACTGTACCACCGCTGCCATGTCGCACTGCTCCACCGTCGCGCTGCCAGGACGCTCCACTACAACGCTGTGCCGCCTGCGTGGATTTGTTTTCCCACTGCATCGCCGTCACCTGCCATGTGGACAAATGCTTGGTAGCATCATAGTGTTGGGCGAGGTGTCATGATCCGACCACGAACTGAAAATTCAGTGAAATGAATCTTGTCAATTTCTCACTGGTGGTAGTAATGCACGAAGAGAGAAAACTGAACAAGCTAGGAAAGGCACCTGAATGGACTGCTCGTGGGGACCATCATCGTGTCAAATCGAACCTCGCGTGAAACAAGGTGCTGATTTTTCATTCACTTGCAACTGTTGGCGTGGCGTCATGTCGTCCTTGAAGGATTGGTGATACCCTCCGTTTCGCCTCTACCACCTCTCCATGACTCCACGAGACCATGACACTGTCGATGTGGATACGGCCACGACGGAGAAGGTAATGGATGACAGCAGGGGGTGACACAGTAAGCAGAGAAGGAGGGGAGGACGAGGACCGAGGAGGAGCTGAGTTGGGTGCTGGCGAGAGGATGTGTCGAGAGAGATGGCAGGGAGGCAGCGAGAGGAGGGAACGGTGGAGCTGTGACCCGAGGCTAGCCCTCCAAATCCTCACCGACCGCCACCGCCACCGCCATATCTACCGCCACGAGTGCCAACCGGTAGATCCCGACTTCCGCCACCACGAGGGAGGCACGAGCGCCAACCGCAGTCGCAAGCAGCAAGGGAAACAAGCGGAAGAAGATAGGAACGGACTTGCATGTGGGACCCTCCACTACCGTCGCCGCCATGTGTGGATCCACGTGGACGACACCTTGGCAATCCCTTGCTAACATGGCATCAAGTCAGCCCAAAATCGCCAATTCCAGTGCCACGTTAGACAAAAACACCCGAGTTTGGGTTGAGAGGGGTTAAGTGAATGATATTGATAATTGAAGAGAGTCAGGTGTCTGGTTTAGCAATTTAGGATCAATTTTCAAACTTTTGAAAGAGTTTATGGGTTTCAAATGGACTTTTTTTTTAAAAAAAAAACACACTACTTTGTATGTTGAAGACATTAGTATGCATGTGGTCATCACGAGCATATTTGGAACTGTATCACGCATGCTTTTTAACCGTCTAAATTTATATGTCTGTGATAACATGCGGTTATCACTCACGGTTTTTGAACCATCTGTGATAAGGCAAAACACAGATGTTTTTTGTTGAAACCGTCTGTGAAGGTATACTATCACAGATACCATTTGTGATAGTATACCTTCACGCATTCGCTTCAATAAAAACCGTCTGTGATAGTTCTTTAACCTAACTATTTTTTTGTGATTTTGGCTAGCATCGAATTGCTAGCCATGCCCTCTGAAAAGAAGCAAGCAAAAATGTATACATCATAGATGAATCAATTGTTGACAACTAAAAGTGACCATTTACAACTTAAAATCAATTACAAAAGATTATGTTCAAGTATTGTCGCTAGAGTTACAATTGAATTACAACTACTCAAAGTGAATTAAAATTGAATCAATTGTTTGAAGGTCGTTCAGCGGTGTCGACGGAGTGAAACTCTCCGTTGGCGTTAACGATCTCCATCTTGATGAAGCCGCAGAGCTTCCCTCGAACCTCCAAGATCTCTTTCATAACGAGTGCATCTAAATCTATGTTCACGCCATGTCGTTAGCAGGAGTAAAGTAGTAAGCATATATATTTAAATTTATAATTAGGAAATAATTTTGCAAGATTGACAAACATCGGGATCCTTTATCTAGCACTCATGATTTGTTGCATATGATGGCAAATGTAGAATGCACATGGGTGATCTTGTTTTTGCTGGTGGCACTGCAAAAATAGAATTACATATATAGGTATAGTCAGTTCGACGTGTATTATTACGAAGTATGATATAGAATTATTGTATTGTAACATGTACCAAAAATCGTGTTCTATGTTGTAGTGTGGTGCTTGATCCCTTCTATGGCCCTCCCTCGACAACATATGCAATGAACTACCTACATGATTCTAAAAAGTTATCCTCGGCCATTTCAAACGAAGGAAGACTACAATGAGTTATGTATGGAGGAAATGAGCATACCTGTCGAGTATTCCTTCAAGATGGGTGTAGTCGTGGGTTTTGTTGAGTAGGGAATCGAGGTATATTACCTTGTTCTTCTTTGGTATAATGACTAAAAGGATCCAGTGGTACCTACTCATGTATGCTATAGTCATTAAACCTAAGTTCGTGTTGCGTATAAAGTACAAATGAAATTTGTATAGCAAGTAGGAAGCACTTACTTCTAGTTGTAGGGCACCGTTATGTAGTCCTTGTCGTCCCGAGAGCAAGCAATCCCGTCATATATATTTCACGACGTAGGATGCGTCTTCGTTGATGATTTGCTCAGAGACCACTTGTGGTTCAAGGAAACCCACCAGTTCGTTCCATCTCTGGGCATTTTTTATCATGTATCTATACATAAGCAATGAGTTGTGATATTTATCGGAATTACGTGAATGTAGAATTTGATTGTACGCACTTACAGTGTCCAGTATCGTAGAAGTGAGGCGTCGAGGGTATTGAGGTTTAATAGGTCGAATAAGTCGTCGAAGCCCACGACCAAGTGGTCGGGCTCGTGGAGGAAATGCTCCTTCATGTTTATGACGGTGAATCCAGTACCACACCCTTTCTCTTTGGTCTTCCGCATGTACCAGACATACTAAGACTGGCAACCTAATCCAGCGCGGGCTAATACTGTGTCGGGGGCCAACGGACTTCCGAGGGAGAATTTTTGGGCTTGGGAGGCGCCTTAATGTTCTTCGATTTTGATTTGGCCTGAACGAATCGCCCGCTGCACGTCTTCCTGTGAGATGACTTGGGAACCGATACGGCGACATGCTTTTCTTGTTCCTTCGATGTCTTCTCTACGGGAACCGATGAGGCAGCCTTCTGTAGTGAAGGTTGAGGTGGAGTCATCGATGGTACTGTTGGAGACGCATGGTCGTGTCAAGATCGAGGCACTACAGGGTCCAGGGCGATGTCCTTCTTGGGCCACTGGATAAAAGTGTACATGGAATTCCCTAGTGTTCTGATATCTTCGTTCAGGTGAATCTCCAGCGGGACGGCCATGAAATTGTCATGTACCATGTCCACCTGGACCCTGGCGTAACCCTGCGCTAGCTGGGCATCGTTCTGCACTGTCCTTTCCTGGTATGGATACACCATCCTCGCACAACCTCAATAGAAATGGACCCAACCATCCTCGCTTGGAGCTTACAGGGTGTTGGCTCCTACAAAACGATATGCAATTAGCTAAGGCATCCTATAGGTCTATCTTTGGAGCATTCCAGAGATGTACATTACCTTGATGTCATTGATAGGTAATTGGATGTTGTCATGTTCAGATTTAGCGTGGACTCGCTGCTATCTGATGTTGAGGAGGATTGGTACGCCAAAATAACGGGCGGCTTATGCATCGTTGAGGAGTTGATTTATTTGATCATGCAATCTTGTTTATCTATCCTTGCAATTTTACCGTAAGCACCTGTTCCAGCCAGGTGTCATGCTCGGCATTGGATTTCTTCCTACTCCTATACGTGTCGGAGTCGTGTCGGAATCCATCCCTCTAAGGTACGTAAACCCCAACACCTCGCATGTGACCCGAGTGCTCCTTGTTTCCCAAGGCTGTAGATAGTAGATCATTCTCTCTGTCTGCTTCGAAAGAGCCTTGGGAACATGCGGAAGTCAATGCTTGCTGCAAGAGGTCATCATGTTATTATAGATACTATAAAGTTATGGACTTATTAACAATTACGTAGTTCGATATATTTACCAGACGTTGGGACACTACCTCGTCTACCGGGTTTGTGAAAGATATGCCACCCGAAGACGTGGCTGATGCCCTCGCTCTTAACCAGGTTCGAGCGCGCTCGTCTGTGATCTCAGCAAATGGTCTAGTTGTGTTCTCATCCGCCGCCACCCATTCCATGGTTTTACCTCGTACCCAGAGGTGTTGAGTTTGTGGGGGGTGAGTGTTTTGTGCCTAGAGAGCTTTATGCGCCGCACTTTTCTCCTGAAATTCGACCGTCGTCTTCATCCGCACAAAGGTGTCTCATATATCCCGCGACAAGAATTTATACTTCATGAAGGGCGTCCGACCCGTGTTCACATACTTTATGACAAGCGTGGTCTTGAAGGTCCTCCATGCGTGTCCCATCGCGAGCAACGCCTGCCATTGCACGCGTGCCTAGTCTGCTTCTGGGATAGTGAACGAGCCTAAAATTTCAGTCCACACCTGGCCTCTCTGTACATCCGTCAAAGACTTCCAACTTGGTGTGGTGATGGGGATCCGTTCCCTTCCAAGTATCCCGCAGATGGTTCGGAATCTCGCCGTTGCTTTCTTGGGACTCAGAGGGATCCCAACATCACTAACCTCCAGGATAGTAATTCGGTTCGTGGGCAACTACGATATTCCTCTGCTATGTCGCTTATGTACCACTTTGATTGGAGATCTAGACGCATTCGGCGACGTCGATGACGGCAGCGAAGACGATGCCTCTGTCATCTCTCTTACTTGCTATCTATATAAGTTACATACGCAGTGAACTAAAATTTCATGGATTGCATGTTGATATCCACTAGGTATTTTTGAAGATAATTTCTCTTGAAAACATATTTTATACAGAAAAAATAGAAGTTACCCAACCAATTAACTAAAATTGTCATGTAAACACATTAATTATATAAACAAATAGAAGTTACCCATTGAACTTAAATATAGAATACATAGTAAAGAAAATTGAAAACTGAAAAGGTACTCATGGGATACTAGGCGCTCAGTATCGAAAGATTCTAGTGGCCATAACTTTTGCCATGGACCTCTTAACAGACATGAGCTCCATATCTTAGTAGGCCGCACATTATAATGTAAGTCTTGGAATAACCATGTAGTACTCCTTGTTTTATTATTTTATTTTGGGAGGGGTTTCATTACATGCATCCTACACAGGTATTTATGTGTTTCCATTTACAGATGCATTATTTTTGCATTAGTTGGCAGCATCTTAGACTTGGCCATGTTTGATTGTAAATACCTAAGTATATTAAACATCGTCAACATATGGTAGGATTGCTAAAGTGACTGTTATAGGCTCATAGCTGTGCTAATGTGATGGCTCAGTGACTTGCTTGTTTTTGGCATAAAAAAAATGTTACTATGTTAGAATGTGATGAAGTGAGCACATGTTAAGCCAAATGAAATGAATAAATACATCATCAATACAGATGGGAATATAGATATTAATCATGTAGCTTATTTATACCAGAATGATGACAGTGAAAGCAAACTAAAAAAATATCTGGTCATTCAAAAGTTGGTTCCTTCAGCATCTAGGGATTACACAATGCATACATCAACATTAAGATTCAACGAAAAACCTATAAACTGGATTAAAAGTGCATCTTACAAATTATTCTGAAAAAGCTGCAGCCACCAACGGCGATGAGTCCGCAGCTGTGGTCGGCGCAAGGAGTGGAGACATACCTTGGGAGGTGACTTCGAATGGCAGTGGGGGAGGAGGCCGAGCGACGTCGAGGTCGGGGAGGTGGCTTTGAAGGCATCCGGGAGGAGGCTTCGGGCGGCGTCAAGGTCGTGGGCAGTGACATTGAGGTCAGAGGCGAACGAGCGCGTTGGGGAGGAGGCTTCGGGCAATGTTGAGGTCGGGGACGGCGTCGTCGAGGTCTGAGGTTGAAGGACCGAAATGGCAACAGAGGGGGGGGTGAATGGTTCCTTAAAAATTAAGATCCTCCCCTCTCAAGTGTCCACACAGCAATTCAAAAACTTACTGTTAAACAAAAGGTGTGATGAGAATCAAATCCAAAGAGTTAAACAAAATGGGCCATTCACGATATCGAAGTCTCGATTCTACCTTGCGGTAGTTCCGCACTGCGGTAGTTCCGTTCTTCCAGTGCGGAAGTTCCGCCCGCGGTAGTTCCGCCGTATACAAATCGGAAGTTCCGATTGTCCTGACCGAAGAACAGTACGCTCGGGGTTTTGCCAAAAATCCAAAATACTCAAAGATTGTTGCTCTTCTCAGGTCAAGTCTCACAGGACATCATCCTAAACAACATCTTGACCCCATGGAGAAGAATCGCAGACAAAGATCCATTAATCAAAGCAAAACCGGATTTCTTGAATATTTGGCAAGCGAGACCAAAAACCACAATAGGCAAGATTCTTAGATTCTTAGCTCATGAAACTTTGAGGATATATTAGCAATATCAATAAGACTCTAGATATCAAGTTTCATGCCATCTCATAAGAGGAATCAAAAGTTTCACCAAAACCCTAGATATTCAACATGAACAGAGAGAGTAAAAGAGGCATAAACAAAGAACCAAAACCTCAGGATTTCATTGATAGGAATCAAAAGATTACAGAGGCAAACACAGAGGAAAGATTACACAAATTTCAGTTCATCCTCTCCAACTCAACAACCTCTCAAAAAGCAAAACAAACTCTCCAAAGGCTCTTTAGCTAAAGCTAACCCTAATTTTCTGTCACCAAAAATCTAACCCAACAACCAGGGGTTCACCTCTATTTATAGCCCATGGCTAACGGGTCTCCAACCCGTTATGCCGGCTAAACCCTAACGGAGCTGTTTTTGAGTTGTCAAATACTCATCACTCGAAAGGGGACCCTACTCACATGGTCTCTCAGAGGTGAACGAGCGCATCGGGGAGGAGGCTTCGAGAGGTGGTGTCGAGGTCGGAAACGAACGAGAAAGAGCAAGGGGCTAAGGCACTGGGGAGGTGAACGGGCGAGAGTAAGGGAGAGTGATGATAGAGGGCGCACAAACCCTAGTGGTTCCCTCCTAATAAAGGGATATCACAGACGGTTCTACTATAGAACTGCTCAGATAGTAATCACCGACTCCATAATAGAACCGTCTGTGATATGGACATATTACAAACGGTTCCATAATGGAACCATCTGTGATATGCCACTATGTGATTGGTTCATTCTATTTATCCACATGAATCTGGTGACAAGTCCATAACACAACTCTAAATTATTTGACAGAAAATTCATTTGACTTCAAAAATTCATATCTAATTCAACTCAACTCCAAATCAAGTGAAACCAATTTTGATACCCCACATTACAATGAAGTCCACATTGACATCAATATTAGAGATGACAAGTCCATAACACATTGACACATGACAATTCCATGTTGACATAAAAAATAAGAGATTACAAGTCCATAACACAAGGCAAGTCCACATTGACATGTCTCATGTTATGGAATAAATTACAATGTAATAAATTCTTAATTAAAATATAACCCTTCATGATGATCGACGACGATAGCTAGCTTCCTCACTGGGTTCTTCCTCGCGGCTGATGCTGTCTCTGAAAGGAAGCAACTCGTCAAATTGATTGTACTATTCCTTATCCACGACATTCTCAACTCCGATAATCCTCCTTTTTCCATGAAGAACTACGCGACGGTTCTTATTTGTCGGGTTCATTACATAAAAAACTTGAACAACTTACTTAGCGAGTACGAATGGTTCGTTCTTGCATCCGACACGTCTGAGGTCCACAGGAGTGACGTCAGTGCTTTGTCGACTTTCACACCCTGCGAAAGTTTAACCCAATGGCATCAAAACAGGGGGATCTTGAAAAGTATGTAGTCGAGCTCCCAATTCTCCTCTATGAACCCATAGTAGGAGTTCAACCCATGTGCACCCGTGATGATTGAACCGCCGTGAAATGCATCTATGCGGACACCGCTATTCTGGACTGTGTTGTTCCTATCCTGAGCTGTTGTATAAAATGTGTAACCATTTATGTCATATCCTTGCCATGTCACAATTGTAAATTTTAGCCCTTTTGCCAATCATAGCAGCGTATCATCACTTGATGACCTCCTAGTGAATTGCACCTTTAACCATTCGTTGAATCGACGGTTGTGCTCTCTCGTGATCCAAACCTCCGACCATACGGGGACACTTGGGTCATGTGTTGCAAGACTATGAAATGGTCTTGCACGTACGTATCTAGATCGGGAGTGATTGTTTTCCTTCTGATGGTCCCGATACCTTCTAGTCTCCCCTCATGATGAGATAGAAGCATACCTATTGGTTCCACCTGAGCCATGTAGTCGACGCAGAACTCAATGACATCTTCGGTTGCATAACCTTCGATGATGCTGCCCTTCGATCGAGATCCTCCTCTTCTTCCATCCCTCCTTCTGTTGAAAGCATGGGAAAACTTCTGAACTAGGAGGGCTAGTTGCTCATCCGCAAGTCGCCTAACCGATCATCGCTATGTCACGAGAGCACCAGGAGAAACCGCAGTTTAATCGTAAGAAGATCGTAAGTGGGATCGGTGACTAAGGCCATCGACTGTGACTTCGACCTTCGAGAGACTATGTCAATCTCATGAGTCTTGAGGCGCGAGTAAAGTGCATCAAGAGTCAGGGTCGAGAGGCCGTGGTATCCTTGATGGTAGTCACCTTCATCTCCCAAACACGCAAATCAAGAGCTGCGAGCATCTGACGAGCATTGTCCGAGTCGGGGTATGTAAGACCGACCGCTCGGAGGTTACTCAAGATCTTGTGAAAACTAGCAAAGCACTCATCAAGGGACTCGCCAGCGAGCATTTCAAACTTGTTGTATTCTCGCTGAATCGTCTGTCGAATCGTCTTGATCTGGGTGGTGCCCTCATGGTAAGCGTCGAGGGTCACCCAGATGTCGAAAGCCGACGTAAGATGAGAGATGCGATCAAACTCGCTTCGGCTCAAACCTTGGATTATAATGTTCCTTGCCTTTGCATTGGCCTCAACATCGGGCATGTTTCCCATATTGATGTTTTCATCGGCAGGAACAGCGAATCTAACCTTCACCTTCCGCCAGATGGCATACCCCTGAGCCTGGATGTATGTTTCCATTTGGCTCTTCCAGAAGGGGTAATCCAGGCCATCAAAGACGGGAGGCTTGGTGGAATACTTGTCCATTGCCATGGCTCATGCATCGTTAAAGATCTATCGAAAAGAGCTAACCTGCTCGATACCAATTGAAGGACCGAAATGGCAACAGAGGGGGGGTGAATGGTGCCTTAAAAATTAAGATCATCCCCTCTCAAGTGTCCACACAGCAATTCAAAAACTTACTGTTAAACAAAAGGTGTGATGAGAATCAAATCCAAAGAGTTAAACAAAAATGGGCTGTTCTGTCAGATATCGGAAGCTCCGATTCTACCTTGCGGTAGTTCCAAGATCTGCGGTAGTTCCGTTCTTCGGTCACGAAGTTCCGCCATGTAGTTCCGCCGTATACAAATCGGAAGTTCCGATTGTCCTGACTGAAGAACAGTACGCTCGGGGTTTTGCCAAAAATCCAAAATACTCAAAGATTGTTGCTCTTCTCAGGTCAAGTCTCACAGGACATCATCCTAAACAACATCTTGACCCCATGGAGAAGAATCGCAGACAAAGATCCATTAATCAAAGCAAAACCGGATTTCTTGAATATTTGGCAAGCGAGACCAAAAACCACAATAGGCAAGATTCTTAAATTCTTAGCTCATGAAACTTTGAGGATATATTAGCAATATCAATAAGACTCTAGATATCAAGTTTCATGCCATCTCATAAGAGGAATCAAAAGTTTCACCAAAACCCTAGATATTCAACATGAACAGAGAGAGTAAAAGAGGCATAAACAAAGAACCAAAACCTCAGGATTTCATTGATAGGAATCAAAAGATTACAGAGGCAAACACAGAGGAAAGATTACACAAATTTTAGTTCATCCTCTCCAACTCAACAACCTCTCAAAAAGCAAACCAAACTCTCCAAAGGCTCTTTAGCTAAAGCTAACCCTAATTTTCTCTCACCAAAAATCTAACCCAACAACCAGGGGTTCACCTCTATTTATAGCCCTTGGCTAACGGGTCTCCAACCCGTTATGCCGGCTAAACCCTAACGGAGCCCGCTTCCACTTGTGCCGCTTTGCGAAATGATCCTTTCGCCCCTCGCACACCTTCTGGAAGCTCCTGCATTCCTTGTTGTTCACGACTCACAACCGCCTCGAGTGCACACCGTCTTCGACACATCTTTACCGCTCGACTCAACGCCTGCGCCTAGTCCGGCCACCACGTGTCTCGCCCGACTTCACCTCGATGCCCCGCAACCAAGACAAGAAACACATCACATAGCATTGCTCAAGATAATAGAATCATCATTTGCATTTAACTCAACTCAATTCACAACTCAAAATCAAAACTATGCCTTTCACGCAGCTTCGCCCACAATCGGAAGTTCCAAGACTTACCATTTCTGGTTCCGACATCGGACCGTCCGCACTTCCATGGCGGAAGTTCCGATTATCGGACCGTCCGCACTCCTGTGTTGGAAGATCCGATTGTCGCCACAGCAGAATACTTTATCGAGATTATCGACATACCGCTCTCCAAAGCGGAAGTTCCGATTAACTCAACAGAACACAAACGCCGTGATAATCGGAAGTTTCGCTTTACCAAAGCGAAGTTCGATTATCTAACTTCCGCTTTCGAACCTAAGTTCCGCACTTACGTAAACAAACCAAAGAAGAATAAAACGCAAAGAATCCAATCACAAACTTTTCAACACAGCGTACTCACATGGTCTCTCAATCTCCCCCTTGATGAGTATATTGACAAACACGAAAAAGTATATAGAAGAGTTTGTGATAAAGACCAAACACGGTCTAAACTAGGAAACAAGAAGGCTTAAGACCATGTTTGTCAAAAGAGAAAGACTGAAGCTTGAAATGAAAGAGCAAATTTTTCTGCAACACTCCAGAAGACTTTTTCTCTCCAAACTAACTTCTCCCCCTTTTGGCAATAAACACATCAAGAAGTATTACAGAGAGGAAATGACATGATATTCATTTTAAGCATTAGGAGCCATGAAGATTATCCAAAATGACTATTTGAGTATTACACCAAGCCATAACACATAAGAATGCTATCAAGATCATGACAATTGATGTATAGAATAGCTAAGACAGAAAATCCATAATCTGAGAATTGGTCCAATTCTTTAGCATGTCAAATAAACCAAGATTATAGTCTAGCTAAAGGTATCCAAGGATGATACAAGCCATGTCAAATACTCTAAGAGGAACCAAGAATCATAATATTGAACAGTTCAAAGAGCTAGCAGTTTCAAGAACGACTCAATTGAACAAGTACTTGGTCTGTTCGAAGATAAGCAAATTTAGCATATTTTTCTTTTTCTGAAAATTCTTTATGGTTTTATCTCAGTAAAGCGAGTCCTGGACTAGGTGCCATCCACAACTGCCTCCTAAGCTTCAACCATTTTTCAAATCTTAACTATGTGCTAGATCCCAAGCCTTATGCGACCACTCCAAGCAACAGACTTAAGGAAGTGATCTTAGGTCATCCAAGACTCCCCCTGAGTTCATGCCTAGTACAATGGCAAGCAGTCTCATGAGAAAGAGTTGGTGAGATCAGTTTTTTCGCACAAAAGAGATCATTTTTGCTTTTGAAGTTTTTAGACTAATGATTAAGGATAAGTCAAGTTTCTTAATGAACTGACATAGCTTACTCTGAAACTCAATAAAGATTCAAGACTCAACTCAGCCTACTTGACATGGCGAGAATCATAAAAGGATAACTTCAACCAGACTAGTCTCAAGAGCTATCATGACAAGATTTTAATTCAAGTTGAGCATTTTTTTTAATCACCTTAGCATGGCAAAGACTAAACTACACATAAAAAGTCATGATAAATCTAGCAGTTTAGCATAAATCATGGCAAGATGTAAAACAGTGAAAACAGATCACAAGGGATAATAGACAAGGCTCCATATGATTATATTGCAATGCTGGATGAAATGCACGAAAATCCAGATCCCCTTCAGAATGAGATGCATCTTTTAATTCAGATTGAGTTATGATAAATTTAAGAACTAGAAGAACCAAGATGAACTCCCCCTGAACCAAAGGAACAAAAACGAGAAACTGGAAAGAGAAAGAGAAAAGGCAGTCCTTAGAGCATAGATAAGATATAGAGAATACCAAAACTCAGACTGATTCTTATCTACCCCATATGATTCCAGGACTATTAGCTGATTAACTAACCCACTAAGGAGCAAACATCGCCCTCGCTGTCTACCCAAGGGTGGCCCGACTCGCTAGAACCTATAAGAAGTGAGTAAGCTCAACTTAGAGAGAGGAGAAACACTAATAAGCAAGATCCTAGAAGCACAAGATAAGAATTAGCAACAAAACAATTTGGCAAGAGAACCACTCTAACCTATGCCGGAAAGACTTAGACCCAAAGCACTTAAATGAAATGCAACTTAAAAGAGAAATAGCATAATTAAAATATAATACAAGAGTAAAACCCAAGCTCCTCACAATAATCCATAAGGACAACCACCCCAAGCTCTCCCGCAGAGGCAAAACCGAGAGTCAGCCCAAAGGCTTGGTGAAGATATCACCAACGGTGTTCACTCTCCTGGCTGGAGCACAATGTCACCCTTCTCTACATGGTCTCAAGAAAGTGATATCTCGATATCAATATGCTTGGTCCGAGAATGTTGCACGGGTTCTTGGCAATGCAAATCGCGACGTGTTATCACAAAAGAGTTGAACACGGCCGACATTAACCCAAAGTCCTCGCAGGTCGAGACCATCCAAAGCACTTGGCTACAAAGAATCTCTGACAGAACGCATCGACCTCCAGAGTGGATCGGCAACACCGCATCGCTTCTTGAAGACCAGAGACAAGAGAAGTGCCAATGAATTGGCAAGTGCCGAGGTGCTCTTCCTATCTATCCTACACCAAATAAATCAGACGGAGAAGGCTCTAAGAGATAGACAAGAGGAGGAAGAGTACCAGATACCATAGTCAATGGTAGCTCGAAGGTACCGAAAGATGCGCTTCACCGCCTGGCGGTGAGATACGCGAGGAGAAGCCTGAAACCGAGCGCAAAGACACACAATGAAATGTATGTCAGGTCTCGAGGCTGTGAGGTACAAGAGAGAGCCTATCATGCTTTTGAACTCCTTTTGATCGACTGGCTCGCCGTCTTCATCTGGGTCAAGTGCGGCTGTAGATGCCATTAGAGTTGACACTGGCTTGCCATCACTCATGTCAAAGCGTCTCAGGAGATCACGAGTGCACTTGCCTTGGTGCAGAAAAGTACCTTCCCGAGTTTGTTTGATTTGGAAGCCAAGAAAGAAACTCAACTCGCCCATCATGCTCATCTCAAACTCTGAGCTCATGACATCCGAAAACTGAGAGACGAGAGCATGCGAGGAGCCGCCAAAGATAATGTCATCCACATAAATCTGGACGAGCAGAAGATCGGTGCCAAGACGGCGGATGAACAAGGTCTTGTCAATTTTTCCCATCTCAAAATCATGACTCAACAGATAGGACTTAAGTCTTTCATATTAGGCTCGAGGAGCTTGCTTAAGTCCATAAAGAGCTTTTGAAAGCTTGAAGACATGATTATGGTACTTGGGGTTTTCGAAACCTGGGGGCTGTCTGACATAGAATTCTTCCTCAATAAGTCCGTTGAGAAAGGCACTCTTGACGTCCATCTGGTAAAGCTTGAAGCTCTTAGAAGCTGCAAAGGCAAGCAAGATCCTAATAGCTTCAAGTCCGCTCTGAGGCAAAAGTCTCTCAAAATCGAGACCTCAACTCAGAGTTACCCCAGCTACCGCCTAGCCTTGTTTCAATGACTACCCCATCTTCGCTTGCTTGTTCTTGAAAACCCACTTGGTCCCAATGATATTGTGACTCGAGGGGCTCAACAAGCGCCCGCACTTGTTTCACAAAGTTCTCCAATTCCTCATGCATGGCATTGATCCATGATTCATCGTAAAGAGCATGACAAACGCCTTTAGGCTCAAATGAGGCAACAAAGGCGTAATGGAGACAAGAGAGACATGCCGCTTTTGAACGAGTGACTCGCCAAAAGATCTCCAATGATCTTCTCTGAAGGGTGGTCCTTTTGGATGTGTCTAGGAGGTCCAGGGTGAGAAGAAGAAGTGGCCTCTATCTCATGAGCAGATGAGATAGGACAGAGCCACTAACTCGTAAGCTGAAGGTAAGTATTTGGTCTCCTCGAGGTGCGGTGGAAGAAGGCACCTCAGAGTAGGAGAAAGAATTGGATCAGTAGACAACCTCATCTCCGTCCTCCTCATCGCCCACAATGATGGACTCGGATCGCTTCTAGAGAACTCGAGATATCGTGCCTAGTCCCTGACCGCCTCATCAAGGTCACCTCACATGTTTCTACCATTTTGCTAGACTCGCGGTTCCGCACTCTATAGGCACGAGAAGAAGTCGAGTAACCCGTAAAGATCCCATCACAAGATCGTGACTCGAACTTATCTAGGTTCCCAAACTTGTAATAAAACACTTGCAACCAAACACACGAAAATGCGACACCGGGCTTTCGCCATATCTCAACTCATAAGAAGTGCGATGCAAGAGTGCCCTAAGAAAAACTCTGCTTGAAACATGGCATACAAAGGGCAATAGCCTCACCAAAACTTCCTAGGTGTAGAATATTCATTCAAAGATTGTCCCGCCATCTCGACTGAGTGCGGTTCTTCCTCTCCACAACGCCATTCTCACGAGGGACGTATGGAGAGGAGAACTGTGCTCTACACTGCCTCACCACGAAACTCTCAAAGTAGGAATTCTTGAACTCGGTGCCATTATCACTGCGAATTGCTCGCAATGCACCCGGAGCTCAACAGAAACCTACTAAAAAGACCACGAAAATGAGTAAACGCTCATCCTTCGAGGCTAAGAAAACACCCAAGAGTACCTCGAGAAGTCATCGACCACAACAAGAACATACCACTTCCTCCCGCCGATCAGACTCGAGCCGACCAATCAGATCCATGTGGAGCAATTGTCCCGTGCATCGATCCTTGTCACTTTGGATCGAGAGTGAGAAGCGGCAACCATCTTGCCGTGGCCGCATGGAGAGCAAACTAGATCCTTGACCATCTTGAGTTTCGCAAACCACGAATGAGATCGTGGCCGCTAACTCGGGTCAAATGATAAAGCCTATATGACCAAGTCTCCTATGCCGTAAGGTTAAATCACGGATTCGTAGCAATTAAACACCGAGAGGATCACCGTAATACTCGTAAAAATCAAGACGAAAGATCCTCCCATAACGAAATCCCGCAAACCGTATCACCCAAGAATCAAAGATTTTGCAATTGTTTTTTTAAAACTCACCTCAAATCATCATCGTGAGTCGAGAGATCGAAAGCGATTATACCGCAGCTTATTTACTAAGGCAACATCTTCGTAATAAATGAATCATTAATGCGCACGCACCTTTAGCAATGACGCGCCCAAACGGCATTCTCAAGACCGGGGAAACATCGTTGATTTACGAGTGCAACGCCACAAGTCGTCGGTGTGTAATCGTCAGAGACCGTGAAAACGCCCAACGACTAGTATATTACGTGTTTAAGTCTTACATGGGCCAAAGGAAAATATCCACGTGTACAAAAGCCGCTTATAGTCTCCTTATGACTTCAAGGAAACTAAGGCATTACTTTGCCCACAAAGTGGTCGTACCTATTGGATATCCCTTAGGTCAAGTCCTTGGAAATAGGGAATCATCGGGACGAATAGCAAAATGGGCGGTGGAACTAGGACGCTCGACCTCCATTTCATCTCACGAATGACTATAAAGTCTCGTGCAATAGCGTAATTCATTCACGAGTGGACAAACCCTAATCTAAGCGAGGACTCGAGTACGAGCGCCACGACGAGTGGACAATGTACTTTGACGGTTCCTTAATGCTTAAAGAATCGGGGGCTGGAGTCGTCTTGATATCCCCTACCGGCGAACACATCAAGTATGCCGTCCAGTTTAACTTTCCCGCTACAAACAATGTGGCGAGTACGGCGGTTGCTTGGCAGACTTCGAGCGACTCATTCGCTCGGATTCGCAAATTGTTAGTGAAGGGCGATTCTCAACTAGTAGCTTAATCAAGTAGGGAAAGAGTACCAATGCTCGAGTACCAAGATGTCTTCCTATCTCGCGAAGTACGGAAATTCGAAAATCACTTCTTCGGTTTCGGATTCAACATATTCCTAGAAAGGAGAACTTTCTAGCAGATCGCTTAGGCACGGATGGCCTCTACTAGGTCAACCGTCCGTGGGAGTTTTTCTCGAGCAACTTGATTGACCCTCGGTGGTCGAGCATTCCGAGAACATCGATAGTTTACATCAGGTCAATCCTATTGACTCTGATAACTTAGATGCTCCACAGATCGGTGACGATCAAGGTAGAGACTAGATGACGCCGATCTACAATTATCTTCAAGATGACCTAATTCCTCAAGATGATGCGAGGTCGATCGATAGCACGAAAGGCCAAATCATACACTCTAATCGAACGCACCTTGTATAAACGAGGATCTCATGGAGTGTTGATGAGATGCATATCTCAATCGGTGGCATTAAGTTGCTAACCAAATTCATGAAGGAGTTTGTGGAGCACATCATTCCTACGTAACCACAGTCTGTAAGGCCTTCGTGCAAGGATACTATCGCCAATCGCCTTCATGATGCAAAAGAGCTCGTGACGGCGCGTATAATGTCGGGCTTATAGCCGATAAGTACATCAACCGCACAAGCTTTGCAAACAATCCTCTTTCTTGGCCTTTTGCAACCTGGGATCGGACATTCGGGACCATTCCTAAGAGCACCCGGGCTTCAATTCTGTCGTCATGATTGACACGCTTACAAAATGGATCGAAGCCGAGCCGCTTGTAAAGTTACAACCAAGCCGCTAAGAGGTTCATAACAAAAATATGATTACGATTTGGTGTACCCAATCGATCATCATCGATAATGGTACCCGCTTCTCAGCAAAGAATTTCGTGAATTCGAAGAACTAGGAATCAAAATCCATTTCGCTCGTGGCTCATCCACGAGCAATGGAGCAGTCGAGCGTGCCAATGGAATCCTAATACAGGGGATAAACGCCGAGTATTCGACCAGTTAATAAAACGGTCAGGCTTGGGTTCAAGAACTTCCTTCGCTTTATGGGTCGTCCTGACCACGACCGATCGTACGGCAGTGAAACACCTTTCTTTTGGTTTATGGGGCGAAGCTATGCTTCCTCCGAACTGAAAATTGGCTCTGCTTTCGACCGATTGTTTTAACTTAAGCAATCAGAAGAACATCGACTCGACGATATCAATTTCCTTGAAGAACGACGGAACCAAGCCTTGATTCGTTCGGCAATCTACCAACAAGCCTTGCGAAGGTACTACAATCGTAAGGTGCAACCTCGCAACCTATCTGTAGGTGATCTGGTTCTCAGAAAAATTCAGAGCCAAGCAGGGCGCAATAAACTCTCCCCTAAATGGGAAGGTCCTTACACTGTGGTCGAAGTTACCCGACCAGGCTCAGTACGATTAGCCATGTCAGACGGCAGGGTTTTGTTAAATTCATGGAACATTGACCAATTGCGTAAGTTCTTTGTTTAATCTTTTCTTTATTTTCTTTCATTTCATTTTGTTTCATTTCGTTTAAATTCTTTTAAACATGATAATTGAATTTGGAGTAGCGAGTGATGTTATTTGTATGACGTTGCCTAATCCTGGTCGACTGCGGTTCGTATGCTCTGGATTATAAAGTGTATAGTTTATGTTTCAAAATTCTGTTCTACTCTTATTTGGTTACTGGTCGGGACACGGAAAACCTCCTAGTCGAAGTCTCTCCTTTTTCGCACGTGGTTCCGCCCACTGGAAGGAGCTTCCTAGCGACGGTCTTTTCCTACGATCCCCGCTGCCAATCGGACTAAGAGCATGAGCACGTCTTGCAAAATGTATTTTATACCTTTATTTCCTAGCTAAGTTCATTCCGACCAGTATTGAGCATCGCATAGAAGTAAAACCACATGTCTCCTTTTTAACATATGTTCTTCATGTTTTTTCCTCTTACCAAGGAGAATTCTCTATTTTTCCGACCATATGTTGTTTTGGTAAAGTACTTCGATCATTAAAAGCAGATTTACAACTAGCCGAAACCTACACGGTTCCGACCATAAAGGTTTCCTAGTATTACCACGATCAGTTTTTTACCGATCAGTACACGCTTACAAGTAATGGTTGAGATTTGGATTTATATTCTTGGCCTCAGGTGGTACCATTATATAGTAAAGGTCTTCTACTATATAACAGTCGGGGGCTAGATAAGACATAAATTCACAAGTCGACCGGATGAATAAAAGAATTTTTTCCATTTTGATAAGAGAAAGGTAAGTCTTTACATTGTATGCATTGTTTTTTCCTGCAGCTAAACTACTAGAGAATGCCTAAACTAACTACTGCTAGATGGAGATCCGACTTCCATCTCTTCTGCGACCTTTTCGCCTAGAGGTTTCATCTCTGCGAGGATCTGATTTGCCTCTGCAGTAAGCGGTGAAATCCTCTTCGATGGCTTGAAGGTTAGTTGATGGGTCGAAGCTTTGGCTTTGCCAAGGCAAGACCGACTCCACAAGCAATAGACTCCTTAACGGAGTGGGCATAGTTCTCCCTAGTGGTCTTGAGCAAAACCTTGAGCTCTTCCAGCAAAGAGCCAAGAAAATTGACCTTCTCTATTGGGTCACTCAAGGAGGGCAAGCTTGATCCCGCGCCCATGTCAAAGAGCATTTTGTTTAGCGAGGTGATTTTCTCGTCCAAGCTAAGCACGAGCCGCCCCTTGTCTTGCTCAAATTCCGAGCCTTCTTCACTCTGGTCAATGCTTGTTTTTGTTCTGCATAGACAAAGCAAGTATTAAGTAAAAAGATTGGAAGATGTACTGAGTCATGGCTACGACCAGTTACCTTCCTCTCTCTTCCTGGAATCATCCAGAAGCTTTTTATTACTGGTCGTCAAGACTTCGATCGACCGGTTTTTTGCCTGAAGTTCTTCTTCAAGCTTTATTCTTCTGGCTTTTTCAGCCAAAGCATCTTCTTTTATTTTCTCTAAATCTATCAAAAGAATCTCTGATAAGGGAGAATGAATAAAAGGAAAGTCTTAATAAGGAAAAAAGAAGAAGAACTCTTACTTTCTATCTCAGAGTATTTTTCTTCTAACATCCTAACTCGCTCGGTTAGTCCTCCGACCGTAGCGAGGTTTTCGATCATATGCTGCATAAGTAGCATTTCTTCCATAAACCTTCTTGAGTAACTTTGAGAAAGGAAAATTATGGAGAAGATTGAAGACACTTACCCGAATTACGGCATCATTGTAATCGGTAAATATTTTATCGGGCTCCGCCTGTGTTAGGCGATCCGATATTCTCTCCCAGTAATTCTCAAGCTCCTTGCTCACGGTCAATCGAGGAAAGAAAGGGAACTTGTTATACTGGGAGAAGGTACCTTCATGAACCTGTGGAAGTTCTGCAGAAGTTTCTACCTCTGCTGATGGCATATCTACCATCAAAAGATCTAGCTCAGGTTCCGGTACCGAAGTTGGCTCGGGGGCTTTCCCGACCATTTCCTCCTCTGGGTTATTTCCCTGAGGAAAGCCTTGGTCGGAACCACCCTCGACCACTTTGTCTGCTTTGGTTCGACTGGCCTAAGCAACCTAACTCCAAAGCAGATCGCACAAGAGAAACACAAAGTTCAATTCTACTTGGGATATACGAGGTATGTTTTTCGTATAAAATTGTACATACCTGGTTGTTTTCTTAGTCTTGACCTTATAGCGCGCCGGTTTAAAATCCGTTGCGCCTGTTTTTCTCTTCTTTCCAATTGTTCCCACCAGTTCCGAACTGGTAGGTTCAATTGTATTCTCTACACTCCCGATCAGGAGATCGAAGCGATGTTTTCACCATCCGTCGAGAACACGATCCCCGACTCGGATCGAAGTGTGGTTTCACTGTCTCGTGAATAATGCCTCATGGACAACTATACGAGACTCAGTAATTGCCGCCTGATTTAACAAACCAAGTTAATCAGGTGAAGAATATACTTCATCTTGCCGAAGTTATTTCTTTCAGTTGCTTACCTCAGCGTGACCGCTGCCCTCAGCGATCACAAGGCTGGTTGGATAATCAATAGGCTCACACGCCTCTTAGCCTCATTGATTTTAAGTCCCACCAACTACACATAAAGAGGATTAAAGCGATCGAAAATAATTGCAAAGGTGAAAAGAAGTTAATACACTTACCCTAAGTCTTTCGGTCCTCTCCGGCACTAACAAGTGCTAGGATTAAAGGAAAATGGCCTTGTCATCGTTCGCCAAAGCCGCATCATTTTGATCCTATTTACGACGCCCTCGTAAGACAAGACCGCAAACGCAAACGAAAGGTCTTAGTTTTTGCGAAAATAATCAACTCGCAAAATAAACCGGCCGGTATTTTCTAAAAATTACCCGATCGTAATCCTCGTAGCGCTATCGCCACCAATAAACCGAGCATCGAACGTGCCTGGTCTTTAAAGGACTAATCCTCCTAATGGAAAAGTCTCACAACGCGCCGGAGGTTAAACCCACGACACTCAAGAGATGGATAGCCTCAACCCATCTCCCAACTTCCCTCCTTCTTTGAGGAGGAACGCCAACGCGAGTTCTCGATCGCCTTCTTACCGTAATACAGCCGCCTTCTCGCGTAACCTTCATGTAGAACCAGCTTTTCTTCCATGACGACCAAGAAGACTTGAGTACATACGAATGTACTCGTCGACCTTTGCCGCCATGAAGCCTTAGGTACATTCCCGTGGGTGCCGGTCGCTTTCTTCGTGTTCGCCATCCCAGTAGTAATACTTGAAGAGTTCCATCGTCGGTGGAATCCCCAAGTATGCTTCGCAGAGGTAGACGAAGATACTTAGGTTCGCAATGGCGTTGGGAGCGAGGTTGATCAATTCGACCTCGTAGAACTCCAAAGACTTGAGAAAGAAAAGAATGTGCCGAAGCTTGAGCCCGCACTCAACGACGCGAGTAATACCGGATTTCTCCTCCTCGCCGCTGGGCGGTTTCCAAAAGCCGATCTCCAAAAGATCAAACTCCCGTCGGGTAACAACCCAACCTTCTCCAAACTCTCCAATCTTCTCTCGCCGGATCGAGATCGACCAGGTTCGCGATAAGGTCCGACATGATGCTTTCCTTTTGGGTGAAGAACTCAAGGAAGATTTTCTTGGAGATAGAAGCGTAAAGGATTAAAGCACTCACCGGGTCGCTTTATAGACATTTTCATCAGAATCGACTCTTCGAGAAGTCCAACGGCAAATACCTTTTACGCGACGACGTAAAGGCTTTTTCCTTTTTCCAAAGTTTCTCAACTTTAAAATGAATACGCATCGCCTCGAGTCTCACGGCATTTAATGAGAGGTCTGCTCGATATGATTGCATTCATTTAAAAGTTCGGGGCTAGTTGTTGAGGATTAAAATATTCATATATTATCTTAATATATGATAAAGACCATACGCTCGTGGTCGTCGTTCTAAGACCACCGACCTAACGGGTCGTAGGTATTACGTGGTTATCTAATGAATACCTCGTCCTGACAAAGTTCCAAACCTAGTCCACGACTGTAAGTGCTCGTGAAGCTATGAACAAAGGCCCGGTCGTCGAGTCTCCGACCACGCCACTCACTATGTGATGAATGAATCACGTATTTCATATTCCACATAATTACAACACTATCACGGTTGATGAATTAACGCCTCCTAAATCATTAACCGCCAAACGGTTGACATTTTTACCAACCACCTTTACAGTTAGTGGAACCGCCAAACTGCCGTCTCTTCCCGACCAGGCGCATCGCTCCCCAACGGATGTCTCTTCATGGGATAACTGCCACCGCTTCATCAACTATTTAAGGAGGATCATGGAAGGACTAAGGACACAAGACATAGGGGACAACGAGACATACGTAAGACATCAAGCAAGACTTAGCAAAGTGTTGTGTTTTTAGATATTCTCTGTGTTTGTAATCGTGAGTTCATAGCAATAAAGAGCAAGTCGATCCACTCCTCAAGTCACGCACATTTTCCTCTTTTCATTTATATGTTCATAAGATCGGCGATTTGATCGCCGACACCGGCGCCGTCAGTGGGAAGATAGTGCAAAACTTCTAAGAAGGTTCTTTGTTCAACTCATCCGCTTTCTCCATTTTCGTAACTACAAGTATGGCGGAACTTGGGATGAGGAAAACGGTTCGACTTGGATGACTACTCCAACCTTGACATGGAAGCTCGCATCCAAGCCATGCAACATGGGAATCTTCCTCCTCCTCAGATGGTTCGCGCGTCGCCGCCGATAAATAACTTGAGCGATGGATGAAGATACACCGCTGCGCCAAGAGGCGCTTTACGAGGAACGGTTGTTCCGATCAGTTCGAACGTCCGAATGTTTTTCCAAGACCGGTTTCGACCGGCCGTGAAAAGGTGACAATACCTCGACCACAACCCGAGGGTCAATATACCCTTGACACAATCATGGTGGCGATGTATTCACCAACCTCTGAAATTCCAGGACCAACCGCATCCGTAACGGTGTCGATGAGACCCTCACCGGTAATGGGCCGAGTGAGGGCGATAAGACTCGATGTCCGGCCGGCAATCCGCCGAATCAGCCGAGCCCGCCGCGAAGACCTCGGAGGTTCTCATCTCCGACCGGTCTCCGTCGTGGAAGTCTCTGGTAGAAGCACCGAGAAGTTCTCCATTAGTCACGATGGAAGCTCCTCGGAAGATCGTTCTTTGGAAGCATGAGGTCAACACGATCGGAATGCCGATCGAGATGCCACTCGCATCCTGCACACCCGCCTCGCCACCACCGCTAGTGGAGATGGCGCGGGCAATCAAGCACCACCTACGGAGGCAACAGAGCGATGGACGCCCATCGCCTAATACGCGTGATGCACTTCACCAAGGATGGCGGGCATGACGGGGTTAGCCAAAGGTCCAGAGGAACTTCGGTCTCGAACACCAACATCTTCGATGAATCCTCCGAGACCTTCGTAATATTCGTAACTTGTGTCGATCCAAAATATTCTTAATAATCACGACTGCTCGCATGTGAAGCTCGGGCTTTACCCAATTGGTGGAGCGGTATCGGAAATTCTTCAACGAATCGCGGCGGCGCGCGCGCGTGCGAGGGCAAGGGATGTCGCAAAGTCTAACGATGACTTCATCTCAACGCTCCTCCTCGGTAGAGGCAGCATGGTCATCCACCGGTACCTAGACCTCCTCGGCGATTCCGACCAAAGAGTCATGAAGGAAGAAGGTTGTTTCAACAACGGCCTCTTCCCTAGCCAAGGAGAGCACCGATTGGCCCTGATGATCTCCGTCATCATCCGAACCATGCTAATGGTCAAAGGCGTCATGATAACGTCCACGGCCGGATCGGACGAGCGGAGCCTCGGCGCTCAAATAGAAGAAACCGATCTCCCATCGATCCTAATCCGCACCTTTTCCAAGAAGGCGCTATGAATCGATTCTGAGTTGTCGAGCCTTTTCTCGCAGGGCTCCAAGGCATGCGTTGGCCTAATGGGTTCCGACCTGCCAACTTGGATAAATTCGATGGATCTCAAAATCCATTAGAGTTTCTCCAAATATACACCACTGCCATCAGAGCAGCTGGTGGTGATCAAAACGTGATGGCTAATTATTTGCCCAGTTGCGGAAGGATCGGCCCGGTCTTGGTTGCTTAACCTACCGGTCGGATCTATTTATACTTGGGAACAGCTCTGCGATCTGTTGATTGTGAATTTCCAGGGTACGTACGATCGCCTTGGAAAGGAGGATGATCTCCATCGAACTCGGCAAGAACCAAAGAAAACTCTCCACAAGACATCAAGAGGTTCAACAGTTGAAATTCTATTCCAGAAATTGCAGAATCTTCTGTGATTCAGGCATTCAAGGCAGGTTTAAGGAATCGGCGGTTTACGGAGGACATCGCTATGAATCCTCCACGAACAACCGCCGAACTCTTTGACATGGCTAATAAGTATCGCGCCGCTAGTGAGGCGGTTGAATGGATCAAGCCATTGATCGAAAAGAGAAAATCCTCAACTTTGCCTTGAGAAGTCGAAAAAGAATCCCAAGAAGGTTTCCAAGAAGAAGAAGCACCGCAAAACGGGCACCAAAGAAGTCCTAGCGGTTCCGGATAAACCGCTCAAGGGTAAGAAGGACTATACTGGTCGGGCAAAGCCAAAGTTCCGACCGATGGCCATAATAAAGGTAAGAAGTGGTGTCCACTTCACCAACGAGGGCATGACTTGCGCACTGTCGTGTCCGGCAAAAGAAGCCGGAGGATTTCTATGCGGTAAAGGCCCACTTCCGCAATCCAGAGTTGGGGAAACAAGTTCCAAAAAGGACAAGGATGGCGGCGAAGAGATGGAGTACCGTGAGCCTCGGCAAGACGGTCAATATGATCTTGGAGGTTCTTCTTCATACGACTCACGCCGTCATCCGAAAGCCATGGAGCGAGAGGTCAACCTATCGGAACCTTCGATCATCACTAAACCATCAAGGTGGTGGGATCACCGTGATCTCCTTCAAAAAAGAAGATTCCTCGTCTCATCAACTCGACCGGGTAGGTTCCCTATTATCGTAGAACCTACTATTAATAATTGCAAAGTCAATCGAGTTTTGATAGACGGTCGTAGCTCTTTAAATATCTTATTTTCGGGAGCTTTAGAAGATATGCAGGTTCCCAGATCAAAAGTAAAACTGGTGAAATACGCCTTTCATGGCATAGTTCTTGGTTCTACTGCCAAACCGATAGGACAAGTATCCTTACCGGTTACGTTTGGAAGTCCTGATAACTTCCGAACGGAAAAGATTTCATTTGACGTGGTTGATTTCGAAACCGCATATAATGGAATTATTGGTCGTCCAACGTTAGCAAAATTCTTGATAGCCACGCACTACGGGTATCAAAGTTTGAAAATGCCAGGACCGAAAGGTGTGATCATGGTTCGTGGAGATCGCAAAATGGCATACGCATGTGATCGAAAGTCTTTAGAACTGGTCGATGAGCTACCACCGAAATTCGACTCATCATCCATGCGAGTCAAGCACCTGGACTCCAAGATAACGCCCAAACCATCCGACCGGACCAAAGAGGTTCTACTCGACAAAGGCGCTTCTTCAGGGAACGCCATGTCAAGCAATGATGGTGGATCCTCACCAGAGGTGCTGATCGGAGCAGGACTCAATCCTAAATAGGAAGAGTCGCTCGTCTCCTTCCTCCGAGAAAACAAGGATGTGTTCGCATGGCAAGCATCTGACATGCCCGAGTCCCGTGGAGGTGATCGAGCACGAGCTAGCGCCCGGCTGACAAAAATCCGGTCAGCGTAAGCTCGGGCGTTTCGCACCCGGCCGGAAGGACGCCATCGATCCGAGATTGACAAGCTCTTAAAGGTCGGATTTATTCGTGAAGTACATCACCCTCGGTGGCTCGCTAATCCTGTAATGGTTAGGAAGAGTAATGGGAAATGGAGGATGTGTATAGACTTCACGGATCTTAATAAAGCTTGTCCGAAGGACGATTTTCCCTTCCTCGCATTGATCAACTTGTAGACTCTACCTTGGGTGTGAGTTATTAAGTTTTTAGATGCCTACTCGTGGTACCACCAGATTAGTATGAGTAAAGAAGATGAAGAAAACTTCCTTCATCACTCCATTTGGCACTTCTTCGTTATGTAAAGATGCCCTTTGGTCTCAAAAATGTTGGTGCCACTTTTCAAAGATTAATGCAAAAACCTTCACCCACAAATAGGTCGAAATTTAGAAGCCTCGTTGATGACTTGGTAGTAAAAGTGTCAACTCCGCGATCATATGCTTGACCTTAAAGAGACTTTCAATAACTTGAGAAGACATAACCTCAAGTTGAATCCGAGAAGTGTGTGTTCTGGGGTTTCACTGAAAGTCGCTCGGTTTCCTAGTTTCGGCTAGAGGTATCGAGGCAAACCCAAAGAAAGATATCGGCCATCCATCGGATCGCCCCGACCACGAAGAAGGAAGTCCGAAGCTAATCGTTGTATGGCGGCGCTAAGTCGTTTCATAGCGAGTTAGGGAAAAGGGACTACCTTTCTTTAAACTTCTTGAAACATGGAAGTTTCAGTGGACGACGTGTTTAACAATGCCTTTGAAAACTCAAAGAGTACCTTACGAGTGCCGGTCCTAGTCTCTCCAAGACCGGGGAAACATGTTGATTTACGTGGTCGCAACGCCACAAGTCGTCGGTGGTGTCTTGGTCGAGACCGTGAAAACGCCCAACGACCAAATATTACGTAAGCGAAATCTTACATGGGCCAAAGGAAAAATATCCACAGGTACAAAAGCTGCTTTATAGTCTCCTTATGACTTCAAGGAAACTAAGGCATTACTTTCAGGCCCACAAAGTGGTCGTACCTATTGGATATCCCTTAGGTCAAGTCCTTGGAAATAGGGAATCATCAGGACGAATAGCAAAATGGGCGGTGGAACTAGGGACGTTCGACCTCCATTTCATCTCACGAACAGCTATAAAGTCTCAGGCAATAGCAGAATTCATTGCCGAGTGGACAAACCCGGAATCTAAGCAGGGACCTGAGTACGAGCGCCACGACGAGTGGACAATGTACTTTGACGGTTCCTTAATGCTTAAAGGATCGGGGGCTGGAGTCGTCTTGATATCCCCTACCGGCGAACACATCAAGTATGCCGTCGAGTTTAACTTTCCCGCTACAAACAATGTGGCGAGTACGAAGGTTCTTTGGCGGGACTTGACGGCTCATTCGCTCGGGATTCGCAAATTGCTAGTGAAGGCGATTCTCAACTAGTAGCGAATCAAGTAGGGAAAGAGTACCAATGCTCGAGTACCAAGATGTCTTCCTATCCGGCGGAATACGGAAATTCAAAAGCACTTCTTCGTTTCGGATCAACATATTCCTAGAAAGGAGAACTTTCTAGCGGATCGCTTAACGCGGATGGCCTCTACTAGGTCAGCCGTCCGCACGGAGTTTTTCTCGAGCAACTTGATTCACCCTCGGTGGTCGAGCATTCCGAGAACATCGATAGTTTACATCGAGTCAATCCTATTGACTCGATAACTTAGATGCTCCACGGATCGGTGGCGATCAAGGTAGAGACTAGATGACGCCGATCTACAATTATCTTCACAGATGACCTAATTCACAAGATGATGCAGAGGTCGATCGATAGCACGAAGGCCAAATCATACACTCTAATCGAACGTACCTTGTATAAACGAGGATCTCATGGAGTGTTGATGAGATGCATATCTCAATCGGTGGCATTAAGTTGCTAACCAAATTCATGAAGGAGTTTGTGGAGCACATCATTCCTCTGAGAACCACAGTCGGTAAGGCCTTCGAGCAAGGATACTCTTGGCCAATCGCCTTCATGATGCAAAAGAGCTCGTGGACGGCGCGCATAATGTCGATTTCATAGCCGACAAGTACATCAACCGCACAAGCTTTGCAAACAATCCTCTTTCTTGGCCTTTTGCAACACGGGATGGACATTCGGGACCATTCCCAAGAGCACCGGGGCTTCAATTCTGTTCGTCATGATTGACACGTTTACAAAATGGATCGAAGCTTGAGCCGCTTGTAAAGTTACAAGCAAGCCGCTAAGAGGTTCATAACAAAAATATGATTACGATTTGGTGTACCCAGTCGTATCATCACTGATAATGGTACCCAGTTCTCAAGCAGCAATTTCCAGGAATTATGCGAAGAACTAGGAATCAAAATCCATTTCGCTTCTGTGGCTCATCCACAGAGCAATGGAGCAGTCGAGCGTGCCAATGGTATCCTAATACAGAGGATAAACGCCGAGTATTCGACCGATTAATAAAGCGGTCGAGGGCTTGGGTTCAAGAACTTCCTTCATTTTATGGGTCGTGGGACCACGACGATCGTGCGGCAGTGAAACACCTTTCTTTTTGGTTTATGGGGCGAAGCTATGCTTCCTCCAGAATTGAAAATTGGCTCTGCTCGCACTGATTGTTTTAACTTAAGCAATCAGGAAGAACATCGACTCGACGATATCAATTTCCTTGAAGAACGACGGAACCAAGCCTTGATTCGTTCGGCAATCTACCAACAAGCCTTGCGAAGGTACTACAATCGTAAGGTGCAACCTCGCAACCTATCTGTAGGTGATCCGTTCTCGAAAAATTGAGCCAAGCGGCGCAATAAACTCTCCCTAAATGGGAAGGTCCTTACACCGTGGTCGGTTACCCACCTGTGCTCGATCACGATTAGCCATGTCAGACGGCAGGGTTTTGTCAAATTCATAGAACATTGACCAATTGCGTAAGTTCTTTGTTTAATCTTTTCTTTATTTTCTTTCATTTCATTTTGTTTCATTTCGTTTAAATTCTTTTAAACATGATAATTGAATTTGGAGTAGCGAGTGATGTTATTTGTATGACGTTGCCTAATCCTGGTCGACTGCGGTTCGTATGCTCTGGATTATAAAGTGTATAGTTTATGTTTCAAAATTACATTCTACTCTTATTTGGCTCTTGGTCGGGACCCTAAAACCTCCTAGTCGAAGTCTCTCCTTTTTCGCACGTGGTTCCGCCCACTGGAAGGAGCTTCCTAGCGACGGTCTTTTCCTACGATCCCCGCTGCCAGTCGGGCTAAGAGCATGAGCACATCTTGCGAAATGTATTTTATACCTTTATTTCCTAGCTAAGTTCATTCCGACCAGTATTGAGCATCGCATAGAAGTAAAACCACATGTCTCCTTTTTAACATATGTTCTTCATGTTTTTTCCTCTTATCAAGGAGAATTCTTTATTTTTCCGACCATATGTTGTTTTGGTAAAGTACTTGATCATTAAAAGCAGATTTACAACTAGCCAAACCTACAGTGCCCGACCATAAAGGTTTCCTAGTATTACCACGATCGCTTTTTACCGATCAGTACACGCTTACAAGTAATGGTTGAGATTTGGATTTATATTCTTGGCCTCAGGTGGTACCATTATATAGTAAAGGTCTTCTACTATATAACAGTCGGGGGCTAGATAAGACATAAATTCACAAGTCGACCGGATGAATAAAAGAATTTTTTCCATTTTGATAAGAGAAAGGTAAGTCTTTACATTGTATGCATTGTTTTTTGTGGCTAAACTACTAGAGAATGCCTAAACTAACTCTCGCTAGATGGAGATCCGACTTCCATCTCTTCTGCGACCTTTTCACCTAGAGGTTTCATCTCTGCGAGGATCTGATTTGCCTCTGCAGGTAAGCAGTTGAAATCCTCTTCGATGGCTTGAAGGTTAGTTGATGGGTCTGAAGCTTTCAGCTTTGCCAAGGCAAGACTGACTCCACAAGCAATAGACTCCTTAACGGAGTGGGCATAGTTCTCCCTAGTGGTCTTGAGCAAAACCTTGAGCTCTTCCAGCAAAGAGCCAAGAAAATTGACCTTCTCTATTGGGTCACTCAAGGAGGGCAAGCTTGATCCCGCGCCCATGTCAAAGAGCATTTTGTTTAGCGAGGTGATTTTCTCGTCCAAGCTAAGCACGAGAGCCGCCCCCTTGTCTTGCTCAAATTCCAGAGCCTTCTTCACTCTGGTCAATGCTTGTTTTTGTTCTGCATAGACAAAGCAAGTATTAAGTAAAAAGATTGGAAGATGTACTGAGTCATGGCTACGACCGATTACCTTCCTCTCTCTTCTGGAATCATCCGAAGCTTTTTATTCTTGGTCGTCAAGACTTGATCGACCGGTTTTGCTGAAGTTCTTCTTCAAGCTTTATTCTTCCGGCTTTTTCAAATTAAAGCATCTTCTTTTATTTTCTCTAAATCTATCAAAAGAATCTCTGATAAGGAGAATGAATAAAAGGAAAGTCTTAATAAGGAAAAAAGAAGAAGAACTCTTACTTTCTATCTCAGAGTATTTTTCTTCTAATATCCTAACTCGCTCGGTTAGTCCTCCGACCGTAGCGAGGTTTTCGATCATATCTGCATAAGTAGCATTTCTTCCATAAACCTTCTTGAGTAACTTTGAGAAAGGAAAATTATGGAGAAGATTGAAGACACTTACCCAATTACGGCATCATTGTAATCGGTAAATATTTTATCGGACTCCGCTTTGTGTTAAGCGATCCGATATTCTCTCCCGAATTCTCAAGCTCCTTGCTCACGGTCAATCGAGGAAAGAAAGGGAACTTGTTATACTGGGAGAAGGTACCTTCATGAACCTGTGGAAGTTCTGCAGAAGTTTCTACCTCTGCTGATGGCATATCTACCATCAAAAGATCTAGCTCAGTTCCGGTGATCGGTTGGCTCGGGGCTTTCCGACCATTTCCTCCTCCGGTTATTTCGAGGAAAGCCTTGGCCTGAACCACCCTCGACCACTTTGTCTCTTGGGTTCGACTGGTCGGAAGCAACCGGAACTCCAGCAGATCTGCACAAGAGAAACACAAAGTTCAATTCTACTTGGGATATACGAGGTATGTTTTTCGTATAAAATTGTACATACCTGGTTGTTTTCTTAGTCTTGATCTTATAGCGCGCCGGTTTAAAATCCGTTGCGCCTGTTTTTCTCTTCTTTCCAATTGTTCCCACCAGTTCCGAACTGGTAGGTTCAATTGTATTCTCTACACTCCGATCGAAGATCGAAGCGATGTTTTCGACCATCTGGTCGAGAACACGGTCCCTGACTCCTGGATCAGAAAGTGTGGTTTCACTGGTCTCAGGAACAGCTGTCTCATGGACAACTATACGAGACTCAGTAATTGCCGCCTGATTTAACAAACCAAGTTAATCAGGTGAAGAATATACTTCATCCTGCCGGGTTATTTCTTTCGCTTGCTTACCTCGCGTGTGCACGCCTCGTGATCACAAGGCTGGTTGGATAATCAATAGGCTCACACGTCTCCGTAGCCTCATTGATTTTAAGTCCGACCAACTACACATAAAGAGGATTAAAACTGATCGAAAATAATTGCAAAGGTGAAAAGAAGTTAATACACTTACCCTAAGTCTTTCGGTCCTCTCCTCGGCACTAACAAGTGCTAGGATTAAGGAAAGTCGCCTTGTCATCGAGTTCGCGGCCGACGCATCATTTTGATCCTATTTCTGACGTCCTCAGAAGACAAGACTGCAAATGCAAACGAAAGGTCTTAGTTTTTTGCGAAAATAATCAACTCGCAAAATAAACTGGTCGGTATTTTCTAAAAAATTACCTGGATCAGAATCCCTGGTAGCGTCATCGCCACCAATAAACCAGAGCATCGAACGTGCCCTGGTCTTTAAAGGACTAATCCTCCTAATGGAAAAGTCCCTTACAACGTGCCAGGAGGTTAAACCCCTGACACTCAAGAGATGGATAGCCTCAACCCATCTCCCAACTTCCCCCTCCTTCTTTGAGGAGGAACGCCAACGCGAGTTCTCGACCGCCTTCTTACCGCTGTAATACAGGCCGTCTTCTCGCGTAACCTTCATGTAGAACCAGCTTTTCTTCCATGACGACCAAGAAGACTTCGAGTACATACGAATGTACTCGTCGGCCTTGCCGTCATGAAGCCTTAGGGTACATTCCCCAGGGGTGCTGGTCGTTTTCTTCGTGTTCGCCATCCGGTAGTAATACTTGAAGAGTTCCATCGTCGGTGGAATCCCCAAGTATGCTTCGCAGAGGTAGACGAAGATACTTAGGTTCGCAATGGCGTTGGGAGCGAGGTTGATCAATTCGACCTCGTAGAACTCCAGCACTTGAGAAAGAAAAGAATGTGCTGGAAGCTTGAGCCCGCACTCAACGTACGCGAGTAATACCGGGATTTCTCCCTCCTCGCCGCTTGGGCAGTGCTCTCCAAAAGCCGATCTCCAAAAGATCAAACTCCTGTCGGGTAACAACCCAGCCTTCTCCAAACTCTCCAATCTTCTCTCGCTCAGATCGGAGATCGACCAGTTTGCGATAAGGTCCGACATGATGCTTTCCTTTTTTGGGTGAAGAACTCAAGGAAGATTTTCTTGGAGATAGAAGCGTAAAGGATTAAAGCACTCAGCCGGGGTCGTTTTATAGACATTTTCATCAGAATCGACTCTTGAGAAGTCCAACGGCAAATACCTTTTCGCTGACGGACAGAAAGGCTTTTTCCTTTTTCCAAAGCAGTTTCTCAACTTTAAAATGAATACAGACCGCCTCGAGTCTCACGGCATTTAATGAGAGGTCTGTTCGATATGATTGCATTCATTTAAAAGTTCGGGGGCTAGCTGTTGAGGATTAAAATATTCATATATTATCTTAATATATGATAAAGACCATACGTCTTCGTGGTCGTAACTTCTAAGACCACCGACCTAACTGGTCGTAGGTATTACAGAAGTTATCTAATGAATACCCTGGTCGGACAAAGTTCCAAACCTAGTCCACGACCAGGTAAGTGCTCGTGAAGCTATGAACAGGCGTCTGGGTCGAGTCTCCGACCACGCCACTCACTATGTGATGAATGAATCACGTATTTCATATTCCACATAATTACAACACTATCACGGTTGATGAATTAACGTCTCCTAAATCATTAACCGCCAAACGGTTGACATTTTTACCAACCACCTTTACAGTTAGTGGAACCGCCAAACTGCCGTCTCTTCCCGACCAGGCGCATCGCTCCCCAACGGATGTCTCTTCATGGGATAACTGCCACCGCTTCATCAACTATTTAAGGAGGATCATGGAAGGACGGAAGGACACAAGACATAGGGGACAACGAGACATACAGAAGACATCAAGCAAGACTTAGCAAAGTGTTGTGTTTTTAGATATTCTCTGTGTTTGTAATCGTGAGTTCATAGCAATAAAGAGCAAGTCAGATCCACTCCCTGAAGTCACACACATTTTTCCTCTTTTCATTTATATGTTCATAAGATCGGCGATTTGATCGTCGACAGCTGGCGCCGTCCGTGGGGAAGATAGTGCAAAACTTCGGAAGAAGGTTCTTTGTTCAACTCATCCGCTTTCTCCATTTTCGTAACTACAAGTATGGCAGGAACTTGGGATGAGGAAAGCGGTTCGACTTGGATGACTACTCCAACCTTGACATGGAAGCTTTGCATCCAAGCCATGCAACATGGGAATCTTCCTCCTCCTCAGATGGTTCGCGACGTCGCCGCGACAAATAACTTGAGCGATGGATGAAGATACACCGCTGCGCCAAGAGGCGCTACGAGGAACGGGTTGTTCCGATCGGTTCGAACGTCCAATGTTTTTCCAAGACCGGTTTCCCGACCGTGAAAAGGTGACAATACCTCAGCCCCACAACCCGAGGGTCAATATACCCTTGACACAATCATGGCTGACAGGTATTCACCAACGGCCTCTGGAAATTCCAGGGACCAACCGGCATCTGGTAACGGTGTCGATGAGACCCTCACCGGTAATGGGCCGAGTGAGGACGATAAGACTCAGTATCCGGTCGGCAATCTGCCGAATCAGGCTGAGCCCGCCGCGAAGACCTCCGGAGGTTCTCATCTCCGACCGGTCTCCGTCGTGGAAGTCTCTGGTAGAAGCACTGAGAAGTTCTCCATTAGTCACAGTGGAAGCTCCTCAGAAGATCGTTGCTGGAAGCATGAGGTCAACACGATCGGAAATGCTGATCGAGATGCCACTCGCAGTCCTGCACACCCTGCCTCGCCACCACCTGCTAGTGGAGATGGCGCGGGCAATCAAGCACCACCTACCGGAGGCAACAGAGCTGATGGACGTCCATCAGCTAATACGCGTGATGCAGCCCCACCAAGGATGGCAGGCATGACGGGGTTAGGCCAAAGGTCCAGAGGAGCTTCGGGTCTCCGAACACCAACATCTTCGATGAATCCTCTGAGACCTTGATGCATGATTCGTAACTTGTGTCGATCCAAAATATTCTTAATAATACTTGTGTTTCGAATAGCTCGTAACTTGGTAGAGCAAGTCGATCCACTCCTGAAGTCACGCACATTTTTCCTCTTTTCATTTATATGTTCATAAGATCGGCGATTTGATCGTTGATGACAAGTCGCTCTAACGATCATCGCTTATATCACAGAGCGGCCAGGAGAAACCGCAGCGAATCGTAAGAAGATCCGAAGTGGATCGGTGACTAAGGCCATCGACTGTGACTTCGACCTTCGAGAGACTATGTCAATCTCGTGAGTCTTGAGGCGCGAGTAAAGTGCATCAAGAGTCAGGGTCGAGAGGTCCGTAGTATCCTTGATGGTAGTCACCTTCATCTCCCAAACACGCAAATCAAGAGCTGCGAGCATCTGACGAGCATTGTCCGAGTCGGGTATGTAAGACCGACCGCTCGGAGGTTACTCAAGATCTTGTGAAAATGCGCAGCACTCATCAAGGGACTCGCCAACAGCATTTCAAACTTGTTGTATTCTCGCTGAATCGTCTGTCGAATCGTCTTGATCTGGGTGGTGCCCTCATGGTAAGCGTCGAGGGTCACCCAGATGTCGAAAGCCGACGTAAGATGAGAGATGCGATCAAACTCGCTTCGGCTCAAACCTTGGATTATAATGTTCCTTGCCTTTGCATTGGCCTCAACATCGGGCATGTTTCCCATATTGATGTTTTCATCGGCAGGAACAGCGAATCTAACCTTCACCTTCCGCCAGATGGCATACCCCTGAGCCTGGATGTATGTTTCCATTCGGCTCTTCCGAAGGGGTAATCCAGGCCATCAAAGACAGGAGGCTTGGTGAAATACTTGTCCATTGCCATGGCTCACGCATCCGGTTAAAGATCTATCGAAAAGAGCTAACAGCTCGATACCAATTGAAGGACGAAATGGCAACAGAGGGGGTGAATGGTGCCTTAAAATTAAGATCCTCCTCTCAAGTGTCCACACAAAGAATTCAAAACTTATCTTTGTTAAACAAAAGGTGTGATGAGAATCAAATCCAAAGAGTTAAACAAAATGGGTCGTTACACGGATATCTAAGCTCGATTCTACCTTATGAGTTCCGCCTTTGCGTAGTTCCGTTCTTCCAAAGGCGTAGTTCTCGCAGTATACAAATCGGAAGTTCCGATTGTCCCGATCAAGAACGATGCGCTCGGGTTTTGCCAAAAATCCAAAATACTCAAAGATTGTTGCTCTTCTCAGGTCAAGTCTCACAGGACATCATCCTAAACAACATCTTGACCCCATGGAGAAGAATCGCAGACAAAGATCCATTAATCAAAGCAAAACTGGATTTCTTGAATATTTGGCAAGCGAGACCAAAAACCACAATAGGCAAGATTTTTAGATTCTTAGCTCATGAAACTTTGAGGATATATTAGCAATATCAATAAGACTCTAGATATCAAGTTTCATGCCATCTCATAAGAGGAATCAAAAGTTTCACCAAAACCCTAGATATTCAACATGAACAGAGAGAGTAAAATAGGCATAAACAAAGAACCAAAACCTCAGGATTTCATTGATAGGAATCAAAAGATTACAGAGGCAAACACAGAGGAAAGATTACACAAATTTCAGTTCATCCTCTCCAACTCAACAACCTCTCAAAAAGCAAAACAAACTCTCTAAAGGCTCTTTAGCTAAAGCTAACCCTAATTTTGTCTCACCAAAAAATCTAACCCAACAACCAGGGGTTCACCTCTATTTATAGCCCTTGGCTAACGGGTCTCCAACCCGTTATGCCGGCTAAACCCTAACGGATCCCGCTTCCACTTGTGCCGCTTTGCGAAATGACCCTTTCGCCCCTCGCACACCTTCGGGAAGCTCCCGCATTCCTTGTTGTTCATGACTCACAACCGCCTCGAGTGCACGCCGTCTTCGACACATCTTTACCGTTCTGAACTCAACGCCGCCTGCGTCTAATCCGGTCTCCACGTGTCTCGCCACGCCTTCACCTCTGTGAGGACCCCCGGGTTATCTCCCTAAGACCGAGACTAAGCATGGTCTTAAGGACATAACTCTAGGCCTCAAGTAAATGGATTCCAACTTAACTACATATAAGTGAGAGGTTCAACCAAAACTAGAGCCTCAATGATCATGCGTCTTTGCTCCATCTGAAAGCACTACATGATTGTCGGTTCTCTAACCATCAAACACGACACTTAAAGAGTTAAATGGGAATCCACGAACAGCGAGTACAAGATCATATTGGCTCCCAAGATCAGCGACCAATATGCTCATACTCTTCATACAACGTTGATCACATCCATACAACATTCATACATTAATTGTTCAAAAGACGTGCGATATAGTTGTTAAAGTGCGCAACTATTACAACGGCCGACCGCCAAATTCAAATGAGATCATAAAGTAACAGCGGAAGCAATATAAATAAACCAAAAGTCCAGCATGGTATGCCCCATAACCCATCGACAACCGATCGAGATAAATGATAGCACTATTCGTCAACGCCATTTAAGTCAACGCTAACGAGCTCCATCGCTCAAATCCTTCATCACCTCAAATTCAAAGATCATTGAGTACAAAGGTACTGCAAGTCTTACACAAATAAAAAGTAGTATGCTAGAGGTTGTTCCAAAGGATGGCTCATATTGGCTTAGTTTTGCAAAAGAGACGCAACAATTAACAACCTACACATACTAGTTTCCAAGTGCCCATTTATAAATCAGATTTGAAGTAGAAGTAAAGCTCATGAATAAGTAATAACATGAATCACAAATGAATCATAAAAGTGTCAAAGTGGCGGTCCACTTTGATACAACAACAAGTACACAATTTAACAAAGTGGTCATCCACTTTGCTACAACACAAGCATGAATATCCCATTCGTGACAATCCCAAGTTTTTCCACAAAACAAATATGTCAAAGTCTAACAATAGTAACTCCCGAACTCAAGTGTTGTCCATAACCTAGGGCGAGGCTATTCGAATAGATTTATACCTGCAGGTGTACTACTTTACCCACACGACTTGATTAGCCCGTTAAGCCTCCAGATGCCTCCAAAATAGCATACTTCCTATGGTATGCCTACGGTAAATCAAGATATGGTCATTTTAGCAAGAAGATTTCATTATGCTAAGTCCTCAACCTTGGGCTCCTAGGCGACATAAGACGTTACGGTCTATATGCCCTATCGGCCAAGAAGGAACATAGGGTTTAACGGCCCTATGGCCTCACAAAACCACCGTGGGGCTCAACACAATAAAACCTTCCCCTACTTAACCATACGGCTCCCAACCCGCATGTGATAGCACGAATGTACTTGAATCAACGACGTTACCAAAGTTCGGTCCTTGTTGGTCTAGACAAGACAATCCACATACCCAATCTCGCACGAAGGCACCTTCACTAGCATCCACTTGTCAGACCCAAATCTCATTTTAAATGACAAAATTTTAACTCTTGAAACAGATACGAAGATCTGAAATAAACCAAAAGTTATAAAGTTTGTATATCCCATGACCGTCGGGTTATTCCGCCAATCAAACTATCGTTCTAGACTTGCATGGCTAAGCAACACATACCACGTAAGTCACACAACTTATCCTAAGCATTTCAAGATCTGGAATAATTTAAGGATAACCACAATGACAAGACAATAGGATGTATCTAACTATTCAACACAAAAATAGCGACATTAATAAAATAGCATGCAAGCAAATATCATTGCACTAACTTAACAAAAGCGGGATCAAATATGATGCAAAAGAAAGTTCAAATGATGCTTGCCTTGCTGGTATGCTAGCTGCTGTCCCTCAGTGGCGTATAAGTCAATATCGATGGCTTCGGATCTATTTAAGTATAATACAGAATAAACACCGAAATACTCAAAAATTCAAAGTGCTCAAAAATGCATGATTTTTCTACAGTAGCTAAGTCATGATTTTAGATGAATTTAGGTGGAAGATTCACTTCAATTGGATTTAGCATGTGAAAGTTATAAGGGTTCAAGTTCTGCTTTTGAAAAAATCCATTTTAATTTGAATCATTCTCGCTCATTGTATTTAAATATTTGAGCAAAATTTGTAGAGTAGTAGTGAGTATAATGATTACATGGATAAATTGGCAATATTATTACAAGTCCGAATAGTTGAGTTTGACTCATTTTGAGTTTTCAATATTTAGTTATGAATTTATAAAGTTATTAACATTTTCTTTGTAAAAATAAAGATGACAATAGCTCATTTTCCAATTTAATGTTCTCTGTTACAGAGACATACTTGAAACCAATTTTAATATTAAGTTCATCTAAAATGAAAAATACCGTATGGTTTCATCCATTTTAGAGTTGAAATGAATTAGTTATGATTTTTCAAAGTTAAATACATTTCTCGGTTTGTAAATAATTACATTCGGGATTTTATAAAGCATTCAAAACTTTTCTTACGAGGCGCTACCTAGCCGCAGCCACGGACCGATGGGCCCGCAGCCCGACCCGCCGCCTACGCACTTCAGCAATTACCGACGACATGGGCCCGCGTGTCAACGACCAGCGCGCGGTATGCGTAGCGCGCGTGAAACAGAGCCGTGGTTGTGAGCCGCTGGATCTAGATCCAACGGTCCACAGTGAGGCGAGATCGGCTGGTCCGACGGCCGAGGGTCCGGAGCCGTCGATTCGCATCCAACGGTCAAGAATGATTCAAGTTATAAGGATTCCTTTTGCTTAACGCACGTGTTTTAGGACCAGGCCCACATGTCGCTGAGTACTTTGCTTTACTTAACGCTTTGGCTTCTTGTGCAAGGGGGCCACATGTAAAAGACTTATTAATGCGTTAAGACATCGTTTAATCGGTAATGATTGCCATTAAGGGTTAATGAGCTAGCTACGGTGTTGTTGGTCCACGTCCGACAACGTGATCGCGGGCTTGCCGGCGGCTCACGGCCTTGTGTGCTACTACATGCGCGTGTGAATGACACAGACAGTGCGCAATAGTATTGCGCGACCGGTGAAGCACCCACACCACCGAGACGGCCTACAACGGCGCTAGCCGGCGGCGGCGGTGCTACGATCGAGAACACCAGTAGCAGCGCACGAGGTGCTCGGCGCTAAATAAGCATGCAACCAGTCCTAGGCACTATTAGCGTGTTACCTAAGCCGAGGAGGAACTCGGGGATGCTTTGAGTCGCTGAGCTTCACGGAGTGGAAGGAGATGACGGCGGCGCACGGTTCAAGCAAGAGCCATAATCGGTGAACGAGAGAGGAAAAGAACGATTACGCTAGCTCAAGGATACTTAGAGGAAGGTGCATATGCTAGCAATCGGAAAAGGGCTTACCACCAGAGCGGGAGAAGAAGATGATGTCGTGGCCGACAACAAGGGAAATCTCAAAATCAAACACACCGAGAGACATTAATGAAATCGATTGAGGGAAGTACTTAAGATATACCAAAGCACAATTGACGCGCAAGAATAAGGTCAATACCTCTGGATTAGAAACGGCAAGATGAGGTCCTCGGGCGCGCTCGGACACGGCAGAGAGCTCAAGGTGGCCAAGGAGCTACAAGCAATGCGAGGAGCTAAGATTAGCCAAAATGGAAACGGCAGGTGCAAAGAACCGAGGGCTATGACCGGTTGAAGCTTCTGGAGAGAGGAGAACGAAAGCGAGCTCCTCTTTCCTCGCACCGAGAGGAAAGATGGAGGAATTGAGAGTCGAGAGGGTATTAAGGACAGTGAGAGGTGGGAGCGAGTGCGGTACACGAGGAGATGCGAGGATAGGCCAGCGGACGCGGTGGAGGTCGGGAGGAACAGGCAATAGCGTCGCGCGTGGAGGAAATGCTCGCGCGAGCCCCGCCCCGAGGAAGAAGACGGTGCCGACCGGTGGGCCCGAGGCGGCAGTGACTCACGGCGAGGAAAAGGAACGGACGACGTGGCTTCACGTGAATCGCTCGACGGATCGAGCGCCGGGATATAACGTGGGTTTTGAACCGCCAAAGGGTAAGAAATCGGACCGTTGATCTTTAGATCCTACGGCCTGCATGTCTTGGTGCAATTAGTGGACTCAGCCGAGTCAGCTCGCCTGGGTCGGACTCGGACCCAAGGAATAGTATCCATTGGTTTGGGGTTTTAGGGTTTGACTGATAATTAATTTAATTCCTCTACTTTGACTGAGACCTTATAAATAGAAATAAATTCCCAAAAATTCTGAAATAATTCCCAGAGGTTCCTGGGATAGTCTAGTGTTCATAAAAATTATAATATAATACTGTTTATGATATACTTTGTGTTTTATAAATTCAAACTTAAGCTATGTTGTTTGGTTGTGTTTGAATTTTATCAGGGTTCAAACTCTTCCCAAAAATTTGGGAAAAATTATATTAATTCATGATAAGTAATGTAGTATTTGAATAAATTAATTCCAGGGGAACTTCAATAGCATTTGTTTTGGTTTTTCATTTGTAGTTCCAATTATAGCATAAGTTTAATTCCTTTCACAGATTTTCCAAATGCAATATTTAATATAAATGTCGGAAATCATGATGCATGCTAATGAAATGCATAATAATCCTCTTTATTAATTTGGGGATGTGACAAACCTCCCCCTTACAAAAGATCTCGCCCCTAGATCGGTAGGACTTAAAGATGGATAGAAAAGTTCTAAAGGAAACATAACATCTGTTGTCTTGATTTCCTTCAAAGATAGTGCTAAGATATTCTATCAAGTTACAAGGAATGGCTTTTACATTTTTTTCTTTCCATTATTTTGCTTAACCTTTCCTTTCTTGATACGAAGACATTTCAAGCAGAAGGAAAAAGATCTGGATATTCGGTTCGCAGATGGTCTTCACGTTCCCATGTTGCTTCATCTTCAGTATGGTTACTCCATTGAACTTTGATGAACTTGATGTTGCGATTCCTCGTCTTGCGCTCCGTTTCTTCAAGAATGCGAATCCGGTGCTCCCGATAAGAAAGATCGGGTTGCAAGTCGAGTACTTCCAACTCGCTTGCTTGATTGGGACGCGAGACATTTCTTCAGTTGTGAAACATGGAACACGTCATGCACATCTGAAAGTGATGGCGGCAACTCCAATTTATAAGCTACCGATCCCATCTTCGCTACAATTCGGAATGGTCCAATGTAGCGAGGTGCCAATTTGCCTTTGACTTGAAAACGGTGTGTTCCTTTCATTGGAGAGACCTTGAGATAGACGTGATCATCCACCTCAAAGCTTAGTTCGCGACGACGACGGTCGGCATACGACTTCTGACGTGATTGAGCCGTCCGAAGTCGTTCGCGGATGACACGAACTTGTTCTTCTGCATCTTCCACTAAAGTTGGACCATAGAATGGTCTCTCCCGGCTTCGGACCAGTTCAAGGGTGTCCTACAAGCTCTTCCATACAACGCCTCAAAAGGTGACATTTGCAAGCTTGATTGGAAACTATTGTTGTAGGAGAACTCCGCAAACGGTAAACATTTTCCCAATCCTTGCTATAGGACAGCACACATGCCCAAGAAGATCTTCTAAAACTTGGTTCACCCTCTCGGTTTGTCCATCCGCTTGTGGGTGGTAAGCGGGTGAAAGATAGATTGGTCCCCATGGCTTTATGCAAGCATTTCCGTATGAGATGTGAATTGAGGACCTCTATCCAAACGATCACCTTCGGTACACCATAGAGACAAACAATCTCGAGATGTACACTCGCTAGTTTGGCTCGGTGTAAGTGGTCTTGACAGAATAAAATGGGCAACCTTTGTCGACGATCGACAATCACCCATATGGAATCGGACCCGCTTGAGTCCTAGGAAGGCGGTGATAAAATCCATGCCAACTTCTTCCCATTTCCACAGGAATGGGCAGGGGTTGTAGAGTGCTCTTGACTTCAAATGCTCGTATTTGACTCTTTGGCATACATCACACTCGGCAACATATCGAGCGATCTGTCGCTTCATTTGACTCCACCATAGTCGCTTCTTTAAATCTTGGTACATCTTGGTACAACCAGGTGAATAGAAAACGAGAGTTGTGAGCTTCCTTGAGAATTAATTCCCTCAGTTGCGATCAAATGGCACCACCAAACGGTTCCAACCGTAGGGCGCCTGCACATCTTCTTTAAAGCATTTGGCCTTTCCATGCTTCATTTGCTCCCGGTTTGGGCCACTTCCAAATCGGTCTTACGGGCTTCTCTAATCTGATCCTCAAGTGTGGATGTCACGCTTAGGGCAGCGAGAGAACCTTCTTCAATTATCTCCGTGTAGACGTTGCATCGCAAAGACACAACCTCGCCAAAAGGGAGTTATCACAAGCGGTTGCATTGAGATTTCTGCTCAACGCGCGGCTACTACATTAGCTTTCCACGGGTGATAATGAAGTCCCATATCATAGTCCTTGATCAACTCAAGCCATCTTCTTTGCCTCAAGTTCAGATCGGATTGGGTGAAAATATATTTGAGACTCTTGTGATCGGTGTAGATCTCGCAACGACACCGGATGAGGTAATGTCGCCAAATCTTCAAAGCATGGACTATCGCTGCAAGCTCTAAGTCATGTGTGGGATAATTAGCTTCATGAGGCCTCAATTGCCTTGATGCATATGCCACCACTCGGCCCTCTTGCATGAGCACACATCCGAGCCCATGGCGAGATGCATCACAATAAATGTCGAAGTTCTTGTGAATATCCGCAAGGTGAGTACCGAGCCTTGGTCGGAGATCTTTCAAAACTTGAAAGCTTTGCTCACATTCCGCTGACCATTCAAACTTCTTTTCCTTCCTTAAAAGTCGGGTCATTGGTCTCGCAATTTTGGAGAAGTTCTCGATGAATCTGCGGTAGTATCCCGCAAGTCCAAGAAAATGCGAATGTCGGTGGCGCTCTTGGGTTGCCTCGATTCAGACATCTTGCACTTTGCTTGGATCAACAATGACACCACCCTTGGATAACACATGACCCAAGAAACGACTTCACGGCCAAAATTCACATTTGCTGAATTTAGCATAAAGTTGATGTTGAAGCTTTCCCAACACAAGTCGCAGTGTTGTTCGTGTTCTTCATCGACTTGGAGTAGATAAGTATGTCGTCAATGAACACAACAACAAACTTGTCCAAGTACTCCATGAAAACTGAATTCATAAGGTTCATGAAGTAAGCGGAGCATTGGTTAGGCGAAAGACATAACGGTATACTCGCAAGCCGTAACGAGTAGAAAATGCCGCCTTCTGTATGTCTTCGCTTCGACTTTGATTTGATGGTAGCCCAATCTCAAGTCAACTTTGGAGAAAACTGAGCTCCATTCAATTGATCAAACAAATCATCAATTCGCGGAAGTGGATATTTGTTCTTGATTGTGACCTCGCTCAACTGGACGATAGTCAACACACATCCGCAAACTCTTGTCTTTCTTCTTGACAAAGATAGCCGGCATCCCCAAGGTGAGGAGTCGGGCCTAATGAAACCCTTATCTTGAAGTTGCTTGAGTTGTTCTTTCAATTCTACCAACTCATTTGGAGGCATCCGATATGGCCGCTTAGAAATTGGCGCGATCGGGTGCAAGCTCGATGACTAATTCAACTTCCCGATCGGGGCATGCCTGGAGTTCTTCGAAATACATCCGATATTCACATACCACTGGTACTTCCTCTAATTCAAGAGAGGTACTGGCCTCCAAAGCATAGAGATGAGGAGGTCCCACTAAAGGTGCAAAAGTGACTTGACCGCCTTCTTCACTTGTGATGAAATAGACCGTTGAGCACAATCGATCTTTCCTGATTTTTGGACAGCCAATCCATCCCTAAAATCACATCAATACCCACTGAAGTTATCACAATTAGGTTTGCCAAGAAGTTAACCTTTTGAATTTCCACTTTACGTCCCGCAGACTTGATCGGTTTGGAAAACCGATCCCGCGATCGGATCGATAAGGTGGCTGAAGTTTATGCATTTCAAATTGATTGAGTGCAGCATATTCCCTTTTGATGAATGAATGAGATGCACCAATCAAATAAAGCGATCTTTGGACAAGAATTAACAAGAAGTGTACCCAAAACGACGCCCGAGCGCCGCTTGCCTCCTCGGCAGTGGACGTGGTTTACTCGACCACGCACGTGAACTTGAGGAGGGTCGATGAAGCACGAGAAGGTGGTGAAGGTCTTGCCGTAGCCGGCGAGGTGTAGAAGCTCAGAGGTTCTGCGGCATTCCTCGCCGCTTGGCGAGGCAATGAGATGCGAATGGCCTCGCGGCCACAATGGAAACAAGTGACGTTGGCCTTGTACGTGCCACCATTCGGGATTCTTACCCCATTGCTCATTGTCCGACGGCAAAGAAAGTGATGGAGCTGCGCAGGAGGTCTTGGCGCCACCGGAGCTTGATACCGCTGAAATCTGGAAAGGTCCGGTCTTGTGACGGAAGAATCGCCACTAGCCGCATTCTCGAGCGACCTTCTTCCTCTTCTTGGACTCATCTACACGACACTCTTGTGCTCCACCACAAGTGCCTTGTTTACCAAGTCTTTGAAATTGCGGAACTCATGTATCGCTAGGGCCACCAGTAGCTCTTCACCAAGCCATTCATGAAACGGCTCTGGCGGCGGGCATCTGAGAAACATCATCGGGAGCATAACGAGATAAAAATTAAACTCATGCAGTACTCGTGATCGTCTTCTTTCCTTGCTTCATGCAAGGAATGCTGCATTGCTTAATCATCATAACGCCTCGGGGATGTGAGCTTCCACGAAAGTCGCTGAATTGCTCCATGAGGGAACGTCCCGTCGCTTGCATGGTGGAGAAATTGTCCCACCATGCGCCATTGCTCATGGTGATAACTAGCAAAGAGAACCCTCTCCACGCCAAAGGCATTGAGCAATAGCTAGTTTCTTCTCAATATCCTCGGCCGATCTTCGCCTCCATCGGGTCTTGATGCGAGAAGGTCAAGGATTGGTCCGCTGAAATTCAGCGAGACCCCCGTGTGCACGGTGAGAGGTAGCCTCTCCTGCTGGACTAGGAGCTCGAGCAGTGTTGTGGGCAATAACTTCAAGAATCCGTGTCGTGTCCATTCGGTTTCTTTCTATCTGCAGCAACACCTCAGCCATTGAGGGAGGCGGTGGTAGCACTTCCTCAGATGTACTGCCACGCTGATGATGTTGCTGGGACGGCTCGCCCCCAACCGCAGAACGAGGTCCCCGTGACGGAGAGCCCTCATCCTGCTGAGCGCGTGAACGAGTGTTTGGGCTGTCATCTCATGTGACAAGGTCGGTTAGGAGATAATTTTAAAGTCATTACTCAACTAAGCATGCATAATCATATAAAAATATGCAAGAACTTAACACCAAAAGATACGAAGGCATAAAGCCCAACATAAAAATCCATAAAAGCAAATCATAAACTTCCAGTACAATTAGCCCGTAGGCAAAAAGGGTAACTGCCTGAAACGAAGGTTCTTGCAAAGAAATTTAAAAAGTTCAACAACTACTAGCCTATTACAGGGATTTAAGATACAAATTTCGCCGAACCCAAGCCCGGACAGCGAGCTTACAACCCTTCTATCCTAAATATTATTCCGGTCAAAGTTTACCGGAAACTCGTCCAGAAGATGACATCCAGGGGATCCTGTATCTTCGGGGTGCCCTAGATTAGGGAGACGCAAGGGTGACCCTATACCGTTAATATGGCCTTCAACCACGGGAAGGCGATACTCTGGTGGCGCAGAAAAGGATGGAGAGATCAAGTTAGGGCCATACAGCACGTCTCGATGAATGAGCCTCATGTCATGCATGAGCCGCAAGTGCTCCTGAGCTATAATGAGACGACGCCGCCTCCCATAACTCATACGAGGTGCAACGATGCATCCGATCCATGATGTGCACCGCCTAGCCAATTGTCTTACTTATGGATCCTCTCCGAACTGAATCATGGCAAACATGCTCAGCTCCCGCCATGCGCTTGCATGGGAAAATGATCGTAGGGTGGCTGAGACAGCTCAGTTAAGTCATAGCGGAGGCGACTCATGGCCACTCGAGCCACTTCCTGTACCGCCATGGCCTCCGAAGTGCCCCGTGCCTGAAACCGGTATGGTATGCTTCCTGCAACACGCCTGGCAATGATGTCCGCCACTGCCAGGTACTCCTCCATTCCTGGCCCTCTATCACGCTCTCAGATGGCGTACGTCGGCTGGTAGGTGAAATTGGCCTTCCACATCATATCCCTTAACAAAGCCGGGTATCCTTCCACGCCTTCAGCTTGAGTTTCACGGACAAGGTAATGGTGATTCATCTAAAGGACAAGAAGGGCAAGGTAAGTCTCTTTTAAATCAAAGCCAGAATAAGGTAAGGAATGACGCTAAGATGGATGAGGAATAAAAGATATTCCTAACTTAAACTTTCAGAATAACTTTGTTAACTTGAAAATACTTTGACTCAAAGGCTTGCTAACACTAACGCCAAGCTATCTCTACCCTACAACAAGATGGCTCGATACCAACGCCGTGAGGACCCCTGTTATCTCCTAAGACCGAGACTAAGCATGGTCTTAAGGACATAACTCTAGGCCTCAAGTAAATGGATTCCAACTTAACTACATATAAGTGAGAGGTTCAACCAAAACTAGAGCCTCAATGATCATGCGTCTTTGCTCCATGAAAGCACTACATGATTGTCGGTTCTCTAACCACCAAACACGACACTTAAAGAGTTAAATGGGAATCCACGAACAGCGAGTACAAGATCATATTGGCTCCCAAGATCAGCGACCAATATGCTCATACTCTTCATACAACGTTGATCACATCCATACAACATTCATACATTAATTGTTCAAAAGACGTGCGATATAGTTGTTAAAGTGCGAACTATTACAACGGCCGACCGCCAAATTCAAATGAGATCATAAAGTAACAGTGAAGCAATATAAATAAACCAAAAGTCCAGCATGGTATGCCCCATAACCCATCGGCAACCGATCGAGATAAATGATAGCACTATTCGTCAACGTCATTTAAGTCAACGCTAACGAGCTCCACTGGCTCAAATCCTTCATCACCTCAAATTCGCAGCATCATTGAGTACAAAGGTACTCGCAAGTCTTACACAAATAAAAAGTAGTATGCTAGAGGTTGTTCCAAAGGATGGCTCATATTGGCTTAGTTTTGCAAAAGAGACGCAACAATTAACAACCTACACATACTAGTTTCCAAGTGCCCATTTATAAATCAGATTTGAAGTAGAAGTAAAGCTCATGAATAAGTAATAACATGAATCACAAATGAATCATAAAAGTGTCAAAGTGGCGGTCCACTTTGATACAACAACAAGTACACAATTTAACAAAGTGGATGTCCACTTTGCTACAACACAAGCATGAATATCCCATTCGTGACAATCCCAAGTTTTTCCACAAAACAAATATGTCAAAGTCTAACAATAGTAACTCCCGAACTCAAGTGTTGTCCATAACCTAGGGCGAGGCTATTCGAATAGATTTATACCTGCGGGGTGTACTACTTTACCACACGACTTGATTAGCCCGTTAAGCCTCCGGATGCCTCCAAAATAGCATACTTCCTATGGTATGCCTACCGGTAAATCAAGATATGGTCATTTTAGCAAGAAGATTTCATTATGCTAAGTCCTCAACCTTGGGCTCCTAGGCGACATAAGACGTTACGGTCTATATGCTCTATCGACCAAGAAGGAACATAGGGTTTAACGGCCCTATGGCCTCACAAAACCACCGTGGGGCTCAACACAATAAAACCTTCCCCTACTTAACCATACGGCTCCCAACCCGCATGTGATAGCACGAATGTACTTGAATCAATGACGTTACCAAAGTTCGGTCCTTGTTGGTCTAGACAAGACAATCCACATACCCAATCTCGTGCGAAGGCACCTTCACTAGCATCCACTTGTCCGCACCCAAATCTCATTTTAAATGACAAAATTTTAACTCTTGAAACAGATACGAAGATCTGAAATAAACCAAAAAGTTATAAAGTTTGTATATCCCATGACCGGGTTATTCCCGCCAATCAAACTATCGTTCTAGACTTGCATGGCTAAGCAACACATACCACGTAAGTCACACAACTTATCCTAAGCATTTCAAGATCGGAATAATTTAAGGATAACCACAATGACAAGACAATAGGATGTATCTAACTATTCAACACAAAAATAGCGACATTAATAAAATAGCATGCAAGCAAATATCATTGCACTAACTTAACAAAAACTGGAATCAAATATGATGCAAAAGAAAGTTCAAATGATGCTTGCCTTGCTGGTATGCTAGCTGCTGTCCCTCAGTAGCGTATAAGTCAATATCTGCTCAAAAATGCATGATTTTTCTACAGTAGCTAAGTCATGATTTTAGATGAATTTAGGTGGAAGATTCACTTCAATTGGATTTAGCATGTGAAAGTTATAAGGGTTCAAGTTCTGCTTTTGAAAAAATCCATTTTAATTTGAATCATTCTCGCTCATTGTATTTAAATATTTGAGCAAAATTTGTAGAGTAGTAGTGAGTATAATGATTACATGGATAAATTGGCAATATTATTACAAGTCCAGAACAGTTGAGTTTGACTCATTTTGAGTTTTCAATATTTAGTTATGAATTTATAAAGTTATTAACATTTTTCTTTGTAAAAATAAAGATGACAATAGCTCATTTTCCAATTTAATGTTCTCTGTTACAGAGACATACTTGAAACCAATTTTAATATTAAGTTCATCTAAAATGAAAAATACCGTAGTGGTTTCATCCATTTTAGAGTTGAAATGAATTAGTTATGATTTTTCAAAGTTAAATACATTTCTCGGTTTGTAAATAATTACATTCGGGATTTTATAAAGCATTCAAAACTTTTCTTACCGAGGCGCTACCTAGCGCGCACCACGGACGATGGGCTGCATGCGACCACCTTCGCTACCACGCACTCGCACCGCGGCCCGACATGGGCCCGCGTGTCAACGACCCACCGCGGTAAGCAACAAGCGTGAAACAGAGCCGGTGGTCGTGAGCCGTTGGATCTAGATCCAACGGTCCACACGGAGGGCGAGATCGGCTGGTCCGACGGCCGAGGGTCCGAGCCGTCGATTTCGCATCCAACGGTCAAGAATGATTCAAGTTATAAGGATTCCTTTTGCTTAACGCACGTGTTTTAGGACGGGCCCACATGTCGCTGAGTACTTTGCTTTACTTAACGCTTTGGCTTCTTGTGCAAGGGGCCCACATGTAAAAGACTTATTAATGCGTTAAGACATCGTTTAATCGGTAATGATTGCCATTAAGGGTTAATGAGCTAGCTACGGTGTTGGTCGCGTCCGACAAAGTGATCATGGGCTTGCCCGGCGGCTCACGGCTTGTGTGCCCGCAAAGCGCGTGAATGAACATGATACAGTGCGCAATAGTATTGCGCACCCAATGGAAGCACCCACACCACCGGAGACGGCCTACAACGGCGGCTAGCCGGCGGCGGGCGGCGGTGCTACGTCTCGAGAACACGTGAACGCGCGAGGTGCTCGGCGCTAAATAAGCATGCAACGTGTCCTAGGCACTATTAGCGTGTTACCTAAGCCGAGGAGGGAACTCGGGATCTTTGGAGTCGCTGGAGCTTCACGAGTGGAAGGAGATGACTACGGCAGACGGTTCAAGCAAGAGCCATAATCGGTGAACCGAGAGAGGAAAAGAACGATTACGCTAGCTCAAGAATACTTAGAGGAAGGTGCATATGCTAGCAATCGGAAAAGGGCTTACCAACCAGAGCGGGAGAAGAAGATGATGTCGTGGACGACAACAAGAAATCTCAAAATCCGACACACCCTGAGAGACATTAATGAAATCGATTGAGGGGAAGTACTTAAGATATACCAAAGCACAATTGGACGCGCAAGAATAAGGTCAATACCTCCTGGATTGGAAACTGGCAAGATGAGGTCCTCGGGGGCGCGCTCTGGACACGGCAGAGAGCTCGAAGGTGGCCAAGGAGCTACAAGCAATGCGAGGAGCTAAGATTAGCCAAAATGGAAACGGCAGGTGCAAAGAACCGAGAGCTATGACCCGTTGAAGCTTAGGAGAGGAGAACAGCGAGCTCCTCTTTCCTCGGACCGAGAGGAAAGATGGAGGAATTGAGAGCTGGCGAGAGGGTATTAAGGACAGTGAGAGGTGGGAGCGAGTGCGGTACACAGAGGAGATGCGCGGGGATAGGCCAACGGACGCGGTGGAGGTCAGGAGGGAACAGGGCAGCGCGGCCGCGTGGAGGAAATGCTCTGCGCGAGCCCCGCCTCGAGGAAGAAGACGGTGCCGACCGGTGGGCGAGGCGGCGGTGACTCACCGAGGAAAAGGAACGGACGACGTGGCTTCACGTGAATCGCTCGACGGATCGAACAGTACGGATATAACGTGGGTTTTGAACCGCCAAAGGGTAAGAAATCGGACCGTTGATCTTTAGATCCTACGGCCGCATGTCTTGGTGCAATTAGTGGACTCACCGAGTCACTCGCCTGGTCGGACTCGACCCAAGGAATAGTATCCATTGGTTTGGGGTTTTAGGTTTGACCGATAATTAATTTAATTCCTCTACTTTGATCGAGACCTTATAAATAGAAATAAATTCCCAAAATTCTGAAATAATTCCCAGAGGTTCCTGGATAGTCTAGTGTTCATAAAAATTATAATATAATACTGTTTATGATATACTTTGTGTTTTATAAATTCAAACTTAAGCTATGTTGTTTGGTTGTGTTTGAATTTTATCAGGGTTCAAACTCTTCCCAAAAATTTGGGAAAAATTATATTAATTCATGATAAGTAATGTAGTATTTGAATAAATTAATTCCAGGGGAACTTCAATAGCATTTGTTTTGGTTTTTCATTTGTAGTTCCAATTATAGCATAAGTTTAATTCCTTTCACAGATTTTCCAAATGCAATATTTAATATAAATGCTGGAAATCATGATGCATGCTAATGAAATGCATAATAATCCTCTTTATTAATTTGGGGATGTGACAACCTCGATGCCCTGCAACCAGCACAGACAAGAAACACATCACATAGCATTGCTCAAGATAATAGAATCATCATTTGCATTTAATTCAACTCAATTCACAACTCAAAATCAAAACTATGCCTTCTGCACAGTTCTGCCCACAATCGGAAGTTCCGCACTTACCATTTCGGAAGTTCCGATTATCGGACCGTCCGCACTTCCATGGCGGAAGTTCCGATTATCGGACCGTCCGCACTCCCAGGTTGGAAGATCCGATTGTCGTCACAGCAGAATACTCTTGTCAGTATTATCGGACATACCGCGTTCCCAGGTGCGGAAGTTCCGATTAACTCAACAGAACACAAACGTCAGGATAATCGGAAGTTCCGTTTTACCAAAGCGGAAGTTCCGATTATCGGAACTTCCGTTTTCCAGAACCGGAAGTTCCGCACTTACAGAAACAAACCAGCAGCAGCGCAAACGCAAAGAATCCAATCACAAACTTTTCAACACAGCGTCAAATACTCATCACTCGAAAGGGGACCCTACTCACATGGTCTCTCAGAGGTGAACGAGCGCATCGGGGAGGAGGCTTCGAGAGGTGGCGTCGAGGTCGGAAACGAACGAGAAAGAGCAAGGGGCTAAGGCACTGGGGAGGTGAACGGGCGAGAGTAAGGGAGAGTGATGATAGAGGGCGCACAAACCCTAGTGGTTCCCTCCTAATAAAGGGATATCACAGATGGTTCTACTATAGAACTGTCTGTGATAAGTAATCACTGACGGTTCCATAATAGAACCGTCTGTGATATGGACATATTACAAACGGTTCCATAATGGAACCATCTGTGATATGCCACTATGTGATTCGTTCATTCTATTTATCCACATGAATCTGGTGACAAGTCCATAACACAACTCTAAATTATTTGATAGAAAATTCATTTGACTTCAAAAATTCATATCTAATTCAACTCAACTCCAAATCAAGTGAAACCAATTTTGATACCCCACATTACAATGAAGTCCACATTGACATCAATATTAGAGATGACAAGTCCATAACACATTGACACATGACAATTCCATGTTGACATAAAAAATAAGAGATTACAAGTCCATAACACAAGGCAAGTCCACATTGACATGTCTCATGTTATGGAATAAATTACAATGTAATAAATTCTTAATTAAAATATAACCCTTCATGATGATCGACGCGCATATAGCTAGCTTCTTCACTGGGTTCTTCCTCGCGGCTGATGCTGTCTCTGAAAGGAAGCAACTCGTCAAATTGATTGTACTATTCCTTATCCACGATATTCTCAACTCCGACAATCCTCCTTTTTCCATGAAGAACTACGTGACGGTTCTTATTTGTCGGGTTCATTACATAAAAAACTTGAACAACTTACTTAGCGAGTACGAATGGTTCGTTCTTGCATCCGACACGTCTGAGGTCCACAGTAGTGATGTCGTACTTGTCGACTTTCACACCCTGCGAAAGTTTAACCCAATGGCATCGAAACAGGGGGATCTTGAAAAGTATGTAGTCGAGCTCCCAATTCTCCTCTATGAACCCATAGTAGGAGTTCAACCCATGTGCACCGGCAGTATTGAACTGCTCGTGAAATGCATCTATGCGGACACCGCTATTCTGGACTGTGTTGTTCCTATCCTGAGCTGTTGTATAAAATATGTAACCATTTATGTCATATCCTTGCCATGTCACAATTGTAAATTTTAGCCCTTTTGCCAATCATAGCAGCGTATCATCACTTGATGACCTCCTAGTGAATTGCACATTTAACCATTCGTTGAATCAACGGTTGTGCTCTCTCGTGATCCAAACCTCCGACCGTACGGGGACACTTGGGTCATGTGTTGCAAGACTATGAAATGGTCTTGCACGCATTTATCTAGATCGGAGTGATTGTTTTCCTTCTGATGGTCCCGATACCTTCCAGTCTCCCCTCATGATGAGATAGAAGCATACCTATTGGTTCCACCTGAGCCATGTAGTCGACGCAGAACTCAATGACCTCTTCGGTTGCATAACCTTCGATGATGCTGCCCTTCGATCGAGATTGATTCTGTATGTAGGACTTGAGAATTCTCATGCACCTCTCAAACGGGTACATATGATGTAGGAACACAGGGTCGCATATCTTTATCTCTTTCACAAGGTGAACAATGAGATGAACCATGATATTGAAAAATGATGGAGGGAAATACATCTCAAGATGACATAGAGTCGTCACCACCTCGGCCTGTACAACATCTAGTCCTTCGAGATCGATGACCTTCTGAGCAATTGAGTTAAAGAAATAGCACAGCCCGAAGATTGCCACTCAGACCTTATTCGGCAAGATACTCTTAATTACAACAGGAAGCATTTGTGTCATCAACACATGACAATCATGAGACTTCATACCAATTAATTTCAAATCTTATATGGAAACAAGTTTCTTACTACTGGCGGAGTAACAGGACAGAACTTTCACACTATACAAGCTCGGCATAGTTTATTTCTCTCGGCCTTGGACAAAGTGTAGTAAACTGGGGGAGGTACGTTCATCCTTTATCGGTCTCTTTCGGTGCTAACTCGGTCCTTATGTTCATATCAACCAAGTCACGCCGTTGAAGGATCGAGACCCGCTATTATGAGTTAATAGAGTATTTTGGCGATTAATGATAAATCTATATATGAGACCAACACTTCTATTGATATACATATTGTGTAGTATTATTTGGATGAAAAGGTGAAAATCATGGAGGTATGCACTCGACATCGTATTCTTTTATCTTGTTGCGTTCCTTGGATCCAAAATTTAGGTTGAACTCCACTAAAAGTCTAACTTGAATATGTGCATATATTTTTGTTACACATTCGTCTATGCACACATTTAGAGGGAGTTCACTCTATGTTTTGTGGTTTCATTAGTATTGATCCATATTTCTTTATCCACATATTGGGGATCTCTACTTTGAAATATATCCTTTGAGTATATAAAACTTATGTAGTTCATATATACTTATATCATTTTATATTCAATTATTTGCAATTGTGTGTTATGGGAATAATGTGTGTGCCAAGTTGTTTTAAAGGCTTAGTCCCGAATTATGGAAGACAACATGGAAATGGCAATGCAAAGACAATAGAGGGATCATGACTAGTAGCTTGATAACATGTTCTTGTGCAATTTGGATCAATATAAGATTATGCATGCAATTAGAGTTTGTTTTTGAAAGCCAGCTGTGTTTTTCTCAAAAAAATCGGTAGTACTGACGTTTTGTTGGTGGTACTACCGCACTGCGGTATGATTGGGATGGTGGTGCGGTACTACATAACCAGTCATACCTAAATCTTGTTGGCGGTATGTTTTTTTTACAGAAAGACACCTTTTTATCTCGGTTGCTCACCTAGTGAACGGTAGTTCCGGAGTTTTCTTGGCGAAACTACCGCATCTTGAGCGGAACTACCATAGCCTGTATATTCTGAAATATAGACAGATGTACATTTTTTCCAGAAAGGATTCTTTTGGACTATAAAGTGAAGCGGTAGTACCGCCCTTGTGTCCAGTATGACCTGAGAGCGGAACTATCGCATGATCAACTGCGGTAGTACCGCACCATTCAGCAATAGCTTGTTTAGAAGCATTTAATGCGGGTATATCTTGGTAATTAATGTTAATTATTATAGGACTAACATTTTTCACGAGTTGGACGAATAGGTTATGTTACAGGGTGATGAAGACTTTGGATTGTATCATGGGTTGATCGTCATCAAGTAAAGGTTCAAGAAGAGGATGCATCATGTGTTGATGCATATCAAGACCTAGAAGAGGAGATGATCATGAGTTGATCATCAAGTCAAGAGAAGACCCATCATGTGTTGATGGAGGTCAAGTAAAGGATGCATCATGGGTTGATGCATATCAAGACAATGACCCGAACTTGAAGTGAAAATGTGTATCATCAAGCTTCAAGAAGATGCTCAAGGCAAAGGTATGACTAGTTAGGGCTAAGGATGTGTTCTTGTCTTTTACCGATCTTAGTGTTATTTTAGAAGACCGGATTGCTAGTATAGGTTTGACGTACTATTAAGAGGGAACTTGTCTAGTAGCTTGAGTCTCATCATATGTTGATAGCTCAATCTTGCTTGCTCTAGCTCTCCGTGGTATGATGCTATTATTTGCGAATGTATTTTGCAAATAGCTGAGGCTCATGCATTTAATCCTTGTAGCATGTGGCTATACTTTACAAATGTGTTTTGCAAATAGTTGAAGTCTATGTACCTACTCCTTGTGGTAGGATCTATGTTTGCAAATTGTTGGGATTAATGCATTTTCCCTTGGCATGGTCTAAGATTGCTTGTTGCTATTTCTCTGGACTTGGACCATGGTAGTGGCTCTTTGAAGTTGTTCTTTTGATTTGATTAAATGTGTTTGAGATCAATCAAATAGGTGGGTTGTGTAACCCTTTGAATAAGTTTTCCATAGAGCCCATGATCACTCAATTCCGACATCGGAGTCAAAAATTATGACCTTTTTACCAAGTGTCGTCTGTGCCAAAATTGGACTGCGGTAATACCGCCCGAGAAGAGAGGTACTATCGCAGAACGGTAGTACCGCCCTTTGTACTGCGGTACAACCACACAAAACTTTAACGGGTAGTTTTTGAGTCGTTAATGCACCCATACAACTGATGAACAGTAGAAACGATAGTACCAGAGTTTGTACGGCGGTACAATCGCAACTCCTGATTTTTAGAGATTTCTGCTCCCAACGACTAGTTTTTGTGTGGGGGCTATAAATACACACCTTGGCCGTTTGAGAGACAATCTTTGGCATCTCATTTCACTCACTTGAGCTAGTGTGTGGTTCTCCTCTCACTTGTGCATGTGTTGCACCTTGTGAGCAAAGAGAGAGGTCTCTAGTTGCATGTGTTACATCTAAAAGTGGATTTTGTATCCATTTGAGCTTGTGCATTTGTTGCACGTGGTGAGAGTCAAGCAATGGGCTTGGCTTATTACTCTTGGTGCTTGCCGACACCTAGACAGCGTGGAGACGTCGTGGACCGATGATCTTCTCAAGAATCTTGTGAGAAGGTCCGGCGTGTTGTGAAGGTTAGAGCTCACCTACCCGGAGCGGGAAAGAGCTACCACTAGTGGAATTGAGGTATTTGGCTTAATCTCGATACCATCTAAGTAGTGAGAACAGGCTTTAGCTCCTTTTGTACTGAACTCTGACAGGTTACCAAGGGTGGGAAAATCATTGATGGTGCAGAACAACATAGCACGTAAAGTGAAGTTCTCTCATTTGTACGCATCTCATACTTGTACCCCTTCGTTTCACAGTATCACAAGATCTTCCAGCAATGGTGCTAGGTGCACATCAAAATTATTTTCAGGTTATTCGGCCCTTGGATAAGTAGTAACATCAAAATGTACTTCTGCTTCATACACAACCAAGGAGGGAGGTTGTACATACATAGATTCACGGCCCAGGTGCTATGTCGGTTGCTCATGTTACCGAAAGAATTCATTCCATATGTACTCAACACTAACCTTATGTTCTTCGGTTCCGCACCGAACTCTTCGAAGCTCCGATCGAAGTTTCTCTACTAGGCAGAATCAGTAGGGTGTCTTAACTTTCCATCTTTCTTACGCTCCTCCGAGTGCCAACGCAGCAATCTTGCCTCCTTTTGGTTCGCAAATAAATGCTTCAAACGTGGGATCATAGGCAGATAGCACAACATCTTAGTAGGAGATCTTTGCTTCACCTTAGTAGTACTCTTACGCTTGTATCGGATGCTTTACATACGGGATATACATGCATGTCTGCGTACTCTTTATGGTAGAGGATACAATCGTTTGGGCATGCATGTATTCTTTCCACTTCCATTCCCAACGCCGTGAAACTCTTGTCGGGCCAACCATTGTTTGCCTTCAATTTCAGCAGTTCAAGCACGGTTGACAACCTTGTGTATTCTGACTTGCAACCAAGGAACAAAACTTTCCCCGAGTCCTCCATTAAGCCCTCGAATTTACCAAACTCTCTCTCACTATGGTTCCCTTCTGCATCGCGTAGCATCTGATCCAGATTGTTATCGTGCGACCTATCCTCGTCAAAAACACATTCCACATCCAGCATATCATTGACATCCTCGACGATGTCATCATTATTAACTTTCTGTATAATCTGCTCTTCACTGTAACTGGTCCAACATGTATACCCTTTATTGATACTCCTTCGAATCAAGTGTGCTTCGATCTACGCCAGATTGTTAAACATCTTTAAATTGCAGTAATCAATCCATTGACAGTACATAAATTTTATCTCCTTCTTCAATATATCCTGCTCGGCGGCTCTTCTAAAAGCAAATACGCCATTAATGTACTCTTCACTGACACAGTTCTCACCGTGCATTCAATTTCGGTCCATCTACGCTATGCAGTTAACAAATTAGTGTTAAATTAGATTAATAAACCGCAAGTACTTTTGTTATTGACCAAACATACTAAAATTGATTAGAGATTAACCTAGAGCAAATATAAAAGATTACATGTCGTTACCCTTGGAGCTCAAGATGAATATCCCAAATTAATATCCCACGTGATCCTCCTCCCTTTCTTCCTCCTCTCCTTCTCCCTTCCTCCCTTTAGCTTCCTCTTTTTCTTCTCCTCTCTAAGGTGACGCAATAGGAGAGGAGGCAGTAGGGGTGGCGGCTCAAACGGGATGGGCTGGAGGCGCTAGGGGCAGCGGTCTGTCAGGATGACCTATTTATAATACCAGCATATCACAGACGGTTCCTGATAAGTACAACACAGATAATTCCTTTGAGGCGTGTACTATAGCCTGTTTTGTAGTAGTGAGAGAAAAATCATGTAGCTCTAAGCCTGCCGTGTACTCTACAACAACATTTGAACTATTCTATCTCTGTCACCACAGACAATGCATGGTCGATGCAATTAGGATCACGTGGGGGTTACAATCACGATGGATAAATTTGCAGTTCTTCCAAAAGAAAAATTGAACATAAGGATGCAGCACTTAATCAGTTCTCAGCTGAGTAGCAGGTAGCAGCTCGTCTTGGAAGATTAACTTATAAACCTTCACTCGAAACGTTTCTTCTCCAAACCAAAATTTGTGGAAAAGCCCTATAGTATGTGTATAACAATAGTTTACAAAGACAAAAAGATCGGTAAAAATAGCCTTAATTATTTCCCGCTGAAGGCGATCACCCACCCTCCACCCCGCACCTAGTAGACGCTGTTCAGGTAGAAGAATAGGCCGACAAGCGCAAGGATCCCGACGGCAATACCAATAGGCAACGCTTGCCTGCAATGAGCCATTTTTTTTTTTTTTGGCAAAGTTTGTTAATTAATTTCTACTCGACGAAGTTAAAATTGCAATGCTGCGTTAATGCAGATATACGACAAGCACAATGCAATCGTTTCACTCTTCTTCTAAAGCTTACTTACCCCGTGGCTTCTTCCTTCTTCAACTGCTCCTTCCTCGCCTTCCGGACATCAGTGGCGTTGGCGTTCTTGGCCACCGCTGGCTGGTACGGCCTGAATCTTCTCTTTGGAGCTCCACAAACTGCATCAGCAATGGAGATCAATAGTTCGATAGTGGAAAGGAATATAATCTTCATATGCATGGCCACTCGTAACTAACTAAGAGTGCTCCTATGCAAATTACACTGGTATATATGGAACAATGCTGATGTGCATGCTACCACACGTACATGAGGCACCAAGTTAAAAGCAAGATTCAAGCTAGCTAGGCAGACATGAGGACAGTGACAAATATGCCGCCGACAATTAGTACGTGTGTCCCTTAAGAAACAGTACTTGTAGTCTTGTACAACAGAATGATGGGGCACTACCAGTTTACAACGGAAAATTGAACAGTACTTGGTTAGTCATTAACTGCACAGACATTTCACAATTGTTCAACGGCCTATCTGCAGTAGGATCCCTTCCTACTGTTTACATGAAATTTTTTTTGTTTAACGGCCTGTTGACTTGTTAGCATGCTCATGCAAGAAGCAAGCTGTAGCAAATTTCAAGCATCCAAAACCACAGCAATCCTTTAATCAACAAGAAGTCAAGAAAAATGACGTACTGACTATTTGCAGAGAATGCATGGAGATTAAGGAACAAGAAGAATTACTGTGGGACTTTGGAAATTAGCTCTCAATTTTTCTCACCAGGGCAGAAGTAGTTGTCGGGCAGCTTCTCAAACGGAGTCTTGTCGCCGTATATGTAGCTGCGACATGCACAAGGCAGGGCACAAACACAAGATCACACATCTGAGCTCAGCATCGCAAATTCACAATTCACAGTCGGCGCGCGTACGTGCGAGGAGCAACCGAGCAACTCACCCGCAGTCGCGGCAGATGTAGGCCTGCTTCGACGCGACGCCGAAGCGCATCGTGATCCGCGCCGCCGTGGCCGCCATGGCGGCGCGCCGCCGCGCCGGCGCCGGGGGTCGCACCGACAGCGGCGCGGAGAACGCCGACCGGAGCTCGGGCCGTCCCGACGGAGTCGCCGGCGCGCGCAGCAGCGACGGGGCCTGCAGCTGCAGGGCCATTGCTGCCACTCTCAAGTTTACAAGCAAGAACCAGTATACTACTAGCCAAGGACGACACACGGCGCACACAACACAAGGATTGAGAGCAGGTGCACAGGCGAGCACGGGAGAGAGGAGAGATGCAGAGGAAGGGAGAGCCGAGGGGATAAGAGGGAGGGAGAGATGATTGGTGCTTGGCAGCGCTGCGTTTTCCCTTTTGCGTTTCTGGTGTGCGTGAGGAGTGAAGCAGGAGCTAGGGACAGTGGAAGCTGCGTGGCCTCCATGGTGTCCCTTCGCTCGCTATCCCTTTCCCCTGGACGCGCGTGCCACGTGGCGTGCTGTGTGGAGCCCTCGAGTACAAATTTATTGGTCTGGATGGTTGTAGGGTGGGAGTTATGAACGGTAATCCTCGAAGGAGAAGATTAGAGAGTTGGACTGCGGAAACTTTGCTCGTTTTGGCTGGTTCGATAACGCATCCATTACGCTACACACACCCATTAACCTTAGGCAGTTAGTACATTTGGACTGAGAAGTCCCACCCATGATACGTGTCGTAGGGGTGGCTCCACCAGCCATAACACTCAGGCAAAGCAACCGTCAGAATCCAAAGGGCCCTGTCCCGCAAGGTCCGAGCAAGAAGACCTCAGGCCACCCCGAGCGAGCCGGCTTACCGGAGGGCCCCAAGCCTCGCGAGGCCAGGCAAGAAGACCTCCGGCCACCCCGGCGGAGCCGAAGCATACCCGGAGGGCCCCGAAGCCCCGCGAAGCCCGGAGTAGCAAGACCTCCGGCCACCCCGGGCGGAGCCGGGCATGCCCGAGAGTCCCGAGGCTCATGAGTCCCGAGCAAAGAGACTCCCGAGGCGAACCCAAGCCCTCGCCGATCTGGACCGAGGCACTGTCAGGGTGGACCGGGTCCAGGAGCGTCTACCATGGACCAAAGCCTAGGCGTAGGGGCGGGAAGTATCCCTGCAACCCTTACGAATACAGTACCATTGTAGGGTCAGAAGGGTAATGTACAAAACCATCACATGGGACTATAAATAGGGGGTCACCCCCCCCCCCTCTGAAAGGGGGAGAAAAAAGAAACAAGTACGAATTCTTAAGCAGTAACAGTTTCTCGTTCTTGTCGTTGGCTAGTCCCCTCTCACAAGGATCCCCGGGAGCCCTCCTGGGTCTCTCCGAGGTTCCCCCCTCTCTTACTGTATAGCTCTTTTTTGCTACTACAGTTGGCGCTGTCCGTGGGGACCGACAAGCCGAGCGCATACCCAAGTACAAGAATGGCACCACGAAGAGCCGCCCCTCGCACACGCACGTCCGAGCAGCGGCAGCGCCCAAACCACCCAGCGCCCTGAGGACCAAGCGGAGTAGAACCTCCCAGGCCGCGGAGCCCGCTGCTCGCCCCGAAGAGGAAATCGAGCACTCCACACAGGACACCGTGGCTGGCGAGGCGCCCCCCAGACTCGGGCGGTTGGCCAACCGCTTGCTCCGGCCCCGCCTGGGGCTGCGCAGCGAGCTCATGATCTACTCCACCAGGAGCTGGCAGATCTCTGCTGGGAGCTACTCGACCTCGACAGCGGGGGGGGGGGGCCGCCATCGTCCACGGGGACGCCGCGCCACTCGGAGCCGGCGCCGCCGACCGGGTCCTCCGCCGCCGCTCCGAGCCGACATTGGGAGATCCCAGCTCCCCCTTGAGCGCGGGGCTGGAGGCGGCCCGCTGGCCCCCGGGCTTCAAGATGCTAGAGATCCGACCCTTCGAAGGATCGACGGACCTCGCTGAGTTCCTCCGCGTCTACGAAATCGCCATCGAGGCCGACGGGGGGATGACACCACGAAAGCAAAAAGCTTGACCCTAGCTCGAGGGGAATAGCGTTAACATGGTTCTTACCATCCCCGCGCTCCGTGTATGCGTGGGAACAACTCATGGATATGGTGCGCAACAGCTTAAGGAAACTATGCCGAACCAAAGGACGCGGGGGACTTATTCACCATGAAATAGACCTCGGGCGAGCCCCTCCGCAGCTTCTTTAGAAGGTTTACGGAGGTCAAATGCCAGGTGAAGGGGGTCAACGAGACAACGGTGATCAACGCCGCAACTTGCGACTCGAAGGGCCTGGCGAGCGCTCGCTCGCAAACCCGTCTGGCGATGGCGAGCTCTTCGACAAAATGGAAGAGTACGCCCGGACGAAGGAAGACAGCACATGGCGGGGAGGTGCCTCGGGCCGCCTCGTGCGAGGTCATGGTGGCGTGTCAGCCCCCGTAGGAGCCGGAGCGACGCCGCTTCGGCCGCGAGTAACGATAGCCGCCAAGAGGCGAACGTACAACGTTGGACAGCAGCAGCCAGGACCCCGTGCGAGGCTAGGTCGAGGGCGCGGTCGCGGCAGACAAGACGGAACACGGCTATTCTGCGACCTTCATGGCGAAGGGTCCCACACAACGCTACAATGCCGAACCCCCCGGGACGGCCAGGAGAGGCCACTCTTGTTTTGCGACCTGCACGGCGAAGGCTCCCACACCACCCAGCGTTGTCGCACGATCGCTGCCATGCAAGAGTACATGGGCCGCGATCGCCCAACAGGGCCAAATGACGAGGGGAGGCCGCGGACCCAGTTGCCCGCCCCGCCCCCGAGGCCTCGCATCGATGGAACACAGGCAGAGCAGCGGCAGAAGATCATCAACATGATCGTGGGTAGTTCATCATCAGGCCTCTCGTCAAAAAGGCAGCGACAGGCATACACATGCCAAATACACCATGTGGCGACGTGCGCAACTTCTAGACCACCACACTACGCCGAAGTACCCATCACCTTCGGCCCTGAAGACGCCAAGGGCGTGTACTTCCCTCACCAAGATCCCTTGGTCATCTCGGCAAGCATCGCGGACTTCGAGGTGCGCCGCGTCCTAGTGAATGGAGGAAGCTCCGCGGACCTATTGTTCGTGGAAGTCTTCGACAAGATGATGATCCCGAGGGACCATTGCCGCCACCGTGCATCCTCGTAGGCTTTCGGAAGGCCAGAATAAAGATCGGGCAGATCAATTTAGCCATCACCTTTGGTGATGGCTACGCCACCCGCACCGAAGTCGTCACGTTTGATGTGGTCCAAATGCCGTATCAATACAACGCTATTTTGGGACGGGCCACGTTAAATGCATTCGGCGCCATAGCGCACCACAACTTTCTTTGCATGAAGGTCCCCACTCACGAAGGGGTAGTCACGGTGAGGGGAGATCAAGATCTAGCAAGGCAGACGGAGCTCGAAGCATTATCCCCCGCCCGCCATGTCCACACAAAGGGAACAGCACCAGATAGCCAAGTGGCACCCGGCAAGATGGGCGCCAAGGCCGCCTCCTCTACTAGTGGGCCTGTATGATTGAAATGTTAATTAGCGCTCAATGATAGTACTTAAACATACTAAGTCAATGGTAGGTGGGACTGGCTAAAAAGGTAATCGGAAATCTAATTTTAAACGTGTTTAGTAAATGAGTCACTAACATGTGGGACCCCGCACTATTCTTGGTTTTAAAACACGTTTGAAAACCTGAGAGACTGACATGTGGGTCCCAGCCGTCAGTTAATTAAAATAAGAAATAGGTTTAATCATTATTTAATAAATAATTAGTCTAACATGTGGGACCACCTCTTGTTTATAAATATAATTGAGAAAACAAAAAATATGTGTCACTGACCAGTAGGCCCACATGTAAGTTAATAAAAATATGGAAAAAATGAGAAAAACTGCTTTTAGTTCAAAGGAAAATACATTTTCAATACTAAAAAGTGTAATCCTCAGTAGAAATCATAGAAAAATACGCTTTCTTTGTTGGAAAGTGTAAACCTCATAAAATACGCCTTTGACGTTAGTTTTTTTTAATTTATGGAATTTTCAAACCGAAGAAATTTAAAATGTTAATAACTTTTGCATACAAACTCCAGATTAAATGAAGATTTGTTCTAAATTCATATAAAATCATGCCCTACCTGAATATGTAAAAATATATGGATTTTGTTACTGTTGAGATTAGTTGGCTATATTTAAATTGCTTCCGGCTCTTTTGATTGGACGTTGATTGTTTGAGCGAATTTTACAACGATCCTCCATCCTCATATTCAGAGAAATCAAAGCAAGGCAAGCACCTCCTTTGACCTTGTTGATCCTACTATTTTAATCATTGTACTTCTTTTTGCAAAATATGTTATGCATGCGTGTATGTTCGATTAAAATTGCTATATTGATGGATAACGGTAGTCATAATCCTATTCGATGCATGAACCTCCTTGAAAGATTGATATCCTTACTGTTGTAGCTATTAGGTTATAGTATAAACAATAGATGATGTTAATTTTGGAATTTTGAACGCGAGTATCGCACAATTGCTTAGTTAAGCTATAGTTTTTACTAAAACTTGCTAAAAGGGATAACATGATGGACATGAAATTGAGAGTTTTGAAATGATAGTCCAGATGGGTTTACCTCTGTTATTGTGTATAAAAAAACTTAGTTTGCAACGCGGGCAGCTTATATTATATATTTTGAGAAGTGTGAGATGTGTATCTTACAAGTAGATAGGGGGAAATCCTCACCTGGGTCAATTAAGGACCGAACGCTAGCAAGCTCTATCTAAGCCTAAGTGTACAACAACATGTGCCGGTATGGAACGACATTAGCTAATTAAGTTATTGAAAATTAGCCTTCCACGTTGGTAGACCGTGGTAGTGTGAGCATAACCGTTGTAGGTATATTCGAAGGGGCTTCCTTCACCATGGTGTTGGGCACAAAGCTTGCCGATACAACGGTGAATGCCTCACTGATACGGGGGTGTACCTGGGTGAAGTGAGGGTGTTTATTCACCAGGCTAGTGCAAGGTTAGGACTAATTTATGTAAAGGATTCGACGTGTGTTCTAGACTGCTTACCAAAGGTAGTGAACGGTGTTATCGACGGATGCCAAATAAACTACAGAATTCGTGTATTGTAGGTAAAGTTGTACACCTCTACAGAGTGTAAATCTATTTAAATAATCGTGCTCGCGGTCATGAACATACTTAGTGCAGTCTTAATGGTTATAGTCTTGGTTTTCATAAAAAAAACAGTTTTGATGGAAAATGTGGGAAATGGTTTGTTGGTTTATATTTGAGTTGAGTGTCATGTCTATGGCTGAAAATAAGATGTTACTCGCAGCCGAGGAGATTTGCAAGTTGTTATTTATTCAATTACTTACTTGTTGTCATTTATCTATTTAACCGCTCTTTAAATTTTTGTTGCAAAATACTATGTATTGATATTGCAAATAAAATTTGTCTAATGCTGAAAACAACTTGTAGTATAGAGCCCCATCTCTTATTACCCTTGCATTTATACAAATTTTGTGATACATTATAAGTCTTACTGATGTACAAATTTTGCGATACACTACAAGTCGTGAAGGAGAGGAAGTGCTGGAGCCCACAGGTGAGTCTTCACTTACCAGTTTTCTTCGCCCGACCCCACCTGGCCACGGACCGCCTTGTTCGCCGGATCGCCTTGACCGCCATTGCGCCTTGCCTGCCTTGGTTTGCCTAGCACCGCCTTGGACCAGAGTTGACCGCCTAGGCGGGCCAAGAGCCTAGGTGGCCAACTGGCACCAAGTCGTGGCGGAGCCTTGCGCCGAGCACCTAGGCGCCACCTCACCGCCTAAGGGATCACTGCATCAGTTAAAAATAGAAGCAATATGCAAAGTAATTGAGTCTACTATATTAAATAGAAGCTGTTAGGCATCCATAAAAGATAGAAGATGGGAAAAAAAACTAACCTGCCAAGTGAAGACTTCAGTTCTTTAATCTTTTGTTGCGTCATTTCACCACTTGAGAAATAAAAAAATTCTTCACTTAAAAGTTGCAAATTGCTGCATAGTCAATAGTTGTCCTAATATGTTGATTAAACAGATAGAAGTAGAAACACAACTTGCCTATATAGCCATGCAATTTTCACATATCGTCACTACTCTTTGCGACTGCAACAAGGTCGAGAATGAAGGATGACCACCTGGCTGGTCACTCATGCTTCAGAATTTATTATATTGCAACAATTCAGAACACAAGTCAGTTGACCTTGCCAAAAGCACATATATTCAGATGATAAAAAAACTGGGTTAAATAGCAACCAAAACAGCGCAGCTTACTTGCACCAATATAATGTTGAGTTTATTAACATGAAGCCTCTCTTCTCCGAACGAAACCTCGCAAGGTCTTCGGAGATTTTTCACCCTCTCTGATATTCTCTATCTGCGAAGCTGCAGCATAATGGGAAATTCAAGTTAAGACTACAAGCGAGGAAAGTGACGTTATCTTTGATTGTTAAAATCATAGTACGTAAGTTACACATATATAGATTACATCTATCATGTGAACACGTACAGTTATCATGTGAACACGTACAACTATTATGTGAACTCGTGCAGCTATCATGTGAACGTGTGATCCCTCGAAAGAGAAGGTGTCATGCATGTTGGAAGCCGAGGCACCATCCTGTCTAATACACCCCTGCAGTCGGAACGTCGCCAAGACGGACATTCAGACTGGACCTAAATTCGGTGAAGACAGAAGTCTCGCGGACGACGGTCCGGCGATGATGATCCGGCGTTATGACGACGGTAGACGGGGCGCTTGGAAGGCCGTGGAGGAGGACCATGTCGACGAGCAGGCCGCGTCACGCCACGACGTCATCGGAAGAGAGGAGGAGCCGGAGAGGTCGAAGTCGAGGCGGTGAAGTTCGGAGCCGAGGAACGTCGACAGGTCGGCAGGGCGATGCAAACCGATCTATGATTGGAAAAAAAAAGAGAAAACCCGATTTGAAGATGACCGGCGGCGGCTCAAGAGCGGCGCCGCTCTGATACCATGTAAGCAAGGAAAGTAACGCTATTTTTTATTGTTAAAATCAGAGTACATAAGTTACACATATATATATTACATCTATCATGTGAACGCGTACAACTATCATGTGAACGCGTGATCCCTCGGAAGAGAAGGCGATATGCATGTAGGAGGCCAAGACACCATCTTGTCTAACAAAAACTATATGCTACGGAGGCATGCAAATAAAAAACCAAACAATCCAAATAAATTATACAACAGTTTGATTTGTTAGAAACTGAACTGATCTAAAAAAATAACCTACCCATTAAGCAAATGCGGCTACGGCCGGTTGTAGGTGAGCGAGAGGGAGGGAGAACGGGGGATAAGAAGCGTCGCAGCCATAGGATGTAGGCACCGATGTGCTTAAGAAGCTGAAAGAGAAGGAGGGGGTTGCTACACGGGAACTCACCGGTGAAGAGAGCGGGATCGGCCCAAGCGGCAGCGCCTTGAGCGCGGCTTGACCAGGGGCGGTGGCACCCGACTGTGCAGGAGCAGGAGGGAGGGAGGCAGGGGCGAGGGTGCGGGCGGCGAGGCAGCGACCTCGACGTCAGGCATAGGGAGATGGGAGGCGCCTTGACTAGGGGTGGCTGCGGCGCTTGTGTGGAGCCATGGAGGAGAGTGAGCACGAGGAGAGTACGCAGCGTCAGTGAGCGCAAGGGGAGGAGGCGAGCGTGGGGGGAGAGGGAGGAGGCGAGCGTGGGGGGAGAGGTGATTCGTAGTCGGCGCGTAGGCTAAGGAGGAAGCGGAGGAGGTAAGCACAAGAGCGGCTGACCGGCGGCGGCGGAGAAGTCGGGGGCGAAGACAAAGAGGCGAATGAGAGGGCAAGAAGATGGAGGCTCACTGGCTGCGCCAGCGACGTCGGGGACGAAGAGAAAGAGGAGACAGAGGGGAAGAAGATGGCGGCGTGGAGACTTGAGGTAGCCCTAGGTCTGTTTCTGTGGAGGTAATGCCTTCAACGGACCTGGACCTTTCATACCCTATCTCTACGATCTGATGGCTTACGAACCGCCCAATCGCTCGAGCTGGAGGCCCAGCAACCATCTGAGGTGGCCCAATTGCTGGCTACCCGAGCGGGAGAAAGTGTGAACAGTGTTTTTGCGTGGACGGGCAGATGCAGAGCACTCTGATTAGGGGACTTAGGTCCTTTTTGGTATGATTCGTACTCTCAACTTCTTAGTTAGAGTAGGTGGAGCTGCCAAACGGACTAAGGGCCTGTTTGGTATGGCTCCAACTCCCAGCTTCTTAGTTGGAGTAGGTGGAGCCATGCCAAACGGTCCAGCTCCAACAAAAAATTGAATTTGGAGTTTGAGAATCTGAGCAGTCAGTGTATTTTTTCAGAGTCATGAAAGGCCGCTCCGCATGGAGCAGCCATCCGATTCTGAAAATACCCTAAAATTAAGATAAAATTACCCACCAAATGCCATCCAATAAAACCCCTCGCCCATCCAATAAAACAAGGGTAGTATAATCTTTAACAAAGATCTTTCTCATTCCCTGAGTGGAGTTAACTTTCTAACCAAACACTCAGAGACTACTCCAACTTCTCATAGGAGTGGATCCAAGAGTGAAGTTCTGAGTTGGAGTCAGAAAAATTGGAGCAGAGCCGCACTCAAACAAGGCCTAACTCTATAAAAATTTTGGAGTTAGAGCAACCTCCTAGTACAATTTTTAAAAACAGATAAAATCTTACTCAAGTGAAAAACTGTAGACTAACAATAAAAAATACTCATTAAATTTTTAAAAAAATGCTCGCAAAATATCCTCAGCTACCGACCTTTCCCGCCCACACCCTTCGCAGCCCCCATCCGTTCGCATCCGCCTACCCGTTCGCATCCTCCTCACCCTCGATCCCCTCGTTTCCTCGGAGCCCGTCGCAGCTGCCGGCCTCATCGAGGTGAGATGCCGGCCTCATCGAGGTAAGATCTCACCGCCCCTTCCCTCAATTTTTGCATACCTGAGCAAATAATGATGCCCGTCATCGTCCATTTCTTGTCTTCTTCATCCTTGGTGTTGATTTATCGGCCGGCCGAGCACCATTTTTGTTTTTGCTCAGATCTGTTTGTTCTTGCGTGTCTAGGTCTGTTTTTATCCATAGAATAGTGATCCGGTTGATTAGTGCGTATACATGTCTTATTAATGCAAAAAATGCAGATCGATAGTGCTAGCCTCTGTTTAGCGCTTTTTACATGAACGGGTAGTTGTATGAATTAGCACAGACACTAATGAACACGTACAAGTGTTTTTTTTGGGTCAGATCTGAGATAGATGAATTCAATGCAACTCAACGATTCAATTAGCAGCAAGGGTGATTTTTATGCAGTTGTAAATGAGATGGTTGCAACATTGATCCCATGTTCTTGACGCTCACTTGGTGCAGCTGCAATTGAGATGCTTGTGACATGGACATTGTTCTGGAGCTCATTATGTTCCACTGTGATGTAATAGTTTCAGGATGCACATGAGAAATGTCACTGATCTAGTGTTATTGATGTATCATCAATTACCTTCATGAGTAAAAAGAGAAGTTCTTGTCACTGTTATTGTGTTATTGTTGAACTAACGTTCTTGACACTTGTATAATCAGTCCGATAGCAGCATGTATCAGATGCTTTGAACACTTCTATTTCCTCCTTTGGATCGTGAAAATCAGAGGCGCTCGGCCCTACGTTGTTCACGTGTGCTTGCTGTTGATGAACAACTTTTGTACTTCATGGACTGATTGATGATGGCTAGCAATTTGTGATTAGGTAGGCATCATCCAAAACATTAATGGTGTTGTAGTAGGATGCATCAAAGTTCTGTATGTCGGTTTTGAGATGGAAAATCGCATCCAATTCATTTGGTTTGTTGTTTTGTCGCTCTGAACCATGGTAAAACCAATGAACTATGTAAAATCCCGTGGAACTGAAATTGTTTGGCTGAGTGATTTGAGTGGATGTGTATCAATGCTTATGTTCATGTGTATGTGTTTTAATAATGAATTAAAAATGTTTGGCAGATGTTGGATGATAATATAGAAATCAATCGTCTTTTATTCATATGATATGAATTTATGTCAAGGTAAGAAACAACTAGACTTGAGTGTTATAACCAGCGGTAGCATGGTCTTTTTTCAACCAATCCTCACTTTCAGAGTTTTAGGAGCCAATCTTCTATCAAACACTTTCGTCAGTCAGCTCTAGATTCTCAGAGAAGTAGATCATATGAGAATCAGGAGTTAGGAATTGAAAAATGAGGAGCAGAGTCATATCAAATAGGCCCTTAACATACAAAACCTCTCTGGGTGCACCATTCCTTACACGCTTAGATCAAGTTGAGATGCTCCCCCGGGCATTGAATCCACTCTCCCAGTGATCATATGTGTGCAATCTTTTTAGAGAGACATGTTGCTTACAGTATTAACACTCAATTAACTGATTTTTCTATAAGAAAGTCGATTACCTCCCCGTCCCTCCCTTAGTCACAAAAACAAACTGTTTTCGATATCAACAGTCTCTAAAATACAATTTTGATAACTCATTTCTGTTGTAATATATATATAAAACATTATAAAATTATAAAATTACTTGTCAAGACAAATATATACATATCATTTTAATATGTTTAATCTAAATATTCAAAAGATATTGTTAGTTGAAGTTTATCATTTTTAATCGTACGTAACCCAAAACAAAATGTTTTTGTAACCAGAGGGAGCAGCCGTTATGCTATATTGTAGAAGTTCTTTACATGACCATCGATTTTCAAATGATCAATTTAAATTGCTTTCTATGCATTAGTAAACAAAATCAGGATAATCTGGCTGGATGCATTCTACAATGTCGCATATGTTCGGGGGAGTGAAAACTGAGTAAGATTAGACACGAGCTACAGACGATGTCGGTTAGAACAATTAAGCACAAGTTTTTAGAAATATTCTCTAATTTATATTCATAACTTATAGATAAAGTACATAAGTACTTAACTTTGACATTAAACTAGCGATATACCTTTGCTTTGCTACGAATAAAAAAAACTTCTTACCCCAACACATCGAGTCGACATCGTCAAAATCATCCTACTCCACGCCCTCTCCTCCTCCGAGCTCATTTAAGCTCTAACCAAGTTGGCATCATGCCTATGTACACCATGCGCTTGACTTCGTTGTAAGTTGTACTCCAAGTTGCACTTTGTATTCAAGTTAATTTGTGTTGTTGGGAGTTGGTTTTTCTGTAATTTTGTTACATAATTATAGGGACTAGGAAATTTGTAAAAATTTGGAATCCCAGATAGTTAACCATACATAATACATTATTTAAAGATAGGAGTATAAATATGGGGAAATTGCCACCCCTAGTTGGGGAGGAGATTTCCTAGGAAGGTGAAAAGAGGGATACGAGGGGGGTGACATACCATCATCACCACTTACCAATATGTTTTTAAATAAATTATTAATAAACGACATGTGAATGTCCGGAACTTTTTTCTTTCTTTCTCCCGCGGGAGACTCCGAATCCTGCAACAACATTGGATGCAGTTACGGCTTAGCCTATGTACCCAATATACGGCCCAACTGAAAGCTTCCCTGCAGTCCACAACTCTCCTGCAGTGCTGGGGGCCCAAAGCTGGGTTCAAAGTGTTTTTTTTTCTTCATGGCCCAATTCAAGCCACACTCCCTGAGGACCCCGACAAGTTCAGATGTTTCTCTAAAAAAACAGAGACAAATTTGGATGTCTCCAAAAAGAAGAAGAAGACGACGACAAGTTTGTATGTGAGAAAAAAATTAGTAAGTTCAATACTATCGGGCATTGAGTCGTCTGGTTGAATGCTACGATTCGAGTGCATCACAGCAATTACAAGTTGAACGGATTTATCCGTGCTTTTCTGAATTTTATCCGACTCCCCTACTGAAAATGAGCACCATACCAGGTGATGCATGGTTAGTCCCAAGAGTGCTGGTACACTGGATGATACCGAAAATCTGGTTTCTGAAAATATGATTTCGGAAGCATAATAGCATTTCTCCGAATATTTATGTACATATATGCCACGAAATAAACTAAACTTGGACCCCGAGAGCTAGCTGGATTTGTTCTTCCATCACCTATCATATGGGAAGCTGCATTCCAGACTAACACATGCGCAATATTAATTTTTTGCACATTTGTCGGTGCAGAAATCCAGCTCAAGAAGAGCTTCAAAGCACACACTCCACATGAGCTTTACCTTTAAAGGTAAAAGGGTTCTTCCTGATCTTCCTCACTCACCTGAACATATGTGCCATCTGCAGATGCAGCAGAAAAACAAATCAGAAGGCATCACCAGGCAGATGGAATCAAAGCATGCATCTGGCTGATTTGTTTTCTAGATTGCAGCAAAATTTATCCCAGATGCTCCATCTGATCAAGAACTCAGATGAAGATTTGGTCGGCGGTTATGTGAGCTAGCTAGCTGCAAGATCATACATATCATGCTGTGCAGGATTAATGGCAGATCAAAGGATCCATGTGCGTAGCTCATGTGCAGCTCCTTGGAGGGAGGATTCAGGAGCTGGTTTAGTGGCTATTCTTGCTTAAGGAAGACAAGGTATTAGTTTATGGGCCTTGCGGCATGTGAGCCCTTAGTCTGATCAAATGAGGGCAGCACTTGAGCTCATGTGGCCTGTCTCCTATGGTGATCTTTCTGGGTGTCACAAAGCACAGATTGCCTTGTTCTTTATCTTTTTTCTTCTGCATTTTCTCCTCTCTCCATTCTTTTAGGCTCAGGACCAATCGTTTCTTGGATCTGGTACCCTTCGACCTCCGTGCCCGTCCTGTCAAAATGATTAGAGTCAGAGACAACACTTGTTTCTGGAAAAAACTGAACCAGTGACTACTGGCTAGTGTGACTGTAGTGTGAAGTGTGTACCAGGTTCAGACTTCAGACTAGGTAACGACCGCCATCTAGTATACTGCCTACTGGCTATCTTGAGCCAGTTCAATAATCTGAAAATTAGTAAACTTAGGTATATATCATATATGAATGCAAAATGTGGATTTTGATTTTCCAATCTTTTTAAAAATGTTTTTGAGATTTATATCCAATATTTTTTTGCCAGCCAGAAACTAGACTGTAACCATTTGGTTATTAGGTAGTTCCTTGTCAAACTCGTTGCAAATATTCCAAACTAATATATCAGAAAGATTTCTCTGTCCATTCCCATCGGTAAAGCCGGAATTTTTTTTGTTGCACCGACAGGAACTAGTCCAACTTCTTCAACTTCAATTCACGATGGCACCCAGGTGAAGGTCAGACACTTTTCCTGACATGGCCAACCGTAGAACCTCGGACAGAATTCAGTTTCATTTTTCTACATGCATGCGGTACAAAAATCATCCGCTCCAAAGTGAGCTTTGAGAAATCCATTAGCAGCTCTATCATTTGAAAAGAAAAAGATCACAAGCGTTATCAGTCTCCAGAATTCGAAATAGAGAACCTTGCTATAGCAGTTGCTGTGAGTAATAATGAAATAAAGTCTCTTTAAAAATGTTGATCTTTTATGATCTGCCTAGCTACTAGTCAGCTGTTCAAAATGCTAATAGGACATACACACAAAATGTGCAAGATAAGGTTTTGAAAGTAAAAGGTCACTACTACTTTGCTAGCTTTCTCTAGCTATCAGGCTTTGAGTATGGTTAATACCCATACAAATGCATCCCAATGGGAGGCAAGGGGATGGTGTGATCTCACCGGTGCCTTGTGGTCCTCAGGACAATATTTTGCGGTTGTACTTCACATAATATTATCTCTTCAAACTAGAGAAAGGGTTAGTGGTGGTCCTGTGGTCTATCTATGTATCTTTGGAGGATGTTAATTAACATTATTATCACTAGTCAAGGATCACATCACACCACCCCACCAGATGAAAGTGCCAAGTGGTTTCCTAAGAGTTCTTATTCTAATGTAATATGTACATTAATTATGATGAGATGATCACAAGCAGCTCTATGGGTCGTCGAAACAGCAAATTTTTGTTATTTTATTGGTCTAATATTTGATCCCCTCTAGTTGCTGATGACTGAGCAAATGATGATGTGGTGCTTACCATGGAATTTTGGCTTTGGTGATGAATGATGCAGCTTCAATTGCCATATATGCATGCGCAGGCTTCTGTGTGTATGAAAGAAACTTCACATAACAGATCCGCAACTGCATACGCTGTGTGAAGAGGATAAGATTTATTTCTCCCTGCATAACGTAATAGGTAGAAGTGGAACTCGAACCTGGGTTGGTGTGTGTTCGCCCTTGTGTGAGGGTCCTAATCTATATAAATACAGCCAATTGTGAGATAAAAAGCACCTCCATCGTTTTGAGGGCAAGAAAATTCCATAATAATTCTAAAAAAGAAAAATCCTAGAAAATCTAACATTAATCGAAAGAAAAGATAATGATCTACATCTCTTATTTTGACAGGGCCTGATTATAACAGTGCAGATTAATTACATACAAATTAATCTACATCTCTTATTTTAGAGTTGTATAACAAATACAATTGTATATTCAGTTATAGGCACTAGAGATGTATGTCCGTGATAATTGTACTGTAATACCTAACAACGCAATTGCGCGGGTAATTCCTCTAGTTAGCTAAAAGAAGGTGTCGAATACCATGCTTTTATGAATTAGGTGCTGATTTAAAAGGCAAATACTTAAATTTACTCAAAAACAAATGACCATATTCCAGAAATCAACCATTGCCTGGATGCACTAGCTAGGTATTCGTCCATAGAGCAAATTGATGTCATTTTCAGTATTATTATGTCCAGGCATTGGATAGGTATTGTATATTGCTATGTTGGAAGATCAGAATTAGGATCTACTAAACTAAAAAATACAAACAACGGGTGAGATTCAAGGCACCTCCTTCATTTCGAGGGCAAGAAAAACACATAATAATCCCAAAAATAAAAATCCTAAAAATTGTCACATTAATCGTTAGAAAAAGAGAAGGATCTACATCTATTAATTTGGTGGGGGGAGATTAATTATATATAGATATTCGAGTTGTATAGCAATTACAACTATATTTTCAATTATAGTGATTACAGTTGTATATGAAAGACAATTATAATGTAGTTTCTAGCTGCACAATAGCACAGGTAATTCCGCTAGTTAGTTAAAAGAAGGTGATGGAATACCCCACTTTTATGTATTAGATGCGGATTTGAAAGGCAGTTACTCAAATTGACTCAAAACACATTACCAAATTCTAGAAATCAACCATTGCCTGAATTAATAATGCACTAGCTAGGTTTCCATCCATAGAGAAAATTGAGGTAATTTTCAATATTATTATTTCTAGGCATTGGATTGGTATTGTGTATTGGTATGATGAAAGATCGGATTTAGGATATGATAAACTAAAAAAAATGTCCGCTCTTCTTTTCTTTGGAACATAATGGTCACAACATAAAAGCAAGACTAGTGAGAACCAGGCTAGCTAGGTATGGACTAATTGCAAATATTAAATATTAACTGTACTTTTCATGGATAAAAATCAAACCATTGTCTCTTGTCTTGTCAGGGAACAGAAGACTGGGTTACACCAAGATGCTAATTTGGAGCTACCTATATGAGGTAAAAAGAACTGTACAGCGAACAGAAAATGCATCAACATTTGGTAACCATTGACTTCAATAGAAGCAACAAGATAAGAAGCGGTGACAATGCACTCAAATCACATCATCCAAAATATTAATTTTGGCACCATTGACTAAGTCATTGTGTGCCATCACTCACCAGTTCAAGTCATCTCAGTGGGATTTCTCAACTAATTAAATGGACTCCTGGTGGTCATCACTGATACTATTTTGTTTGCTTTTGATTAGCTATTTTGGCTTCCTGGATTTCAAACACAATGTGGGTTTGTGTGTTTGAAAGGGCATTAACACATGGTTTTGGCACTTAGTACATCAAAACAGCTTCTGGCACAGGTGATATGTTCTCCCTTGTTTTCCTCCTTTCCTGCTCTTTTCAAGGATCTTCTGTCCCCTACAAACTAAGCCCTGTCACCTACATCTTTACTATTTTCCTTGTATAATTTTTCCTGTAACTTCGTATAAGCCACCAAATCCAGCAAATCCCCATTCTATTGATCTATTCACACACACTTCAAAAAAGACTTGTCTTCTCCCATCGCTGTGTGAATTTGCCTGACAAGCAATAAACAAACAAAAAACTACAACCTAGTTTTAATATATATTTTTAGACAGACAAGCCTAGAGGAGGTCAGATGGGCCGTGCCACCCGGACTGGTCCGAAGCACAAGAATGTTGGTCCGACCTGAGCACAACATGTGTTAGAAAAATATGGACAAACGGGAGACACAAATTTTTACGTGGAAAACCCTTGCTGGAAAAAACCACGGACGCCAACCGGCGATGATCACTATATGAGGAGTGTTTACAAATCGCAGGGGATTACAATGAGGCGTCAACTCTCCCTGTGCGGCATACAATAGGTATATAAAGGGGTAAAAGGATTTAGAGTCCAAGTAGGAAACTTATGTGCTAATATGACATATTTGAATACAGTCACATTACGAATTCAGATCACATATCTCAACAATCTCCACCTTGAGATGGATTTCCTCTTGTAGCAAAATGAAGAATCATCAATCACCAAATAACCCCACAATAAGATAAAAATTATCGTGCGCCAATTAGCCTCCAGGACCAAACTTGAGCAAAGCTCAAACTTAGTAACAGGAATTAGCTTTGTCATCATATCAGCCGGATTATCATGAGTACTTATCTTGCACACCTTGACATCTCCTTAAACAATAACTCCTCGAATAAAGTGATATCTCACATCAATGTGTTTTGTTCTCTCATAGAACATCTGATCCTTTGTAAGACATATAACACTCTGACTATCACAAAATATAGTAGTGCAAGAATTATCTCCACAAAGCTCAGTGTACAAACCTCTCAACCAAATAGCTTCTTTACAAGCTTCAAAAATAGTTATATATTCTGCTTCAGTGGTAGATAAGGCTATAGTAGCTTGCAAACTTATTTTCAAACTAATAGCACAACCACCAATGGTGAAAACATAACATGTGAGATACATCCTCTTGTCCAAATCACAAGATAATCGAGTCAACATAACCAATAAGTTCATCTCTAGAATTTTCAAACTGCAAATGAGCATTAGAAGTACCACGTAAATATTTGAAAATTCACTGAACTGCTTTCTAATGCTCTTTTCCAGGATTAGCCATGTATCTACTAACAACACTCAGTGAATAAGATAAATCGGATTTAGAACAAACCATGTCATACATAAGAGAACCAATCAGACCGAATATGGAACTCTAGACATGTACTGATATCATAATCGACTCGTGATATAAACTCAAGATAATCAAATGCGGCTAATGGAGTACTCACCGGTTTTGTATCATGCATATTAAAACGACGAAGGACCTTCTCAATATAACCTTGTTGACTAAGGTATAACTTGCCAGATTGCCTCTCTTTAATAATCTCCATGCTGAGATTTTTTTTGCTGTACCTAGGTCTTTCATCTCAAATTCATTACTCAATAGTGCTTTCAGTTTTGCTATTTCCAATTTATCTTTTGCAGCAATCAACATATCATCAACATAGAGAAGCAAATAAATACCTAAACCATTAATGGTCTTTAAATAAACAAAGCTATCATAATCGCATCGCTTAAAATCATGAGAGAGCATAAAGGAGTCAAATCTCTTGTACCATTGCCTAGAGATTGCTTCAAACCATAAAGAGATTTCTTTAATCTACAAATAAGGTGTTCTTTTCCAGGAATAATAAAACCCTCAGGTTGGTCCATATAAATGTCTTCTTCTAACTCCCTATGTAGAAATGCAGTTTTAACATCTAATTGCTCAAATTCATAATCATGCATAGCAACAATACTGAGTAAAGTGCGAATAGAACTATGCTTCACAACTGGGGAAAAGACATCATTAAAATCAATACTTGAAATCTGACTATAACTTTTAGCAATCAACCTTGCTTTATACCTTACTGCTTCGGTAGGAGAAATACCTTCCTTTCTTTTAAAAATCTACTTGCAATGAACAATTTTTTTCTCCTTTGGCAATTTCACTAGTTCCCAAGTGTCATTCTTTTCAAGTGACTCCATCTCATCATGCATAGCAATTATCCACTTATTACAATTAGTGGAGTTAATAGCCTCAGAGTATGATGAAGATTCTGAATTACCTTCAATTTCTTCTGCTACACTCAAAGCATAAGCAACAATTTTACCTTCTTCTATTAACCTCTTGGGTGGATTAATCTCCCTACTAGGTCTGTCAACTGCAATGGACCGTTGTGGTGACTGCTCAACAATAGGAGGATTATCAACAATAGATGCATCATGAACAATAATATTTTCCTTATTTGATGTATTATCTGAACCAACAAAATGATCGACCGGAACACTTCAATTCTGCTTACTCTCAACAGAAACATTAGTAGACAGTTTATCATGAAGCATAGAAGATTCATTAAAGACAATATTTCTGCTAATCACAACCTTATGTGTTTCAGGATTTCATAACTTATATCCTTTGACGCCAGATTTATAACCAAGAAAGATGACCTTAACAACTCTAGGCTCTAGTTTTCCAATATCAACATGAGCATAAGCAGTATAACCAAAAACTTTTAATTCTGAATAATTTGCTGGTGAACTAGACCATACCTCAATTGAAGTATTCTTTTCAATTGCAATAGAGGGTGACCTATTAATAAGGTAGGAAGCAATGGAAGTGGCTTCAGCCCAAAAATACCTATGCAAACCTGCATTAGACAACATGCAACGGGCCTTAGAAATGATGGTCCTGTTCATACGCTCAGCTACACCGTTTTGCTGAGGAGTATGGGAAACGGTGTAGTGCCTAACAATACCTTCTGTCTTGCAATATGATTCGAATTCATTAGAATAGAATTCCATCTCATTATCAGTGCGAAGTTTCTTTACCTTCTTTTCAGTTTGCCTTTCAACCATAGTCTTCTACTCTTTAAATGCTGAAAATGCTTCTGATTTATGCTTCAAGAAATAAGGCCACACTCTTCTAGAGTAATCATCAATAATTGTTAATATATAGTTAGCACCTCCTAACGATGTCTTAGTAGATGGCCCTCATAAATCAGAATGCACATAATCAAAAATACCTTCTGTAGAATGAATTGAAGTATTGAACCTCACCCTTTTGTGTTTGTGAAAAACACAATGCTCATAAAATTTCAGCTTGCCGATGCTATGTCCATCAAGAAGTCCTCTCTTGCTCAATTCTGCCAAACCAATTTCACTCATATGCCCAAGGCGCATATGCCAAGGATTAGTAGCATCAGAATCAGATAATTAACTTGAAATTATAGCAACATTACCTGATATTGTAATACCTTGCAGATAGTACAGATTGACAGATTTAATATCAGCTTTCATCACAACAAGAGAGCCTTTTGATACATTTAAAACTCTACCTTCACCTGAATACTTGTACCCTTTAGCATCAAAAGTACTCAAAGAGATAATGTTCCTTTTCAAATCTGGAATGTGTCTCACATATGTCAAAGTTCTTACAATGCCATCAAACATCTTGATCTGAATTGAACTAATTCCTACAACCTTACAAGATGAGTTATCACCCATCAACACAGTACCACTTTCAACAGGTTCATAGGTGGCAAACCAGTCCCTATTATGACACATATGAAAGGTACAAGCAGAATCAAGAATCCATTCATCATTGGTCTTAGCACATCCAACAAAGAAAACAAGAATTTCTCCATTAGAACTTTCATTAGCAACAAGAGATGCTTTACCTTCATCATCTGGTTTACTCTTTGTCTTATAATAGCTAGTTCTTGTGAGGACCCCGGATTATTAGGCTTGTAATGCTTAGTCACCAATTGACCCTAGCATCACAAACAAAATAACCCGTGTCTTCGAGACATGTATACTTCCCAGAAATGCAGTATACACACCCCTTTACAAAATTCATGCATGAATTCCATTCATTCACATAGAACCGAAGCACAGCAACAAACCAGAAGTTAAAATAAATAAAGGATAGTTATTACAAAAGAGAGGCCAACTGACTAAATACATATAAATACAAAAATTAAACAGCGGAAGCAAAAGTGCCATAAGATGGCCATAAACAAAAGAGCCAACCAGTGTGCCTTTAACCCACAAGGCAACCGACCTGACCGCCAAGCTAGTCATCAAACTCGCAACATATTTCACAAAAGTGAGGCCCTTGGGGCTCACCTTCCTCTTCTGCAACAAATAGTTAAGCAAAGCAAATGAGTACAAAAATTATACTCCGTAAGACTTACGTGTAGAATAACAGGCCTATACATATGCTACATGCAAGCTTCTTTAAGTGGAGGCTGGATGTTTCATTTTTAGCATCAAGCAAGTTTTCATTTGCAATATTGTAGTACATTTAAAAGCAAGTTGACAAATCTGTTTTTAATGTTCAAATAATGATTTACAACAAGAATAACAATAGATAGATGACGACAACAACCTGGAAGTGACTAAACCCATAGTCACCACAACAATAGCATGAATTACCCATTCATACCAATCATGTCAAATTTTAATATAAAAAGTTGTAGTCTAACTCTTGGAAGACCTCCCCAAGCGTATCCATAACCTAGGACGAGGCTATTCGAATAGTTTTATCCCTGCAGGGGTGTACCAATGTACCCACACGCCAGACCGCCTTTTTGCCAAGCTATTAAGCACACTTCCTTAAGTATGCCAGCACGGCTAAGTCCTACGAGACATTTCCAATATTATGCATTAACTACGAGTCGCCCGTATGGATAGAAACTCATACGTTGTGTCGGAGTCACCGTAAAGCCTCGGTCAACTACCCATCGCGGGTAAAGCTTTGGACAACTACGATACCCCTCGAGGTGGAGAGCCTACCCGGAATCTCCACCACCGCACACCCATCACAATAACACAATTTCTTTTTCACACAACACACACAACCCACCTCCTGCGACTCGGAGATAACACATGCCAAAGTACTCAGTCAAGAGAGGTCCCATATCCCTCTCGCGTGGTTAGCACGCAAAAATATTTGGTTTAGTGTAACAAGATGTTCGGTCCTTGTTAACCCGGGCAAGACATCCACAAACCCAATAACCCACCATCCAACCACTTGCCCAAGTCTAAATCATTTCATTTTCACTTTTTGTTTTCAAAACAGATTGGCACAAGGTGCTGAACAAAGAGTAATAACATGATTTGTGTGATCAAGGTTATCGACTAAGTCGATAACCGCCCAAATCTACCGGTAACGAAGCATTGCTAAGCATGACATCGAAAAGACAATAAAAGAGCATAATTAAATCACCGGGCTCTAATACACCAGCGATATTAGTAACTTATGTTTGTGGCAGGGGATAACAATTTGAGGGCAACAATGCAATAGGAGTAACTACCTCTAATCGGGAAAATTAATTTGACACAAAAGCATGCATATATATGATTTGTAAACAAGATATTAGACTTGCAAGTAATGGAAAATTTATGATCAAACTGCTTGCCTAGTTGCTGCTGTTCAATATGTTGCTGAGGATCACTTAGGTTATCAATGTGCTCTTCGGAACCTAACGAGAAAGCGAAAAAGAGCCGATAAGAACGAAGAAAACACAAAGACTCAACAACAAAATTTCTCCGAATGCTTTGAAAATTTTACAGCAGCAAGAGCATGATTTATAAGGAATTTAGCAATAAGAACCAATTGATTTGGATTCTTAATACAAAAGATATGAGCAAAACAAATCTGCTCAGAATTCTTAATGCAAAAGATATGAGCAAAACAAATCTGCTCAGCCTTATAAATCACAAATGCTACTATTCATTGGAACTAAAATCTTAGCAAAAATTTCTAGAGCTATAATGAGGTTAGAAACATTTTTAGATTAAAGTTCAGTTAAAAACATAACTAACAAAATTTGAATCAACCGAAAAGGAATTAAAATAAAATAGTTATGCATTTTTACAAGTTAATTTCATTTTTCAGTTGACAAATAATTCTCTCGGAAAATATGAGATTAAATCGACGTGTACGAACTTGGACTGTTGATCTTGGATCCAACGGTCCAAGTCCATGGGACAACGCGCGCTCCAGCGGCTCACAAACCCCACCGTTGGATTTAGATCCAACGGTCCACGTGGATGGAGACGTTCGGACGGTCCGAACGTTCAAATAGATGTGGGCCGTTGATCTAGAGATGGACGGTTCACAACGAAGGAACCTTTGACCGGTCCGAACGTTCACGCGAACCTGGGCCGTAGATCCGAAATCCAATGGCCCACGCGCGCAGAGCACAGCGCGCGCGGCTCATACGTTCACCGTTGGATTTAGATCCAACAGTCCATATGGTTCGAGACGTTCGGATGGTCTGAACGTTCACTCGAATCTGATCCGTTGATCTAAAATCCTACGGTACGCATGGATCGCCGCGTTAGGATGATCCGAACGTTCACGCGATCGTGGGCCGTTGATCTAAGGATCGACGGTCCACAGCGAACCACGTTCAAAGAGCTCATGCCCAGTTCAACTGACAAAACTCGACGGCGAAAGGAGGCTCACCGCCGGTGAATCTGGTCACGGCGGTGCGAGCAAAGGCCCAAAATGGGTCCGCAATAGCTTTGCGCACACAATAGGACCAAAAATCGCGGCTGCGGCGGTCTAGAACGCCGGCAAGCCGGAGTTTACAGAGGTGCTAAAAATGGCCAAAAAACAAAAAATGCCAAGAAGCTCCGCTGCGGTCCAAGTAAGCTAGTGCCAAGCAACTAGGGACAAATGTCGAGTTACCTGAGCACGGGAGAGACACAGAGAAAGGTTGGAGCTGCTCTGGTGATGAAAAATGGTGCTTTCGGCCGAAAATGGGGAATCTCCAATTTAGCCAAGCCCTGAGGAAGATAAGCGAAATTGAGCGAGGGTTAAGCTCAAGAGAATCAAGAAGGAGCAGAGGGAGCAAGAAATGGAGAGTGAGAGCCACTGAGGTACCGCCTTCACCGTAAACTCGAAGCTCGACAATGGTGGCCAAAATGGTTTCGGATGAATGCAGCTCAAACAAACACTGGAGTGCTAGCTAGAGTTGCAGAGACGCTAAAGGAAGCAAAAGGGGAAGCAATGGAGCTTAAATAGAGTAAATGACAGAGAGCAACGACAATAAACCCTCTCGGGTCAAACCTGCCATGAGAGCACTTGAGAGCGACGGGAGCAGTTGAGCAATGGACTTCTGAGGGCGGTGCACGACGGGCAATTAATGCTAGCAGAGAGAGCCGTTTAAAGGTGGTCATCGAGGTGACCCAACGCTGCTCCAGTTCTGCGCACACCATGGCTTTGACTCAACCGCACGCTAGCTTAGACGCGAGGAAGGAGACGACGCGGCCACTGTTGGATCGAAATCGGACGGTTCAAATGAACGGGACGATTGGAACGGTCCGAACGTTCACTTCAATCCAGGCCGTTATCTCCAAATCGGATGGCTCAAATGAACGGGACAATCGGCCGGTCCGAACGTTCACTTCAATTCAGGCCGTTGATCTAAGATCCAACGACTCTCGTTGATCGAAAACGTTCGGACCATCCGAACGTTCACACGCATATGAGTCGTTGATCTCGGATCCAACAATCCGCGATGCTCGGCCCGAGCGACCGCACCGGGTGTAGTTAGTTGACTGAACCAAGTCACTTGGCTCGAGCCCGAGTCTAACTCGCGCCAAAGGAATAGTGAAAATCAGCTAGGGTTTGAATTAAACAGTTGATTTTTGGGGAATTTACTTAAGGTAGCAAATAAGCTCCAAAAATCATGAAATTTTAACAAGATGCTGCTTACTGTAAGATAAACCTCACATAAAATTTCTAGAGACTTTTATGCAATGCATTTTTCTCAAGAAATTCCAGAAGGTGTGAATTAGGGTTTGACCAAGCTTTGACTTGGTTTGACTTGCCTCCAAAATTATCAAATAATTTCTAAAAATCATGAAATAATTCAAAGGTGTTACCAAGCCTCCCTAGAACTCATAAAAATATTTACATGGGTTTGGCTCAAGATCTTTGCCAAGGAGGTTTTTGATTGGAGTCAATTGAGGATTTTGATTTTGATTTCCATAATTCCTTTAAAAGAATTACAGAAATGTCCAAAGACTTCAAGATGCAAGAAAAGTTTTAATTCCTTCTCATTTTCTTACATTTGAAACACAAATCCACATTTGGGATGTTACAGTTCTCTTTTCTTTATTCTGCAGCTTCCAGCATTCAGAGATGTCGTGCCCACTTTTCTTGTAATATTTGCACGACTTGTACTTACCTCTTGATTTCGAATTCTGTTCTTGTAGCCGTTAGAACTTTTACCTCGAGATCCATTGTTTGAGTTCTTCTCCTTTTGCCTGCCACGAACAAACAAGTCTTCTCCTTGCGAGTTTGAATTTTCAGAAGGTACCATCTGTTTCATTTTCTCCTTAGCATGCAAAGCTTTATAAACTTCATCAAGTGTGAGAGTATCTCTACTATATAATATGGTATCTCCAAATTTAAAAAGAACTAGGCAAAGGAACACAAAAGAATAAGACCAAAATACTCATCATCATATTTTACTTCTGTGGATATCATGGGGATATGCTCCAGATCTTAGGATGATGTGACAATTGGCAATGGAGTTTACGGTTTGTCATTTCACGTGTTTTCGGCAAAGTTGGCATGTCGACAGTCAGAACCACTCGGGCGATCGACCGGCTAGTTACCAAAGTGTTGGATTGAGCTGGGCCAAAAATAGAGGGTGTATGCAAGAGAGGGAATTCTATTGCACTTGGTCCTATAATTTTTGGAGTCTCCAGTCAAAAATTCTATTGGTTTGAAATTTTTGAGTAGGTTTCGGTTTTTAGAGGTTGAAAATCAGCTAAGTCATTACTGGCGGTCTGACTGGCCAATAGCTGGCGGTCAGACCGGCCAGGGTGGGCGGTCAGACCGCCTTCCGCTTGGTTCGTTGCCCGTCGTGGCGGCGTTGTTCGGTTGTTAGGTCAAAGTCATGAGTTTCAGGGTATATATGTTGCAAGTTGCATGTTTTTACTAACACGGGTCAAGTTGTGAAGAACTTGTTCCCAAATTTAGTTTAATTGTTTGTAGGACCGGAAAGGCGACTAGGGTAGTGAATAGGCGCTTTCACAACTTTCTCCTCCTATATCAAATTCAACACGAACTTTACTCCTTTAGCTATGAAAGCTAAGAAGATCAGTAAGCGCACAGTGGAAGCCTTGTGCTGAATTCGATGCCTCGACAACCACACGACACAAAAGTGGAGACTTAAACTCAAAGGGCAGATCTGGGCACAGGCGGTCTGACCGGCTGCCAAGGGCGGTCTGACCGACGGCCAACGAGCGGTCGGACCGGCTACTAACTGGCGGTCGGACCGGTGGAAATCGGTTCGACCCGGCAGTACTAGCGGTCTAAAAACGTGGGCGGTCGGACCGCCGTTATAAAATCGGTCAAACCGGTTCAGTCCAGTACTGAAAAATCAAGCCCAAATCCAAAACGAAATTTGATCCAACTTTTGATTCAACCAATGAAACTTGACCAAATTTCGAGCACACCTCCCTAATGATATTAGAGACCTATTTCTAGCGACGATCCTTCAGATCCACTTCGCAGAATCGATCTCTCAGGGTTTTACAAAAGAGGTGCACAAACCCTAGAATATGAAAATCTTGATTCAAGACTTGCTTGTGGGGGTTGATGATCTAGATGACTCTAGGAGTATTCCCACACATCAAAGCAAGATAAAATAGGCCAAGGGACCAAGCATAAACCTTTGAATCAAGGAAGCACCAAAATCATCCAAAAGGGAGAAGAACACAAAGGGAACAAAAGACCTTTCAATTAAGCATCACAAGATTGTTTGATCACACTAGATGCTTACAAAGCCTCTCCAACAAGGAGGGCAAGAGCTCACACAAGGAGCACACTCCAAACCCTAGCTTCTCCTCTCCTCTCCTCCAAACCCTAGAAAATGAGGAAGAATGCCAAATGAATGCTTTTTTAGGGTTTTCCATCTCCCCCCCTTTCTATTTATACTAGAGGGCTAGGGTTTCACTTTTGGGACCACTTACACATGGGACCCACACACATAACTATTGAAGCAATCGCTGCTTCACCACGTGTAGGTCGATCACGGTTCTCATCACGTCGCTAAGCCTCTCTTGTCCGAATTCCATCGAACCTTCCAGACTCGCACCGATATTCGCACCACTGATCCAACCAAATTGCATCAAACTACCCGCTCGATCCATCTTGCCCATTATGCACCATGCTTGTGTCACACGACTCACCCAGATCCGTGATCGCTCGACCTCGGCTCTCAAGCGTAGTCCCGATCCATTCACCGCTGACGCCGCTGACTGCAAGCCACCCGCACAAAGAATAGACAAACAAACCGCTTCCGGAACAAGTTCTTCACAACTTGACCCACGCCACTCCGCAATGCAATATGCAACAATAAAGCATTGAAGTTCATATAATAAACACAATCAAATCAACTCAATGCCAAGAAGTCCAAGCTTCAAGTGATCGGCGGTCCGACCGCCTTCCACTCCACCGGTCCGACCGATTTCAGCCATTCGGACCGATTTCATAACGGCGGCCGGACCGCCTAAAAGATGTCGACCGGATTTTATAATCCCGGATCCTCTGTGAACATAACTGTGCTACTCCCTGGATCAGTAGGTAGCACTCACAGACTCATTGCTGAATCATATCATACAAGGCGCGAATTAAGATAATTAATTAAACAAACATCGAGTGACATAGACCACGCCGGTCAAGTTTACATAAGGGCCACCGTGCCAAATGGATTACAATACTCAAAAGCAATGAAACAAAAGGGAGGATGGGACTCATCTCTCCACAGCAAGCGACTGGGGTGACCGACGTACGACCGATATTATCCAAAGTATGGGTAATATGGGTTGTACGCAAGTACCAAAGAGTCCACGAGACTGGGGCGAGACCTACACTACAGAATCTACGCTACTCTTCAGGGTTCCCGTGGCCATCGTCCTCAGGCTCCTCGTAGTACGCGTAGTCTCCTTGCTCCGCATCATCCGGAGGGTTTGGGGAGGAGCGAGTGAGCACAACTACCGTGCTCATGAGCCAACACACAAGATGCAATAGAATACATGCAAGGCTTAACAAGGATGGCTCAGGTTCTTTTATTTGCTAAAGCAACATTTCAAATTACCATAATTACAAAGTCCTATGACTTAGCATTTTTAAACAGATTGCATTTTCATTTAAAGAGATTAAGTGCAATATTAAATAACAGCGAAGGTTATCTCCACCTTATGCTTAATTTTGATAACGTTCGCCCACCGATTATCAACACCGGATAAGGCTACCCAGAAAATTCAAAACAAGGGTTTGGATGAGCCCAACACATTTCCATTCCACCCACAAATATTTTTGAAATAGAACTAACTCAAAGTTAAGTTCCCATGTCCGCTTTTGACCGTAAGCGCTACTGCTTAAATAGTTTAGACTCGCAGAGGTTGTACATCGCACTCCACAAGAGATAATCATACTCGTTACCCCACATGATTCCTTAGTCATGTAGTTGAGCGATCGTCACGAAGAACGCTTTCAAACTACCTTGCCCTTCCGTCATCTCACCCCTATGGCCAATTCCATAAGTTGTGCGGGATGCTTACCACAACGACTAGCAAAGCCGGCCCGCCACAAAGTGACTAGCGCACTGATAACTTCACCTTTTCTGTCCCATTCAAGCCAAAGATACGCCCCGCCGCTTGCACACTTCTAACACCGGTTGTGGGATGACATTCGTGGTTCAATAGTTTTACTAGGCCAAGTTGCACTTTGCGACTTGCGGTTGTACTTGTTTTACACAGAGGTCATGACAAGATTAAGTCCTTAATTCATCCGGACGGTTCATACCACGTACAACCATTCTCGTATACGTCCGCACCCACCATTCTTTCCATCCGTCCAGATGTGGTACTAGCAAGTTGTTTAGGGTTTTGGAAAGGTAAAACCAATTAACGCAACACATCAGTCATCTACCTCCAATGACTGCCCAAAACCATTTTTCATGTTTAAAGGATGATGATCGGACAATTATTGTCCCGTGATTTAAGCAAGACTAGCATGTCGCTTAAGTACAACCTATACTAGTATTACCATATAATTACTAGGGTGACAAGGAATACTGGATTCAATTATCAAAGGATGGTTTAATAAGTAATTAATCAACAAATGGGTATTTAACTACCTTAAGCTTTAACATATCATTGTTTACAAAATTAAAGCATGCAACTTTGCTATTTTAAATAAACATAGTTTGCATAAAACGTAGGTTCGGAATGATCAAAGCATTGACTCGCCTTGGTTAAAGGCGGAGGGGTCCTGGAGATCTTGAGCTTGGTCGAAGGGGAGGTCTCCGGCGTCGTCGAATCCTAATCGGTCGAAAGTACCGGAAAAGACACAACGGCAAAGAGAGCAAATAAATACCAACTCAATAAATAATGAACTCCAAAATGAACAAGACCAGTACCATTAGAAAGATCTCGATTTTAGAAAATTTTAGAAATTGGTTTCACAATTTTTGGAGTTATACAGAAAAAGATATGAATTTTGGAAGTTTTTAACCGATTTATCAATTAAATGAAATTCGAAAAATTGAAAAAGCCTCACACACGACACGTGTTTGCGGTTGCTCGATCCACGGCATCGTGCTCGTGGATCGAGTCCACGCAAGACGCGCAAGACGGCCATAGCCATGGGGGGCCCACCTGCGGCAGACAGGCGGGCGGCCCCACTGTCACGGCGGCGGCGCAAGGAAAAGCGGCGACGTTGTTCGGCCGAACGCGTCGCCTCGCGTTCTCGCAAGCGAGCGAGCGAGAGAGAGGGAGGGAGAGGGAGCGCTTGGGCGGGCGTAGCGCACGACTGCGGCGGCGAAGGAAGGGGAGCGGAGGCGGGCGCCGAGCTGGAGACGAAGAGGCGCCGGCGATCGAGGCGAGGCCGAGGCGGAGGCGAGGGCAACGACGAGGCGGCGGGAGGAGGCCGGGTCAAGAAGAAGGAGGCCGGGTTGAAGACGAAGACGGCATGCACAATGGCTCAAAGTCGGAGCGAGGAGGTGAAGGGGTGGAGGGGAGGAAGGGAAGGAGGAGGGGCGCTCGGCTTTTATAGCCGAGGCGAGGAGCGGAGGAGAGAGGAGCGGGAAAGCCAGCCTTGCGCGCGGAGAAGGGAGAAGAGGGGGTCCGGCGCGGCGGCGCGGACGGACAGACGGACGGACGGCCGAGGCGAGGCGGCAGCGGCTTGCAGCGTCTGTGGGCGGCACCCGAGGCGTCTGGGCGCGGAGGAGGCGGAACTCCGGCGCCAGGCGAGGCGCCGAGGAACTGGCCAGGGCCCATGAGGTAAGGGGGAAAATTAGGGTTAGGGTTTGGGGATTTTGAATCCAACTTTGATTTTTGCAAATTGAATTCCAAATTTGATTTTTGAATCCTTAAACAAAAACAGGATGTTAGAAAAGACTTAGCCAAATTTCCAGCTCGAAATTTCGAAACCTTCTGGAAACTTCAACTGAATAGAACTTTTGACTGGGAGCTCCAAAAATGATGTGACCACATCCAGGAGACTCCCCTCACTTGCCTACACAACCTATTTTTGGCTCAGCCCCAAAAACCACTTTTCAATTTGGCGGTCGGACCGGCAAGCACCACGGCCGACGAGACCTCATCGGCCGGCTCGGACCGGTCGACCTGGCCGGTCGGACCGCCCGTGGCCTGACAGCCCTGGAGCAAACCCGAAAACGCGACAAATTGCAAACCAACAAAGCCATTGCCAATTGACTCATCATCCTGAGATCGTGCACATATCCTCACGATATCCACATTGTTTATTGTTGTGTAGGTTGCTTGGTGGTCAACGACGGTCAACGGCGAGGATGATCGGGACTAGGCTTGGAGAGCTGAGGTCCAGAACGATCGACGATGCCGGGTGAGGTCAATGGACTCAAGCGTGGTGCAAGATAGACAAGTGTGACCTATTAGCTAATCCGAGGCGCAAGATGGCGCAAGGTGTAGCTAGTTAGGTCAAGAAATGTTAAAGACGGCGCATTAAAATGCGTGCGTAAGTGTCCCGTTTGTTTTGGGCCTTAACGGGAGCCCAATTGAGTCAAACTTCTAGAAGGTCTAAGCCTCCACTATAAATAGGAGAGGGAGGTGGCTGCACCTTCTCTTCGCCTCTTTTGCGATTCTTGTAAACCCTAATTTTCTTAGGGAGAGTTTTTGTGGAGGCTAGGGTTCTTGATAGTTTGATGTTATTTTCGTGCTCTTGGATTGAGCATTGTCCTCCATTGATGGAGTGGCTGTAAGCCCATATCATATCATATCAATCAATCAATCAAAGGAAAGTTTGATCAATGTTTTGTCTCATTGCGTTCTTTCTCTCTATTTGATGATTTTAGGTCTTTCTTTGATCCGTGAGTTTTTGATTGGTTTCTTCACGTGGTCTAGCTTGCTGTGACGTGTGGGAATCTATCTAGGATCATCTTGATCATCAATCACCCACGAGCAAGAGTTTTGACCTAGTTTTCGTTTTGACCCGGTTTTGAACCCTTCTTCAATCAAATCGAAAAGGATCACTATTCTTCCAAGAATTATCATAATCTTCGATTGGAATAGGTTCCTGATATCATAGAGAAGGTGTGTTCCAAGTCTCATCAAGTTTGTATTAGTAGATCAAAAGTTTCATCTAATTTCATCTTCGCCATCTGGCCGGTCTGTTTCGCTTCGAGGCCGCGGTCGATCGCCAGTGGCCACCGGCCAAACCGCCGAATCGGTCCGACCGCCCTTGAGGCAATGATCGATCGGCAGGTAATCGTGATTTGTTATCTTGTGCTTGATCTTTTGAAGTATTGCTTAGGGGTGTTTATTGGATTCAATATTATTCTTCCGCTGTACTGATATACTAATCTTCATAGCTCCCATAGCTACTGGAGTGAAATTGTGTTGAATCTAGTATTTGTGAAAAAGTGAGCGTACTCCTATTCACCCTCCCTCTAGTCGCCTTTTCGGTCCAACAACTTCCATCGACTCTAGGTCGGTAACGATCTCCTTAAACATCGAAAGATGATCAAGTACAGATCCTCCTTCTTGCAATTTGTGAGAGTACAACTTCTGCTTAAGATGCATCTTGCTGGTGAGGTATTTTGTCATGCAAATTTGTTCCAACTTCAGCCATAATGCAGCAGATGTCTTCTGCTTCAAAACATCATGCAAAATATCATTTGATAAATGAAGGTGAATCTGAGATAAAGCCTTACGATTTTTATGCTTCTCATCTGCGCTCCATGCGATAGGTTGTTTCTCAAAACCTTCCAATGCATCATCCAAATCCATATGTACCAACACAGCCCTCATCTTGACCTGCCACAGTAAAAATCTTGTGTCTCGACCTAGGAGTGGAAGATCATACTTCAAGGTTGTCATGAGGAATAAAACCTGAAATTGCTGGTACTGATATGTGTAAACCTAGCAAAAAAAAATCACGACCTCTTTGGTACAACTTCTGTGTACGCGAAACAAAGATATTCAAATTTTCTGGTATACTTTTCGTTTGCATGAATCAAATTGAATCTCCAAAACTTTCTTGGGCTGCGTGCCACTAATTCCTTTTTTCTTACGTGATGGCTTTCCTGCTCCCTTTTTTCTACGTGATGGCTTTCCTACTCCTCCATGTGATCTGTGCTCTGGAGTGCGTTGGTCTTGGGTCTATACGCCGCCAACGCTTTTGCTTTTGGTTCTGCTGCTTTGATTGCTCGTGCAGTGGTCTGCTGACTTCGGTTTTGAACGCACACACGGCTTGGACTTCACCTACTGGCTTCACACCTGGGGATGAGCGCCAATCGAGACTGAGGCGATGAACAACGCTGGTCGATGCAGGAGCAAATCTTCGAGAGCGATGCACGACTTGATGCACGGGCGCACTTCCTCGGGAGCGTTGTGTGCGCTTGACCGAGGCGACGAAGGACGACGCGCGACGAAGGTGCGCTGGCGACACGAGGACGTTTGGACCGACGGAACGAAGAGTGTGAGACCAGCGCTGATCGAAGCAAAGGCACGGGAAAAGGATGCGTTGCGCGTGAATAGATGTGTTGTGCGTGACGGCGCCGCCGGATTGGATCGGACTATTTTTTTCTCGAATCTCTCCTGAAAACCCTAATCTCCTATGCTCTGATAGCACTTGTTAGAAAATATGGACAAAAGGGAGACACAAATTTTTACGTGGAAAACCCTTGCGGGAAAAAATCACGAGCGCCAACCGGCGATGATCACTATATGAGGAGTGTTTACAAATCGCAGGGGGTTACAATGAGACGTCAACTCTCCCCGTGCGGCATACAAGGGGTATATAAAGGGGTAAAAGGACTTAGAGTCCAAGTAGGAAACTTATCTGCTAATATGACATATTTGAATACAACTACATTAGGAATTCGGATCACATATCTCAACAACATGACCCACAATGTTGCTGTGCATGGGTCGACATGTCGACCCAGTGGGTCGGTGTGGCTCGGCACGCATAGTACTGTGCCATGAGCGACCTAGCTCAGACACAGCATGTCGGCGACCAGCGAGCATGTGGTCGCTGCGGGCGCGGTCGCCGCGAGGAGGCGGGCGCCGCCAAAGACGGGCGTTGATCGGGCGCGAGGCACGATGTCAGTGTTGGCCGAGCTAATCGTGCCCGACACTGTAGCTAGGTTGGCCCGGCATGGCCCGTACACTTGGCGTGCCATGCCTGGGCCAGCAACTGAGTCCACAGGCTGGCACGGCATGGCCAATTACCTAGCCGGGCCAAGCCCAATTGTTTACTGCCCAGTTAGTTGTCTATTGACTGTATTAATTCTCTTCCAATGCAAGTAGTCTCCATGTCCAGTATACTGCAACTGAGATGCACTTCAGATTACTGTAACATGGTCCTAATTAGTTTACAGAGATACTATTTATTAATAGTAAAATGATGTGTTATAATTAGCAAGGCAGTACAAATAACAGGTTGCAGAAAGTTTGCTGAAGTCAGCTGGCACTTTATGCAAATAACAAGTTGCAGAAGTGCAGTCTTGCAGGGTATGATACATGAAAACAGAGTACCTATCAGGCAGTAGAGAAATGCTTAACCTGAGCAAATTTAGGTAAGAAAGCAAATTTGGTGTGTCAATTTGATGGGCAGCGTGAGAAAACTAAGTCAATCAGCAACTTCAGATCTTATGTATGGCAGCAAGAGAACAAAAAATGGACAACTGGTGCAAACCCGACCTTATGATCTCTCTTAATTTTTTGGACTGACTAAATCATCTCATATCTGATTTAACTGATTGGCTGATTAAAGAACAAATCGAAGTTGTCAAGTGATGCAACAGTGCAGGGAGCATATAATTGAATCTCCTGATGATGAGTTTGTATTTTATATTAAAAAAAGTGTGATTTGTATGTACTTCTTGGCATGCGTGATTGAATTCATAAGCACCAGCAAAAATGAGACTGCTTAGGAGTAAGAGATTTGTCATGTGTCATTCTACTCGTGACTGAAATTAAGATGCCCAAAATGTCAGCTTAACAGTCTACTAAAATGCTTTCTTGATAAGAACTCACAAATCATCAACAAGAAGAGACATATTTCAGGTGTTAAACTAACCAAAGGGAACAGGTCACTGAAAGATCAGAAATGGTACTAATTTGATTAATTTTTTCCCGCAAATATTTCTGTCAAAGTCAAACATAGTTTGTGATCAGTTCAGATTATTTTGTCAAAGCCAATCTTAAGCAGTTTATTAGGCATCTGATCACTAATCAAACAAGCAGGAAAAAAGAAACTGGATAAAAGCATTTTACAAGATTAGCATCACATAAATAAATCCATGACAGCATCAACAGTACATTCCTGGTGGCATGGTTATCCAACAGAAAATAATATTGTTGATCAAAGTAACAGTTCCAGACTCAGATTGGTCAAGGAATCAAATGGACTCCACTATTTTACACCTGAAAGGGCATCCAAGAAAATCTTTCTTTTTTCTTATTAGAATCTGCAGTTTGTCATAAGGCCAGCAGAAGAAGAAGAGCAAGTTCAGATGCATATATACATAAATTAAATATAAATCATATCCCACTGTCAGTCTGTATACAGGAGAAGGTCAAATTGACCAGTTGACCTAGCTTTTCTTGAAAATTCAAGAAAACTCAATTACTTTTACCTTTTCATCTGTAAGTAATTTGCTGTCATTTTTAACAGCTATAGTTTTTGGACTAACAGAGTTCATGTACAGAATTCAGAACAAAGTCTGTGCAGCAGAAATCCATCTTCAGAGTTCAGATGTGAATGTATCAATCACATGAGTACAACTGTACAAGGAGGCTACTGCCTTTAACGGAAATCAGTGACTCATAAGAACTTTGGCTCTATTTGCCAAGAAAAACACATACAAGTAATTACAGAAACATAAAAAAGACACCAAAATTAAGGAGAGGTAACTATATGAACCTTTGACCCATAATAGCTGCATCTAATCACAAGCTCCAAGACATGGTCACATGTGTAGGCTATGTTAAAAGATATCAAGAGAATAGTTTGCAGCTGGCATACATCATGTCTTCTATTGATCATCTATATATATACAAGTATATAAGTATGAACACTACATAAGTACATGAGTGTGAACACTCTAACATGTGAACACTACATAAGTACATGAGCGTGGTAATACTCTCACATGTGAATACTAAGCACTATCTCTAGTGGGAACATCAGCACTAATGGGAATACTAAACAACAGTGGAAACACAACCATCCTAGCTGTTTAACACTCCCCCTCAATCACAATCGGTGAGGTTGAGATTGTGTTGTAGGATCTTCAGTTGTTGTATTCCAATTGGTTTGGTGAGACCATCAGCCAATTGATCTTGTAATGATATGAACTTTAGAAGAACTAATATGAACAATTGGCATACCTGAACCATTTGCGGTGTGAACCTGATCTTTGCCAGAGTACCGCTCGTGTATCGTCAGCTTGTTCAATTCTACGGAGATATGATCAGTTGCCCCAGTATCTATATACCAGAGCGTGTCAAACCCTGATCCCGTGGTGACATTTGCCACCATGCGCTCCTCCTGCTGGAACGCGTGATCGAAACGTTTGTAGCATTTAAAAGCTACATGACCGATCTCTCCACACAATTGGCAAACGAGCCAATTGTCGGACCCCTTGTTGCCGCCATGATGATTGTCGTTGCCATGATTGTTGCCGTAATTGGCACCTTGGTACTGGTACTGGTACTGGTACTGTTCGTGGCCACCACCTTGACCGCATCCACATCCACCACCACCGCCTCGCCCACGCCCTCCTTGATTGTCTTGAGACACCATGTTCACGGAGGGCTGGAACATAAGATTGCTTTCCTCGTGACGCATCTCATAGTCCAACATGTGTGAGTAAATATCAGTGGGGACGATCGGTTCCGTCTGGGTGGTGATGGATGTTACTAGTGCATCATAAGAGTTGTCAAGGCCGGTGAGAAGATAAATGATGACCTCCTCCTCAAGTGGTTTGCCGGCGGCGGCGAGCCCATCGGTAAGGCTCTTGACTTTGTTGAAATAGTCGATAATAGTCATGTCCCGCTTCTGGAGTGTAGTCAACTGCCGTTGGATTTGCATAATACGCACCCTAGATTGAGTCGCAAATTTGCGCTCAAGGGCATTTCAGACTGCAGCCGATGATGGCAGAATCAACACCTGCCCCAACACCTCTGGTGAGAGGGTGGATAGTAGTAGGCTTAGGCACGTGAAAGCATCTAGGCCCCTAAAAATGTGTTTTGGTAATTAATGTCATTATGTGAATTTGGGACTAATATGTTTGTTGAAGTGATTACAAGGCATAGTCCTAAATGACAAAGTCAAATCAAAGAGCTGCATGTCAAAGAATGTCAAGAAGATGGAGTTTGTCTCAAGGGCAAGGTACAAATAGACTATGACCCCTTTTAAGTTTTACCGGACTTTGGAGTATGGTGGAAGACCGGATTTTAGGATAAATATCGTACTATTAAGGGGGAGCTTGACTAGTAGCTTGAAAGCACTTCGTTATGCATTTGGATCAACTTAGGATCATGCATGCTCTCTTGGTCTAGTTTTAAAATCAAAATAATCTTTTCAGTACGTAATCGAAAGTTCCGGCGTTATAACTGCGGAACTTCCGCTGGGCTGATCTTCCGATATTTTCGCGGAACGTATTTTCCAGAGAGTACCCTTTTTCTGGACTTAGCCGATTTTTCGAAGTGCGGAAGTACCGCCATGATAGGAGCGAAACTACTGCACCGCGGAAGCTCGGATTTGTGCGCGGAATGTTTTTTCCAGAGAGTACCCTTTTGGGGACTTAGCTATTTTTCGCAAGTGCGGTAGTTCCGCCATGATATGAGCAGAGCTTCCGATTATCGGACGAACCAGAATTTAGTTGGCGGAAGTTCTGCACATAAATCCAACGGCTATAATCAGAGCATTTAATGCCACTGTAATGACCGTTACAGCACACTCGATGCAAGGGCGGAAGTTCTGCATGGTACATGGCGGAACTTCCGATTTCCCTGAAAATTTCTGGATTCTTCATGTAACGGTCATATTTGGTTATGAGGGGTATAAATGCACCCCCACCAGCTCAAGGAGTAAGTGGCTGAGTATTCATTCAATACACTTGAGCTTAGAGCACTCTCCTCGCTTCTCATTTACTCTCTTTACACAAATTTGTGAGGTTGTGAGCAAAACCGAGAGCATTGCATTCTAGTTGATCCTTTGGCTCTTGGTTGCCGTCAAGCGAAGGTCAAGGTCTATTCTCTTAGTGCTTGTCGGCACCTAGACGGCTTGGCGGAGGTTGCGCGGTGATCTCTTCAAGAATTTTGTGAAGAGGTCCGACGCCGGTTGTGATTGGTCGGTATTCACCAACTCCAGAGAGGAGGAAGAACAACCAAGTGATTACGAGGGAAGGCTTAATTTGTGGAGTCGGCTTGATCGAGCAAGCTTCCTCAACGTGGACTAGTGAAGATCGACAAATCTTCGATACCACGGGAAAAACCTCATTGTCCCATTGTGGTTATTTCTTGTCTTTACTTATTGCAATTAATTTTGTAGCATATATCTTGTGATAGATAGATTTTCTTAGTTCACCTTGCTAAATTGATTAATTTGATCTAGAATTTTTAGAAACCTCCTATTCACCTCCCTCTAGTCGGTTATCCTTGATCCTACAGCACGTCTGATCTCGTTGGAGCCAGACGGTATATGCAGGAATAAGAACCTGCATGGCTCCATCTTCTATCGATGCCGCGATCAAGCTGGGCGGCGCGGATCGGTTCCTTCTACGAGACCAAGCCATCAGGCGCCGTGAAGGACAGAAGAACCCGTGCCTTCCACGGTAGGTAGGTGTCATGAGACAGCTTCACATTGATATAATTACCAAAGGATAGGTGACCAAGGACATCGTGGCGGCTTGAGTGTCGAGTGATCTTAAGATTGATGAACCTAGGTAAGATGTATTTGTAGAGGTTGTCATTGGATGGGAAGAGTAGGCTCTGATACCATGTTAAAAGATATCAAGAGAATAATTTACAACTGGCACACATCATACCTTCTATTGATCATCTATTTATATACAAGTATATAAGTATGAACATTACACAAGTATATGAGTATGGGCACTCTTCCATGTGAACACTACACAAATACATGAGTGAGAACACTTTCATATGTGAATACTAAGCACTACCTTTAGTGGGAATATCAGCACTAATGAGAATACTAAACAAGAGCGGAAACATAACTATATATCCTAGTTGTTTAACAGGCTCTTCGCACATATATGCACGCTACCTTGTGCTCTCTTTCCCATAAATTTGTTGCACCACAGAAAACAAAATATATTACACACAACAACTCCCTCTCTCTCTCTCTAAAAATATATATATATATATATATATATATATATATAGAGAGAGAGAGAGAGAGAGAGAGAGAGGAGAGCAGCTCACCTCTGCCATAACAGTAGCTGCACAAGAATAGGCTACAAGCCATCGATGTCCTGGCACAGCGAGTGCATGCGTGCATGGATCTAACAATGTCAACAACGACGTCCACGTCTCCTGCGGCCGACCATGACCATGGTCACCACCTCTCCTCCTCCAGCTCATCGGGGTCGCTAGCAATGCCACCGCCGTTGCTACCGCTGATGATCCCGGCCACCGACCCTCACGACGGCCCGGCGTGCCTGAAGCTCATCGAGGACCTGACCACCCACGCTGGTGCCATCCAGCGGTGCGTCCTAAGAGAGATCCTCGCCATGAACGCCGGCACGGACTACCTCCGCGGCTTCCTCGCCGACGTTGAAGGCAACCGCACCGACGAGCTCGCCGCCGCGTTCAAGGAGCGTGTGCCGGTCGTCGAGTACGAGGACGTCAAGCCGTACATCGAGCGTATCGCCAACGGCGCCCCCTCATCCCTCATCTCTGCCAAGCCCATCACCGAGCTCCTCACAAGGTAACATAAGCTGAACCACTCACATGCTTAATCCTGACGTCGTAATTCGATCTGTCACTCACGGCGGCGCCGGTGCATGCCCAGCTCCGGCACGTCGGGCGGCCAGCCAAAGCTGATGCCAGCGACGGAGGAGGAGCTTGACCGCAAGACCTTCCTCTATAACCTCCTCGTCCCCATCATGAACAAGTAAGTCGTACTAGCCATTTGAGTCCATGGCTCCATGCACGCATGCGCACGCGAAGACACGAATGGGTGAGCCACTGAGGCATGTGCATGTCGGCATGCAGGTACTTGCAAGGGTTGGACGAGGGGAGGGGGATGTACCTGTTGTTCGTGAAGCCGGAGATCACGACGGCGTCGGGGTTGGTGGCGCGGCCGGTGCTGACGAGCTACTACAAGAGCCGCCACTTCCGCCGGCGGCCGGACAGCCCATACACGCGGTACACGAGCCCGAACGAGGCGATCCTGTGCCCGGACAGCCGGCAGAGCATGTATGCGCAGCTGCTCTGCGGCCTCGCCCGCCGCGGCGAGGTGCTCCGCGTGGGCGCCGTCTTCGCCTCCGCCTTCCTCCGCGCCGTCAAGTTCCTCGAGTGCCACTGGGGCGCGCTCTGCGACGACATCCGCGCCGGCCGTGTCGACAGCGAGCGCGTCCCCGATCCCGCGTGCGGGGATGCCGTCGCCAAGGTCGTCGCCCGCCCCGACCCGTCCCTGGCCGACGCCATCGCCGCCGAGTGCGCGGCCGGGTCGTGGCAGGGCATCGTGAGGCGGCTGTGGCCGAGGACCAAGTACATCGACGTCATAGTGACAGGGTCAATGGCACAATACATACCGCTGCTGGAATTCTATGGCGACGGCTTGCCGCTGGTGTCGACGATGTACGCGTCGTCCGAGTGCTACTTCGGCATCAACCTCCAGCCGCTGGATCGGCCGGAGGACGTGGCGTACACGCTGCTGCCCAACATGTGCTACTACGAGTTCATCAAGGTGGAGAAGGATGGCGAGGAGATCCGGGAGGGGAAGGTGGTCGACCTCGTCGACGTCGAGGTCGGCGGCTACTACGAGCTCGTGGTCACGACGTTCACAGGTCAGCAGCGTGTGCCTTCCTTGCATTTGCTTCGTCTTCTCCGTTAGCTTCTGCATGTGTTTGGGGTGTATTCTTGCCTTTTTGGTAGTTTTCAATTCACTCTGATTTGAAGTTTTGAACTCCACACAGCACTCTAGGCCGTCGAATTCCAAAAATCAATGGCTGAGATTGGGTTAGTCTCTAATTAGTAACTTTAATTTGAAGGGTGCAGCTAGGGTGCAAATAACTTCTAACTACAAAAATTTTCTAAACTTTTTCTACCACCATTTCTTACACTTGTTCCTACTTTTCACTCGGAGGATAAGTAGTGGATGGTGAAAAAATAGTGTTTGTAAAGTGTATAGAAATACAAACACATTTATCGCAAGCCCGGCCGCAACCACACATATATAGTAGAAATTGTCCAGTTGCAAAATCAACCGCTCAGATTATGTGCCTCTCAAGGTAATAATTCCCAACCCATATATAAATTTTTTTCCTCTAATTTATGTGATCAAATGGTTTTTGAAATCCGTTTGAAACATGGTTCTTGAAAATTAAGGGCTTGCGCGCGCCAGTTCATTTGCCGTTGAAGACTGGGCACATATTTTTTATAGTGCACATCTCAATTGCTCTTTTGGCTGAAAATGAAACTAAAATGCAGCTGAGTGAAATTAAAATACTGTGTGGATGTGATACCACACTGGCTTGGTGTTCTGTTTTTCAAAGATAAGTGTAGTCGTCTTGAGATGAAGAGATTATTTGTACCTTTTTTTACTTCTTTAGTTATCATTTTTGGCTTTTGCGGTCTCCTAGCTGCTCCTCTAATGGTGGACAGCATTGAGGTTTGCTTCCCTCAGCCACAGTGCACTGCTTGCATATTTTACACGGCTTAGGTTTCTTCACAATATTACACTACCTTTATTTCTTTCTGTTCATGTTTTGGTTGATGCATTAGTTTTTTTTTGTTTTTATTTACTGACTATCGGTTTTCCTTGAGAGTAGAGATTTTGGGGTCTAATATTTTGTTTTAAGAAAAAACTAATTTAGCTACTTAAGATAAGCTACCAAGTCAATTGGTTGGGCAAAGTATTTTCTTAGCTATTATATTTCTAAGAGTATATATTTAATTCATGGCAATCCCTTACCGCATAATTTCCATCTCTTTTATACTTAAGGAACAAGTAAACAAAAACAAATCACATTTGTTTAGTTGCTTGTGTTTCTTGTGATTAGATGTTACAAAGTTAAATTAATGGGAACTTGGTGAGTTGGAGTAGAATCCTTGGGGGGTTTGACCAAATAAGATATAGTTTGGGATACCTCACTAGGCCAAATGGGGTGTAGCTAGGCCTGTATGGTGCTTGACCCGACCATCTTATCTCCTACTCCCTCCAAATTAAATCACGAAAACATGTCACTTTGGAATAACCTAAACACGCAGTTACCTTGTCTCAGCTTGCAATAACCTTTTTATGTCTGTCCGGAAATTACACGCACTTTTACCCGACAAGCTAAGGAGATATTGGAAGCTATTATTTTCGTTATAGGAAAGGGATTAAGAAAGGGCAGGGCAGGGCAGACCTATGTACCCCTGACTTTTTACTTCTCCAAATCAAGAGTTAACCATAGTTTTTGAAAACAATATGATCGTAAAAATAATAAAAGGCTATAAATTATGAAATTATTTTAAAGATAGATCTAGCTAATGATATTATTTTTATATGATCATTGTATATACTTTTATGTATATTAATTGTCAAAATTTCGAAAGCTTGACCACAACAAATCCCACAACAACTGACAAAGGGCGTATGTTGTGCCGTGGTGCCCAAATCAGCAAGAATCTTATAGGAATTTTCCCTGATGATGCTTCTTTTGTGGTTCTAACATAGTATTTCCTTATTTGGCCTCGCAATTCGATTAGTATGCTCTAGTAGCATTTGAATGACTAATGCAGTAATAAAGTAGCACTCAAGATAAAAGCGGGCGAAGAATAATCTAAACTACATATACTTAATAGCAGAAAGAGTAGATTAACATGAAATATTTTGCTCAATCACACAATTTAATTGGGTGCTTATGAATGCACAATTGTGTTTTAAATGAACTATACACTATCAATTGGCAAATTAATGATATGGTTCACCTTTTTCCCTCTAAAAAAATATACATTCTAAAGACTTGGTGCAGTGTATATTAAAGAAACTGCATGATTGAGATATGGAGATAAATTATAGTCTTCACTTGAGCATGATAAATTTTTTTACCTACTGGAGCAATAACTAAAATACTACCAAAATCAAAAGGCTATCTTCAACCAATAATATATGCCACAAGAACAAGACGATCCAGATGTGACATTCATTAATATGATATCTAAATCGATCCCTCTCAACCCCACAGCATCACCTTAATTAATTTATTAGCTTCACCTTAGAGTTTTGCATTTCCATAAATAAACTGAACTTGGCATCACCTTATGGATCCACGATACCTTAAAACTATGCTCCTGAGGAGAAAGTTGTTTAATGCACTTTTGTGGGGCACAAAGTCCAAGTGTCCATTATTGTAGCATGCATGACCAGAGGTGTGTCCACAAAAAATGGAGCGATTTAAAGTATTTTTCCCCAGCAACTACTAAAGTGTTTTAAATCAACATGAGTAGTACCTATATCAGAGAATAGTTGGTAGCTTGAGATATATTTTGGTTCACTATATTTTTTAAAAAATAATATGTGTGTTTTCTTAATAGTCTATATATATATATATATATATATATATATATTATATATATATATTTCTTAAAGTCTATATATATATATATATATCGCCCGTTTCGTACTCTCGGGAGTACGTACTCCCGGGAGTTCATACCCCCGCTTCGAATATACCACTTAAATAAATATATTATATTCTTTATCATTTTTAGTATACTTAAATACCAATTATAAGATACTTCAATGCGACTTGATTGAAAAAATTTCATTGGAGTCCTTTATTTTTTTTTTTGCTATATACCCCTTTTAAGTAGTATATGAGAAGCGGGAGTACGTACTCCCAAGAGTACTATATCATTTTCCTATATATATATAGGGAACGTATCGAGTGCTAATGGGTAATTCAGTGCTAAGGTGCTAATACTAATCTTGACCGTTGGAGGTGGGAGTATGCATGACGTTTAATGAAGACGCATTAATGAAGGTGCATTGAAGGTGAGAGCATGCAAAGTGATTAAATGGTTTAGAGGTGGGAGACCGCATTAATCTTGGTTGTTCAATTCAAATCCAATAGTCAAGATTGATATTAGCACCTTAGCACTGAATTACCCATTAACACTAGATACGTTCCCATATATATATGATTAATACTTTCTACTCCCGGGTGTAGTTACTCTCATCTCTGATATACCACCTAAAAGAACTTAGCATACTCCTTTATCACTTTGGGTATATTCATATACTAATTATAAGATACTCCAATGCGAACCACAAGAAAAAATTACAAGAGAGTAAATAGTTTTAATATATTATGTAAATACCTTCATATTCGTATATAAAAAGGAGTATGTCTAAAAAATTAAACATACCACCTCTAAAAAATGTATAAATACCATATAAGTGGTCTTTTATACTCGTATACTACATATACATACTCTCGGTTGTGCAAGATACTCCCTACGTTGTGAGATACGCAATAGGGAGTAACTACACCCGAGAGTAGCAAAAAGGCTTCCTATATATATATATATATATATATATATATATATATATATATATATTAGGATGTTTCTATGGGAGGACTAGAGCATGTATGCATTATGGTAATTCATTTCATAGGTCTTTACTGCTCAAATAATTTTTTTTGGTTTCTTTGGTTTGTTGCCACATTTTGCTACAATTGAGTGTACCATGTCAAACCCTCCTATCAAGGACTATACGTAAAGAATCACAAATTTTCCTTTTTTTTTTGTTGCATAGACAGTTTATCCAATTAAGCTCGAACTACTTGCTTAGTTGCTAGTAACTTCTGATCATAAATTTTAATTTAGCTGGAAATTGTTCTGCTAAATCCGTTGTTTGCGATCCCTTACCCAGAGTGAGTGATTGACATTATCTCTCTTTCTTTAAGGAACTTACTATGATAAAGGTGTCAACACATGACCTTGTGTGGATCCGTAACCCCAATCATTTGTGCGGCTGAGGATCTCACTGGACTGACATGGCCTGGCTAGCCTATTCATTGGCCAACATCTTGTTGACTCCACTCTTTTCTCTTTTGTTTCCCCATATTTTAGACTTAGTGTGTTGCGCATACAAATGAACAATTAGTGGTGTCCAAATGCATTGTGCCTCTCAGGTCGGCTCGAAGCATGCGAATGTGGCTCAACCCGAGCACGATATGACCCAACCGATGTACTGTGCTTAGGTCGGCACCCAGACCCACAGGGCCAAGCATGGCCTGACCCGCATAGTACCGGGCCAGGCACGACACGGCCGGCGCCAGGCGTGGATAAGTGCGGAGGAGGCAATGCGCTGCTGGCGCGGCCGGCGCGAAGGCGACGGGGTGCGACCATGGTGGCGACGGCCGGGCTTCCTTGGCCCGTCGGGTTTCGTCGGTCCCAGTATAGCCTGAGAAGTCAGCGTGCTGTGTTTAGGTCGGCACTCTGGCCCATGGGCTGTCCGTGTCGGGCCTAATCGGGCCGTACTGGCATAGGTTTGTACTGTGCTGGATGGCCTATATGGACATCACTGTAAACAGTGTCAACCTCGCATGCGCAAGAATTTCATGTGAAACAATTGAACTCACGCATGAATAAGGTTAAATTCCCGCGATCCAAAGAAGGCCCTATAGGAACTTTACTACGCAAATTTCACAATAGTCTACAATAGAACATTAGAAACCACAGGGATCCTCATGCCATTCCTCCCATCCAAACTAGTTAATTCTTAGTTAGATGGATTTTCACCTTATATAAATAGCTTGTTTTTGCGGTAGAGAATGTCCTACAACTATGTATTGGAGTAGCACGCAACGTTACATTAACATTTGTTTGTCACGCATGCAGGGCTGTACCGGTACCGGGTCGGCGACATCCTGCAGGTGTCGGGCTTCCACAACGCGGCGCCGCAGTTCCGGTTCGTTCACCGCCGCAACGTCGTCCTCAGCGTCGACACCGACAAGACCTCCGAGGACGACCTCCTCCGCGCCATCACCGGTGCCAAGCGCCTCCTGGGGCCGCTCGGCTGCCTCCTCTCCGAGTACACCGCCTACGCCGACACATCCTCCATCCCCGGCCACTACGTCCTCTTCTGGGAGCTCACCCCGCCGCCGCGCGACGACCGCGACGGCGATGAGGTCGCCCGCGTCATGGCCGCCTGCTGCGCCGCCGTGGAGGCCGGCCTCGACTCCGTCTACCGCCGGTGCCGGAGCCGCGACCGGTCCGTCGGGCCGCTGGAGATCCGCGTCGTCAGCCCCGGCGCCTTCGACGCGCTCATGGACCTCTGCGTCTCGCACGGCTCGTCGGTGAACCAGTACAAGACGCCGCGCTGCATCAAGCACCCCGACAACATCGCCGTCCTCGAGGCGCGCGTCGCCGGCCGGTTCTTCAGCGCCGCCGTGCCGCACTGGGAGCCCTTCAAGGTCGACGGCACCTGCGCCACCTGAGCCGGCAGACACGTACACGCGCGCGCGCGCATGGGTGAGAGGCGAGGTGAGCAATACCGCGGAATAGGACAAGAGGTTAAGGTTGATACCACGAGTCGCGCGTGCCTGACTACGTATAATTAATCGTACAAGTACGTACGGTGATTCCAGGGTGATCGGAGCTAGCGGAAGAGATGGATGGATAGTTGATGTGAAGGTGGCTTAATTAAGTAGGTAATTCATGTGTATGCCTGATGCTTAGACGAACGTTGTTGCTCGTGTTTACTCACTTCGTCTTCAATTACATTTGAGTGAGATTGATCATCGTGAGGGCCATGCATGTCAATTGGTCATTGACTCGTTAATTGTTGTTGGTGAATCAAGACAAATAGATAGATCGATCGATCGATCAATGCTGTTCAAATATTTAAACCAACTCTAGATGTTGAAAATGTACTGTTAATTGAGGGATATCAATGCCGTAAGCTGCCGGAGGAACAAGTGTATGGCTGGCGGTGTAATGCCCCAGGTTTTTATTTGGCCCGTTAGGAGAACTAAGCAGGGTCTAAAGCCCATTAGAGAATAGGAGGGGGAAGGTGCAGTGGGTCAGGCCACCCACAAGTTGTGTCGACCGGCCATAAGAGCGCAAACTCTGCTGCGGGGAGCTGCCGCCGTGCCGCGGCAAGCTAACTACTGTTGCGCGTGCTGAGCCTTGCTGTAGCAAGCAGCTGCTCTACCGCTCGTGTCGCTGTCCTGCCGCGCCGGTTTCCGCGCTGCCGAGCCCTGCCGCGGTAACCTTTTCTCTGACGCGTCAACCATCTTCTGCCGTGGTTACCAAGCGCTTGCAGCCAGCCCTGCCGAGTCCTGCCGTGGCCATCTTCTGCCATTGCAAGGGGAGGTGAAGAGAGGCCAGCAAGGAGCCAGGAGCAGCAAGAGAAGGAAGGAAGGAAGCAGCGGAAGAAAAGAAGGGAGGAAAAGACAGGATTTTCACGGGTTCTCGTGCTTCGTCGTGTTCATCAAGGGTGAACCCTATTAATCCCTAGAATTGCTATGGATTAGTCGTTGTTAAGTTCGTAGATCGTTTTGCTTAGGGGAAGGCTGTGTTTCAGCATATCCTACTTTGTCAAGGTTCGACGTAGAATCTTGCGGGGGAAATTCGAAGTGTTTAGGCTCGGTCTAGATCACTAAATTCGGATTAGTGAGTGAATAGTTACGACCTTGAGAATGTTGCTGTCCACATTTCGGACGTCATTGGCAGAGATCGTGTTGTCGGGTTGTTTTCACCTAGTAATTGAAACAATTAGAAATTTGTGATAACTTAAAAGAGCTAGGAAATTTTGATAAGTTTACAGAACCGGTATTTTTCATATATTTTTAACTTTTAGAATTTAAAATATAAAATTATGAAGTGGATTGTCCTAACAGTTTCTGAGATGGTCTTCGTGGAAGAAAATGGGGGCAAAGAACGATAGAATCAGAAGTTCGTCATAACTATGAAGTTGTAGAATTTTTTTGAGGATTCCATAAAGTCTTGGTTGGTTGAATGTAGAGTTTGGATGAATAAGTTAAAGAGTTTTTACTACTGGGATAGCGGGTAGTGCGTCCGGTGGTTTTGGGTTAATTGGGTTGGTTTGGTATAGACGTGCGATGACGATAAGTGTAAAGTGTGGGTGCTGTGATATTGATATTTGTCTTGCGTTGTTTGTCCAGGGAGTGTGGCCTCTAGTGCCTTGCTGCCACCTCGTTATCTAGCTCCAAGGGGATGAAGAGGCAAGTGCATGGAAGATAGTGATCGATGGTGTATCGTTCTATTCTTTATCACTCATTACTATTTTTTTTTCTTTCATCTTATTTAATTGAAAATAATATGAGTGGTCACGATATTAATTGTATTGATGAATTCAAGAATGTTGGATGACGGTATTATTGATAAACTTATGTTAAATTAAGTATTCATAACCATCATTGCATGAAGAGAATGTGATCATGGTGATCACATATCTACATTGTTGGTAGAGACTCCACGGGAGTAGAGGAGGTCCCCGATCCTTTTAGAGGGCATGCTTGGGAGTGAACATTGTCACGAGTGTTCACTCACGCTATATCGATATACGCGAAAGGAGTTGCATATGGATATGCAGTGTAGGTGTAATACTCCGGAATCGATTCGGTAAAAAGAAAGAAGTCGGAGGGAGTAAAAGAAACAGTTTTCATCGGATTTTCCAATCGGGGGTAATTGTTATTTCCGTCAACTCGGGCGTCTCCATGACCAGGTGGCCCAAGAGGGGCCGCCGGCCCATGAAGGCCGGCCAAAGGGGGGCGCCACTCCCCAAAACCCTAGCCGCCACTTCCTCCCTCCCCCTTAGCCGCCACCTCCCCTCCCCATAGCCGGCTCCCTTGCTGCTCCTTGGTGCCTCCTCGCAGTGGTGGTGCCATCTCCGTGATCCCGTCGCTCCTCCCAAGATCCCTCCGACATCTCCTTTCCCGCCGACGTCGCCGGCCGTTCGTGCCTCCTCGGTGGCCGCCCTAAGAGAGGGAAGAGAGGGAAGGGAGGAAGGCCCGTGCAATGGATCATCGTCGCCCCACTGGTCTATAAGGGTAACTAGTCATCCAATTCGTTGTTTGATTCCATTAGAGTTGAGAATCCGATTGGATTTGTAGTTTCGTTTATTTCGTCAGAGATTGATTCTGTCCAGACGTTGTACCTCAGTTTTGGGTGTTGTAGAGGCCGAATTGGATATCTGCGTCTTCCGGAGATATGATCCTGGTTTCATTAGCTTTCTTTTGGCACCTGGATCACGAATTTTCACCCAGAGTTTAAAAGTTATGACTGTTTTACCACGCATCGCTCTGTCTCGACGTGAAACTTTGGGTATAGTCGGTTGCACCTAGGTTTTGATCTAGTTAGAGTCAGAAACAGGTCGGCCACCCAACTAGGTTTATGAAGATAATTTCACCATATTTCCAGGCTGATAAAGATCACTTTATTTGGATCAGGGGTATTTGGAATGTTTGGGTGAATGGATCAAATTGAACCTTTTGTTTGGTTGGTTTGGTTAGAGATTGTGGGAGGGCACGTGTAGCAATGTCTTACTCGTTTGTTCTCATTTCGATTATTTTATATTGTAGGCGGTGAAGCGGTGAGTGGAGGGGTACCTCAGTTACCTCCCAACCCGTCGCAGCGCGGTAGGCAAGTACTTGTATGCTATTATTGATACAATATGTGATATGTGTGTACATGGTTATACTTGTTTGCATGTGTAGTTGAATGCCATGTGTATTTTTCCATTAATGCTTGATATTCAAACTTACCATGAGATCACATCATGTCATGCATGAATTCATAATGACCACGAAAGTGGATTTCTCTTGTAAGACCCATCAATTCCAGTATGGGCATCTGAAAACTCCATCAATTCCAGAATGGGTACGTGTGTCCACCATTCCAATGTAGGCCACGTTGGACGGCCGTATGAAACGTTCTTCATACGGTAACTTTTTAGTGAACACCGACGGGTGTTTCACTCGCTATACCGGTATATGCTGCGATATGTCCACTTCCTTCATTGCATCATTTCACTTCATCCATTCATAAGAATTGTTTCCAATAAATGTTCAATCTATGATAGTGTATATTGTTCATTGGATATTGATTGTTACTTTCAAGTACTTGTTGAGTCTTTTGCTCATTCTTGCTTTGTTGTTTTATTTAGGTAAATGACAAGGAAGAACGGTTTCATGGAGGGTAGTTCAACACGATGCACTCACTACCATAATCCAAAACATTTGAGAACTTAATATTGTCTTCTATTTATGCCTTGTGTTGAATTGTAATAAGCCAACTTGGCCGTATTTACCATATCTCCCTGAATTGTTTATCTCCACCCCGTTGATTAAACTTGTTGATGATTTCCTGTTCACGTATATCCTTGTGGTATGCCACATCTAGTAATGCGTATTGTTGTGAATTTCCTAAAGATTAGTGATTGTAGGTGACATCTTGACTTCCTTATAGTCAGGGTGTTACAGTTGGTATCAGTGCGGGCTTCAGGTCCGTGGTTATAATATTAAAATGACACACTGTGCACAATAGGAAGTGTTGGGTAAACCATTGTTTTCCGCAATTGCTTGGTTTAGTTCCAATTATTCTGTTTACCAGTTCGTTGAGCTAAGTGTTTGGTTTTTCTTTCTGTTGTGTTGTTCATAGATGGCAAGAGGTAGAGGCCGTGGTCGTGGTCGTCCACCGACCCGTAGTCGTGGTCGTGGCCGCGGTCCGGCTGCTGCATCGTCTTCGCTCGAAGGGTTGGTGGTGTCGCCATCGAGGAGATTGCCTCAGCTGCGCCTCCGGTCGTTGAGCCACCGGTCGCAACAGCAGATCTTATTCAGAACCTCATAAGAGAGAATCAACAACTCCGCTAACAATTGCAGGCGGTAATTCTGCGATTCTTCGCGCTGTGGCGGAACACCGTTCTCGCCATTGTTCCACCCGAGGTTAGAATGAGCCTCCGTGAGTGGATTTCACTTCGTCTGGACACTTTTGACGGAGCAGGCACACCGGTTCAGGCTGCGGACTGGTTGAGATACATGGAGCGTCAGTTTGGAGTATTAGAGCTGGCATCCGCGCAGAAGGCGCGATTTGTGGCTTTCACCAAGGGCCAGCCGACATCCGTGGGAAGGAGTCCTGTCTTCCAGGACTCCAGCGCAGGGTCCTGTTACTTGGGAGGTATTTGTGGAGAGATTCAGGACACAGTTTTATCCTGACTCCTTCATTGAGAAGATGGAGCAATCACTCCTGACTTTTGTGCAAGGGAAGATGACAGTATCTGAGTATGAGGCCGGGTTTAACAATCTGGTGCGTTTTGTACCAGCCGTGGCAAGTGATTATAAAGAGAAGGCTAAGAGGTTCCGGCGGGGCCTCAATCAGGAGTATCGCCAAATTCTGGGAGCGACAGGTCTACGTGATTTTAGCTCAGTGGTTGAGCAGGCTAGAGGGATGGAGTTGGAAAGAGCTCCTTCGTCGCAAGGGCATGTTGCTAGTGGTTCTGTTGCTACCGGTGGATCTGGCAGTGGCCATGTAGGACCGGAAAGGCGAATGAGGGGGGGGGGGTGAATAGGCGCTTTCAAAACTTTCTCGCCTAAATCAAATTCAACACGAACTTCACTCCTTTAGCTATGAAAGCTAAGAAGATCAGTAAGCACACAGCGGAAGCCTTGTGCTGAATTCGATAACCCCCGACAACCACACGACACAAATGTGGAGACTTAAACTCAAAGGGTTGATCTGGGCACAGGCGGTCGGACCGGTTACCAAGGGCGGTCTGACCGACGTTCAACCAGCGGTCTGACCGGCAACTAGCTGGCGGTCGGACCGGTGGACAGCGGTTCGACCAGCGATCAGCCGGTCTCGATATACGGGCGGTCGGACCGCCGTTACAAGACCGGTCAGACCGGTTCAGTCCAGTACTGAAAAATCCACCCCAAATCCAAAACTAAATTTGATCCAACTTTTGATTCAACCAATGAAACTTGACCAAATTTCGAGCACACCTCCCTAATGATATTAGAGACCTATTTCTAGCGACGATCCTTCAGATCCGCTTCACAGAATCGATCTCTCAAGGATTTAATCAAGAAGTGCACAAACCCTAGAAATGTGAAAAACTTTGATTCAAGACTTGCTTGTGGGGATTGATGATCTAGATGATTCTAGGAGTATTCCCACACACCAAAGCAAGACAAAATGGGTCAAGAGACCAAGCATAAACCCTTGAATCAAGGAAGCACCAAATTCATTCAATTGAGAGAAGAACACAAGAGGAGACAAAAGATCTCTCAAGCAAGCATCACAAGATTGATTGATCTCACAAGATGCTTACAAAGCCACTCCAACTAGGAGGACAAGAGCTCACCCAAGGAGCATACAATCTCTCCCTCTCTTCCTCTCCAAACCCTAACCCTAGAAAAGCAAGGGAAGAAACCAAATGAATGCCTCTCAGGTTTTCCTTCTCCCCCTTTCCTATTTATACTAGAGAGCTAGGGTTTCCTTTTTGGGTCACTTACACATGGGACCCACACACAAATAACTCTTGAAGCAATCGCCTGCTTCACCCGTGTAGGTAGATCACGGGTTCTCATCGCCGCCAAGCCTCTCTTGTCCGAATCCCATCGGAACCTCCCGAGACTCGCACCGATATCCGCACCGCCGATCCAACCAAATATGCATCAACCACCCGTTCGATCCATCTTGTCCATCCTGCACCATGCTTGTGTCACACGACCTCACGCGATCCCCGATCGCTCGACCTCGGCTCTCCAAGCGTAGTCCCGATCCACTCACCGCTGACGCCGTTGACACGCAAGCCACCGCATGACAATAGACAAACAAATCGCTTCCGAACAAGTTCTTCACAACTTGACCCACGCCGATTCCATAATGCGATATACAACAATAAAGCATTGAAGTTCATATAAAAACACACTCGAACAAACTCAATGCAACACTTGGCTCACCTCCAGGATCGCCGGCCTAACTGCCCACGGGCCGGTCCGATCCGATTCAGTCCGATCGGACCGCTACCACAACGGCGGCCGGACCGGTCAAAAAGACTTAGCCAAAATTCTAGCTTGAAAATCCAAACCTTCCGAATTTTCAACTCAATAGAACTTTTGACCGGGAGCTCCAAAATGATGAAACCACATCCGGAGACTCCCTCACCTGCCTACACAACCTATTTTTGGATTAGCTCCAAAATCCAATTTTAGGTCGACCGGTCCGACCGCCACTCTGCCGGTCCGATCAGTCCCACGGGCGGTCCGACCGCCCATCACCGGTCGGACCACTGTGTCCGACAAAGAAGAAGCAAACCCCGAAAACGCGAGATTTTGCAAACCAACAACGCCATTGCCAATTGACTCATCATCCTGAGATCGTGCACATATCCTCACGATATCCACAATCTCCCCCTTGATGAACACATTGGCAATTTTCAAGAAAATGTGGTTTTTCAAATAAAAGTAAAATCGCCGTTTTAGATAAAGGCACAACTTGGTCCATAAGCAAGAAAAAGCTTAGGAACCGACCAAGCTGGCTTCAGAATAGTATAGGCAAGTGAGATAAGGCAATGAAAGCACAAATGACTTCAACTTCCAGAAGATGGCCAAAAATCTCACTAAGGTCCATATGAAAGAGAATAAGTTCTATTTGACCTTTGATCATTGTGAGTCTTCTTGAATTGCAATTCAAATCAGAAAAAGGCAATAAAACCCAGAGACTCAACTCACTATGATCACAAAGTTTCAAAAGGTTCACAAATTTTTTTTTGTATGTGTGTTCTTTTATGTATGAAACCTTCTGTAAACCAAAAGCTCCAAAACAGCATTTTCTTCAATCCTTCTCCCCCTTTGACAATGAATTCATCAAGATGCATGAGAGAAGAACGAGCATGAAGAAATGACTTTATTTGAAATTTAACAAAAGGAGCCATGACCATTATCTATGTAGACAGTACAAGACATATACCAAGCCATATAAAGAGAAGACGCTATATTCAATCATGGCAAAACATGTATTTATAAAGCTAAAACCAGATAGCAGCAATCTGAGATTAACAGAATTAAAATCATGAAAGGTTGCTCAATGTCAAAGTTTCACTAAAAGCAATCAATAATGAGTCAAGCCATGTCTATAAGTAAAAAGAGACTCAAAACAAGAACTGAGGCATTTTGAGCATCAAGAGTATTCTTTGAAGCAAAAACTCAAGCACTTAGCATTTTCAAATTTTCCTAAAAGGATTTTTTTATTGTGCTAGATCTCAAGCCTTGCGCGACCATCTCAAGCGATAAGCTTAAAAGAGTGGTCTAGGTCATCCAAAACTCCCCGAGTTAATGCCTAGTGCAATGGCAAGCCGTCTCATGAGAAAGGATTGGTGAGATCGCTTTTTCAGCACAGAAAAATCTCATTTTTCATTTGCTTGACTTAAGAAGATAAAAGGCTCATTTTTTATCTCAAAATAAGTTCAAGACTCAATTCAACCTATTAGACATGGCAAGAATCATAGAAGGATCACTAGAGCAAAACTAGTAACAAGATCCAACAAGACATGATTCGATTCAATTTGCTCACAGATATAAAGCTAGCAAGGCAAAAGCTAAGCTAAACACGAAGAGCCATAAAAGAAGTCTAGCAGACTATCACTTGATATGACAAGGTATAGAGTATGAAATCAAGCCATACAAGGATAATAATCAAAGCTCCACAATTTTTTATTATGCAATGCAAGACATTTGAAATAAAAATGCATTATGATACAATGAAAACAAAAAGAGCAAATTCCCTCAAAACATCCAAGCCTCAGTACTGGGATTTGAGATAAAAGTTCTAGGAGTTCAGTACTGAGATGGATGAGGCCTGGGAATAGCAAAAGAAGCAGCAGAAAAATGATTAGGCACAAAATCATAAGAATGCCCATGAGCACCACCTGGACCTCTCCAAAACGATCTACCAAAAGACCGATACTCCCCCTGTCTAGGTGCTACCCGTGGTCTATCCTCACGATATCCAAGACCAAACTGCTGCCTGGACCCACCAAAAAGGTCAACAGAGTTCCCTACAAGCCTAGGCCTATATGTGGTACGCTGAATAGGCTGCCCGGCTCTAGAGACTACAGCTGAAGAAGAGACTCCTCTAATGGATCTCAAAGTGCTCATCCTCTCTTTCCTCTCAATTTTGCTCTCAGAAGCGTAACTCAACCGTGTGGCCCTCTTTCTTGCAGAAGGTGCAATGGTACTTGACCTTTTGAGGGGTCCGTACTGGTGAAACAGAAGCACCATTCTTGCTAGAAAGAGATTGAGCAGAACCTACAGCTTTATGAACAACCTTTGAAGTCAAAGAAGATTCTTGCTCAACCAAACCACTTTTCACAACTCTAGCAATCTTTGGTGGGAGATTCTTGGAAAGCTCTAGGGACTTAAAACCTAGGCCATGTTTTCACACTCACCTTGGATTGGTCTAGAATCAAGTTGAGTTTTTTTTTCGCTAGAAAACCTCTCAAGAGTCATTTTGAGGTAATCGTTCTCTTTGCCAAAACTCCACAATTGGAGCACTTTTTAGAATCGATTGCCTCAACATGTTTGCTCTTAAGAAGATCCACTTCCACTTTCGAGCCTCACAAGACACACAATAGGACTCTCCAATCCTATTCAATCTGCTCCTTAAATTTGACTCTAAAAGCCTCTTGTATCTTACCAATAGCATTTTCAATTTCAGCATGCAACATACAAGAGGAAGAATCAATAACTTTCTTGGAAGCAGAAGAGACATGGATCTTTCAATTTTAGCTTTCTCTTCAAGAGTCTTGTTTAAAGCTTCAATCTCAATTGTAAGCTTAGGGCAATTTTCACAAGAGGCAATTCTAGAATAAGCAACCATTTCACCATCTCTTGCATTTTAATTCGATTATTCTTACAATGAGAACAAGTGTGACTAGCATCAAATTTTGCAATTCTTTTAAAGAGCTATCCAGCTTCAATTCTAGCAAAGCACGCTTTGAGCAATTTAATGGAATAGCATCTAAAGCGATCACATCAAGCGGAATGACATTCATGCAAATGTAACTAGACTTGAGAGATTCTAGTTCGTAAAGAGCATTTTCAATTTATCTTCAACAGAGGAATGAGCATTATTCAAGCTTGACAATTCATTAAGCAAGCTAGAGCATGAATCACAGAAATCATCAGGATTAATGGATTTGAGCCTAACCACTTCTAGGTTCAAATTATCAATCATAGTATCCTGTTTCTTGATCACTTTAGCTTGCTTATGTAATTTTTGTTCAGCAAGCACTAAGGCCCTTTTCATGTCAGGAAGTGAAGGGCATACCTCATCGGGATCACTGAAAGGATCCTCGCTGTTGGAGGAGTAGCTGTCGTGGCTGTTCTTAGCCATAAAGCACATGCCTGTGAAATCACGTGCCTTCTTCTTGCCATGGGAGTCACTCTTGTCGTCCTCCGACTCCGAGTCCACATCTTCCATGCTCACATCCTCTAGAGCTTCAAGGACTCGGCTGACAAACTTGCGATAGTTTGTCTTCTTGGACTTAGCATCCCTCGCTTGAGGATGCCTTTGTGACTCCTTCTCCTCCTTGCCCTTCAGCTTGGGGCATCTAGAGCGAATGTGGTTGAGCTCACCACACTCGAAGCATGTGATAGGTTCACCTCTCCTCCTACTCCTCATATTATTGTACGCTCTCGTGAATTTGGTGGATAGGAGGGCTAAATCATCTTCAGGTAGTCTCTCAAGTTGCTCATCGCTCAATGAATGCAAAGCAGACAAAGAAAATCCAGATGAGCTAACATTAAAAGAATCAACGTATCTACCCTTAGATTGGTCGACCACTAAAGCCGCTCAGCCGTGGTGAGGCGAGATGAAATCAATCTCATGCGTCTTCAACCTCGAGTAAAGCTTATCCATGGTAAGCTCACTCATGACAGTGTTGTCATTGATGGCAGTGATCTTCATCCCCCAGACCTTCACATCCAAAGCACCCAAAAGCTGGCGTGCATTTTCAGACTCAGAAAATACAAGATCAACAGCGCGGAGATCATGAAGAATTTTAGAAAATCTCCCCCACAGCTCATCTAAAGATTCACCAGGTCTTTGCTCGATCTTGGAGTATGCTTTCTTAAGCTGGTTCTGTCTCACTTCCTTGATCGCAGTGGACCCCTCGTGATAATCACAAAGAGTCCGCCAGATCTCATGAGCAGACAGCAAATGAGCGACACGCTCAAACTCCGATCGACTAAGGCCTTGAATCAAAAATTCGAGCCTCCGCCGTTGTTCTCCACATCGAGTGATCAAATTGTCATCGGTACCGCACGACATAAGGGTGTTTCACCTAAAGCCAAATTATGTGCCCTTGAGCCTCGATGTAGGCCTCATTCGGGCCTTCCAATACGCAAAATCAACTCCATCAAAACATGTGGCTCGATTGAATATCGCTCGATCGCCATGGCTCCAAAGACCGTTAAGATCTATAGAAAAGAGCTAACCGGCTCGATACCACTTGTAGGACCGGAAGGCGATCGAGGGGGTGAATAGGCGCTTTCAAAACTTTCGCCTAAATCAAATTCAACACGAACTTCACTCCTTTAGCTATGAAAGCTAAGAAGATCGATAAGCACACAATGAAGCCTTGTCTTGAATTCGATAACCCCGACAACCACACGACACAAATGTGGAGACTTAAACTCAAAGGGTTGATCTCAGCACAGCGGTCGGACCGGTTACCAAGGGCGGTCGACCGACGTTCAACCAATGATCGACCGGCAACTAGTCAAGGCGGTCGGACCGGTGGATGCGGTTCGACCGGGCAAGACTGGTGATGCGAATATACTGAGCGGTCGGACCGCCGTTACAAGACCGTCGACCGGTTCACCCAAGATCAAAAATCCACCCCAAATCCAAAACTAAATTTGATCCAACTTTTGATTCAACCAATGAAACTTGACCAAATTTGAGCACACCTCCTAATGATATTAGAGACCTATTTCTAGCGACGATCCTTCAGATCCGCTTCACAGAATCGATCTCTCAAGGATTTAATCAAGAAGTGCACAAACCCTAGAAATGTGAAAAACTTTGATTCAAGACTTGCTTGTGGGGATTGATGATCTAGATGATTCTAGGAGTATTCCCACACACCAAAGCAAGACAAAATGGGTCAAGAGACCAAGCATAAACCCTTGAATCAAGGAAGCACCAAATTCATTCAATTGAGAGAAGAACACAAGAGGAGACAAAAGATCTCTCAAGCAAGCATCACAAGATTGATTGATCTCACAAGATGCTTACAAAGCCACTCCAACTAGGAGGACAAGAGCTCACCCAAGGAGCATACAATCTCTCCCTCTCTTCCTCTCCAAACCCTAACCCTAGAAAAGCAAGGGAAGAAACCAAATGAATGCCTCTCAGGTTTTCCTTCTCCCCCTTTCCTATTTATACTAGAGAGCTAGGGTTTCCTTTTTGGGTCACTTACACATGGGACCCACACACAAATAACTCTTGAAGCAATCGCCTGCTTCACCCCGTGTAGGTAGATCAGCGGTTCTCATCGCGTCGCCAAGCCTCTCTTGTCCGAATCCCATCGGAACCTCCCAGAGACTCGCACCGATATCCGCACCGCCGATCCAACCAAATTGCATCAACCACCACCCGCTCGATCCATCTTGTCCATCCTCGCACCATGCTTGTGTCACACGACCTCACCCAGATCCCCGATCGTTCGACCTCGGCTCTCCAAGCGTAGTCCCGATCCACTCACCGCTGACGCGTCGTTGACTCGCAAGCCACCGCATGACAATAGACAAACAAATCGCTTCCGAACAAGTTCTTCACAACTTGACCCACGTTAGTTCCGCAATGCGATATACAACAATAAAGCATTGAAGTTCATATAAAAACACACTCGAACAAACTCAATGCAACACTTGGCTCACCTCCAGGATCGCCGGTCCGATCACTACAGGTCGGTCCGACCGATTTCGTGCGATCGGACCGTTCCTACAACGGCGGTCGACCGGTCAAAAGACTTAGCTAAAATTCTAGCTTGAAAATCCAAACCTTCGAATTTTCAACTCAATAGAACTTTTGACCGAGCTCCAAAATGATGAAACCACATCCGTGAGACTCCCCTCACCGCCTACACAACCTATTTTTGGATTAGCTCAAAATCCAATTTTAGGTCGACTGCACGACCGCCACCACCGCCGGTCCGATCGTTCCACATGGCGGTCCGACCGCCCACATCACCGGGCCGACCTTTGTGGTCCGACAAAGAAGAAGCAAACCCCGAAAATGCGAGATTTTGCAAACCAACAACGCCATTGCCAATTGACTCATTATCCTGAGATCTTGCACATATCCTCACGATATCCACAGGCCAGAAGCGGAGTTTCGGTGGAGGAGGTGGGTCTTTTCAGCGACCCGCTGCTAAGAGGTTTCAAAAGAACCAAAACTCCCGTCCGGTTCAGCAGTGGCAGTCTTCCTCTTCGGCGCCACGTTCTTCATCTTTCGCCACACAGTTGCGTCCTGTTCCAGGTCAGGGCATGAAGTATTTTCGGTGTGGTGATGGGCATCGAGCTTCAGAATGTTCCTTCAAGGGAACATGCCAGCAATGCGGTCGGGAGGGCCACAAGTCCTCAGTGTGCAAGCAAAATCCAGCTAGTATCATCAAATGGGAGGCCGTCCCAGCAGCTTCTTCCTCCAGTTTCCACAGAGGTTTAGTTCACACTGACAAAGATTTCGGCACCACGCACTGCTCAGCGTGGGTTCCACTGCAGCTTTTACTCCAGCCTCCCCGCAGGTTCTATTGAATCCGCGCCATCTCGCACCTCCGCTGCTCGTCCCTCCAAGCAGCACTGCTTTCAGCTTTCCGTCGCAGAGTGTCTTGCGTCTTCTGCACCGGTGCATCAGGGGGTCTACGCTATGCCCACCCCTGAGACTTTGGGACGTCCTGATGTGGTGACAGGTACTTTACTAGTGGATTCACATGATGCCTTTGTACTTGCTTGATTCGGGGCTACTTACTGCTCGTGTCTTTGGAGTTTGTTAGAAAAGTGGGTTTGAGTTTTCACTTATTTCGAGTCGGTGGTAGTCGGCTCTCCAGAGGTCTTATTTCTAGCTCTACCGTCTGTCCCAGCTTGTTCTATAATTATTGATGATGAGGTTTTCATCGCGAATCTTATGGTTATTCAATTGGCACCTTTCGATGTTATTCGGTATGGACCGTTATTCCAATATCGTGCCAAGATTTGTTGTTTCCTAAGACGGTGACCTTGCTAGCCCCTTCCGTGAAGAACCGTATTCCGAGCGATGCAACCGTCTCGATTCAAGATTTGTGCCGCTAACCTATTCCTAGCCGCCGTGCATCGACCATCGGATTACTTTGTTCCTCAATGAAAAGACCGATTCTTCGCGCGTATTGAGGAGATTCCAGCCAGAAGGAGTTTTCCGATGTCTTTCTGTAGAACTTCCCTAATGCCTCCGGTGAGGAAAGTGGAGTTCCGGATTGATCTTATTCCGAACTCGCCTTTGTCCAAGTCTCCTTACCGATTGGCTCGGCCATTTCAGAAGAATTGAAGAAACAATTGGGCGACCGCTGTCCAAAGGTATGATTCAACAGAACGTATCGCCATGGGGAGCGCTGTTCTTTTACTAAGAAGAAAGATGGCACCGGCGATGTGCATGGATTATCTAGCGCTTAATCAGCGATCGTGAAGAACAAATATCCTTTGCCTCGCATTGAGGATCTTTTCGACCAGCTTGAAAGGAGCTAGGATATTTTCCAAGATTGACCTCGATCGGGTTATAATCGATTCGGTTCGTGGAGCGTGATATTGAGAAAACGGCTTTCTACGAGGTATGGTCATTATGAGTATAAAGTTATGTCTTTTGGACTAACGGATGCTCTCGCAGCTTTCATGGAAGCCATGAACAAAGATGTCGCATCAATACCTTGATGATTTCGTTGTGGTATTCATAGATGATATCTTGATTTATTCCAAGACGGAAGAGGATCACACCCACCATTTGCGGTTGGTGCTTGAAACTTTAAGAGAGAATCAATTCTATGCCAAGCTGAAGAAGTGTGAGTTCTGGATTTCTGAAGTTGGGTTTCTGGGCCACGTTATTAATCAGAAGGGTATTTCAGTTGATCCTAGCAAGATTTTGAAAGTGGTAGAGTGGAAGAGACCAACCAATGTCAAAGAAGTAAGGAGTTTTCTGGGTTTAGCTGGCTATTACCGGCGGTTTGTGGAGGGTTTTTCAACCATTGCTAAACCAAAGTCCCAGTTGACACAGAAAGGTGTTAGGTTCCAGTGGTCTGATGCTTGTGAGCGCAGTTTTTGCACTTTGAAAGATAGATTAGTGACTGCTCCAATTCTTACTCTTCCTGAGCCTGGGAAGAGGTTCACTATCTATTCAGATGCGTCCATAGTTGGACTTGGTTGTGTACTCATGCAGGATGGTAAAGTGATTGCCTATGCATTGAGACAGTTGAAGAAGTATGAACAGAATTATCCCACCCATGATCTAGAGCTTGCTGCAGTGATTCACGCCTTGAAGATCTGGCGTCATTATTTGTACGGTGAATCTTGTGATGTATTCACTGACCACAAGAGCCTGAAATACATCTTCACCCAGAAGGACTTGAACTTGAGACAGAGGAGATGGTTAGAGTTGATCAAGGACTATGATCTTACTATTCAGTACCATCCCTAAGGCTAATGTGGTAGTCGATGCCTTGAGTCGCAAGGCGACACCTCCTACTCTCAGTTGTCTTATTGCTGACTTTGAGCGTATGGATATTTCCTTCTGCTTTGCGGGTACCGCACAGACCGAGACTCAGTTGCTTTTAGAGTCAGCTCTTCCAGATCGGGTGCGAGTAGCACAGCAGCAAGATCATATGCTCCAACGAGTGAGGAAGCGTTGTGCTGAGGGCAAGCAAGGTCACTTCAGTGTGGACAAGTTTGATTCTTTGCGATTTAAAGGACGCCTCTGTGCCACAGAGTCTCGTGTTAAATCGAGATTTTGAAGGAGGCCCATCGATTTTATACCGTACATCCCGGTGAGACCAAGATGTACAAAGATTTAAAGAAAAGTTTCTGGTGGAAACAGATGAAAATTGATATCGCACAATATGTGGCATCATGTGGGGTGTGCCAGCGGGTCAAGGCTGAGCACAAGCGACCAGCAGGACTGTTGCAACCCTTGGAGGTACCAGTTTGGCCATGGGACGATATATCTGTGGATTTTGTGGTTGGTTTACCTCGCACGCAGCGAGGAAAGGATGCTATTTGGGTAATTGTGGACCGGTTCAGTAAGTCTGCACATTTCATTCCTATTCGTACAACCAATTCGCAAGCGATTTGGCTCCTCTTTATGTACGAAATTGTGCGCTTGCACGGGTGCCAAAGACCATTGTTTCGATCGAGATGCCAAGTTCGCTTTCAAATTCGGGAGAGTTTGCGGGTGCGTTGGGCACGCACTTGCCTTAGCACCGCGTTCCACCCCAGACAGATGGTCAGTCCGAACCCACCATTCAGACATTAGAGGATATGCTCAGGTGTTGTGTTTTAGCCTGGAAGGGAAATTGGGAAGACCATTTATCTTTGACAGAGTTCGCTTATAATAACAGCTATCATACCAGCATTCGAGCTGCACCATTCGAGGTTCTTTATGGGCGTAAGTGCAGGTCCCCGTTGTGTTGGGATGAGGTTGGAGAGCGGGCAGTTTTGGGTCCCGATTGGGTTCAGCAAACAGTGGCTAGAGTGGCCAAAGTTAGGCAAAAATTTGTTGGCTGCTCAGAGCCGACAGAAGAGCTACGCAAATGTGAGAAGGCGGGATCTGGAATTCAAAGTGGGTGACGAGGTTCTGTTGAGAGTTTCGCCATCTAAAGGCGTGGTACGATTTGGCACAAAAGGGAAGCTTAGTCCAAGATTTGTGGGGCCATTCCCAATCGTGGCACGAATTGGAAAACTAGCTTACCGTTTGGACCTTCCCGATTCCATGAGTGGAGTTCACAATGTGTTTCATGTTTCGATGTTGAGAAAATTTCTGAGAGACCCAGAACATGTCATCCCTTTGGAGCCTTTGATTGTCAAGCAAGACCTTACCTTCGAGTCCCAGCCAGTGAAGATATTAGAAGAATCAGAGCGGGTTCTGAGAAACAAAACCTTGAAGTATGTTAAAATCCTTTGGTCACATCAGTCTGAAAGAGAGGCCACTTGGGAGTTGGAGTCCCGCATGCGAGAACAATACCCTAACCTGTTCGATTAAGGTAAATTGTTTAAGCTGTAATTTCTGGTATTTTTTCATTCTGTTGGATAGTTGCATGGATTCGAGGTCGAATCTCATTAAAGGGGCGATCAATAATACTCTAATCGATTCGGTAAAAGAAAGAAGTCTGAGGGAGTAAAAGAAACAGCTGGCCGGATTTTCCAATCAGCGGGGTAATTGTTATTTCCCATCAACTCGGCGCTGTCCGCACCTGTGGCCCAAGAGGGGGCCGGCCAAAGGGGGCGCCACCCCCAAAACCCTAGCCGCCACTTCCTCCCTCCCCCTTAGCCGCCACCTCCCCTCCCCATAGCCGGCTCCCTTGCTGCTCCTTGGTGCCTCCTCGCAGTGGTGGTGCCATCTCCGGTGATCCCCGTCGCTCCTCCCCAAGATCCCCTCCGACATCTCCTTTCCCCACCGATGTCGCCGGCCGTTCGTCGTCTCCCGGTGGCCGGCCCTAAGAGAGGGAAGAGAGGGGAAGGGAGGAAGGCCCGTGTGCAGCGGATCATCGTCGTCCTACTGGTCTATAAGGTTAACTAGTCATCCAATTCGTTGTTTGATTCCATTAGAGTTGAGAATCCGATTGGATTTGTAGTTTCGTTTTATTTCTGTCTGTAGATTGATTCTGTCCAGTAGGTTGTACCTCAGTTTTGGGTGTCGTATAGGCCGAATTGGATATCTGCGTCTTCTGGAGATATGATCCTGGTTTCATTAGCTTTCTTTTGGCACCTGGATCATGAATTTTCACCCAGTAGTTTAAAAGTTATGACTGTTTTACCACGTACTGCTCTGTCTGACAGAAACTCTAGGTATAGTCGGTTGCACCTAGGTTTTTATCTAGTTAAATTCAGAACCAGGTCGGCCACCCAACTAGGTTTATGAAGATAATTTCACCATGTTTCCAGGCTGATAAAGATCACTTTATTTGGATTAGTGGTTTAAAAGTTAGAGCCTTTTCTTTGGGGCTGTTCTGAATTCTGGGCAGACTGTGGATATGGTTTTTCGTTGGATGGTTAGACCTCTGTTTTGGCCGAATTAGAGTTTACCATCAACTAGAGTTTCGTATCCAGTTACGTTAAGAGAAGTTGAGCACTAGTTTCAGGTCTTTTGGATCTACGGTTATTTATTGGTGAATTTTCTAGTAAAACTGCCTGTTTAGGGGTATTTGGAATGTTTGGGTGAATGAATCAAATTGAACCTTTTGTTTGGTTGGTTTGGTTAGAGATTGTGGGAGGGCACGTGTAGCAATGTCTTACTTGTTTGTCCTCATTTTGATTATTTTATATTGTAGGCGGTGAACCGGTGAGTGGAGGGGTACCTCAGTTACCTCCCAACCTGCTGCAGTCACAAGCAGCAAGTACTTGTATGCTATTATTGATACAATATGTGATGTGTGTGTACATGGTTATACTTGTTTGCATGTGTAGTTGAATGCCATGTGTATTTTTCCATTAATGCTTGATATTCAAACTTACCATGAGATCACATCATGTCATGCATGAATTCATAATGACCACGAAAGTGGATTTCTCTTGTAAGACCCATCAATTCCAAAGATGGGCATCCAAAACTCCATCAATTCCAGAATGGGTACGTGTGTCCACCATTCCAATGTGGGCCACGTTGGACGGCCGTATGAAACGTTCTTCATACGGTAACTTTTTAGTGAACACCGACGGGTGTTTCACTCGCTATACCGGTATATGCTGCGATATGTCCACTTCCTTCATTGCATCATTTCACTTCATCCATTCATAAGAATTGTTTCCAATAAATGTTCAATCTATGATAGTGTATATTGTTCATTGGATATTGATTGTTACTTTCAAGTACTTGCTGAGTCTTTTGCTCATTCTTGCTTTGTTGTTTTATTTAGGTAAATGACAAGGAAGAACGGTTTCATGGAGGGTAGTTCAACACGATGCACTCACTACCATAATCCAAAACATTTGAGAACTTAATATTGTCTTCTATTTATGCCTTGTGTTGAATTGTAATAAGCCAACTTGGCCGTATTTACCATATCTCCCTGAATTGTTTATCTCCACCCCATTGATTAAACTTGTTGATGATTTCCTGTTCACGTATATCCTTATGGTATGCCACATCTAGTAATGCGTATTGTTGTGAATTTCCTAAAGATTAGTGATTGTAGGTGACATCTTGACTTCCTTATAGTCAGGGTGTTACAGTAGGGATACCATGCATTTAATGAAAAGAGAATTTGATGATCGAGTATGAGAATAAAGAAAGGAAAACCATTGATGTTGATGCGGATATTGTTTATAGTTGATTAATTGTTTTTCATTGTTTATTATTGTGCTTGCTGAGTTGTGGCCTCTTGTAATATCCCAATTTTTTTAAAGCTTAAATTTTTGTTGAGTAGTTTAGTTCTGTAGAAAAATTCACCAAAGTTTTATTTGAATTAAAATAAAGCTTAATATGGACTTTCAAAAGAAAAATAATTTAATATGATTAATTCCAACATCAACTATTATCAAAATTATTTTATTTGAATTCTATGTGCTTGTATATATTTTCTAGATTTTTCTAGAATTTTTTTCGAGTGTATTTGCTATTTTCTAATTGCTATTTGGATTTTCTACTATTTTCTAAAAAGAAAAAGCTAATTAAAATCTCTTAACAGTGTTTGGGCCGAAAGCCACTTCTATTCCAGCCTGGCCCAGTTCCGCGCTTCTAGATCATTCTTCTACGCAGCACGCTCGCGCGTCCGTTTTTCCCTTGCTTTCGCTGTCAGGTAGTCTCGCCTCCTTCACCATGTCATCTTCTTCTTCATGTTTGCTCTAGACTTCGCGAGACCGCGTCCCGTACGCGTTGTGCCGCTGGCACTCTCTCAATCTCTCCCTCTTCGGTGCTATAAAATGGCAACACTCGCATCAATTTCTTAATCTGTGCAATCTCTTCCGAAGCCCCAAGATTTGGTCCCAGGGTTCGTTGTCGCTGTGCCATGGTCAAGCACCAAGTGTCACCGGAGCGACTTCATCGCCGAAGTTCGCCACCGTTGGTCCATCTCCGCCCTCGTCGTCTTCGCCATTGGGACCACATCATCGTCAACTTCACCGTGCTTCCACCATCATCGGCCGAGAGTCACCACACTGCCATTTTCGTTTCTATCATCAAAACTCGGCCGTGCCGCCCATCACCGATCTACACCGCCGGTGAGCCCCTAGCCCATCTAAGCGTGTCATGTCATGTTCCAGACTCCTCTCATCTGTTTTCCTCTTTTTTTCGATCTCTTTTGGTCACCGGAGTGCCGCCGCCGCTCATCTCTTTCTTCTCCAGCTAACTTCACATTGCAACCGATTCTTTTGCTCTCTGGTTGTCCTGAGCTCATCTCTGTGATCCTTGGGTAGCCACCAAGCTGGTGCTCCTCTCCAATTTCTTCAGGCGCCATCTAATCTCCATCGCCGCTGCACTCGAAGTCCTCACCGCCGCCAAATTAGCCGTCGTTGTCACCTCGTCGCCGGAATCACCAAGCCACTGCCATCTAGAGCTTCCTCATGCTCATGGGTTTCCGTTTTGCTACTTCCCTAGAGCCACCTCGCCACGGTTCGCCGTCGACGACATTCAACTGAGCCGCTGACCATGGGTCCCACATGTCAAAATCAATTCTTTTCGGCTGAAATTCATCACTGATGTTAGCTGACATCATAATTCTCTTTTCCTCCAGAAGAATAATTTAGTAAATCCATAAAATCTGATTTCAATATTCGAGTGGCCATATCTTCTTCATCCAAACTCCGATGGAGCCTATCCAAATTTTAAATTCATCTAAATTCGAGCTCTATTTATCTGAGATTTTTATTTATTTTTTGGAGTTGGTTTTATCTCTATTTTGTACTTATTTGATTTATTTACTTTGTTTACAAGTAGACGTTGATTCTTCGAACAATTTTCAGTAAGGAGGGGTACATCAAGATCAAGACCAGTACCAGGATGTATTCCAAGGCAAGCCATAGTCCTTTGATCATATTGAACCTATGATTACAAATGTATATTGTTTTATACAACAACATGCTATCTTTATATTAACTGTTTTGGGATTAGCTATTACCTACTTGTCATTATGCCTCCTTTGATTATTTGAATGCCATGAATCATTTGTCACCCTAGCATGGATAATTTTAGTTCGACATACTTGTATCACCAACATGGGTAGCGTACAAATGCTTAGTCAAGCTTAGTTACGATGAGTTTATTATCACATGTGTCATAATGATATATGGAATTATGGTGGTTAGCCACTGTTGTTAAAATTTGTGTACCATGACAGGGTATGTCATTGGTCTTAGTTAAACAAAATATTTTTTTTCTCAGGCGAGTGGGTGTGGTTAGCATGTTGTGGGTTGTGGTAAAATCACCTGAGTAACTTGCTAAGGACTTAATCTTGTGTTCCATTGAACTGGGCCTTAACCGTACAACTATGTGTCATGTATGGGCGGGACCTGGCTAATTAATTAGCAATATCTTAATTTCGGTTCTATCTTGGAAGAATGAGTTTCGGGGTACGTATACTCACAATGGCACAAGAGGGGGGCCCTGTGTGGTCGGTAAGACATTCAATGTTGAAACTTTAGTGGGCAGACCTGGATTAAGAAGGATCTTTGTAAAGGCCTTGTCACGTGCTCTAGACTACTTATATAAGGTAGTGAGCAATGGTATCGATGGATGCCAAACAAACTAGAGAAGTCGTGTTACGTGGGAAAAGCTATACAACCTCTGTAGAGTGTAAAACTATTCGAATAGCAATGTCCGCGTCTACAACAACGTTGCGTATAAATAACCTAATCTTACTCCAAAACCTCATAACCATAGATCGACAACCATGAATAACACCAATTAAGCTATCATCATCACAAAAATGAACACACAAGGACTCATAATATATACCAAACATTGCCATTCAATACTACATAATATGGTCATCGTTATACTTGCCTTAACCATGAGAGAACGAGGGATGTACAGAAGGTGCTGCTCCCGGTACCAGACCACCACCTGAATAATAATTATAACACACGCTAAGACACAGCAGCGGACCAAAACAAACTATTTAACAACAACCATGGACTTGCAAAACTTCTAACTTGATCCCGTCCCCAAAATCCTAAACGTCGATCTGTCCCCTCGGTGGACAGTCAGCTTCAAAAATCCATATCTATTAGTACAGGGGTCCAAATAAGATGTTCTTAGACTTTCTGGAAAGGTAATTAAATTCTCCAATTAAGTCTAACTGGTGAGCCTTACTGAATCAGCCAAGTAATACCCCTACCCGGCCAATTAATAAAACATCAACTTCACATTGGGTTCTCTGGACAGAGCACTAAAACCGCCATAACTTTTGCTACGCAACTCGGAACGGGGTGAACTTGGTCTCTCTGGAATCACGACAAGAACCAGCTACAATAGTCTAGTTGTACAAGTCTCCTAATTCGACATCCTACTAATTCTAATATTCAGGTAAAATTTTTCTAAGTTTTCTGTCTCTGCAATTTGACAGTCAGCGAAACAGTGATGTTAAAAATTCCATAACTTTTTATTGCCAACTCTAAAAATTGTGTTCTTTATCAACTTGGAAAGCTTACTAAATCCTCTACAATATTCATTTGGGGTGGATTTTCTAATTCGGCCTCTAAAAAATTCATAATTTCCAGACAAGACAATCTGTCAATTCTCGTCAGATCTCTTGGACAGTCACGGTAAAACTACCATAAATCCTAAACCGTAAGGCCAAATCAAGTTATCTTGGTGCCAAAAGAAATCTAAAACTAATAGCTACAACTTTCTAAGAGGTGGAAAGATCAGAAAACATACTCATCGTACCCAAAACTGTCGAGCAACAGGGCTGAACAAATCTAATCTGCTATCTCTCCTTGACCGGCCCTAAAAATTACCTCATCGCATTCCTTCCAATGGACTGCAGCAACGGGCTTCGCCGGGGAGGGAGAAGGTGCTGTGGTGGAGATGGAGGCGCAGGGGAGAGGTTGTGGCGGCGCACAGCGTAGGGGAGGCCGGCGGCTCAAGTGGGAGGAATGGGGAGAGGGGAAGGGGATTATGGTTTTGGGGCCGGACCCCCCGCCTTATGGCCGGCCACACTTGGGCCCCTCCTGGGCCGTGGCCCAGGCCCAGGTTGTCGAATAAAAGTAGAAATCCCCCTTTCTTTTCAGGTATTTTCTCTTCTTTTATTGCCTTTTCTTCTCCCGGCTAAATTCCTAATTACCCGATTAAATTCCAGGGTATTACAGGCTAGATCTGTTGGAAAGAGGACGGGATAATCTTTCCATCAAGTCCTCGTGTACCTCAAACGAAGTTGGTATACGAATTCTATGCACGTTTGAAATCAGTGCTGTCTGTGGAGGCCGAATTGAATTCCGGAACGTGACCAACTTGCACTCTTGTTTGGCTTGGAAAAAAAGTGACGTGGAAACCTTCCTTATACCATGATTTGGAGTAGCGGTCATATCCGGAGGGTTGATCTCCTCATCACCTGGGCGTCGGAGTCTCGAAGGTCGATGCCGCAAAGGCTAACCTGCTTTCTGTTGTTGCGCCACCGCCGCTTGGAGAGGAAAAGGGAGAGGAGCGAAATGGGATGTCTGGCTCAGGGGCTCCCTGCTGCTGCACCATCGCTTCGGTGTTCCTTGGCTGGCTGGCTCAGTGGCTCCATGCTGCTGCGCCACCGCTGCCGCATGGAGAGGACAAGTGGGAGGAGGCGAAAGGGGAGAGTGTGGGAGACGCGAGGGGATCAAGGGACATGGGGGGAGGTTAGGGCAACAGGGCAATTTGTTGGGTTGGCTAGATGGGTCTTTTGGGCCATGCTCCACCATGGACCCCGCTCACCATCATCTCGGTGGCCACAACAATGCGTTGTCATTGAAGAACAAACATGCATGCATAATGATCGCACCACTCATGACTAATGAGTGCCGTACTGAATTCAGCTCTAGGAAAAAGTTATGGCAAAATATGCAGATTTGATATTTGTGTCGATGTCCTCAGCAACAAGTAGAGGAGATTACTCCCCCCCCCCCCCGTTCAGAAATGTACAACGTTTTAGAAATCTTGTAGTCAACTTCTATGACTTTGCCTAATAATATATGAAAAACTATTTAGATTTATCATGAGAGAATAATACCATTAGATTTGTTATGATAAATATTTTCATAATATAATAATTATGTGATTTACATAATTATAGGAACATACATAGTATTTTGCAATGGAAATTCAAAAGTAGTTAAATAGATATAGGATAATAAGTAATTGAATGAATAATAACAATAACTCGCAACCCTCCTCGGCTGTAAGTAACTTTCCATTTTCAGCCAAAAATATGGCAAACAACTCAAATATAAGCCACAAACATTTCCCATGTTTTCCAGTGAACTATTTTTGTAAAAATCAAGTCTATACCCGATGTGACCACACTAGGCACGCTCATGACCACAAGCACAACTATTTAAATAGATTTACACTCAGCAGATGGGTACAACTTTTCCCACAGCACACGAATTCTCTAGCTTATTCGGTATCCATCGATACCACCGCTCACTACCATTAGTAAGCAATCTAGAGCACGTGTCGAAGCTTTTGCATCTAGTCCTACCATTGCACAAGAAGAATGAATGAATACCCTCACTTCACTCGAGGACACGACCGTCTCAGAGAGGCATTCGCATTTGTGTCAACAAGCTTTGTGCCCCAACACTATGGTAAAGGGAGCCCCTTCGAACATGCCTACACCGGTCATGTCCACACTACTACGGCCTACCAACGAGCAAGGCTAGTTTTTAATGACTTAATTAGCTAATATCATCCCATACCAGCACATGTGGTCGTACGCTTAGGCTTAGATTGATGGCACCAGCGTTCAGTCCTTAATTGACCCGAGCGAGGATCTCCCCTATCTACTAGTAAGGAACACCCCTCGCTCTTCTCATAATATAATATAACTCGCCCATGTTGAAAACTAGGTTTTGAATTTTTATTTTTATATAAATTAACAGAGGTACATCTCTCTGGATCATATTGTCATTTTATAGCTTTTGTGGAAAATCTATCGCTCTATTAAGCATTTGTACAATATTCACACTCAAAACTCCCAACTTGATATTATATATTATCTAACCCGTAACCTAATGGTTACAATAGTAGGGGCATCAATATTTCAAGGGGATTCATGCATCGAATAGGATTTACATCCACCGTTAACCCAAACACAGTAATTTTTCAACAAACATATACGCATGCATAATAGATTTTGCAAAAAGAAATACAATAAGTAAAATGGTAGGATCAACATGATCACATGGAGTGCTTGTCTTGCTCTAGTTGTTCTGAGTAGGAGGATGGATGGTCATCGAATATATCGCTAGAACACTCGACGTCTAACAAAAAAGAGCAGACAACTAATTAAATAAAGTAAAATAAATTTAAAAGTAAACAAATCCATTTTTTTAATATAATAGTATTGCATGAGTTTATATGAATTTATAAAAAATAATAATCTTATTAGGAGTTTTTATGCAAAAGTTATTAAGGTTTCAATTTGGTTCGGTTTGAAAATCCTGAAAAGAAAGAAAAGGGAGATAGAATTCCCTCTCTGACAAGTGGGATCCACGTGCAGTGTTCATTTTCTTTTCATTTAAATTTCAAAAGGAAAACATTTACTGACATGTGGGGTCCACAAGTTAGTGACATAGCTCACAAAATAGTGCATGGACCAGAGGTCTATGAGAACAGTGCACGGTCCATGGACCAACTCAAACTGTGCACTTAAATGGTGGGGCCTGGCCATCAGTGAGTCACAGTGAAACTTAGGTTTAATGAAGTTCAATTACTATTTGTAGGGTCCCACGCGTCAATGAATCACAGAGAAACATCAGTCGGTCATTAACTCTTGATTTGTCTTAACGACCGAGATTTTGTATTAATGACGCATGCACAGTGTTTGTTTGTTTCTGACAAAGTAGATAGCTCCCAAGAGATTCTCGGCCACGCTTATCACCGGTGAGGTGATTCCCAAAATGAGTTCCCTGCGCTCTCGCGCACCTGATGGTGCCGACGGTGGTCACCGGAATGACCTACAGCGGTGGCACGACGCCGATTAACGGTGACGACATACGGGCTACGGCGATTAGTACATTCCAGCAATGCTTCCAACTAAAGAACATGCACATGAGCTACTACATGGCACTAGGATTTCACTGGAGGTGAGAGGAATGACGGGGAAGGCCAGAGATTGGTTGGCGATGATGACCCATGGTGGTGCGGTGGAGCTTCACATGGCAGAGGCGTCCGGGTGAGGGAGAGCTCCCTGCGATGGTTGGGGATGGACGAGGGAGGCGTAGGGGTGCCTTATCCATGAGAAATCGACGCGGGGTTCGTTGAGGGGAAAGCGGCGGTGAAGGTGTCGGTTTTGGCTAGAGTCGGGGAAGAAGTAGGAATTTGGTAATTCCTGTGGGCCAACAAAGCAATTGAGTAAGGGGAAAGACCCTTGGAACTCTGGAACACAAGATGACTTGGGTGGAGAAAAGAGAAACCCAGCGGGGCGGTGAGAATGGTGGTGGTGGCGTGGTGGCCGACAATGGAGCTTGAGCTATCCTTGTGATTTCGCTCGGTGAGAATGAGAGGGAAGGAGGGGAATGGCGAAGAGGGGAGGTAGAGGACTCTGGCGGCCTCTTTATAGAAGGGAGGGTAGAGGAACCATGAGGGAGAGAGTGTTCGCGAGCACTGGCGATGATGCGCTCGGGTGCGACGTGGGACAACAAACAGGGATGGGCGAGAAGCAGGGCGTGCCTAGGGCGCGGACGATCCGGGCGAGGGGAAGAAAACCGAGCACTAGTCAAAGCCGGTGGGCGCAGTGGGTAGCACAGCATGGACGAGTGACCACATGGCCACGACACCTGGGCGAGGTGGCGCTGCGCAGTGGAGATAGAAACCTGCTAGTGGGGCCCACAGGTCGGTGAGAGGAGTCTAGGTTTTCCATGATTTTGGGGAATAAGTTGAGGGTTTGAGTGGATTTGTACATACAGATATCGAGCTCCAGAAAATATGAAATTTTTTGGAGAGGCTTATGACAGAGTGTAGATTATTGTTTAATTTTTCTAGGGTTTTTTTAGTTATATATTTTTGTCTAAAAATATTTTGAGTTTCTATTTGTATGCATTTTTATTGTTTGACCTGAGGAAAGTTTCAAGATATACTTTAAATATTTCCCCATTTTATATTCAGTACAATTATGCTAAGTTTGGAATTTATTTTTAATCATCATCTTTTGTTCCAATTTATTCTTATTATCAGTTAGGTTTATGTTTTCCATAATTGATGCTTCGGTTTTAAAATCAAACAAAACCTTGAATGAAAATCCAAAAAAATTGAATGACAAAATAATGCATCAAAACATATAAAAGTTCACATTTTTCATACATTTGAAAATATACCCTAATTTTGGGATGTTATAGCCGAGGAGGGCCGCGAGGCGGAGGTCAACGCCTGCATGTCGGCGCCGAAGTAGGTGGTGAACACGAGGTGGGTGACGTCGTTCTTTGGGCGGCCCCCACGCCGTAGCTGCAACCACGAGCTCCGGCACGGTGTCCGCCAGTATACACTATCGGGCATCGAGGGACAACAGTGCATGGTCAACAATCTTTGAATGGTCACGGAACATGTCCTCTATGAGGTGGAAGTACCGCTTCTTGATGCCCGAGTTGTGACTTGAGAAATTTCCAAGGTTTCTTGTATACTTTGTAAAACGAACCAAACTGAGACGAACAAAAACATTAGAATCTTGTTGGCCCAGCTCCAGGAGAGAACTCGCTCATTGTTTCCTCTCTGAAACGCACACACCAATAGTAACACAGCTGAGTTTTTTTGTGCTGCACAACTATCTACAGCTTTTCTTTCTTCTCTTTTTTCTCATTGAAACACATTTGATTACACGTCATTTTAAATACTACCTAATCAACTTACTAACCATGCCAAAAACTAAACATGGAAAGTCTAACAAAGGAAATAAACTAATTTGATCCGACGCTAATTGCATCAGGATCCTAACGCCCTATTACTTGGCAAGTTTAAATTAGTTTCCAATAATCTCCTCCTAATCTAGACTTGCCGGTTCTTCACATCTCAAAGGCCAATCTTCTGTTGCATGTCCAAGAAGTTATACGCTTCCAATCGGCATGGGTTAGCAACACGAGCTACCTTTATGTGTCGCCAAATTCACGCAACCACTTCTCTATCACGTGGTGCACTCTTTGAGAGACAACACACTTGCCCTCGCCACGTGATCACTCTTGAGGACAATACATTTTCCCTCGCCATCAGCGACCATCAAGATGGGTGCCACCACAGCCCATGCCCCTGGAAATTCTTCTATCAGAGAGACGAAGATGGCCGCAATGCCATCTTGCCTTGCCGGTTGTCGACGATGCTCCTTGGTAGTAGGTATTTGGGAGACATGCCGCCTATACTCTTCATAGCTACAACTTTGAAGCCGGTGGCACGACTCACTAGGCGACTCCGACCTCTAATTCTTCTTGCGACGACAGCCTAAATGCCATTACCGTTTGTTGGCCTCATGCCGACTCATTTCCCGGCGTCTTCGCACCGCCTCACCTTGCCGCCATCGGCCTCCACCTCCGATGGAGATTGCCGTCATCGGCCTTCTTCGCGGCGATCATGACGCCGTCGCTGGTGCACACGTCACGTGCAATTCCGGCGCACCACGCTAGCCTCGCCATGGCTGCTCAGACCTCCACCGTCACATTCTTGATGCACGGTGCTGCAGCTGGCCTCGTTGCCGGTGCCCCGTACACCTCCGTCCAATGTGCCAGCACTCCTCATCGCAGAGCCGCATGCTCCGCCCGCGCGCAGTACCAACGTGCCCGCCTACGCCCGATGCGCCGCTGTGCCATTGAGCTTGCCGTCGAAACGTGGTTTCGCTGATCTACTGCTACACGCAGCACAACCACACTATGATACCAAATGTTGGCCCAGCTCCCAAAGAGAACTTGCTCATTGTTTCCTCTCTGGAATGCACACACCAAAATGAACACAGATGAGTTTTTTGTGTGCTGCACAACTGTCTACAACTTTTCTTTCTTCTCTATTCTCTCATTGAAACACATCTGATTACATGTCCTTTTAAATACTACCTAATCAACATACTAACCAAGCTAAAAACTAAACATGGAAAGCATAACAAAGAAAACAAACTAATTTGATCCGATGCTAATTGTATCAGGATCCTAATGCCCTATGACTTGGCAAGTCTAGATAAATTTCCAACAAATGTAGGAGTTGATTCACTCAACTCTATGTGCTTCAGCACACGACCTTTATCTCTCCTTTTGTTTCTCACAAACACACACACACGCATGCACAAGAACGCATACACCAAAATGAACACAGATATGTTTCTCTCTCTAGGTTAGGGGGAGATTGTTGAAAATTAATCTAGAATTGCTAAGTAATAGGGCTACTACTACAGAAAAAGTTATCACAGATGGTTCAAAATTGTCATCACAAACGGTTTTATGAACCGCATGACTTTATGCGTTTGTGATAAGATAAGGTCATCACAGACGACTTTTGAACCGTTTGTGAAAAAAAGTTATCACAGACGGTTCTGAACAAGAGCCGTCTGTGATAGTCAATTATTTACAGGTGGTTCTTATTTAGAAATATCTGTGAAAATAGACTATCACAGACGGGTTTTTTAAGTAAAAACTATATGTGATAGTTTTTTCTATTGCAAAAAAACAGATTTTGAAACCAATTAATTGCTGGACAGTAGTTTTCATATGCTCTTTCAATAGTTTACAAGAAGGTAATTAAAAGATACTCTCTTTCACTCTCTCTCTCTTAATCAATGGTTCACTCTCTGACGAGGATGAGGTCGAATGGAGGTGTCCATCTTGAACCAAATTGGTCTCCCTTATTGACCACAGATGGGGGTCCTCACTGAGAATGAAATATGATAGGATGGAAGGGACGAAATTAGAGTGAGAAGAAAACCTGGATGGGGATTTAGGGGTAAAACTTCGTGCTCACATGAGGCTAAGACTGGTCGAGCCGTAGCACCCCACTCATGGGAGGTGCCGTGAAACAGCAGGCTACGAACACATGTCGGCCTCTTGCGGCAGATATGGAGTTCCTCCACATCTCTCCTCGTCGTCGTCGCCGGCTACGTCTCCTCACCGAACCGCACCAGGGAATCGAGTGCGGTCGTCGGAGCTCGGTGTGGGGAGGGGAAAGGGACGGACTGATGGAAGACAAGGCGGGGGTGGCTATAATATATAAGGATAGTGCCAAAATATTTTGCCTCCTGCGCACTCGTTCAAAAATGTCCTCCCTCCAGCGCTACGAATCACATACGATTTCAAACAAAAACCATCTGTGAGGACCTACTTATCACAGACAGTTTGTAGTATGGACCATCTGTGATACATCTGTGAAGCCTAACTCTGTGATTTTATCATAATAATAAATGCCTAACTCTGCGATTTTATCATGACAAGAAATGCCTAACTATATGATTTTACTATAACTTGAAATGTCTAACTAACTAATGCCTAACTCTGTAATTTTACCATGACAAGAAATGTCTAACTCTGTGGTTATCTTTTTGAGTAGGCACTGGCTGAGTGCGAGAGTAAATCTGCAGAAATCAGCCCAAAAGGAGTTTGTGGTGAAGCAAATCCTAAACTTACATAGGTTGCGATTTAGTAAAAGGGTTAAATCCTAAACTTACATAGGTTGCGATTTAGTAAAAGGGTTAGTAATAATTGAGTTTTAATTTCAGCCGTCTTTTGGTTGTAAGGCCTCGAATCACGCCGTTAACTTTTTTTTGGTAATTTTGGCATCTTAAGTTTTTAAATAAAATAGATTATGTGTATCTTTGATGCGGAGACGAGGAGAGTTTTTACTCTTCCATTATAATTTAAAAAAAAACGTGATGACAGGTTGCGGAAGATATTGTCTCGTGCACTGTAGTTCTTCTTGCGGATGAATTCAGGCCCCTCACATTCCAGCAGAGTATATTAAGATTCAGGGCAATCATGTGCGCGAAGATCTACTAGTCCTCTTATGGCGTGGCATGGTTCTGGCCGGCGTTGCCGCGGCAGCGGCTGTCGTTGTTGATCGAGGTTGTGATATCTGTGAAGCTTGTTTCCGGCCGGCGTTGCCGGGGCAGCGGCTGTCGTTATGTCATGCAGCCGGTGAGTTCGGCTGTAATAGAGAGGACACGTGAGGAGGAGGGAACGCAGGAAGTATGATCCTAGTGTAGAGGCGACAGCAGCAAGCAAAAAAACAAGCTAAAGAATGAATGCTGAATTAAGTAGTCTACCAACAAAGGCCAAGCGCAGTGCGTACAATTTTCGACGAGACAGCTAGTACCCAAAAGCGAAGTGGAGCAATTACACCAGGGAAGCGGTCGGTCGGTGTCGTCGCCATTCGAAGCTAAAAGCGTAGAGCATCATCTGTGGGGATACCGCCGTTATCACCGCCGAGCTTCTTGCGGGTGCGTCTTGGCCCCATGGAATTAAGGAAAATTCCAACAGTTTCGCCGGTGCCTGGGTAGGCGGTGGCATGCGGAGAAGCGACGTCGTCGGCTTGGAGAAGAGCTCGCTCACTGGATCGGGAAGCACCTGAACGTCGGCCGGTTGTAGGCGGACAGGCGTCGGAGTGTCGAGCGTCTGGTGCGGCTGGGTCGGTGACCTGCCCACAACAGTGGCCTGGTTTGAAGCTGCGATTTGGGTGTGAGCGCAGAAGCAGTAAGAGGCCTCGCGACTGAGGTCGGACAAAAGAGTGAGCAGGGTTGGAAGGGACGGACCGTCGTTCTTTCTCTCCGTGCACCGAGGCACAGCTTTTCCAGCTGCGTTGCCAGCCGCCCGCATGTAGTTCTCGGCCTTAACAAGTCACTCCTTCCTCGCTTCTTCGAAGGATCTCGCCTGTTATCGACGTTACTGTTGGAATTTTCCTTCGATCATCGCTCTGTTTATTGCTTCGTTCCAGATATGCTCCGCTGGTCTAGTGTCTAGTACTATCCTCCCCAGCAGAAGGAGGCGACACTCTCAATCTGCGTTAAAAATATTAAGAACATACATGAGTTCACCCACACAAATCAGACTGAAATTAAGTACATGAAGGTCACAACTACACGTACCTTGGAACCCAACGTGACTCCACCCTCTATACCCTCATGGGTGTGTGCAGCCGCAACGTACCAAGTTCAATGGGCCCCTCGGCTTCCTGCAGGAGGATGGTACTGACACAGCTACGGTGACTCGCATCAACGACCGAGTCAAGTAACTCGTGTGGCCACTGGGTAGCATCTTATGCAGCCGCCATACCTGAAAATTCAGTGTATACATTGTAAATTCTATAAAACATACACAAAAAATAATAAGAAGCAATATATATAATCAATTCAATTATTGTGCCAAATTTTTTTTGTGATTAGCGACATATCTGGAACTGATCTACACATAACTATAACGGCGTACTACACGACACTACAGGACATTGCAATACATTCCATCTAAAAGTACGTAATTAACTCTATAATTGCACAAAAAATATTTTAATTAAGCTCTAACATACTCTATTTAGCTACTTTGGAATTTTTTTACAGAATTTTTAGAGGTATCTTGCTATTTTCTTTGTTTAAAAACAGTCTTCAGCATTTATAGAATATTTACCGTGTATAAATAGAAACCAAATTCAAGTTAAGAATATTTTAATTAAGATTTACATACCCTATTTAGCTACTATGAATTTTTTATATAATTTTTAGAGGTATTTTGCTATTTTTCTAGTTTAAAAAGTATTTTTTTGGCATTAATATCTTATTTACTACGTACAAATGAAAACCAAATTTAAGTTGAGAATATTTTAATTAATCTCTAATATACCTTACTTAGCTACTCTAGATTTTTTATGAATTTTTTTAGACATCTTACAATTTTTCTAGTTTAAAAAGTATTATTGGCATTAAAAAAATTATATACCGTGTATAAATAGAAATGATATTTAAATTTATAATATTTTAATTAAGCTCTACATACCTCATTTAGTTACTCTGAATTTTTATAGAATTTTTAGAGGTATGTTGATATTTTTCTAGTGTAAAAACTATTTTTGGAAATAATAAATTATTTACTGTGTACAAATAGAAACCAAATTTAAATTATGCTCTACATACCCTATTTAGTTACTATGCAATTTTTATATGTATCTTGTTATTTCATAGGTTAAACAGTATTTTTAGTATTAAAAAATATTTATCATGTACAAATGTAAACAAAATGTAAATTTATAATATTTTACTTATGGTCTACATACCCTACTTAGCTACTCTGGAATTTTTATAGGTATTTTACTATTTTTCTAGTTTTAAAATTATTTTCAGCATTTACAACTTTTTACTGTGTAAAAGTGAAAGCCTACGAAGTCTGAGCTTTGTTGGTATTTTTGTGGATTTAAATTAAATAAGTTGAGTATCACAGTATAAATAATATCTATACGATAAACTAATACACACACACACACACACACACACACACACATATATATATATATATGGCTAAAATGATGTACTACTTCAAACTACAATACAGTTAAAATTATCTAATCTATTGAATTTTATGTCGCTAGTTTTATTTACTAACCTACCAGGGTTTCGAATTTAAATGCACAGTTGCAAGAACATTTACCTGCAAAGTGGACGATAGGATCTACTTCTCCCTCGCTCTCTCTCTCTCCTCTGCTACGGACCGATATTTACCTGCATAGTGGGCGACCAGATCTGCTTCTCCCTCCCTCTCTCCTCCGACAACGCTTCACTGAGTCACTTCTCCCCTCTTATCCTCTCTGTTCTCTCTCTTTTCTTTTTCTCGGAATTAAAATATCTTTTCGGCTGATTTTGGAAGTTTATATAGCCTTACCATTGTCGCCAGTTAGAGTGACGATAGGAAGATGCGGGTTATTGTCGTTATTTCAACTGATGATTGGCATATAAATCAAAGCATGCCGCTAGTTGAAATGACGGCAAGGGTTAAACCAGCGACAGGACAGTAAATGGACTCTGTCGCTATTTCAATTGGTGACAGGAGCATATTTTTGTAAAAAGAAGTTTGAATATTTATTTTTGCAATTATTTATTAAAATAATAATATTATTCAAAACCCATCATTTGCGGCCGCTGAATCCAACTCTTTTTCGTAATTCTCGTGAAAGGGCAAACTGGTTTAATTTTGTCCATCTGAAAATTGCACCGACCGAGTCATCTTGCTTTGTTTTCTTGTAATTTTTCGTGGCCGCTGAATCCAAATATTTTTCGTAGTTCTCGTGAAAGGGCCAAACAGGTTTAATTTTGTCCATCTGAACATTGCACAGATCGAGTCTCCTTGCTTTGTGTTCTCATTCTGGAGTCCGGGCTGTACTGCTCTGAATTACACCTGAACAAAATTCCAGCACAGCCCATAAGTCCTTGCGTACTTAGTTGGTCTGTTCAAACCCATAAAGGCCCAAAATTTAAGATGAATCAGCTCTGAGCACGTGAGGCCCCACGATGTAAGTTTTTGTGTAGAAAAAAATCAACCAATACCCCGTAAATAACATTCGTTTTCAATTTGCCATCTATATCTAATTATCGTTTACTTTACTTCTATAGGTTAGGTAGGTGTGCAAATACACCCCTGGACCGTATGTTGACACTATTTCTAGTTCTTTTCATTTTTTTTTGAGGTGTCGATACTTGTTTCAGTGAAGCTAATACTTATTTCAATTATTTGGATAATTTTGGTAGTTGTAATACATAATTTTTTATTTCTAATGTTTCAATGATGAAATCGCGTATTACAAATAAGAAATACTCCCTTCGGTCACAAAAGGAAGTTGTTTTAGGTAATGTGTAGCCAAACTTTATAAATTTTGGCTATCAATATCTTTTTAAATATTTAGAATGAACATATGAATTTGATATATAGAGATTTGTCTCAAAGAGTACTATCATAATATTATAATTTTAGTAGGTTTTACAAATATATTATAATATAAATAAACGGTCAAAGTTGTATTTTAGAGACTATATGAATGTTCAAAACGACTTTCTTTGTGATTAGAGAAAGCAACGCAAATCATTGAAATAAGTATTGGATTCACTTAAATATGTACTAGAGTAAATTGAATCATGGGCCACTAAACTTGTTTATATGGTTCATTTACGATACTGGTCTCATAATTTGCACATCTGGATCATTAATCTGGATTAAGTGAGCATTGGAGGTCACGGTAGGCCAACAGGATTATGACGATGACGTGGTAGTGCTAGCAAAGGTAAGATCGGCACCAACTAACCTACCGAGACATTTTTGCAAACAGGTCCCCGAATGTATTTATATGGATTTTCCCGAATCACAAGAGCCTCGCCCGAATTGCCTCTTTGCTCTACTGCTCCGCCGGCACCAGTGTTGCCCTTCTTTCATTGGCCATAGGGGAAGAGAGAGAGAGAGGAGCGACTTGTCGACCATGGCGCAGTCACCGACGGCGAGGAAGCCCCCAGTGGCACCCACACCGTCATCCTCACACTGGTTCTACCCCTCACATCCACGGGCCTCATCTTCCTTCTGGTCCACCCTCCCTTTCTTGGTCCACCCCTCCTTTTCCTCGCCATCCTCGCACGCACATAGCCATCGTACCTACGCGAGCTCGGTGTCGACGACCGGCACAACGTTGTAGCACTTGCACGGGGGGTAGAGCTTGCACAAGAGGGTGTCGCCCACGAGGGTATCCACTAGGTGCTTCACCACCACGTTCGTTGTGCGCTTCATCGGTGGCCAGATGCTGAGCGAGAACCCCGCGGATTGGTCGCTGTCTACAGGGAGATCGTCGGTGGCCATGCATGGAAGTTTCTATTTTAAATTGGCCCATATGAGTTAGGCCCATTTTCTATAATTCTAAAGCATGTATGGTTTAATACTATATTGCTAAGGCAAGGTAGAGGTGACCAACATATAACGTGGAGTCCTTGCTACTCTTTGAAACATATGACATATGGATGAGGGTGGCACGAGAAGAGCTTTGGTTAAACACACACATGTGCACACGCATGAGGGCACACATTCGCATATTTTCGCGTGAAAAATTGTGTGACTTGTGACTTGCGATGCGCGACCGTGCCGTGACATGGCGCACTACTTGGCAGACTAAGTCCACCTTATTTTTACTGAACCATGCATCTCTCTCTCTCTCTGTTTGAAAATGAGATTCAAATGTTTGAATTTGAGGCTTTATTAGGTGATGATGACAGACAGTTACTGTGTGTAAATGGCTTGTTAAGTGTGTAAGTTACTAGTGGGTAAATGACTATTTAATCAGTCAGTTCACCGTCTGCATCCATATATATATGCCTGGAGACGTCCAGAGCATAGCACGTAGAATAACTACCTCCATTCCTTCTTTTCTTCCTTCTGCAAATCTATGATGTTGTATTGTGCCGTCTGAACCTCGTCAACTCTTCTTCTCGACGTGCACCTTGAAGAAAAGGAGCAGTATCTCCGAGTCGTTCTTGTCGCCGTGAAGACCGCACGGGGAATAATGTTTCTAGGCAGTGCACATCGGCGCGACCTTTCGTTTCGCTGATTCATCTACGTTTCTACACTGCATCGAGTCTGCGTTTGCACTGCTTCCTGTTCTTCATTGAACTCATCTGTAAGTCTTTCGAGTGAATGATTGACTTGTTTACATTCTGTTTTTGCTTATATTGTGAAATACATTGAGTTGCCTGCGGTTAGTACTGATTTATGCATCATTAGTTTTTTGCAATATCTGTCTTCTATTAAAATCTGGAATTAAAATATTGCCCTCATTTTCAACATTCTAGAAACCTTATTGTAAACTTTGTTGCAACACAACTATGGCTGGAACTTCTGATGCTATGAAATCTGAGACATTTTCTGGTCAGAATTTTTGTAGATGGCAGACTAAAGCCAAGTTCTGGCTCATGTGTTTGGGGCTGTGGTGGGTAATCTACCCGCAATATCCATTTATAGTTGACCAGTATATGCAGTTCGATAATGCGAACAACACTGCTCTTGGCTGCATTCTGACCATTCTGGCAGATTAGCTCTACAATGTGTATATGGACTAAGTCCGACATAGAGTTGTAGAATGCACTAGAGTACAAATATGCAGAGGCAGAGGCAGGTCGCTGGCTCCCCATGTATGAGCAATTCATCGACTTCGGCATGGATGAGGCTAAGTCCATAGTTGGATAAGCTCATGATCTCCAGCTATTAGTTGGTGAGATTGAGCACCTGGGTTGTGTGTTGCCTCTTAAGTTTGTGGTTGCAGGCATTGTCGCCAAACTTTCTGTTTCTTGGCGGGATTTTGCCACTAGTTTGAAACACAAGAGGGAAGTGATTTTCGTTGAAGATCTCATTGCTGCCCTCGATGTGGAAGAAAAGGCAAGAGCAAAAGATGTACCCAGCATTTCTGGTCAGAACAATGCAAATTTCATGGAGAAAAAGACTGTTGCAAAGAAGTGAAAATCCAACAAACCGAATGAAATAACTTGCTTTAAGAAGAAAACTGAGAAGAAGGATATGAGGAACATCACCTGTCTGTGTGTGGGAAAAACGGTCATATGGTGAAAGACTGTCATTTCCGCAAGAGCAGAGATGGTGAACAGCTAAAGAAGAAGGATGTCAACGTGATCATAGGCGAGGCCTCGACTTCAGGAGGGTATAGTAATTCTCCTGTTGTTTTTTCAGCGTATCAATCCACTAATTGGTGGGTTGATACTGGTGCTAATGTTCACATATGTTCTGTTATTTTCTTATTTTCTTCTTACCAGGCAGTAGAGGCTTACTCTGTCCTAATGGGAAACGGGTCACATGCTTCTATTCTTGATGTTGGCACGGTGGATCAGAAGCTTACTTTAGGGAAGATTGTCCACTTGAAGAACGTGCAGCATGCTCCTACAATAAACAAGAACCTTGTTAGTGGTTCTGTACTATGTAGGAACGGTTATAAGCTAGTCTTTGAGTCAAATAAAATTTTAATATCTAAGTTCAGAAATTTTATTGGTAAAAGCTATGAGAGCGGAGGCTTGTTCCGCCTAAGTACTTTAGAGTCTTGTTATAATTTGAATGTTACAATTGGTTTAAATAAATATGATGCAAATATTTAGCATTCTCATTTATGTCATATTGTTTTTGATAGTATTGCTAGAATGTCCAGATTAGATTTAATTCCAAAATGTGAAATTGTCAAAGGATCAAAGTTCCAGTCATGTGTGCAAGCAAAGCAACCTCGTAAACCCTTTAAGGGATTAGAGGACGAAAAGAACTTGGCACCATTAGATCTTGTTCATTCAGATTTGTGTGAAATGAATGGATTGTTGACAAAACGAGGCAAAAGATATATTTTTTAACTTTTATTGATGATGCAACACGCTATTGCTATGTGTTTTTGCTAAAAACTAAGGATGAAGCTTTAAACATCCTTAAGATTTATAAGGCCGAGGTTGAGAACCAACTAGAGAAGAAAATAAAAAGACTAAGGTTTGATCGTTTAGGAGAGTACATCTCTCATGAATTTTCCCAATTCTGTTTTGAGTATGGAATAGTCCATGAATTTACACTACCATATTCACCCCAATCAAATGGGGTAGCTGAGAGGAAAAATCGGATAGTAATAGACTTGGTTAATGCCGTTTAGAGAGTGCTGGTATGCCTAAGGCATGGTGGGGGAAGCTATATTGACAGCAACTTTCGTCTTGTAATACTCCGATTTATTATAAGAAAGAAAGCTCTCAAAAGAGAAATTAGACGAAAAATGAAGATTCTGCAGTTTTTCGGCAACCTAGGCCTCAGGCCTTGGCCCAAGAGGCCCATAAGGGGTCGACCACGTATAAAAGGAGGGGGAACCATAAAAGGGAGAAGGAACAAAGGGGACGAAGGAAGAGGAGAGGAAGGGTACATTCACGTAGTGAGACTTCGATCTCCAGCGGTTCGACAAGGGTAAACTCGATCCCAGATCGCTTCGTAGATTAATCGATTTATTTTGGTGCTGCCAGCAGTAGATCGGTTTGGAACAGCGACGTTGGTCGTCATTTTTGGGTAGGTTGCGTGCATTTTCTAGACTGGTAGTCTGCAAGAGAGTTGTAGTTCTCGTACTTAGCTTTTTATAGGCGTAAAGATCACTCAATTTGGAATTACGGTATAGAAGTTATGACAGTTTCTTTACAACTGTCCAAAAGAGCTGACGAGAATTAGTAATTACTTTGTATAGCCAATATGATTTAGTTAGATGCCGAATCAGAGAGTTCACCCAACCTAAAAGTTGTAGGCAATCCTTTAAGATTTCTAGATTGGTATAGAAATTGATTTTTGGTTGAGCCAATCAAAAGATACGAATTTTCTTCTACCGCAGTAGTTCTGATTGACAGATTATAGGTGCAGAAATTTCATCTGATCCTTAGATATAATAGATGACCGAATCAGAAAATCTTGCCAACTAGGTTATCGTAGAAGATTTCGTCATGTTTCCATAGAGTTTAAGATCACTCCTTTTCGAGCTTTGTAGTAAAAGATATGAAGATTTTAGTACTTCTATGCAGTGTGACCTTCTGCTAGACTGTCGGGCAAATTGAGTAGAACCAATATTCGAATCTTGCGTTTTGGGAAGACGGGTTAGGTGGTGTAAGTAGAGTCTACTTTTCACAGCGTTCTTATATTAGTGATTCTCTTGTGTAGAAGAAGCGGTTCCGGAGTTAGGGGCATCGTCCTTGCCTCCCCGCACGTCGTAGCGAAAAAGGCAAGTACATTTGTTTGGTTGTGTTGATATGAGATTTTCCTTGTACGATGAATGTATGGTGAACATTGTTTGATGCGTACTTATTCCTGTTCATAACTGGTTACAAGGTTTTGTTAATGATATATCTTTGTTCATCGAATTCATTCATGCATGCAAGTATTGTTCTTGTTACACCCACGAGAGTGGGTAGTGTAGTCCCATCATTCCAACATGGACAAGTAAGACCCACCATTCCAATGTGGGCAATTTGGATCCTTGTTTTGAAATGTTCTTCAAACGGGCCTTGGATCCCCGCATTTTGGATAATGCGGATATAAGTGAACACCGATGGGTGTTCACTAGTTATACTAGTATAAGCAGAAGAGGAGATCATGCATTTCATTCATTCATATAATTTCTTCCATTCCATGTTCTTATTCTATATATTGTGACTGTCATGTTCTTATTCATTATTGTTCATACTATTCGGTTGTACTTGCTGAGAAACTTTTATTTTAGCATGATGACTTATATTCAGGATATAATGGTATTGAATAACTCTAGATGCTTGGTTTACGTTAATCTTGGTTTAGTCTCTTGCTATGTTCCTAGGACTAATTAATTTATCTACGATTGTCATAGTATCATGCTTGTGTTGTTGTGACCTGTGGATGGGTTCTATCATTGATATGTTTATTATAATTTTATAGTAAGTTGCTGTAAATTAGATGGCTAGAGTAGCTTAGTGGCATTCCAGGCTCAATGTTGGGCTGGAGTTTTACAGTTGGTATCAGAGCGGGCTTTAGGTCCGTGGTGAATAGATTAAGTAAAATTTGCTAATGGCTAATCAACTTAAAAATTTGACACACTGGTGCACAGTAGTATGAGAATAGGCAAAATATTGCATTTACATTTCCGCTATGTCACATTGATCATTGATGTTATGAATTGATTATGAATGCTTATGATTTGCTTATTATAAATGTTATGTGTGATGATAGCCGCTGTTGGGAGGTAGAGATCGTGGTTGTAGCTCTGGGCTTTGCCAGGGTACACCACCGTTCAAGGTATGAGAATAGTTAGGTGGTTACCCCCGAGTACCATAGTTATAGGTATTGAGGGTGAGTTTCTTTAGAAAAGTTGTTCTCTTCTTGAGCTTGATTTAGGCCAATTCTGCGTATAGTTGCGGTTGATGAATTTTCTTGGGATATTGGTTACAATGTACTTGTTGGGATTTTCATTTGGTCTCCATTTGTTCTTGTTTAGAGCAATTATTGGCTCTTCCGACTATTGAGTTGTTTTTGCTACTTGTGAATATTGTTCCCTAGCTAGATTGATATTTCCATGGTTGTTCCATTTTTGTTATTTGGAAAACATGACTCGTATATTCATTTGATATTTTGGATACTGAAAGTTTTCTGTTGCAAGTTCTTTAGCATGAGGGGAAGCTTTGGGCACCAATGTATTTTTTTGCTAGGGATAATTTGAGTATGAAGTTTAATGCTTCTCCTTTATGAATGAAAGCGTCAAAGCCCTTGTTGCAATGTCCTGTCATGGTTAAGTCAGAGATTGTAATTCAAACAAATTAATTTTCAAGTTTCAGAAAAACAAATCAAGACCAGTCTGAAAAACCGGTCTTACCGTTGTGTACACACTCGCTGGCCGATCAGACACGAGTACTCGAGGTACTCGAAGATTACAAGAATTGAAGCACTTGAAGCCTACGACTACCTGCCGTGAAGCTTACAATAGCTGGTCGTGAAGCCTACGACTACTGTGCATAAAACCTACGACTACCGATCACCGACCAGGCACTGTAGCTTTCGACCATCGACCAGATACCGTAGCTTCGACCCTTGACTATGCATTGTAGCTTCAACCATCCACCAGGCACTGTAGCTTCGATAATCCACCAGGCACGGTAGCTTTTCGACCATCGACTAGACAATGTAGCTTCGACTATCCACCAAACACTTTAGCTCCGACCATCGACAAGGCACTATAGCTTTCCGACCACCGACCATGCACTGTAGCTTCCGACCACCGACCATGCATTGTAACCATTACTTGGTACTCGGAGCTAAAGTACTCGGAGTCCAGTCGAAGCCTTGCGGCGAAAGGGTCATCGACTATCACATTCGGACCACCGTTCCTGAATAAACCAACGACTGAAATTTTCACAAATGCAAATTTCAATGCAACCCAAAAGTCAATTATTCATCAACACAAAATCCACATGGTCTAACAGTAAGACATACATATATCAGCTAGCTAAAGCTTAAACAGATTACCAGAAATCAAGTTGTATATTTGCTCTTAATGCCATCTGTAACACCCCAGCCCAACACTGAGCCTAGAATGCCACCACACTACTCTTTACACTAATAATTATCGACACACTATAAAAATTACAGCAAGGAAGCAACGATAAATATGTCCATATATCATAAAAGAACATGCATAACTAAGGTTCAAAGGTAAACAGTCCAAAATAGCATCAACCAATGAATCCAAATTAATAAAGCAAATAGTCTAGTCCAAACATTGTCCTAAACTTTATTCAACCTCTAACATGTCCAAGAGTAATCCAATTGTGAATGAAAAGATTATGAAGGTAAATGATCATATGATGTCCATGTGCTCTACTCGCTCTCAGTTACGGCGTCCTCGAAGTTCACCTAAAGACAACAATAGAGCAAGGGTGAGTCCACGACTCAGCAAACACATCCATAAACAACGAACAATAATAAATCAACAGCAATCAATAACTTCATTATCATCACGGGTACTTCTATTAACATTCTCATGCAGCTATCTTCTCTTTGATTCACATCCATAAATCTCAAATATCAATGCAACTCTAATCTATATGTCCACATGCTCTTCTTTCGCGTATACCGGTATAGCGTGAGTGAATGCTCGCGACAACATTCACTCTCAAGCCCGTTCCTCCATAAGGATCGGGGACCTCCTCCACTCCCGTGGAGTTGTGATCATTCATGATCACCTTCTCTTATGCAAAGATGCTTATGAATGCAAACATGCAAACTCCATCATAAACATCATATCCAACTTTTCATCATGCTTGTCAACAAAGATATAAAAATACCAATTATTTGTTTGCAATTAAACAGAATAAAAGCACAACAATAATGGTAATAGAAGATAAAGAATCACAGTGATCAATCATTGATCGCTGTCTACCATGCACTTGCCTTTACTAGTTGCGACGCACAATTTGGCTAGCAGACGGCAACAAGTACGACGCCTCTCCTACATTAAATACACAAATCTCAATACAAGCTACAGCATCATAAGAACAACAATCAATCGACATCGCTCCTACACGTCCCCAAATATACCACATTACTCGGTGCGAAAAGTTACCCGCTATGCGGTCTTAGTACTAAAACGAACGTAACTTTTGACTCGAAGTCCGATCACCACAAACCACCCCATTCTGGATTCTTTATAAAATTCTCCACATTTTCTTAGATTACGAAGTCTTCTAATTAAATCATCTAACCCTCCGTATTTAGCCCAGAAAGCCGATCTGTCTGCTTCGGAACAGCGGTCTTGCTAAATTCATAACTTTTGTTTTACTCAACCAAAATGCGCGTTCTCAGATTCTACAGAACCATTGGACAATTATCTACAACTTTCATGTAGATCAAAAACTCTAATTAAACTATTTACTATTTTTAATCTACAGTCTACCAAAACAGCGCCGAAAGACGACAACCGTAAAAACAGCAGTCTTCCGAAAATCATAACTCAAATTCTACTTGTCCGATTGACATGATTAAATATGCTATAGGAATATATCGAAATTATCTACAATTAACTAGTAGATGGTATTTCCAAGATTCGCCCTTAAGGTATTCGAATAAATCGTACACGGAACAACAGGCTAAACGGATCTATTAAACAGATCTAATACTCGGCACTTTGACTAAAACTATAGAACCCTCTCTAATTAACCTTGATTATAAACTCTAATTAACAGCGTCTAGCAAACCAGAGGAAAACATGTATTTAAAGCTAGCAAACCTCCAAGTATCGGTTACACCGGCGCGCAGGGAACGATCGCTCGGCGAGAAAATCCAAGAAGACAAAGAATAGCAGCAGAAATGGCAGCGAGAATCAGCAGCTCGGCGCGATCGGCAAATGCAGTCGGCTCGGCACAGCGCAGCGATCCAAGCGAGGGCAAGCGGCGCGGCCGAAATCCAATGGCAAAGAAGCGGCTTCGGCTGCGACCGCGGCAATAAGATGCAACAGATCACACGCGGCGGCAGAGCACGGTAGCTCCAAGGCAAGAACGCACCAAAGATCGCTGCGAAGAATCCAATGGCAAAGCGGCGCAAACAAGACAACGCATTGCGGCACGGCAGACAAGCAACGCCGACAAAGCGGCTGTTCGCCTTCGACAACTTGGAAAAAAACAAGACAGTGAGAAAATTTTGTCAAGCGGTGGAAAGAAAAGAAAATGCTAGGGTTTCTAAAATTCCCACAAACCTATTTATATAGCTCATAAAAATTCTAAAATAATCTATTTTTTCACAAATTCTTTTTATTTAATTACGCACAAGCCCTAAATTCTTTAACTAATTAATTTAATTACACTCCGACCCTTAAGACGCTTTTATTAATAATAATATTATTTTCAGAGTATTACATTCTACCCCCCTTAACGGAATTCGACCCCGAATTCTACTCGCCGTTCTACTCAAATGAAAACAACCACACTGCTGAAATTAAACAACAAAATAACACGTACCCGACGTGAACAACTCCGGGTATTGCTCGCGCATGCGAGACTCCAACTCCCAAGTCGCCTCTCTCGGGATCGATCGCCCACAAGACCTTGACGATACCAACGCCTTGTGCCTCAAGACTCGCTCCGACCTCTCCGAATGCGCGCGGACGCGACTCCACCGTGAGGTCTTGCTCAATAGTCACGCTCTAATGAAATCTTATGCTCGGTCTCTCAAAAACTTTCTCAAAGATCGAGACGTGAAACACATTATGAACTCCACGCATGGACTCAGGAAGGTCCAGGCGGTAAGCTAACTTCCCAATTCTTGCAATAATCGGGAACGGTCCAACGTACCTTGGGCTAAGCTTCCCTTTGGTACCAAACCGAACAATACCTTTAGTGGGAGACACTCTCAAAAGCACTGGTCACCCACCGCAAACTCCAAGTCACGCCTCAAATCAAGATAACTTTTCTGTCTACTCGAGCCGCTAATGATTCTCGCCTCACCATGGCCACACACTCAACGGTCTTCAATCCAAATCGGACCCAAAATTGCTTTCTCTCCAATCGCATCCCAACAAAGCGGCGATCGCACTTCCGCCATAGAGAACCTCAAATGGCGCGGCTCTAATATCGAATGGTAACTATTATTATAAGCAAACTCGCAAGTGGCAATCGGTCCTCCCAACTACCCTTCCAAGATAGAACACAAGATCGCAACATGTCCTCCAAAGTCCGAATAGTCCGCCTCGACCGCCCATCTGTGCATGGGTGAAACGTCAGACTAAGGCGGAGCTGTGCCCAATGCACTCGCAAACTCTCCCGAACTTGAGACAAACTTGGCCCTCGCTGTAAACGATGGTCTTTGGCACACCATGCAGCCTCACTATTTCTCGCACATAAATAGGAGCTAGATCACTCATTGAATTTGTCGTGCGAATAGGAATGAAGTGCGCAGACTTCTGAATCGATCCACCACTACCCAAATCGCATCCTTCCTCGCGCGAACGAGGTAACGCCACCACAAAGTCCATAGAGATATCATCCCAAGGCCAGGGTACCTCCAAAGGCGCAACAACCTGCGCAGGGCGCTTGTGCTCACTTTCACTTGTCGACAAACACCACAAGAAGCCACATAATTAGCAATGTCCACTTTCATTCTTTTCCACCAAAATTTCGCTTTGGATCTCGATACATCTTAGTCTCACCAGATGAACGATTACGCAGTGCGATGTGCCTCCCTCAAAATATCATCTTTGACCTCCGACTTTTGTGGTACGCAAAGGCGGCCTCTAAACCTCAAAGTACCAGAATCATCCATACTGAAATCACCCTCTTTACCCTCATCCAGACGCTTCCTAACCTCCTGTAATAACCGGTCACTCTGTTGCTTCCGACACGGTGCCGAATAGCCGACTCAAGAATCAACGAGTCTCAACATGTGATGTGCCCGCATAACAATAAGATATTCCCATGCGATCAAATTCAGCAATAAGGCAATCTAGAGTAGCGGGAGTCGCCTTGCGACTAAGAGCATCAGCAACTACATTGGCCTTGCCTGGATGATACTGAATAGTAAGATCATAGTCCTTGATCAATTCCAACCACCTCCTTTGCCTCAAATTCAGATCCTTCGAGTGAAGATATACTTGAGACTCTTGTGATCCGTGAAAATATCACAAGGCTCGCCAGATAGATAATGCCTCCAAATCTTGAGAGCAAAAACAACCGCAGACTAACTCCAAATCATGAGTGGGATAATTCGCTCGTGCTTCTTTAATCGCCTCGACGCATAAGCAATCACCTTACCGTCTTGCATGAGAACACACCAAGACCCACTCGAGACGATCTGAAAAGATCAGAACCGCTTTCCGGCTTGGGAAGAGTGAGAATAGGAGAGGTCACCAACCTGTCCTTCAAAATGCGTAAACTGGCCACACTCATCACCCACCGGAATCTCACACCTTTTGAGTAAGTTGAGACATCGGTTTGGCGATGATAGAGAAATCTGCACAAAACGCCGATAATAACCACCAAACCTGAAACTCCTCACCTCCTTCACACTAGTCGGCCTCTTCCAATCCACCACCGTGGAGACCTTACTAGGATCAACAAAGAATGCCACGAGGGTTAATCACATGACCCGAAAACCCACTTCAAATCCGAACTCACACTTCCTCAACTTAGCATAGAACTTGTGCTCTCTCAAAGTATCTAAAACCGACCTCAAATGACGCTCATGATCCTCATTGGTCTTGGAATAGATAAGAATATCATCAATGAACACCACCACGAAATCATCTAGATACTCGTGTAACATGTTGTTCATGGTTTCCATAAAATGGCAGTGCATTAGTCAATCCAAAGGACATAACTTTATACTCATAATGCCCATACCGTGGAGAAAGCGCCTTCTCTACATCCTCGCCACGCACACGGATTTGATTATACCGATCGAGATCAATCTTGGAGAACACTTGAGCTCCATTCAACCGATCAAACAAGTCCTCAATGCGGGGCAATGTATATTTGTTCTTGATTGTGACTGCATTAAGCGCACGGTAATCAATACACATATGCCAACTCCCATCCTTCTTCTCTGTGAACAGAACAGGAGCTCCCCACGGCGATACACTACGCCTGATCAAACCTTTAGCCAACAAATCATCCAATTGCTTCTTCAACTCGTCCCGAAACGGACGTGCTAGTCTATATGGAGACATCGAGATGGGACGAGTACCCGGAACAAGATCAATGCGAAACTCAACGTCTCGCACAGGTGGCAAGCCCTAAGCTCACCGAAACACATCGGATAATCACTAACCACCGAATCTCCTCAATCTGCGAAGCCACGCTCGGTTTCGGAAGAGCTAAAGAAGCCCGCCATCACTCGCGACCGGAACAATCGACCAACATTGAAAGAGAGCGCGAGGCGCACTCCTGAAAAGTCAAAGTCTCCCGAGGCGAGGTGCGCGCAGACCGTTTCTACCAAACAGGATATCACGGCTCGATAAGAGTGCAACCAATCCATACCCAAGATAACGCCGAACGGCTCCATTTGAATAACTATCAAATTCGCCGTGAACTTCTCTCCATCAATAATAATAGAACACCCAGGACAAACAAGAGAGCTAGCAATAATACCCCGGAGAACTAACTAACACCGATCGAGAAATCCATCGCATACTCAAGTTCGCTCTCCTAGCAAACGCCGTCGAAACAAACGAAAAGGTAGCCCTGAATCAAAAGGACTAAAGCATCAAACGAATCCACAAGCAAAGTACTGTCACCACGTCGGGGCGACCCGCAGACTCTGCAGAGGCATGGCGTACACTCGAGTGGCGCCATGGCGAAGAAGTCGATGCGGGGCGGCGAGCCCCGACCATCTCGCTGTGGCGGTGCGGTAAAGCCGTCGTGCGGCACTGAGCGGTGCCGAAGGTGGCGGCCGCCAGTAGTACCCTACCGGAGGCGCCCAAGCTGAAGGAAATGGCATCGCTGGAGGAGCAGTCATCATCTGGAAAGATCCTCGAGCAGGACCCACTGAAGAAGAAGAAGATGGCACAGCTCCCACTTGATCACGCTAGCGTGGTTCGGCGACACACCGCTCCTTGTGACCGGTCGGCCACACCGACGGCAATCTCCCGTCCAAGTGCACTCAAGAACCATGTGTCCATCTCCGCACTTAAAGCAAAGCATGCCCCGCCAGGACATGACGAAGAGCCGAGTACTGCAAAGGACGAGGCGCCAAGAAGGAACGGCCTCGATCGCTAGACTGAAAGATGCGGTCCTCCTTGAATTTCTTGAAAGCGGTCATTGAATAGACCCACTTCCCTCACTAGAGCTCCTCTTCTGGTCACCACCAGAAACAACCAGTCCACCAGAGGCTTGCTGCCCCTTTGTGAGCTACATCTCCAACTCCATGCCCCTAGCTTGCTCCACAACAGAGCTGTAATCACGGAGTGGAGTAGCTCCCAACACATGTCGGTACTCAGAATTGAGACCCGACGGAACCTCTTGGCTTCGAAGATCATCGTTCGCTCTTCAAGGGACAAAGCGAACCAAGTTGTTGAACTCACCTCATACTCAAGAATAGACCTCTTCCCACGAGCAAAGGTCGTCAAGGCAACCTCCATCTTCTCAACAAATGAGTAGGGGTAGAACTTCCCCTTGAACTGATCTACAAAATCCTCCCAAGTGACTGGCCCTTGAGTGCGGTCCTCGAAGACATCACGCCCCCACCAAATATCTGCTGCCCTTTCAAATGAAAGGCTACAAACGGACCCTCGATGTGAAGACATCTCTAAAGCTCCAAATCGCCTCTCCATGTAGCGCAACCAGTCCGCTGCTTGGACCGCTGTGCCCGACCCATCAAACGGATCCAACCTCAACCCCATCCACTCTCGAAGTGTCATCCGCGCCTCGAACCGGTGGATGTGCGACAGAGCAACAACAGATGCCGCAAAGAAAGTGCGGCGCTGTTGACGAAGAGCACGGATCTCTCCCACCAACTCTCTCAACAAAGCGGGGTCTCATCTTGGGCCCCAACCGAGGCGGGTCAACAAAGAACCCCTCACCATCGACTCATCTCACACAGAGGTGGCTCCACGGAACCTCGCCTGCCCCGACCTCCACGACCGCGGCCAACACGACCACGTCCTCTACCCCTCGGCATAGCTATCAACCACAATTAACAATACACAATGAGTTCAAAGCTCAAAATAAAATCATCCATCAATGAACAACATAACGGAAGCGTAAAACTATATTCGTACCTCTCTCTAACCTACTGTGCACTAGTGTGTCAAGTTTTAGGTTAGTTAACCATTAGCAAATTTTAGTTGATTTACTAAACTAGAACAAATTTTAACAATTTTAGTTTGCCTAAGTTGTTAATCTATTCACCACGGACCTAAAGCCCGCTCTGATACCAACTGTAACACCCCAGCCCAACACTGAGCCTAGAATGCCACCACACTACTCTTTACACTAATAATTATCGACACACTATAAAAATTACAGCAAGGAAGCAACGATAAATATGTCCATATATCATAAAAGAACATGCATAACTAAGGTTCAAAGGTAAACAGTCCAAAATAGCATCAACCAATGAATCCAAATTAATAAAGCAAATAGTCTAGTCCAAACATTGTCCTAAACTTTATTCAACCTCTAACATGTCCAAGAGTAATCCAATTGTGAATGAAAAGATTATGAAGGTAAATGATCATATGATGTCCATGTGCTCTACTCGCTCTCAGTTACGGCGTCCTCGAAGTTCACCTAAAGACAACAATAGAGCAAGGGTGAGTCCACGACTCAGCAAACACATCCATAAACAACGAACAATAATAAATCAACAGCAATCAATAACTTCATTATCATCACGGGTACTTCTATTAACATTCTCATGCAGCTATCTTCTCTTTGATTCACATCCATAAATCTCAAATATCAATGCAACTCTAATCTATATGTCCACATGCTCTTCTTTCGCGTATACCGGTATAGCGTGAGTGAATGCTCGCGACAACATTCACTCTCAAGCCCGTTCCTCCATAAGGATCGGGGACCTCCTCCACTCCCGTGGAGTTGTGATCATTCATGATCACCTTCTCTTATGCAAAGATGCTTATGAATGCAAACATGCAAACTCCATCATAAACATCATATCCAACTTTTCATCATGCTTGTCAACAAAGATATAAACATACCAATTATTTGTTTGCAATTAAACAGAATAAAAGCACAACAATAATGGTAATAGAAGATAAAGAATCACAGTGATCAATCATTGATCGCTGTCTACCATGCACTTGCCTTTACTAGTTGCGACGCACAATTTGGCTAGCAGACGGCAACAAGTACGACGCCTCTCCTACATTAAATACACAAATCTCAATACAAGCTACAGCATCATAAGAACAACAATCAATCGACATCGCTCCTACACGTCCCCAAATATACCACATTACTCCGGTACCGAAAAGTTACCCGTTGCGGTCTTAGTACTAAAACGAACGTAACTTTTGACTCGAAAGTCCGATCACCACAAACCACCCCATTCTGGATTCTTTATAAAATTCTCCACATTTTCTTAGATTACGAAGTCTTCTAATTAAATCATCTAACCCTCCGTATTTAGCCCAGAAAGCCGATCTGTCCGCTTCGGAACAGCGGTCTTGCTAAATTCATAACTTTTGTTTTACTCAACCAAAATGCGCGTTCTCAGATTCTACAGAACCATTGGACAATTATCTACAACTTTCATGTAGATCAAAAACTCTAATTAAACTATTTACTATTTTTAATCTACAGTCTACCAAAACAGCGCCGAAAGACGACAACCGTAAAAACAGCAGTCTTCCGAAAATCATAACTCAAATTCTACTTGTCCGATTGACATGATTAAATATGCTATAGGAAGATATCGAAATTATCTACAATTAACTAGTAGATGGTATTTCCAAGATTCGCCCTTAAGGTATCCGAATAAATCGTACACGGAACAACAGGCTAAACGGATCTATTAAACAGATCTAATACTCGGCACTTTGACTAAAACTATAGAACCCTCTCTAATTAACCTTGATTATAAACTCTAATTAACAGCGTCTAGCAAACCAGAGGAAAACATGTATTTAAAGCTAGCAAACCTCCAAGTATCGGTTACACCGGGCGTCAGCGAACAATCGCCCGCAGAAAATCCGCAAGACAAAGAAATGGCAAGCCGGCGGCGAGAATCAGCAGACTCTCGGCGCGATCGGCAACAAGCAAGCGTCGGCTCGGCACAGCGCAGCGATCCAAATAGCGAGGGCAAACGGCAAGCAGCAGAAATCCAGCGCCAAGGCTTTACCGGCTGCGACCACGCTGGCGCAAGATGCAATGATCACACGCGGCGAGACAGCACAACTCCAGCTGGCGAAGAACGCACCAAAGATCGCTGAAGAATCCAATGGCGACAAGCGGCGACAACGCATTGCCGCGACGGCGCAAGCGGCGCCGACAGCGGTCGTTTCGCTCGTACGACTTGGAAAAAACAGCATAGACAGAGAAAATTTTCTTTGCGGCGGTGGGAAAGAAAAAGAAAATGCTAGGGTTTCTAAAATTCCCACAAACCTATTTATATAGCTCATAAAAATTCTAAAATAATCTATTTTTTCACAAATTCTTTTTATTTAATTACGCACAAGCCCTAAATTCTTTAACTAATTAATTTAATTACACTCCGACCCTTAAGACGCTTTTATTAATAATAATATTATTTTCAGAGTATTACACCATCACTCCTGAACATATCTCGTGATTTGCCAGTCTATACAGAGAACACATGCGTCTTCCAGATACCTCCTAGATCGATCTCACCAAGTTAATTTCCATACTTGAAACTATCGCACATGGGAACGCACACCATAACACAAGTTGCCGTCACACTAACAAAAGACTGGAGTGACACAACCATCTGCCTAACAATAGATCAATCGAGAGATAATTCGAGATTCGCGCGTGCACCTTACAAGCTATGGTCCCAATCGACACATGACCAAATGTCCCACACGCTAGCTAAGGTTGAGCTGATCACCAACTTAATTTTATTTTGCTTGTCATTGGTACATTATATATGTTGAAGATAAGGAGGGATTGAGTACTTTTTTGTCTGTGAAGGAGGAAGAATGTACATGCTAGCTTGTTGGCTCCAAAAGTACAGCAAGATCGATTAGATGGATGGATGGATGGATGGATAGATGGATGAGCAAGATCGATTAGATGGATGGATGGATGGATGGAATCTCCCAGCTAAAGATGATTAATTTTATGTTTCTCTTTTTGGGACTGGCTTTGAGGTTGGTAAGGTGCTCCGTGCTCGGCATTGGCGACGTGATGTGTAGATCGATGGACAGTCGATCGTCGCGGCAAAAGTACTGTGGAACGTGTTCGATTTATGGCCGAATGCAGCTTGGTGTGGTAGAAAAGTAGTTTGTTTGCATGTCATTCGGAGGATAGCTTCACTGTACGCCTGCAAAAGGACAGGGACAAAATCAAGTTTGGTAAGAGTCGGATAGATGCTCTAGGTATGTCTTCTTTACTGATTTGCTCTAATCACAGCTAGAGAGAGAGAGAGAGAGAGAGAGAGAGAGAGCAATCTGGCTCGATCAGCTTTATTGCAAGCCAAAACAGCTGCGCTGTTCTATTCAACAGGTAGTATGAAACACCCCTTTTCTTCACCACTTTAATTACTAGCCTTGGCAGGTTGCTCTTCCTCTACGGAATTATGGGTTTAAATTCATTACTTGCTATCTAGTAGATAGTAAGTAGACGGTGAAAGTTGTTGGAACCAGTGGCTCTTACTTTAGGTATATTTGAAACACATAAATTTAGTAGAAAACAGAATATTGTAAAAATCCTGGGTTCCAAATTAAGAGCCCTACTTTGCTCGCCATTATACAGATGGACCAACCTTTTCTCCTACTCGATCATATCCTCCGCCTTTGCAAGCTTGATGCACACAAAATCTTATCCAAATGCGGACTCTACGAAAGGAATCGTTGTCCTTGCACACTCCCAGCTGCTCCACAAAAGAGTAACTTTTTGGGATGCAATTTTGTAAACTTAGTTGTCGATATCTTTACTAATATTTAGATTTTACATATAAAAATGATTTATGTAGATTCGTATCAAAAATTGCTTTTTATAATATTATAATTTTATTAGATTTATAAATATATTTGCAACAGAAATTAGTAATCAAATTTGTGTTTTGGGACCATGTCCATGTCCAAAACTTTGCTTTTTGTGACCGGAGAAAGTACTTGTTTGTACACACATAGCTCTGCCATTTCCTTCGAAGGAAAGTCCCTAGACACGTAAGTTTATTAAATAGGATGTTGGGCCGAAATGGGGAGGGGGGCAATAGGAGCTATACTCTTTTTCGACCCTCGACCAATTTCAACTTCTTCTTCACATCAATAGCTATGGAAGCTATGAAGATTAGAGAGCACAACCACAACGGAAAACTTGCGTTGAAACTGACGATCCCCAAGAAAGCAACCAAAAAGAACCAAGAGCCTCTCACAGGTCAGCCTGACCGCTGATATGGCCGGTCTAACCTCTGGTCAACCGGTCTAACCTCTCAACGGGATGAACAATAAAATCAACAGGATTTCAAAGCTCAAATCGAGAAAAACCAAACTTTGATCCAAGAACTTACTTGTGGATGACCCTAGATAGATTCTCACATGTCCCAACAAGCAAGATCGCAACAAATGATCAAAAGAAAACCAAAGGAACACCAAAATCCCAAAAGTTGCTAAAGAGAGCAAGAATAAAAAGAGACCAAAGGAAAACCAAATCTTGCTTGGATTGATTTGAGAAGTGTATTGGTTTACAGCCACTCTACTATAGAGGACACAAGCTCAACACTTAAGCACACAATCAATCCATCTCTCACAAACCCTAGCATCAACTACTCCACTTTCTCTAAATCACAAATTAGGGTTTCCACTTGGAAGGGCTTGAAGACTCCATATCTGGACATCCCCTTCTATAGTGATGGCTAGATTTAGAGAGAAGATCCTAACAAACATCCGTTAAGCCCATACACAAATAGGTCTACACTAACGCACGCCACTCAAAACAGATGACGAACTGGACTTCCTGAATCCGTCTCTTCATGAACTTCTTCTTCAGTTGACCTAGACCACCTCTCCTTGCCTTTGCCTTATGTCATGGTTTTGCCAAAGGTCACTAAGCAGTATTTTGGTGAAGATACTAAAATACCCCTTTTCGATCTTTCTCTAAAGACCGAGTCCAATCATCATAAAGGAATGCCATGCCTTGCCACATGTAGGTTGGTCAATGACTCTCTTCATATCGGTCAGTCTCTCCCATCCGGCTCCCACCGAAACCACCATGACACTTACATCGACCCCCGCGTCGCTTGTTACAATCCATTGCTCCAAACTTCCTGTTTGGTCATCCTTATCCATCTTGCATCATGATTGAGTCCAATAACTTCACCCAGCATCCTCGATCGTTCTGGACCTTAGCTTTCCAAGTCTAGTCCCGATCATCCTCGCCGTTGACCGTCATTGACCTCCATGCTTCCTGCACAATAATAAACCAAGAAATCTATTTCGAGCACAAGTTCTTCGCAACTCGACCCACATTTGTTAAAACATGCATCATGCAACACATATACACTAAAACCCATGAAATTGACCTAACCTTCGATCATCGCCGTCTTGCCGGCGACTTGCCCGATCTGTAATACTCTGAAAAATAATATTAATATTAATAAAAACGTCTTAAGGGCTTGTGTGCAATTAAATAAATTAGTACATAAAAAAAAATAGAATTTCAGAATTTTTTAAGAGCTATATAAATAGATGGTGGGAATTTTGGAAAAAACCCTAGCAGCCTTTTTACTTTTTTCCACCGCGCACTTGACTTTTTCTTTTCTTTCTCCCAGGGCTAGCCGCGCACTTGACCAATCGCTTTCCTGCTGCGTGGAAGAGCTGTATTTGCTGCGCTGCGTGTTCTTCTTCTGGCTCTTGTTGTGCGTGGCGCCACGCTGCCTGGAAACTCGCCGAGCCGAGCCGAAGATCTCCGTGGCGCCGCCGATCTGCTTTGTCTTCTTTGCGTTTCTTGCCGATCTGCTGCTGCCGAGCGATCCGCCGATTGCTGCGTCGCTGCGCATGTACCGAGCCGAAGCCAGCGCCTAGCCGAGCCGCCGCTTCCTGCCGAGCGTTGGCGTCAACCGAGCCTCTGCCGGCCAGATTTTTGTAGGTGCGTATGAGTTTAACGGATTGTGTAGTTGCGTTGGTTAGTTAATCAATAGACGCCAGAATCCTTGGCATGACTAGGCCATATCTCTGTAATGCATCCCATTTCTCATTTAAAAAGTTCAAGAAGATTTTATTGATTTCAGTGGGGCTGTCCCATGCATGCATGTAATTAGTGGTACTAGTTGATTACTTTAGGTTGTTTACTGCTAAGATTAGCTAATCGCTTTGAGCCGAATTGGTGTGTGATTAGAGAAGTATCTCCTGTACAGTGGATATAAATAGATGAATTAATTATTGCTAAGTAGTAATTAGCTAGTTGGCCGTAGCACTATTTAGCATGTTTTAGTCGGGAAGAAATTGAAAGTAGATTGGTTTAGTCTAATGTTCTGTTGAATGATTTATTCGGGTACCTTAATGACAAATTTTGAAAATATCATCTACTAGTTAATTGTAGATAATTTCGATATCTTTCTATAGCATATTTAATCATGTCAATCGGACAAGTAGTATTCGAGTTATGATTTTCGGAAGACTGCTGTTTTTACGGTTGTCGTCTTTCGGCGCTGTTTTGGTAGACTGTAGAGTAAAAATAGTAAATAGCTTAATTAGAGTTTTTGATCTACATGAAAGTTGTAGATAATTGTCCAATGGTTCTGTAGAATCTGAGAACGCGAATTTTGGTTGAGTAAATCAAAAGTTATGAATTTAGTAAGACTGCTGTTCCGAAGCGGACAGATCGGTTTTCTGGGCTAAATACGGAGGGTTAGATGATTTAATTAGAAGTCTTTGTAATCTAAGAAAAAGTGGATAATTTTATAAAGAATCCAGAATGGGGTGGTTTGTGGTGATCGGACTTTCGAGTAAAAAGTTACGTCCGTTTTAGTACCAAGTCAGCAATAGGTAACTATTCGGTACCGGCGTAGTGTGGTATATTTGGGGACGGGTAGGAGCGAAGCATATTGATTGCTATTCTTGTTGCTGTAAATTGTATTGAAGCTTGTGTATTTAATATAGGAGAGGCGTCGTGCTTGTTGCCATCTGCTAGCCAAATTGTGCGTCGCAACTAGTAAAGGCAAGTGCATGGTAGACAGCGATCAATGATCGATCACTGTTTTCTTTATCTTTTATTACCATTATTGTTGTGCTTTTATTTTATTTAATTGCAAACAATGGAATGACATGGTTATATCTTTGTTGATAAACATGATGAAAAGTTGGATATGATGTTTATGATGGAGTTTGCATGTTTGCATTCATAAGCATCATTGCATATGAGCAGGTGATCATGAATGATCACAACTCCACGGGAGTGGAGGAGGTCCCCGATCCTTATGGAGGAACGGGCTTGAGAGTGAATGTTGTCGCGAGCATTCACTCATGCTATACCGGTATACGCGAAAGAAGTGCATGTGGACATGTAGATTAGATTTGCATTGATACATGAGATTAATGGATGTGAATCAAATAGAAGTACCTGTGATGATAATGAAGTTATTGAATGCTGTTGATTTATTATTGTGCGTTGTTTATGGATGTATTTGCTGAGTCGTGGACTCACCCTTGCTCTATTGTTGTCTTTAGGTGATCTTCGAGGATGCCGTAACTGAGAGCGAGTAGAGCACATGGACAACACATGATCATTTACCTTCATAATCTTTTCATTCACAATTGGATTACACTTGGACATGTTAGAGGTTGAATAAAGTTTAGGACATCATTTGGACTAGACTATTTGCTTTATTAATTTGGATTCATTGGTTGATGCTACTTTGGATTATTTACCTGGTTATAATTCCCATTGATTATTTATTATCACTTGATCCATAATTATGCATTGCTCTTTTGTGGTCCATGGATATGATTATCATTGTTTTCTTGCTGTAGTTATATAGTGTGTCGTTATTTATTAGTTTAAAGAGTAGTGTGGTGGCATTCTAGGCTCAGTGTTGGGCTGGGGTGTTACACGATCAGACCGTCACCCATGGCTGATCCAACCGCCGACTGGCCAGTCTGATTGACCCATGGCTTGGTCGGACCGCTAGTCACAAACTTGGCCGAAAGTCGCTATAGTGCAGCACTACGGTGGTAGACGGTGAGAGGCCACGAGGCGTGTTTGGAGGCAAAAACACGGATCAAGCGGTGACGCGGAATTGGCCGGCGGGACATGTATTCGATGATGGCACAGTGAACAACGACGAGGTCTAGTGGTCGTGGAACAAGGCAGTAGGAGCTCGCTCGCCATATCCAGAGAAGAAGGTTGGTCGCAAGACGAAGGAACAGTGTTCGAGTCACCATACTACTCCCATCGCCGGTTGCTGCACGCTCTGTGTGCTGATTTCGGATCCCGCTGCCCACTCGTGCTCCACCGCCCCAGTGCATTCCTCCATGGAGCGCCCCGAAGGACAACATCATGGAGCACCGCCGCTGCACGTGGAAGCCGCCATGCTGTCGTAGCCGAGGTAAGCACATTGACACTTTTTGAAAATTTGGTTGAAACGTGTTGAAACTTACTGAAACCTCTCAAAACTTTTTGTTGAAACTTTTGTTTTGAAATTTGTGAAACTTATTGAAACTCCAAGAAACTCTCCAGCTCAAACTTGATGAAACTTATGTTCCAAAGTTTGAAACTCGGTGAAACTTAGTTGGAAACTTTTCTTTGAATCTCCCAAAAATTTCTAGAAACTTCATGAAACTTGCTGAATCTTCTTGAAACTTTTTGTCTAAAGTTTTGTTGAAACTTGAGTTAAAAAATCTGAAACTTGCTGAAACTTAAGCTTGAAACTTTCTTGGAATATCCTGGAAACTTCTAGAAATCTGAAACACGTTGAAACCATCTGAAACTAGGTTGAAACCTTCTAAAAGTTAGTTGAAACATCAATATGAAATTTTTGACCAAACATCAAACTCGTTGAAACTGTGACAAAACAAGAAACTCTCTGAAACCTCACGTCATGATTTTTTCTCTTTTCTAATTTTTGATGAAACTTGTTGAAACATGTTAAAAATTGATGAAACTTCTTGAAACTTTTTTTGCCTTAAACTTTATTGAAACTTCATCAAACACTTCAAAAATTACTTAAAACTTCATGAAACTTAATAAAAACTATTTGAAACTTGATGAAACACTACATCACTGTTGAAAATTTGTCCTAGACAAAAAAATAAAAGTTTATGAAACTTCATGGAGCTTAATGAAATTGGGTGAAACTTGCTCTACAAAATATGGAGAAACAATGATACTAGATGAAACTTAATGGAACAGGTCCCAAAATAACTGAATAAAATGAGTTGAAAAGTGATAAGACACGATGTCAATATTTAAACTTCATTAAACATATAAAAAATTAGCATGAACCTTAGTGAAAACCCCTAGTAAAATTACATGAGACTGGGTGAAACTTGATGAAACTGTATAGGATTGCATGAAATTTGACCCTATAAAATAATAAACGTAGGTGAAATTAATGATTTTTTTAAAGAAACTTGTGTATTATCTTAGCATGTCACTATTGAAAACGCAAATGAAACTTGCTTTGCAAAAATATAGAGAAAACGTAATTAAACTGGCTTACAATACAACTAGAAACTTATTGAAACTTCTTGAAGCTCTCCGGCTGAAACTTGATGGAACATAAAACTTGATGAAACTTATGTTCCAAAATTTGAAACTCAGTGAAACTTAGTTTGAAACATTTCTTAGAATCTTATAAAAATTTCTAGAAATTTCATGAAACTTCTTGAAACTTTTTGTCTGTAACATGTTGAAACTTAAGTTCCAAAATCATTAACTAGTTGAAACTTGGGCTTGAAACTTTCATGGAATCTTCTGGAAACTTCTAGAAATCTAAGAGGCGTTGAAACATCCTGAAACATGGTTGAAATATCAATCTAAAACTTTTGACCAAGAATGAAACTCGTTGAAACTTTGACAAAACATGAAACTTTTTGAAACTTCACGTCGGGATTTTTTTGCCCTTATTTGATTTTTGATGAAACTTGTTGAAACATATTGAAACTTACTGAAACTTCTTGAAGCTTGTTGTCTTGAAACTTTATTGAAACTTCATGAACACTTCAAAAATTAGTTAACACTTCATGAAACTTAATGAAAACTATATGAAACTTAACGAAACACGATGTCACTCAAGTTAAAAACATGTCCTAGACAAAAAATGAATCTTTATAAAACTTCATGAGACTTGGCATGGAATTTAATGGAACTTGATGAACTTGCAAGAAACTGGGTGAAATTTGCTCTACAAAATATGGAGAAACAATCATACTAGATGAAGCTTAATGAAATATTTCCCAAAATAACTGAAAGAAACTAGTTGAAACTTGATGAGACACGATGTCAACATTGAAACTTCATGAAACACATCAAAAATTAGCATGAACCTTACTGAAAATCCTCAGCAAACTTCATGAGACTGGTTGAAACTTGATGAAACTGCATTGGACTGCATGAAACTTGATCCTATAAAATAATAAATCTAGGTGAAATTAATGGATTTTTTTACAAGACTTATGTATTATCTTAGCATGTCACTATTGAAAACGTTAATGAAACTTTCCCTGTGAAAATAGGGAGAAAACTTAATTAAACTGGCTTACAATACAACTAAAAACTTGTTGAGACCTCTAGAAACTCTCCGGCTAAAACTTGATAAACTAATGTTCCAAAATTTGAAACTCGGTGAAACTTAGTTTGAAACTTTTCTTGGAATTTTTCAAAGATTTCTAGAAACTTCATGAAACTTGCTGAATCTTCTTCAAAATTTTTGCCTGAAACTTGTTGAAACTTTCTTGGAATCTTCTTGAAACTTCTATGAATCCGAAATGCATTGAAACCTCCTGAAACTAGGTTGAAACCTTCTGAAACTTGGTAGAAACCGCAATCTGAAATTTTTGACCAAACATGAAACTCGTTGAAATTTGACAAAACATGAAACTTTCTAAAACTTCATGTTGGGATTTTTTTGTGCTTGTTTAATTTCTATTGAAACTTGTTGTAATTTGTTGAAACTTGCTAGAACTTCTTGAAACTTTTTTGTCTGAAACATATTGAAAATTGAGTTCCAAAATATGAAACTTGTTGAAACTTGGGTTTGAAATTTTTCTAGAATTTTCTAGAGACTTCTAGAAATCTGAAACGCATCGAAACCTAGTCGAAACTTCAAACTCAAAATCTAGAACTTTTAAGTATCTGAAACTTGATGAAACCTTATGAGACTGCTATACTCATCTCCATAATAGCTCGTAACAAGGAAAAATAATCACCCTAACAAAGAAAGCCAGATAAGCTGAATGAGATGAGTAAGTCTAATTAGAAGTTCATCTCCAAAACAACCGATTATCCGCCCCTTCCTGAAGAGAAACGAGCGTCAAGCTTCTTGACTTCGTCTTAATGAGAGACAGCATGCTTTGCGCACTGCTCCTCCCATGCCTTTATGCTCTTGTCTTTTTCTTTGGAGATACGGGTGAGCTCTTCAATAACCAAGGTCTTCAACTTGGCGTCAGTTTTGAGCTTGCCCATATCGACCTCTTTTTATGGAATAAAGAAAAGGAGTTACACAAAGACAAAAAGATCAATGAAAATAAACAATTCTAAGTGAAAAAACTTATTGTTTATTTCATTCTGCAGCTCGCAAGATGTAAAATTTGCCTCTTGAAGTTTCTTCAGCGGGTCGTCTTTTTCACCCTGTAACAATTGCACCTCAGTTTTTCCATAGTTAAGCACAGAGATTAAGGTTCTTTCGTCACTTTTAGACCTCCAAAGGTTAAAAGTAGACATGAGTATTGAACGAGTGGTCATAACAAAATAAGACTTCTCAAAGTAAATACGTATGATTTCACTACCAATTGGCAGAGCTCAGCCTGTTGCTTCTTCAGCAAAACAAATTGTTAGTGGTATTCACCAACGGTGGTAACTTGTTCGAGAGCTCTCCGAACAAAGAAGGACAGTGAAAAAATTGAAAAGGTCCAAATACGAAAGGATCTGGCATCGATTACTCACATTGATGGCTGATTGAGCAAATTTGGCATACACCCACTTAGAATTTTGTAGCTCATCAAGTTCGTTGACTTGATCCCACCATACTTTTTGAACACACTCATCATAAAAAATATGTTCCCTACTTGGAATATCTGAAGGGTGTGGGACTCGATCACGAGACCTGAATGATAAAGATCCAATAGTTGGTGGCATGGCGGTCGGAGGTTCCTCCTCCATCTTGACTGTGCACTTTTGGTGATTGCCAAGCCCCTTGTCCGATTATTGATATCCTCAATAAATAGCTCGATCATCATAGCAACCAGATCTTCTCCCTCATTCGCCTCTGCCTCTATGACCACCTTAGTGATTGTAGCTGCTTCAGTGGCAGCCATTTCCTCCATTTCCACTAGAGGGACAGGGGTCGATTCCTCGACCACCTCCGTTGGCGTCCCTAAGACCATACGAGAAGCTATGGCTTGCATGGTTGTAGGTGAGGCAACTGCGGGCCTCGCGACAGAAGCATCCCTCAGGGCTGGAGAAGTAGGGCTAAAGCCACAAGGAGAAAAGAAAACAAGTCAAACTGTAGAAACAAAAGGTAAATGCTATTCTTACACTTTTAGTTTTACATACCTTGGTTTTCTGGATACAATCTTGAATCAGAAATAAACCTTCCCCAAGGAATATGTTTTCTTCTTCTCTCCGGCCACATCAATTCTTGTGACAATTTCAGCCTCTTGAAGGTTTTCAGTACCACGAGCTTGAGAGGCCGAGGCTTCTTCGACCACGTTTGGTCGAAAGTCTTGTTGAGTTGATCAAGAGCCACGACTCCTTGAGTTGCCAGCCCCTTTTGGTGGTCAAAACTATATTTGACCAGTTAAGGGACAGCAGTCGCCTTGACCATAGGCTCTGCTATCGCAGAAGTATCCTTTACAAAAGACATAAAGCTTTTCTAGTTATCCTTTTTCTAGTTACTTGACAAAGTCATGAGAAGTAGAAGCTGAAAATGTCTTGTTGTCATAGTAGAAAGGTATTTTCGTCTTAGGGCCTTTGTGCTTTAGTTCTTCGACAACACCCCTTTTCTCTGCAGTCATCACGTCTGCAAAGAATTGACAGATGGGAGTGGTCGAAGGAGGAGCAGAGCTTGAGCCCTCGCCCTTCTTATCAGTTGCCTTTGCTAGGCGATGCCTTTTGGCCAGAGGAACTATGTCTTCCTCTGACCCTTCTTCGACAGCCCTCAATTCGACCTCTTGGTTGTTTTGACGGTCTGCCATACCTACGTTCCACAAAAGTCAGAAAATGAATATTACTCAGAGGTCGAATCTTACGACTACTAAACCCTAAAGATGCAATCAACTTCTTGATTACCTTTAGGTGTTCACTCCTTTCTTTTGTGGATACGACCGCTTGAATTCGAGGAGCTCTGGACATAGGCGAGGGAGCCTTCTCACAAACGAGTTTGAACCGAGTGTCAATTTCTTTTTGTGAGAGGTCTGTGGGTACAAAGACACAATCAACAATAACACTTAGAATTTATAAGGAGGGTTAAGTTGATTGTTTATTTACCTCCTTCATAGTCCATGGTTGGGTCATTAGTCCCCGAGTACATCCACATAGGATATACTTGATTCTTCAGAGGACTAATGCGACGCGTGATGAAGTCCCTCACCACATGCCATCCAGTTAGCCCCTCTTATTTCAAGTCTTTGATGGATTGAATGTAGGGAGCAATCCGGTCGAGGTTACTCGGAGTCGAGTCCCAGGATGCACTCTTTTCTGCGGGCTTCCCCATGAAGAAGAGCATGTTTTCCTTGGACACTCTCTAGTAGAATCAACTCTTCTTCCAACCCGGCAATGACGACCCATTGAATATCTGAATATATTCACTCGACTTCCCGTCGTGGAGCTTCAGAACACAGCTACCTATGATTCTGCTGTGCTTGCTCATCCCATAGTAGTACTGAAAGAGGTTCAAATCTAGGAGGATTCCCAGATAGACTTCGCATAGGTAGACAAAAACACTTAGCATTGTGATGGAATTTGGAAATAAATTCACCAATTCCACCCTAAAATGCTGGAGTACGAGCATCAGGAAGGTGCGAATGGGCAATCGGAAGCCACATTCACAGTATGCTTGGAATACTAGAATGGGCCCTCTTCACCCGAGGGCCAATGATGTCCCTCAGCATTGGTCCACTTTACATACACTCACTTTGGGATCTTCTCAGTTGCGATCAGAGTTGTTATCTTCTCTGTATCTATCTCTAATTTCTCCCACTTGGAGACGATTCCAGCCATCTTTTTTTGAGTGGATTTGATTTGGATTTAGAAGAGTTTGGAGAAGGATTGTGACTTGGTTGGCGGCAGCGAGAACAAGAGCTCAAGAGCAGTTGAAGCAAATGGGGAAAGTAAAAATCCTAAGCCACACCCGCGGTAAAATTTTATAGCTACGGTGTAACACCCTAGCTATTTGGAAGCCAAATTATTACCTAAAGGATCTAACTTACAACCATAATTCAGAAGACTTTAAACAATATATCATCTAATGACATAAAGATATCAACATATAATAGAACAAATGCAGGAATATAATCCGAATCCAAAGACAGTTCGCAAACTCCAACTATTCAAGTCAAATGAATAAACTAAGATAATTATATCGAAGGAGTAATCAAGAATCACAAGCAGTTATTTAATTATCCTGAACATATAGAAATATATCATCCAACATCTAACTCTATTTATTACAGTTCATCACTTAACGAATGAAAGACAGGAACCAAATCATATTATTAAAACTCAAATATGGTGAAGTGAATGAATTATGTGTAACACCCCAGCCCAACATTGAGCCTAGAATGCCACTAAACTACTCTAACCATCTAATTTACATCAACTTACTATAAAATTACAGCAATCATATCAACATTAAAACCCATCCACTGGTCATAATAACACAAGCATAATACTATGACAATCATATATAAACTAGTCCTAGGAGCATAGCAAAATAATAAACCAATATTAACAAAAACCAAGCATCTAAGGTTATTCAATACCATCATGTCCTAGATATAAATCTGCATGTTATTCTAAAAGTTTCTCATGTCCAATGAATCAACTAATTGGGTGAAGTGCATGATTCCAATTGCGCTAGCCCTTCCCGAGTAAAACGTGATCAATGATCACCAAAAAACAACAATAGAGTAAGAATGATTTCAAGACTCAGCAAATACATAATAAAGCCATAAATAATAGTTTATTAACCATAATCAAAGTTATCATCATCATCCATTTAGTTGATGCCATTCTCATTCTCAAACAAACAAGCAATATTCCATATAGGTAAAGTTGCACAATTTAACAATTTACTCATATATACGATTGCACCAACATGCTCATGCTCATATGCATCTCATCAGCTGATACCGGTATAGCGAAGTGTTCACCCGTCGATGACACACTCTATCCTTCACTCCCGTGAAGTCCCCACCGAAGCAGGATTTTATCTAGAGCACTCCGGATTAGTCATGTATCGTTCTCACCGACCTCACCGGAATAGTTACATGACTTTCTCACCGACCTGGCTCATGCAACTCCTGTCGTGATTAATGTAACTGATGCGACATCTTTATTTATTCATCAACATAATCCATCTCATTAACTCAATATCTCCTCATTATCTCAATATCATAATCTCATTCACTCAAGGTCATCAATATCATGTATAAGAATAAGCTGAACGAAAGCATAATAAATAGCATGATAAGTAACATCAATGATCATGGCGAACAACCCATTGTTCACCACTCTACCATGTACTTGCCTTAACCGAGAAACGAATGACGAACGAAACGCTCTAACTCTAGTGCTCACCACCACCTGGCAACCGTAAAGTATACTAAATATATCATTCAAAAGTACACAACATAGCAATGGAACAAAATGAAATCAATTGCTCTTAATCGCAACCCGAGACTTAGCTGATACACTCCCAAATCTCAATCTATCCAAATAGACAGCTATCAAAGGAAAATCCAAAACTTTTGAGTAAAACTTCAAAAGTCATGAATCTAATTTTACTAGATTCTACACTAGCATATCTATAACTTCTCAGGTGACTAGAAGATCAAATAATCCCATCTAAGCCTTTGTCTTTAATCCTGAAGACCGTTCTGTCATCTTCGGTACTACTGACTTGGTGAAAGCATCTAGGCCCCTAAAAATTGTATTTTGGTAATTAATGACATTATGTGAATATGGGACTAACATGTTTGTTGAAGTGTTTACAAGGCATAGTCCCAAAATGACAAAGTGAATCCAAGGAGCTGCATGTCAAAGAATGTTGAAAAGATGGAGTTGATCTCAAAGACAAGGTATAAATAGACTAGGACCCCTTTTGATTTTACCGGTCTTCGGAGTATGGAGGAAGACCGGATTATAGGATAAATGTCGTACTATTAAGGGGGAGCTTGTCTAGTAGCTTGAAAGCATCTCATTATGCCTTTGGATCAACTTAGGATCATGCATGTTCTTTTGGTTTGGTTTAAAAAGAAAATCATTTTTTCCAGAACACAATCGGAAGTTCCGCAATTGTATGAGCGAAAGTTCCGATTAATCGGATGCTCCGAAAAACTGCGGTTGAATTTTTCCAGAGAGCATCCTTTTCGGGACTTAGCCGATTTTTCAAGTGCGGAAGTTCCGCAGTGAAATGAGCGAAGTTCGATTAATCGGTTGCTCAAATATGCGTGGTTGAATTTTTCCAGAGAGCATCCTTTTTCGGGACTTAGACAAATTCTCAAGCGCGGAAGTTCCGCAATGAAATGAGCGGAAGTTCCGATTAATCGGTTGCTCCGAATTATGCGCGGTCGGTTTTTTCCAGAGAGCACCCGTTTTGGGACTTAGCCGTTTTCACGAGTGCGGAAGTTCCTTCAGGTAAAGCGGATCTTCCGATTAATCGGAAGAACCGAATCCTTATGGCGGAAGTTCCGCACACAAATCCAACGGCTAGTTCGAGCATTTAATGCTCACCGTAATGACCGCATAAAGGCACTCGAGTGAAGTGCGGTAGTTCCGCACTTTGTATCGCGAACTTCCGATTTCCGACTTTTGCCTCGATTTTCTCGTGATAACGGTCATATTTGGTTGTTGGGGTATAAATACACCCCACCAGCTCAAGGACGTGTTGTTGAGCATTCATTCAATTCATTTGAGCCTTGAGCACTCCTCTCACTCCTCATTTACTCTCTTTGCACACATTTGTGAGGAAGTGAGCAAAACAAGAGCATTGCATTCTTAGTTGATCCATTGGCTCTTGATTGTCGCAAGTGAAGTTCAAGTTCTATTCTCTTGGTGCTTGTCGGCACCTAGACGACTTGGCGAAGGTTGCTCGGTGATCTCTTCAAAGAAGCTTGTGAAGAGACCCGCTGTTGCTGTGATTGGTCGGTGTTCACCAACTCCGAGAGGAGGAAGAACAACCAAGTGATCGAGGGTAGGCTTAATTCGTGGAGCCGGCTTGAGTGGTCAAGCTTCCTCAACGTGGACTAGTGAAGATCGACAAATCTTCGATACCACGGGAAAAAAACCCCCTTGTCCTTGTGCGGTTGATTCTTGTCTTTACTTATTGCACTTATTTTGTAGCTCATAGATTGTGTTAAATATCTTTGATTAGAGTATCTTGCTTATTTCGGTAATTTGATCAAGAAAATTTAGAAACCTCCTATTCACCCCCCTCTAGTCGGTTATCCTTGATCCTACAAGTGGTATCAGAGCTTGGACTCTCCATTTTTAGACTTAACCGTCTAGGAGAGAAAGGATGGCTAGCGAGGGAATGTCCATAGGCAAGGCTCCTCTATTTGACGGATCAAATTATTCTTATTGGAAAATTAGAATGTCAATCTATTTAAAGGCCATGAGCCCAAGCGTATGGAGAATTGTAAGTGAAGGTTTCGTTATGCCACTTGATCCCACACACCCCACGGATCAAGATGAACGAAATTCTCACCTCAATGCTCAAGCAATGAATGCTCTCTTTGGAGCTTTAAACGCGGATGAGTTCAACCGCGTGAGCAACCTTGAAACTGCTCACGAGATATGGACCACGCTCTCTGAAATTCATGAGGGCACATCCACGGTTAAAGAAGCCAAATTGCATAGGCTTAGGATCAAATATGAGACATTTATAATGTTGCCTCAAGAGAGTATCACCGAAATGTACTCTAGACTCAACAACATTGTAAATGAGCTCAAGGGTCTAGGTACTAATTTGCTTGATATTGATGTAGTGCGCAAGATGCTTAGGGCTCTTCCCGACAAGTACGAAATGTTGGTGACATTGTTTCTCAACTCTCCCGAGTTGCCAAGAATGACACCAACCGGGCTTTTGGGAAACCTCATCACAAATGAGCTCTACAAGAAAGACAAAGAAGAGCTCATGGAGTCCACTTCTTCAAGAAAGAAAGTTACCGCTTTTAAGGCAAAAGCGGAATCAAGCGATGAAGAAGATGAGGATGAAGACTCCGAGGAAGAGTTTGCCCTCCTTGTGAGGAGGATGAAGAAGTTCATGAGGAGACGACCTCATAGAAGCTTCAATTTCGATAAGATTGCAAAAGGGCAATCATCCAATGAGAAGAAGCGCTATAGCAACATTCGCTGCTGAGTGTGATGAGAAGGGGCACATTGCCTCTCATTGCCCAACCAAGAAGGATGACAAGGGCAAGTCATCAAAGAAGAAGGAATTCAATGGTAAGAAGAAGCTTTTCAAGAAGCTTCACAAGGATGGCAAGAATGAAGCTCATATCGGAGAATGGGACTCCGACAAGGAGTTTTCTGATTCGACTGACTCGATATTGAGGGGTCCTCCAAGAAGAGAGGACTTGTTGGTATTGCTATCAAGGAGGCTCCATCGCTATTCTCTACTCCCACTTGCCTCATGGCAAAAGGAGAAAAGGTAAAATCTCTTGATAGTGAAGAACCCTCCTATGATGAGCTTATGGATATGCTTGAAGAACTAAATGAATATCTTGGAAAGGAAAAAGCTAAATTTAGAGTCTTAAAGAAAGAGCATATATCTTTAAAAAACTCTTATGATGAATTGAAAGATGCTCATGACTTGCTTGTCCAAGATAAGTCTTACACTAGCATTGGTATTGCTTGCGATATTCAAGAAAAAATGCCTAGTGTAAACATTGCTAGAACTAGCATATCCACCTCTTGCGATGATTTGCTTGCTATACCATGTAGCTCAAGTGTTGATTCTAAAATTGAAAATGCTAAATCTTGTGATAAGCTATTTGTAGAAAATAATGAGCTAAAGGAGCAAGTCACCAAGCTAAGTAAGAGCTTGGAAAGATGTTTCAAGGGTAAAGCTACTCTTGACAAGCTCTTAAGTGAGCAAAGATGCTCATTCAATAAGGAAGGACTTGGGTACGTGCCCAAGAAAGGTAAGAAACCGGTAAACAAGCCCGTGAGGTTTGTTAATCAAAATGGCAAGTTTTGCCAAAAATGCCGGGAAATAGGACATGTTCAACAAAAGTGTCCTATTGGTAAGGTTTCATCAATTGGCTTGTTTGATTCTTGTTATATGCTCAAAAAGGCCAAAGATGGGAAAGTGATTGCTAGGTTTGTAGGCACCTCAATTCTAGGTGTTAAGAAGAATGCCATTTGGGTGCCCAAATCCTTGATAACTAACCTCCAAGGACCCAAACAAATATGGGTACCTAAAAGAACTTGATCTCTTTTGTAGGTGAACTACAAGACCGGTGGAAGGCATTGGGTGCTTGATAGTGGATGCACTCAACACATGACCGGAGACCGGAAAATGTTCACCTCATTTGAGAATGGGAGCGGAAATGAAAAGATCACATTTGGTGACAATAGCAAAGGAAAGGTAATTGGTCTAGGTAAAATTGCTATCTCAAATGACCTTTCCATTTCAAATGTATCTTTAGTAGAAACATTGAATTTCAATTTGCTATCCGTTGCTCAATTATGTGATCTTGGATTAACTTGCTCTTTCTCTAAAAAGGAGGTTACTATTTTTAAAGAAAAAGAAAAAGAAATGATTTTTAAAGGTTTTAGATTTGGCAATCTTTATTTGGTTGATTTCTCCTCAAATGAATCGTGTTTGAAAACTTGTTTGATTGCAAAAACTTCAATGGGATGGTTATGGCATAGAAGACTAGGTCATGTGGGAATGATTCAACTTAAAAGCTTTTCAAACATGACTTAGTGGTTGGCTTGAAGGATGTGAAGTTTGAGAAAATAGACTTTGTAGTGCTTGTCAAGCGGAAAGCAAGTTGCTAACTCTCATCCTTCCAAAAGTATCATGTCAACTTCTAGGCCATTGGAGCTCTTACATATGGATTTGTTTGGGCCAACAACCTATAAGAGCATTGGGGGCAATAGCTATTGTTTAGTCATTGTAGATGATTACTCTAGATATACATGGGTATTCTTCTTATATGACAAAGGTGAAGCCCCCAAGATTTTTAAAAGTTTTGCAAAAAGGGCTCAAAATGAATTTGATTTTATAATAAAGAAAATCCGTAGTGATAATGGTTCCGAGTTCAAAAACACTAATATTGAAGATTATTGTGATGAACTTGGAATAAAGCATGAGTTTTCCACTACCTACACTCCGGAGCAAAATGGAGTAGTAGAAAGGAAAAATCGTACATTAATAGAAATGGCTAGGACAATGCTTGATGAGTATAATACTTCCGATCGCTTTTGGGCGGAAGCCATCAATACCGCTTGTCATGCCATAAACCGTCTTTATTTGCATAGACTTTTGAAAAAGACTTCCTATGAACTCCTTGTTGGAAGAAAACCGAACATTTCTTACTTTAGAGTATTTGGGTGCAAATGCTATATCTTAAGAAAGGGTGTTCGACTTTCTAAATTTGATAGTCGGTGTGATGTTGGTTTTCTGCTAGGTTATTCTTCAAATAGCAAAGCATATCGTGTCTTTAACAAAACAAGTGGTATTGTTGAAGAAAGGCACGATGTACAATTTGATGAAACTAACGGCTCTCAAGAAGAGCAAGAAGATCTTGATGATGTAGGTAATGGAGCTCTTATGGAAGCAATGAAGAATATGCAAATTGGGGACATTAAGCCTAAAGAAGATCAAAGTGAACCATCATCATCCATGAGAGTTGAGCCACCTACCTCTTCCGTGACAAATGAAATTAATCAAAATCAAGAAGATGTCAAGGAAGGTGATCAATCATTTAATCTACCTCAAAGAATCCACAACGCAATAGCCAAGGACCACCCAATAGACCAAATATTGGGTGAAGTAAGCAAAGGTGTCCAAACTCGCTCTCGTATTGCTTCTTTTTGTGAACATTACTCTTTGTTTCCTCTTGGAACCAAAGCGTATAGATGAAGCACTAGAAGATCCGGATTGGGTGAATGCTATGCATGAGGAGCTAAATAACTTCGCTCAAATGATGTTTGACAATGGTGGAAAGACCCAAGGAGCATAATGTTATTGGCACAAAATGGGTCTTTCGGAATAAACAAGATGAAAATGGAGTTGTGGTAAGAAACAAGGCAAGGTTAGTTGCTCAAGGATATACTCAAGTTGAGGGTTTAGATTATGATGGAACATTTGCACCCGTAGCAAGACTTGAGTCTATTCGCATTTTACTTGCTTTTGCATCATGCTTTGATATTAAATTATTTCAAATGGATGTTAAAAGTGCTTTCCTAAATGGCAAAATATCCGAACTTGTTTTTGTTGAACAACCTCCGGTTTTGAAGATCCCAAAAATCCTAATCATGTGTATAAACTCTCAAAGGCGCTATATGGTTTAAAACAAGCTCCTAGAGCATGGTATGAGCGCCTTCGAGATTTTCTACTCTCTAAGGGATTCAAAATCGGAAAGGTTGATACAACTTTGTTTACCAAAATTATTGATGATGATTTCTTTGTTTGTCAAATTTATGTGGATGATATAATTTTTGGTTCTACTAATCAAGATTTTTGCAAAGAGTTTGGTGATATGATGTCTAGGAGTTTGAGATGTCAATGATAGGAGAACTCAGTTTCTTTCTTGGACTTCAAATCAAACAACTCAAGGATGGGGTCTTCATAAGTCAATCCAAGTATGTGAAGGATTTACTCAAAAGATTTGGCATGGATGACGCAAAGCCCATCAAGACTCCCATGGCTACAAATGGACATCTTGATCTAAACGAAGGAGGTAAATCTGTTGATTTAAAGCTTTATAGGTCTATGATTGGTAGTTTGCTTTATCTTACCGCATCTAGGCCCGATATTATGTTTAGCGCTTGCATGTGTGCACGCTTTCAATCGGCTCCAAAAGAATGTCATTTAATGGTCACAAAAGAATATTAAGATATTTAAAGCATTCCTCAAGTATTGGCCTTTGGTATCCAAAAGGTGCAAAATTTGATTTGATTGGATATTCGGATTCGGATTATGCGGGTTGTAAAGTGGATAGAAAAAGCACCTCAGGGAGTTGTCAATTTTTAGGTAGATCCTTAGTGTCTTGGTCTTCCAAGAAACAAAACTCGTTGTTCTTTCCACCGCCGGCCGAATATGTTTCGCAGTAGTTGTTGTGCACAATTGCTTTGGATGAGGCAAACTTTGATGGACTATGGAATAACATTTGACAAAATGCCTCTTTTGTGTGATAATGATAGTGCAAAGAAAATAGCCAACAACCCCGTCCAACATTCAAGAACCAAGCACATAGATATCCGCCATCATTTCCTTAGAGATCATGTGTGCAAGGGAGATATTGAAATTAGCCACATTTGCAATCAAAATCAATTAGCGATATCTTTACCAAACCTTTAGATGAAGGTCGCTTTTGCCTATTGAGGAATGAGTTAAATGTCATTGACTATTCTAATGTCGCTTGAACTCTTGTCACATGCACTTTGGGTCTTAGTTGCATTTTTGTCTATTTTAAGATGTTTTTACTCAAATTTTCGCTCCAAATGTGATATTTTGGTAAAATTACTTTATCATATAGACATTAGTCTTTTATTGCATAATAATCTGAATGATACTTGGTTGAGTGCAAAACTAAGGATTATTTGCAAAATCTTCAAATTCAACTTCCTTTTCCTCGGTGTCAGATAATCGAACTTCCGCCCCAGCGCGGAACTTCGGTGTCCGAACTTCCGCTGTGTGTGCGGAACTTCCGCTTTTCAGCTCCTTCCGCGTCCAGATAATCGAACTTCCGCCTCCAGCGCGGAACTTCCGCCGGCGGAACTTCCGCTGTTGTTCTGCGGAACTTCCGCTTTCCGGTAGTTGAGAAGCATTTATTGCCTGCGGTTCCTCCGGCTTTATACCTCTCTCCAGCCGCCCCTGTGCTATCCCGAAGCCTCTTCTCCTTTTCTTTCTCCACCGAAAATTTGTGTTCCTCTTCGGTGATTCCTTCAATCCGAACCAATCAACTGCTTCCCAAGGGTTCAATCTCTCATTCTCTCAAGGTATTTCCAATTCCTTTCTTGGATTTGCATCCTTATGAACCCTAGGTCAAATTTTGGGAAAAATCAAATATTGTTGAAATCTGTGTTTGATTCTTGGGAAAATAGGTTTATTCAGTATTGTATGATGTATATGCATCGAATCCATGGACTCAATCCATCCAAATACTGAAAAATCCAAAATTCCTATTAACCTAGAATCGGCTCAGGATAATCAGAACTTTCGCCGTTGAAATCGCGGAACTTCCGCCAATGTAGTTCCGAGTGCAACTTATGAGCTCCGATTGTCCCGACGTAAATGTAAAATCCCATTTTCATTTGATTCAACTTTGACACTTCATCCATTGTTGTTCTTGAAGATGCCGAGGATGAAGATGTCATCCCAAAGCACTATTCAGATGTCAAGCATCTTCTTCAAGAAATGAGGAAGAATCGAATAATTCAGATCGTAAGAAAGTGGATCAGAGAAGAATCAATATGAATCGATGAGGAACTAGGAGAACCTAAGAGATTGAAATTGATCTTAAAGGACTTACAAAGCAGACGACTACACTATTCTTAGGGATAAAGATCAATACTCACTTCCAGAAACAATGATGACCCTCGCTTTCATACCAAATTTCAAAGGCAAGTTTATGATCTCTTTATGGACCAAACAAACCATTCGCGATCACAAGTACATCAATTGGTCCTACCTCAATGGACTTGACAGATATGAGGGTACATACAGCTCTTCCAAATGAGCCGATTCACAACCTTGTGGCAATAAAGTGCAACTATAGTGATGAGATCATCCACAATTCTATGCCACAAGATGCATTCCTCCCGATTTTTCTTACCTCACTTGGATGACAGAACAAGGAGACATTCCTGCTCAAAACGTGGGTTTGAACGTGCATTGGATGTCGAGTCGAGCAGATATGAGAAAAATTATGATGGCACAGTTCTCCCTCTTTCTGCTTGGAATGAATTTTTGGACACAACTCAAGATTTGTCCCTGGTAAGATCACAGGACTTCTTCCTATTCCCACTTGGTAAATAGGATCATTAACCATACCATATTACCAAAGAGCGGGAATTATGATGCAATTAGAGGGCATGTTTGGAATATATTGGAATGCATCATGCATGGAAGGAAGTTTGATGTTGTGGATGTTATCATAAGAGAGATAGCAGGAACAAAGAATGATCGAGTCAAACGGATAAACTTTGCACCTTACATTATGGCTTTGATCATTAAACAAACTGATTATAATGGAGCTTTACCTTCAACACACAAAGCCTATAAACCAAGAGAAGGTCCTCCAATCCCTGCCAATCTTAGGCGTGCTCCAGCAGAAGTACTGAAGCCGCACCTCCTCCGCCGCCGCCCTCCACAAGGTATAGCCACTATGGATCGATTTATGCCACCTTGTTGGAGATGAAGGCATCCCAGATACCTTCCAGAGGCGACCACCTCTAGATCTGATGCGCTTGAGGCACCACCTTTGCGACCTCTTCCGAGGCGACTTCGACTGCGCCTACTCGGCCACCTTGACGCGCTTTCACCAGATTCGCGAACAGCTTCCTCCACCACTCATTTTGGACGGCGCCGCTTCCTCTCCTCGGCGGTCCTCCCGTTGATCTTCCCGCTCCTCCAGCTTGATCCTCCGCAAGATCCTCCTGCGGAGTGACCCTTTTGGCCCTTGATGACAAAGGGGGAGAGAAGAGTGTGTGTTAGTGAGAGAGAGAGCTAGTCGAGCTAGTCTTACCTATTATGATATTATAGCATATTGTGTCTTTTTGACTATGGCTTGTAATGAACTTGATGCTTATGACTTTGTTTGAAAACTTGATGCTTATCATAATATCTTGTGGTATTTTATATTTTTGTTGTACTTGGATCTTTGATTAATGATGAATGACTATGTGATGTGAATGCTCTATCTTTATTGTCATTTGTTCTCTTCCAAGTAACAATGTTCTACAGAAACTCCGCCAATATTTCCTGAAAATCCAAACATGTGCTTTACATTATCTTCTACTCAATATGCACATGTTAAGGGGGAGCTTTCTGCTTTCAAACCAACTTTCTCTCACAACTTTATTGTGTTGTCATCAATTACCAAAAAGGGGGAGATTGAAAGCATCTAGGCCCCTAAAAATTGTATTTTGGTAATTAATGACATTATGTGAATATGGGACTAACATGTTTGTTGAAGTGTTTACAAGGCATAGTCCCAAAATGACAAAGTGAATGCAAGGAGCTGCATGTCAAAGAATGTTGAAAAGATGGAGTTGATCTCAAAGACAAGGTATAAATAGACTAGGACCCCTTTTGATTTTACCGGTCTTCGGAGTATGGAGGAAGACCGGATTATAGGATAAATGTCGTACTATTAAGGGGGAGCTTGTCTAGTAGCTTGAAAGCATCTCATTATGCCTTTGGATCAACTTAGGATCATGCATGTTCTTTTGGTTTGGTTTAAAAAGAAAATCATTTTTTCCAGAACACAATCGGAAGTTCCGCAATTGTATGAGCGGAAGTTCCGATTAATCGGATGCTCTGAAAAACTGCGGTTGAATTTTTCCAGAGAGCATCCTTTTCGGGACTTAGCCGATTTTTCAAGTGCGGAAGTTCCGCAGTGAAATGAGCGGAAGTTCCGATTAATCGGCTGCTCCGAAATATGCGCGGTTGAATTTTTCCAGAGAGCATCCTTTTTGGGACTTAGCCAAATTCTCAAGCGCGGAAGTTCCGCAATGAAATGAGCGGAAGTTCCGATTAATCGGTTGCTCCGAATTATGCACGGTCGGTTTTTTCCAGAGAGCACCCGTTTTGGGACTTAGCCGTTTTCACGAGTGCGGAAGTTCCTCTGTGTAAAAGCGGATCTTCCGATTAATCGGAAGAACCGAAATCCTTATGGCGGAAGTTCCGCACACAAATCCAACGGCTAGTTCGAGCATTTAATGCTCACCGTAATGACCGCATAATGCACTCGAGTGAAGTCGCGGTAGTTCCGCACTTTGTATCGCGGAACTTCCGATTTCCGACTTTTGCCTCGATTTTCGATAACGGTCATATTTGGTTGTTGGGGTATAAATACACCCCACCACTCAAGGACGTGTTGTTGAGCATTCATTCAATTCATTTGAGCCTTGAGCACTCCTCTCACTCCTCATTTACTCTCTTTGCACACATTTGTGAGGAAGTGAGCAAAAACAAGAGCATTGCATTCTTAGTTGATCCATTGGCTCTTGATTGTCGTCAAGTGAAGTTCAAGTTCTATTCTCTTGGTGCTTGTCGGCACCTAGACGACTTGGCGAAGGTTGCTCGGTGATCTCTTCAAAGAAGCTTGTGAAGAGACCCGTTGCCCGTTGTGATTGGTCGGTGTTCACCAACTCCGGAGAGGAGGAAGAACAACCAAGTGATCGAGGGTAGGCTTAATTCGTGGAGCCGGCTTGAGTGGTCAAGCTTCCTCAACGTGGACTAGTGAAGATCGACAAATCTTCGATACCACGGGAAAAAAACCCCCTTGTCCTTGTGCGGTTGATTCTTGTCTTTACTTATTGCACTTATTTTGTAGCTCATAGATTGTGTTAAATATCTTTGATTAGAGTATCTTGCTTATTTCGGTAATTTGATCAAGAAAATTTAGAAACCTCCTATTCACCCCCCTCTAGTCGGTTATCCTTGATCCTACACTTGGGAATTTCGTAACTTTTATTTGGTACATCCAAATTTAGTGGTCTAGGACACTATGGAAAGATAACAAAATTATATACAATAACTTAGTTGCCGAGATTCTCTAATTTGAGAGACCATGTGAGAGGTCCTCCATTGTGAGTGATGAGTATTTGACAACTTGTTGAATAGGTTGAGAGTTGAGTCTCTCTGTTTGAACTGTTTCTGTGATGAAACAGGATAATCGGAACTACCGCCATGTATGTAGCGGAAGTTCCGATAATCGGAACTTCCGGCTTTGTAAAGCGGAACGTCCGATTAATCTAGGAAGTGTGTTCGGTTGAAGTAATTGGAACTTCCGCACCTGGTGACGCGGTTTGTCCGATAATACTGACGTGAGTTTTCCTCTGTGACGAAAATCGGAATTGAAAATCTGGGAGTGCGGACGTTCCGATAATCGGAACTTCCGCAATGGTAAGCGCGGAACTTCCGATATTCCTGACAAGTGCGGACGTTCCGAAAATCGGAACTTCCGCAATGGTAAGTGCGGAACTTCCGATTGTGCCCAGAACTGTGCAGAGAAGGATAGTTTGTGATTTTGAGTTTGTATGAGTTTGAGTCTTGTACAAATATTGATGCTATGATATTGGGCAATGCTATGTGATGTGTTTTTGTCTGTGTTGACTGCAGGACATCGAGACGAAGTCGTGGCGAGACACGAGGTGATCGGACTAGGCGCAGGCGGCGTTAAGGTCAGAACGGTCGGGATGTGTCGAAGACGGCGTGAATCTTGAGGTGGTTGCGAGTCAAGGAAAGCAAGGTGTACGGGAGGCTTCCAGAAGGTGCGCAAGGGGCGAAACGGTCTTTTCGCAAAGCGGCACAAGTGGAGGCGGTTCCGTTCAGGTGTAGCGTGCTTAATGGGTTGGAGATCCGTTAGCCAAGGGCTAGAAATAGAGGTGAACCCCTGGTGTTAGGGTTAGACCTTTTGAGAGAGAAAATTAGGGTTAGCTTTAGCTAAAGAGCCTTTGGAGAGGTTGTTATGCTTTTTGAGAGTTTGTTGAGTTGGAGAGGATGAACTGAAAACTTGTGTAATCATTCCTCTGTGTTTTTCTCTGTAATCTTGTGATTCCTATCAATGAAGTCCTGAGGTTTTGGTTTTTGTTTATGCCTCTTCTATTATCTCTGTTCATGTTGAATATCTAGGGTTTTGGTGTAACTTTTGATTCCTCTTATGAGATGGCATGAAACTTGATATCTAGAGTCGTATTGATATTGCTGATATATCCTCAAAGTTTCATAAGCTAAGAATCTGAGAATCTTGTCTATTGTAGTTTTTGGTATTTCTTGCCCCTTCTTCAAGAAATCCGATTTTGCTTTGATTAATGGATCTTTGTCTGCAATTCTTCTCCATGAGGTCAAGATGTTGTTTAGGATGATGTCCTGTGAAACTTGACCTGAGAAGAGCATTCAAGATTTAGTATTTCGGATTTTTGGGCAAAACCCGAGCGCACTGTTCTTCGATCAGGATAATCGGAACTTCCGATTGTCCAAGGCGGAACTACCGCTAGGTAGAATCGGAACTTCCGATTTCCGGAACTTCCGCACCTGACTGGCCGGAACTTTCGATTTCTGACTGAACAGCCCGAAGCTTGTTTTCGTTCTCTGATTTTGCTTCACTCATTTTCTTGAGATTTCCAGAGGGCTTTGTAGGTGTGTTTAAATACAGTAAAGGGGAGTTCTTAATTTTTAAGGCACCATTCACCCCCCTCTGTTGCCATTTCGGTCCTTCAATTGGTATCAGAGCCGGTTAGCTCTTCCTTATAGATCTTAACCGGTCTGTTGAGCCATGGCAACGGATAAGTATTCCACCAAGCCTCCAGTCTTTGATGGCTTGGATTACCCCTTCCGGAAGAGCCAAATGGAAACATACATCCAGGCTCAGGGGTATGCCATCTGGAGAAAGGTGAAGGTTAGATTCGCCGTTCCTGCCGATGAAAACATCAATGTGGGAAACATGCCCGATGTTGAGGCCAATGCTAAGGCAAGGAACATTATCATTCAGGGTTTGAGCAGAAGTGAGTTCGATCGCATTTCTCATTTGTCTTCTGCTTACGACATCTGGGTGACCCTCGATGCATACCATGAGGGCACCACCCAGATTAAGACGGTTCGACAAGACCAGTTCAAGCGTGAATACAATAAATTTGAGATGCTTGCTGGGGAATCTCTTGACGAGTGCTTTTCGCGTTTTCATAAGATTTTGAGCAACCTCCGAGCGGTCGGTCTTACATACCCCGACTCGGATAACGCCGATGATGCTTTACGCACTCGATCTTCGTGTTTGGGAGATGAAAGTGACTACAATCAAGGATAGCACGGACCTCTCGACCCTGACTCTTGACGCGCTTTACTCGCGCCTCAAGACTCACGAGATTGACATTGTCTCTCGAAGGTCGAAGTCACAGTCGATGGCTTTAGTCACTAATCCCACCTCTGGATCTTCTTCTGAGTCGATACACGGGTTCTCCTAGTTGCTCTCGTGACATAGCGATGATCGTTAGAGCGACTTGAGGATGAACAGTTAGCCCTCCTAGTTCGGAAGTTTTCCCATGCTTACAAGAGGAGGAGGGATGGAAAGAGAGGAGGTCCTGTGATTTGCTTCGAGTGTGGTGGCCCCAACCACATCCGAGCAAACTGCCCCAAGCTGGGGAAGGGCAAAGGTGACTACGGCGGTTCGGGCAAGAACGACTACATCGACAAGAACCGCAACACGAAGCCCTCAGCACCTGACCAAGGCAAGAAGAAGTTCCGCAACTTTGGGAAGGCAAAGAAGGCATTCCATCGCGTCCTCACCGCCTCGACGAACCGGACACCGGCGAGGTGGAGGGTGGAGTAACGATGATGGAAAGGACGATCAAGATCCCAAGGACGACGACAACTTCTCCGGCATGTGCTTCATGGCCCTCGGGGGCGATCTGAGCGACAGCGAGCTGTACTCCGACTCCGATGAGGTTAGTCCCACTTACGACCAGCTTAATGATGCTTTTCTTAAGCTAGGTAGATTTCATGCTAAGTCTAGGGCTAAGAGTGTTGAGTTGGAGAAGGAAGTAGCTAGACTATCACGGGAGCTTACCTTACTTACATCTGCTCCCTCCTGTGATGATTGTGACACATGCTGTGCTTTGCTTGATGACATGGAAAAACTAAGGACCTTGCATGATAGTGTGTCCTCTGAATTAGACATGATTAAATTGGAGAACATTAGCCTTCTTGCTGAACTAGAGATAAGTAGGGTAGCACCTCCTTCATCTACTACTGTTGAGGCTACTGCTTGCACCTCCTGTGAGGTTAAGGACAACTCGTTTAGAGGTCTATATACCATGTTGCTCGATCTGCATGAGACTTGTGAAAATTGTAATAATCTCAAGATGAACCTAAAACGGGCAGATCACAAAATTGTTGAATTCCAAGCTGCTTTATTAGAGCCCATTGTTTCCTGTTTGAACTGTCCTAAGTTAACTGCTAAACTAGAATATGTATCCAAACAGTTTCAAGAAATGATTGATCACAATAACAAACTGGCTCAGTATGCTTCTAAGGACCTTGTTAGCTCACCATGCAATCAGTGTAATAAACTAAAATGTGATTTGGTTGCTTTGGATGAAAAATGTGTGAAGCTAACTAAGGACCTTCTAGAGACACAATCATCTGCTTGTATTGTGTGTGCTGGGAAGAAGTCTAAGGGTTTGGTAGAGACGCCTAGCAACGTGAACCAATCACTAGCGATGGGGTGTCCCCAGTCGGTGTGCATGCACAAGCCAATCTTTCCTCTGCTGTTGGTTCTTTTTCCACTCCCTTACCTTCTGCTGTTCCTTCTTCCCCCTGATCTTCTTGCACCTCTCTCTTTCGGGAGTGTCAGTATCTTATGAACACTCTCGAGAGGTTTGTAGGAGGCAAGAAGAAGCTCAATCTCATTCTAGACCAATCTAAGATTTACAGATTTAATCAGGGTCTAGGATATGATTTTCATGAGGATATGAGGAAGCATCCACCTGTCGTGCTCAGAACCATAGCACCAGGTGTGATCAAAACTAAGCCCGGGGCGAGAAAGTCAATTTTAAATCGTGAGTTTTGTTCAAAGGATCTCTGACAGCAAGGTGATTCCACCTGCAGCTTCGGCCTCTCAGAAGGCGAAGTATCATTGCACCTTCTGTCAGAAGGATGGACATTTGGTTGATCATTGCTTCAGGCGTGCCAAGATCACGCGTAGAGATCATGTTGAGTCCTTTAGGTGCATTCAGGGTCAGCCCCAGACCATGAGTGCACCTAAGACTAACATGAGGTCTAGATTTGCTACTGGTGATGATTTAGGGCGAGATCGAGGACTTGGTTTTTGAGTTTTTTGATTTTCGTCCTCATGCTCCCTTTGGTCGTGACTTCCGTCGTTTTGAGGGTAGATCTCGGTTTCCCTTTCGAGATGGCTACCCGCGGCGTGATCGACATGTTGCGAATTCGACTCGCTCTTCCATAGCGATCGGATTCAAGAATGACTTCCGTCCGCATACAGACCTTCTAGCTTGTTGAGTGACAGAGGCGTAGGGTAGATAGAGGTCGATCTTGCTTGACTACTTCATCACGCTCGACGTGTGACTCAAGATTGGGTGCCAAAATCACCGTTGATTCACCCCATCTTCGAGACTTTACTCTGTTTGACTCGTGGTCGCGGGCCGGAAGGAAAGGTCTGGATTGTAGACTCCGGGTGTTCTCGTCATATGACCGGTGACTCTCGTTGGTTTTCTTCCCTAGCCCATGCTCGAGGTGATGAGACGATCACCTTCGGAGATGCTTCATTTGGGCGCGTCATCGCTAAAGGTACTGTGAGCATTAATGATTCTTTTATTTTGAAAGATGTTGCCTTAGTAAGTAAGCTGCGGATAATCGCTTTCGGTCTCTCGACCACTGATGACGGTTACGAGGTGAGCTTTAAGAAAAACAATTGCAAAATTCTTGATTCTTCGGGTAGCCTAGTTTGCGGGATTTCTCGATATGGGAGGATCTTTCGTGCTGATTTTTCTGAGTCTTCTGGTGATCCTCTCCGGTGTTTAATTGCTTCTGAATCCCGTGATTTGACCTTCTGGCATAGGAGACTAGGTCATATAGGCTTTGATCATTTGACACGAGTTAGCGGGCACGATCTCATTCGTGGTTTGCCAAAACTCAAAATGGTCAAGGATTTAGTTTGCTCTCCATGCCGGCACGGCAAGATGGTTGCCGCTTCTCACTCTCGATCCAGTGACAATGGTGATGCACTGGACAATCGCTCCATATGGATACATTGGTCGGCTCAATCTTGATCGGCGGAGGGAAGTGGTATGTTCTTGTTGTGGTCGATGACTTCTCGAGGTACTCTTGGGTGTTTTTCTTAGCCTCGAAGGATGAGACGTTTACTCATTTTTGTGGTCTTTTTAGTAGGCTTTCTGTTGAGCTCCCAAGTGCATTACGAGCAATTCGCAGTGATAATGGCACCGAGTTCAAGAATTCCTACTTTGAGAGTTTCTGTGGTGAGGCAGTGTAGAGCACCGCCTCTTCTCCATCGTCCCTCAACAGAATGGCGTTGTGGAGAGGAAGAACCGTACCTTGGTCGAGATGGCGGGGCGATACTTGATGAGTACTCTACACCTAGGAAGTTTTGAATGAGGCTATTACTCTTGCTTGTCATGTTTCTAAGAGTCTTTCTTGGGCACTCTTGCATCGCACTTCTTATGAGTTGAGATATGGGCGAAAACCAGTCTCGCATTTTCGTGTGTTTGGTTGCAAGTGTTTTATTTTGAAGTCCAGGAACCTAGATAAGTTGAATCACGATCTTGTGATGGGATCTTTACGGGTTACTCGACTTCTTCTCCTACCTATAGAGTGCAGGCTGCGAGTCTAGCAAAATGGTAGAATCTGTGAGGTGACCTTCGATGAGGCCACCAGGACTAGGCACGATATCTCGAGTTCTCTAGAGCGATGAGTCCATCTTTGTGGGCGATGAGGAAGACGGAGATGAGGTTGTCTACCCGATCCAGCTTATTCCTCCTCCTCTTGAGGTGCCTTCTTCCACCGCACCTCGAGGAGATCAACCTTACCTTCGCTTCTTACGAAGCTAGTGGCTCTGTTCCTATCTCATCTGCTCATGAGATAGAGGCCACTTCTTCATCTCACCTGGACCTCCTAGACACATTCAAAGGACCATCCTTGAGCGGATCATTGGAGACCTCTTTGGCGTGTCACACGTTCCAAAGCTAGTATGTCTCTCTTTGTCTCCATTCTTTAAATCGTCGCCTCATTTGAGCCCAAAGGCGTTTGTCATGCTCTATCGACGAGTCTTGGATAAACGCCATGCATGAGGAGTTGGAAAACTTTGAAAGAAACAAGGTGCGGTCCCTTGTTGAGCCCCTCAAGGTCACAATATCATTGGGACCAAATGGGTGTTCAAGAACAAGCAAAGTGAAGATGAGTTAGTCATTGAAAAAGGCTAGGTGGTAGCTCGAGGTACTCCCAAGTTGAGGTCTAGATTTGAAGAGACCTTTGCCCACAGAGCTAGACTTGAAGCCATTAGAATCACGCTTGCCTTTGCAGCTTCTAAGGGTTTCAAGCTTTACCAGATGGATGCCAAGAGTGCTTTCCTCAATGGCCTTATTGAGGAAGAAGTCTATGTCAGACAGCCTCCAGGTTTTGAGAACCCCAAATACCCTAACCATGTCTACAGGCTTTCCAAAGCTTTGTATGGACTCAAGCAGGCTCCCAGAGCTTGGTATGAAAGACTTAAGTCCTATCTGCTGAGTCATGGTTTTGAAATGGGTAAAATAGACAAGACCTTGTTCATCTGCCGTCTTGGCAGCGATCTTTTGCTCGTCCCGGATCTATGTGGACGACATCATCTTTAGTGGCTCCTCACATACTCTCGTTTCCCAGTTTTCCGATGTTATGAGCTCGGAATTTGAGATGAGCATGATGGGCAAGTTGAGCTTCTTCCTTGGCTTCCAAATCAAACAGACTCGGGAAGGTACTTTTCTTCACCAAGGCAAGTACACTCGAGACCTCCTGAAGCGCTTCAACATGAATGATGGAAAGCCAGTATCAACTCCGATGGCATCTACAGCTGCTCTTGATCCAGATGAAGACGGCGAACCAGTTGATCAAAAGGAGTTCAGGAGCATGATTGGCTCTCTCTTGTACCTCACAGCCTCGAGACCAGACATACACTTCTCTGTGTGTCTTTGCGCTCGATTTCAGGCTTCTCCTCGCGTATCTCACCGCCAGGCGGTGAAGCGCATCTTTCGGTACCTTCGAGCTACCATTGACTATGGTATCTGGTACTCTTCCTCCTCTTGTCTATCTCTTAGAGCCTTCTCCGATGCAGATTTCGTTGGCTGTAGGATAGATAGGAAGAGCACCTCTGGCACTTGCCAATTCATTGGCACTTCTCTTGTCTCCTGGTCGTCAAGGAAACAGTCCGGTGTTGCGCAGTCCACTGCAGAGGCCGAAATCGTTCTTCGCGACCGATTCTTTGTAGCCAAGTGCTTTGGATGGTCTCGACCTGCGGGACTTTGGGTTAATGTCGGCCGTGTTCCACTCTTTTGTGATAACACGTCTGCGATTTGCATTGCCAAGAACCCAGTGCAACATTCTCGGACTAAGCATATTGATATCAGATATCGCTTTTGTGGATTTCATGGGGATATGTTCCAGATCTTAGGATGATGTGACAATTGGCAATGGCATTTACGGTTTGTCGTTTCACGTGTTTTCGACAAAGTTACAGGCTTACTTGACAGGGGCGGTCGGACCGGTCCTAGCACGGCGGTCCGACCGGTCCCAAATCGGTCGGACCGGCCATGTGGGGCGGTCGGACCGGCGGTGACCTAAAAGTGGTCAAAACGTGCTGGGCCAAAAATAGGTGTTGTAGGCAAGTGAGGGGATCCCAATGCACTTGGTCTCATGATTTTTGGAGTCTTCAGTAAGAAGTTCTATTGGATTTAAGTTTCCAGAAGGTTTCGGTTTTTGAGGGTATGAAATTCGGCTAAGTCCCTGGTGGCGGTCCGACCGGCTCACAGGTAGCGGTCCGACCGGCCAAGGGGCGGTTCGACCGGCTCACCTGGAGCGGTCCGACCGGTATTCACTTGATCATCGGCCAACTTCGTGGCGATGTTGTTTTGTTAGGTCAAAGTCATTGGTTTCATGGCATATGATTTGCATGATGCATGTTTTGACTAACATGGGTCAAGTTGTGAAGAACTTGTTCCCGAATTCGTGTTTGCTTATGCGTGGTTGTGCGGTTGCTTGGTGGTCAACGACGGTCAACGGCGAGGAGGATCGGGACTAGACTTGGAGAGTTGAGGTCCAAAACGATCGACGATGCCGGGTGAGGTCAACGACTCAAGCGTGACACAAGATGGACAATGGTGACCTATTGGCAAATCCATGGTGCATGGTGAAGCGGTTTAGGTCAAAAGGTTAAAGACGGCGTTTGTCTGGCGTGCGTGTGTGACCCGTTTGTTAGTGGGCCTTAACGGGGCCCAATTGAGTCAAACCCTAGGATTTCTAGGCCTCCACTATAAATAGGAGGAGGTGGTGGCTGCACCCTTTCTCTCGCCTTTTATGTTTCAAAACCTAATTATCTTTAGGGGAGTTGAGGTGGAGGCTAGGGCTCTTGATGGTTTGTGGTGAATTTCGTGATCTTTGATTGTCTCGATCCATGATGGTGTGGATGTAATCCAAAGATCAACCACGAAATCAATCTATGCAAGGTTTGCTTGAGATAAGTCTCTTTTCGTTCTTGCTTTCAATTTCGTGTTTTTAGGGCTTTCTTTGATCCGCGAGTTTGTGATTGATTCTTTCCGTGAATTAGCTTGCTGTGATATGTGTGAATCTATCTAGCATCATCTTGATCATCAATCTCTCACGAACAAGCTTTAGGATCAAGTTTTCGTTCTTGCCCGTTTTAGACCTTACATTAATCAATTGGCAATTGCTCAAGATCGTTCCAAGAATTATCATAATATTCGATTGGAATAGGTCCTCAATAGCATATAGAAGGTGTGTGCAAAGTTTCATAAAGATTGGAGTTGAGAATCAAAAGTTTCACCTAATTGCAACCGTCATCGGTGATTTTCTTGTTTGAGATCGGTTACGTAGGCGCCGGTCGATCGCCCGTCATCACCGGTCGACCGATTTTGGAGCGGTCCGACCGCCAAAGACAACGCCGGTCGGACCGCCCGCGATCGGTCCGACCGATTGGGTGCAGTCGGTCCGACCGCCTTTATGAGTCTTTGCAATCTTAGTTGATTTTGTTATTTTACTTAGGGGATTTAATTGGATTCCATACTAGTCTTCCGCTGTACTGGTATATTGATCTTCATAGCTTCATCATAGCTATTGGAGTGAAATTGTGTTGAATTCATTATTTGAGAAAAAGTGAGCGTGCTCCTATTCACCCCCCCTCTAGTCGCCTTTACGGTCCAACAGCTTTCTTCGAGACCATGTAGAGAAGGGTGACATTGTGCTCTAGTTTGTGAAGAGTGAGCATCAGTTGGCCGATATCTTCACTAAGCCTCTGGACAGCTCTCGGTTTTCTGCTCTGCGGGGAGAGCTTGGGGTGGTTTGTCCTTATGGACTGCTGTGAGAGGGAGTTTGGGTTTTACTGCTTTATAATATTTTAATTATGCTATTTCTCCTTTCTGGTTACATTTCATTTAAATGTTTTGGGTCTAAGTCCTTCCAGCATAGGTTAGAGTGGTTCTATTGCCAAGTTGCTTTGACTGCTAATTCTTATCTTGTGCTTCTAGGATGCTGCTTATTAGCTGTCTCTTCTCTCTCTAAGTAGAGCTTACTCACTTCTTATAGGTTCTAGCAAGGTCAAAGCCACCCTTGGGTAGACAGGGCGATGTTTGCTCCTTATTGTGTGAGTTGATCAGCTGATAGTCCTGGAATCATATGGGGTAGATAAGAACCTGTCTGAGCGATAGTATTCTCTATATCTTTTCTATGCTCTAAGGACTTCCTTTTCTGGTTCTCTTTCCAGTTTCTCGATTTTGTTCCTTTGGTTCAGGGGGAGTTCATCTTGTCTCTTCTAGTTCTTAAACTTGTCATAACTCAACCTGAATTAAAAGATGCATTTCATTCTGAAGAGGATCTGGATTTTCGTGCATTTCATCCTGCATTGTAATATAATCATATGGAGCCCTATCTATTATCCCTTATGATCTGTTTTCACTGTTTTACATCTTGCCATGACTTATGCTAAACTGCTGAATTTATCATGACTTTTTATGTGTAGTTTAGTCTTTGCCATGCTAAGGTGATTAAAAAAAATGCTAAACTTTAATTAAAATCTTGTCATAATAGCTCTTGAGACTAGTCTGTTGAAGTTATCCTTTTATGATTCTCACCATGTCAAGTAGGCTGAGTTGAGTCTTGAACCTTTATTGAGTTTCAGAGTAAGCTATGTCAGTTCCTTCAGAAACTTGACTTATCTTTAATCGTTGGTCTAAAAACTTCAAAAGCAAAAATGATCTCTTTTGTGCGAAAAAACTGATCTCACCAAATCTTTCTCATGAGACTGCTTGCCATTGCACTAGGCATGAACTCAGGGGGAGCCTTGGATGACCTAAGATCACTTCCTTAAGTCTGTTGCTTGGAGTGGTCGCATAAGGCTTGGGATCTAGCACATGGTTAAGTTTTGAAAAAAATTGGTTGAAGCTTAGGAGGCAGTTGTGGATGGCACCTAGTCCAGGACTTGCTTCACTAAGATAAAGCCATAATTATGTTTCCAGAAAAAGAAACTTATGCTAAAATTACTTATCATTAAAAAGACCAAGTACTGGATAAAATTGAGTCAATCTTTTGACTGGTAGCACTCTAAACTGTTCAATATGAGTCTTCTTGGTTCAACTTAGATTATTTGACATGGCTTGTATCATCCTTGGATACCTTTAGCTAGACTACAATCTTGGTGTATTTGACTTGCTAAAGAATTGGATCATTAATCAGATTATGGTTTTTCCTGTCTTAGCTATTCTATACATCAATTGTCATGATCTTGATAGCATTCTTATGTGTTATGGCTTGGTGTAATACTCTAATAGTCAATTTGGATAATCTTCATAGCTCCTAATGCTTAAAATGAATATCATATAGTCATTTCCTCTCTTTAATACATCTTGATGATTTTATTGCCAAAGGGGGAGAATTTTGGAGAGAAAAAGTCTTCTGGAGAAAAGCCTTGAGTTTTGCGAAAATTGCTCTTTCATCTCGTCTCAAGTCTTTCTCTTGTGTCAACATGGTCATGAGCTTCTGTACTACGTGTTTAGACCTTGGTTGACTTTAAACTCAAACTCACCTTATGCTTTTTTGGTGATTGTCAATATACTCATCAAGGGGGAGATTGAGAGACCATGTGAGAGGTCCTCCATTGTGAGTGAGGAGTATTTGACAACTTGTTGAATAGGTTGAGAGTTGAGTCTCTCTGTTTGAACTGTTTCTGTGATGAAACAGGATAATCGGAACTACCGCCATGTATGTAGCGGAAGTTCCAATAATCGGAACTTCCGGCTTTGTAAAGCGGAACGTCCGATTAATCTGGGAATTGTGTTCGGTTGAAGTAATCGGAACTTTCGCACCTGGTGACGCGGTTTGTCCGATAATACTGACGTGAGTTTTCCTCTGTGACGAAAATCGGAATTGAAAATCTGGGAGTGCGGACGTTCCGATAATCGGAAGTTCCGCAATGGTAAGCTCGGAACTTCCGATATTCCTGACAAGTGCGGACGTTCCGGAAATCGGAACTTCCGCAATGGTAAGTGCGGAACTTCCGATTGTGCCCAGAACTGTGCAGAGAAGGATAGTTTGTGATTTTGAGTTTGTATGAGTTTGAGTCTTGTACAAATATTGATGCTATGATATTGGGCAATGCTATGTGATGTGTTTTTGTCTGTGTTGACTGCAGGACATCGAGACGAAGTCGTGGCGAGACACGAGGTGATCGGACTAGGCGCAGGCGGCGTTAAGGTCAGAACGGTCGGGATGTGTCGAAGACGGCTGTAACACCCCAGCCCAACACTGAGCCTAGAATGCCACCACACTGCACTTTAAACTAATAAATAATGACACACTATAAAATTACATCAAGAAATCATCAATAATCATATCAATGGATCAAACGATAATGAATAATCAAGCAGAATAAAACCAGGTAAATAGTATAAAGCAGCATCAACCAATGAATCCAAATTAATAAAGCAAATAGTCTAGTCCAAATGATATCCTAAACATTATTCAATAACTAACATGTCCAAGTGTAAACCAATATTGAGTGAATGATTATCATGGCGAATGATCATGTGATGTCCATGTGCTCTACTCGCTCTCAATTACGGCATCCTCGAAGATCACCTAAAAACAACAGTAGAGCAAGGGTGAGTCCACGACTCAGCAAACACATCATATACAACGAACAATAATATATCAACAGCATTCAATAACTTCATTATCATCACAGGTACTTCTATTAATATTCTCATTCATCAATCTCAAATATCAATGCAACTCTATTCTATATGTCCACATGCACTTCTTTCGCGTATACCGGTATAGCGTGAGTGAATGCTCGCGACAACATTCACTCTCAAGCCCGTTCCTCCTCAAGGATCGGGGACCTCCTCCACTCCCGTGGAGTTGTGATCAATCATGATCACCTTCTCTTATGCAAAGATGCTTATGTATGCAAACATGCAAACTCCATCATAAACATCATATCCAACTTTTCATCATGCTCATCGACAAGATATAAACATACCAATTCATTGTTTGCAATTAAACCAAATAAAAGCACAACAATAATGGTAATAGAAGATAAAGAAAACAAAGGATCGATCATTGATCGCCGCCTACCATGCACTTGCCTTTACTAGCAAATGACGCTTGATTTGATTAGAAGACGGCAACAAGCACGACGCCTCCTATATTAAATACACCAACTTCAATACAAATTACAGCAACAAGAATAGCAATCAAAATGCTTCGCTCCTACACGTCCCCAAATATACCACGTTACGCCGGTATCAAAAAACTACCCATTGCTGTCCGGTTACTAAAAAGAGCGTAACTTTTGACTCAAAAGTCCGATCGCCACCAACCACCCCATTATGGATTCTTTATAAAATTATCTACATTTTCTTAGATTACGAAGACTTCTAATTAAATCATCTAACCCTCCGTATTTAGCCCCGAAAGTCGGTCTGTCCGCTTCGGAACAGCAGGCTTAATAAATTCATAACTTGTGTTTTACTCAACCAAAATACGCATTCTCAGATCCTACAGAACCATTGGACAATTATCTACAACTTTCATGTAGATCAAAAACACTGATTAAGCTATTTACTATTTTTAATCTACCGTCTACCAAAACAGCGTCGAAAGACGACAACCCTAAAAACAGCGGTCTTCCGAAAATCATAACTCAATTTCTACTTGTCCGATTGACATGATTCAATATGCTAAAGAAAGATATCGAAATTATCTACAATTAACTAGTATATGACATTTTCAAAATTCGCCATTACGATATCCGAATAAATCGTTTAACAGATCAGCACAATAAATAGATCTATTAATCGATATCTCCCATTAATTAGCTAGTCTAGCAGTGTATTAAAAGTTAAACAAATACTAATTGCAACCCTCTTAATTAATTGCTAAGGAAAGTAACGTGCAGCAAACCTCCTGGCCAAATCCACGCAGCAGATCGGTCGGCAGATGCAGTCGGCAGATGCAGCCAAGAAAATCAGCAGCAGCTCTCTACCGCTTCGCGCAAGACAGTAGCAAGAAGGCAGTCAAGGCGTCT